>QUSF01000003.1:34950720-35039389 GCA_003676055.1 Chloebia gouldiae
GGGGGGCCCGGCTCGGCGCGCACCGCGGGGAAGAAGGCGCAGCTGCGCGCAGCGCCGCGGGCCAAGAAGCTGGAGAAGCTGGGCGTCTACTCCGCCTGCAAGGTACCGGGCCGGGCGGCCGCGGGAGCCCCCCCGCCCACGGAGGGTGGGGATTGACGGGAGGGGAGGGAGGAAAGGAGGGAGGTGGTGGGGAAGGGCCGTGCCCTGCCGGGCGCGGTGGCGGCCCGGCTGCCTCCCAGCGCTGCCCGAGGAAGTGGTGGCTACGGCGGGGCCGGTGGATCCCGCTCCCGCCGGAGCTTTCTGGCCGGTGGCCGCAAAAATCAAACCCGCGCGCAGCGAACAGGGGCCGCGCGGGTAGCGCCGCCTCCCTCCCTCCCTCCCGCCCGGGTTGCTGCCCGTCCCGGCGCCGCCGCTCCCGCCGCTCCGTCAGTCTCCCCGCGGGAGGCGGTGCGGGCGGGGCGGCTCCCGGTGCCGGCGGTGAGCGCTGGGTTAGCAGCGCTGCTGCAGCGCTGCCCGCGTAAACATCCCGGGCGGGGAACGGGGCACCCCTCTGGTCCGCCCAGAGGGGTCGCGGCCCCGGGCGAGGGCTGCTCCAGCTCGGCCCGGGCGGCGGTCTCGCAGCCCGGAGCTGTTGATACCGCTGAAGCCGCTGCTCCGAGCCGGAGCTGCCACTGCTGCCAGCAGCTCTGGCAGAGGAGAGAAGGGGCGCGGCCTCCGCGCTTGTGGAAGTTGTGTTCCCTGCGGTCACGTAGCGCCAGGCCGGTGTCCGGTGTGCGGTGTCCGAGTGGGCGGCGCGGTCCCCTGTCCACCTGTACCCTGCCCCAGCGGGGCTCTGCTCTGTGTCTGCCCGGCGCTCGCATTCAGGAGTGCTGCTCCTGGTTTCCCATCACAAGCACTTTCTGTCCACCTGCAATTTTCTTCTTGCTGGGAGGAGCAGGACTCGCCTGTTTATTGTAGACGGAGGGAGCTCGGTCAGAGCTGTCGCTCCCGCCTATTGAGCGCTGACCGCGGGCATTGTCGCCTGCGCTCAGAGCACGGGCCGCTGCCTGCGCTGCTGCTGTCAAGGCAATTTCTGGATGCACAGCGGGGCTGACATATTTAGATTGGCAGTGCTGATGTCAGATCCTCTAGTAATGCTTTAATCTTTGAGAGTAGCTGCGTGTGAAAAAAGTGCATCTTATTTTCTCTGTTCTCCTACCTTGGCAGATGTTAAGTGAAAGGCCAAGCTAACAAACGAGACGAAGCATTATTGCACCATAGCTCTGTTGTCCTGGCTGGTGGTGTGAGGAGATTTAGCTGTATGCTGAGGGCATGGCGCAATGCTGCCATGGGAGGGCAAATTACAGAAACCACTAATTGCAACGTCTTAGCTGTTTCCACGTGTGCAGGCACCTACACTTAAGCTTTGGTGCATGCATGGGACAGTGCGAGATTAGACCCATGCCAATAAGGTTAGAGAGCAGCTGCTGTACTTGAACTTTGCAGCACTAACTCTGGACAGAGTGATATGGTTTGAAGCTTTCCCAGTGATAATTCCTCTTTGCACCCCCATATTTTGATGTTACTAAGGCTTGCTAATAAATGAAGCTGGTTGTGAAGTGGGTGAATTTTCTGTGGGCTGTTAGGGAAGAGTGTGTGTGTTTGAATTGTTTTTTTCTTCTCTGGTTGGTGCTTTTTTTTTTTTTTTTTTTTTTTTTTTCCCCTCTGATGCAGCTCCAGACGATGTTTTTGAGGGTGAAAGCCTTCTCCTGTACTGCTCTAGCCTGCAGAGGTTGCTGTGCTGTAGCAAAGCCTTGTCTCCTCTGAAACCCTTTGCTTTTTTGGGGGGCTCAGCAGCCTCTCTCTTGCAAGTGTTTTGTGGTAAGGGGGATGAGCACCATTTGGGAGGGGAGGAGGCACACTGTGGCCTGCTGTCAGCTCCTCTTACTCTCTTGCAGGACTCTGGTGATGGGGTACAGAGCAGGAACAGCTCCTATAGTCGGTGCTCTGCTGGGTGTCCTTGCTGGCCCTCGTCTGTGATAAATCTTAGATATATGTCCCATTGGTACTGCAATGATGAATGGAGCAGGACTCATGGTCAGGGAGTCTTTGTCCTGCCAGGATGTAGGCACAGTTCCAGCACTAAACGCTGTGCTGTGTTCAGATTAAAATTGCTGTTCAACTTCTCTACAGTAGTTCAGTGGCAGGCAGCTTGCTTTCAGATCTCATAACAAAAACAAGTAAGCAGACTGGAAGCTTCTCGCAAGCTTCTCCTGTGGGATAAGGTGGGAAGGATGGTGCCGGGTGGCAGAATGTTTCATTTTTCTTCCTGAGCACCTGGCAGATGCTCCAGAAGGATACTTCTTGGCTTGTAACATTAGTGGTTTGCTGGAAACTGTAGCCTGGAGAAGCTGGTTTGCCAACTGTAGCAGTGCAGTATGCAACTTTAAATTTTTTCTTACTTTGGGTTGCAATTTCTCTTCCATTGATTTTGCATTTGTGGATGTGAGTGCAGAAGAGTGAGAGAAGGCAAACACTCGCACCGTCTCTGAAGGGGACATCTGTTCTCATTCAAGTAGTGATTATACGTGGATCTTATGTAAATCTACAAAGAGTTGTGCAAGTTGGAATGCTAAAATATGTAACGGCATCCTTAACGTCAGTCACCTTCTCCCACATGAGTTTCATTGCAAAATTCAGCATGCAGAATTTATTAGGAGCTTAACCTCAGAGACGTTTGGAGTAACAGCCAGGGAGCACCTGTCTGCTAGGGATGAAGTCAGAACATACAAAGGTGGAGTGGTCAGTGGCTGTGCAGAGGGTGAATCTCACTGGTGACAGCAGAAATGCTGAGCAGGGGAGAGTAAAAGGCACTGCTCTGGGGCAGGGTGCTAGGTTCCCAAGAAGGACCTCCTGGTCCTTCTTTACAACCCATCCCTTTTCATCATGGGAAACGTGGATGAAGGCTTCTGGTAAATACGTATTTGGTGTGCACGGATCCTGAGCAGAGTGAGGCTGAAGCTTAGGAAGCTGAGACAAGGCAAATGTGGAGTTTGGTTTTTTTCCTGATAAGAGAACTGGACAGGAGAGTTGTAGCTGTTGAGCTGCTCCACTTGACTTGTTCCTCTGTGAGCAAGGTCTGGGTGGAAGGCATAGAACAAGCTCTTCTTAGTAAAAAACCTTGTTAAAAGCTCAAGTCTGAAGAAGCAGGGTGGCATTCTGAACAAGATATGTAAGAGGAGTTGGTACAGTTTTCATGACTTTTGGAGGTACACAGTAGTGCTGTGTGCTGTGAGGGATTTTGTATTTGGCACTTGCTGTATCTGTGTGTATGAATGGCTGCATACATCATTTTGGTTTTGTCCACTGTGAAATTGAGCATTAGGCATGTGAGCTGGCAGCATTTTATATAAAAGCAGCACTGTGTGACTTAAACACATAAATATATGTAATGAAGATGTAGGAGGAAGCCTCTTCTGCATTTTTTTCCCTATTGGTTTACAATATGTGAAAATACAACTTTCTTTCCCATCTCACTGGGAGCTTTTTTTGGTAAATAAGGGGAAATACGTACTATTTTAGTATCCTAGGTTTTCTGTAAACTTGTTTATTTTTCATTATGCATATCTTACAGTAATGCCTGGGTGTTTACAGATATAATTAGAGCCCAGTAGCCCAAAGCACTTGCACAAAGAATCATACCTCCTTGAAGAAAAGCTTTTTGCTTTAGATAAGGAGAGTAGATAGAGTGAGAAGGGTTGTGATGAGATGTCTTGGCCAAGGCCTTGCAGCAGGTGAGTAATGGGCAGATGTGGAAGTAAAATCCCAGCTCCGGGCTCCAGACCAGCTGCTGATCCTTTCTTGAAGCACTTCTTCTCATTTCTCATTCTAGAGTGACCTCAAGTTTTCCCACACATAAAAAAAAAAAAAAGTTCGTAAGGTAAACTTGTACCACCTTTTCCATAATAAATTATTTTATCTCCTGAGTTTTATAAGGCAGATTAAGAAGAGGCCAATTTCACTCTGTTACTGCTGGGTGCTGTACAGTGGGAGTACAGCTCTTTGAAGCTCAATTTGAAATGTATTAAGATTGTTTTCTGCAAAAGTGTATAGGAGACAGAGAAGACATCTGAAGCTTTCTTATCACTTTAATTGTGGAGTGAACCTGTTTTATAATGCCTTACAGGCCAAATTAAACCATCTTTCTTTAAATAGGAAATCTACCATTAACTTTACAAGGTAGGAACTGGGTGCTTATTAATAATAAAAGCTTTATATGGTAGCCTACTTCTCTTCTGTAGGTGAAACTGGAAAGTACAGGGAATAAAATAATTGGATCAATCAATAAATGAAGAACATGCTCTTTAAGCTGCCCATTAAACTGCTTGTTTTGTATTGTTAAAGTTAAATGGGTCAACTAATTTCCTGATACATATAAGTGGCTCTTTGAGTAGTGTCCAGCTGTCTGGTTCTTGGGTACTGGACATATGAGTAGGAAAAATATATTATTTAAATTCATCAATGTATTTATTATTATTTATGTGATACTCTTTGATAAAGTCATCATTTTGATCTTGCTGCCAGCAGGAAAAAGCTTATAGGGTATTTTACACAGCTTTTGTGTTGGGAGGAAGAAGATGTTTTCTAGAGTAATTGTACTTGCTGGAAATGAAGAAGATCTGTAATGTTTTGTGTATAATCTGTTGAACCTGTTTTGCATCTCAATTACCAAATAGGGTAATCTGTATGATTTTTAGGTGGAAAGAAAAATCCTACGCAACAGCTATTTGAAACTCAGATTTAGAAGTGTTGTGATCTTTTACCTTATAATTAAGTTAGCTTGAAGTTTGCACATCTGAGGCTTATTTCATTATCCAAAAGGGGGAGAGATATTTTAGTCAATAGGTTATTGTAGTATTCTTCATTTCTTGTTTATTATTTGGACAGCTGAAGCTCACCCAAAATGGGCTGAGATATGTGCAGTATTGTAATTTTCAGGTTCATCCTTTTTAAATACAATACTGAAATTTTTTTTCTTAAAACATGCCCTATTTTTTCACTGTCCATATTTGACCTATCAGTGTATTCAGTATTCTAAGGGAAACGATAACTTTAGTTCTCCTAGAGTTTTAGTTTTCACTGCCCAGAGCTACTGGACAGTTTAATTTCTCCCATTGTAACACTCCACCAAACATGGAAGGAGTTAAAAAGAAAATTGAAATTGTGTCATGCAATGCAAAATGTACATAATTTCTGCATTGGGGTTTTTTTTGCTTGTTTTGTGGTTGGCTTTTTTTTTTTTTGGTTGTTGTTTGTTTGTTTGAGAGGAGGGGGCAGGTGACAGTATGTACTTGTATTTTATTTTATTGCACTCCTCCGATTTTATTAAAACCCACCAATGAAGGTGTGGTGTTCATGGTCCCTGGGTGTGCAAAGATGATGGTCATTATTTTTCAGGCCTCGTTAGCGTAGAAGTCCCCATCGTTCTACAGTGGATTTATCAAAGCTTTGCAGATGCCCCAGAAAACAAGGCTTCAAGGACTGGATGTGCTAGTTCAAATACTTTTCCTTCCTTCCCTCAAAACTATTTTGATCTTACATTGAGTTTTTGCAGAGGTGAAGTCATACTTTATTTTCTAATGAAAAGCAGATGACTGACACAAAAAAAAAGGAAGAAAGGAAAAAGCTGAAGATAGTAAAAGAAAGGATTGAATGAGCAAAATGCTGTGGAACATTTAAAACAACTCAGCAGTTTAAGCCACTGAGGAATGCACATTGCATATTCACTGCAAAATACTTGCACTGTCAACATCTACAATGAAAGCTCAGTTTAAAAGAGGACCTTTTTAGGTTCTGTTTCACCTTGGTTAACAGAATATTTATACTGATTCTGGTGTTTTATTGAGATTAACCAAAAAAACCCCACCCTTGTTACTGGTTGGTTAAGGTCTCTAGAATAATTCGAACAATATGAATTAACAGCTGTTGCAGAAAGATCTGGTGAGGAAATACCAACAAGAGCAGAAAAAAATTGTCATTGAGGGTGCTAGTTTTATTCTTCTGTGGGTGGGTTGATATTTATTTTTGTCAGTTTAACTGAGCTGTTATCACGATTCGTACATCTGTTTGCATCTTTGCTCTTAATTATGGTGTGACACTAAACTTTGCATAGTTACTCACTGTTTATGGTTTTTTGGCTTGATAGTAAACATTGTTTGGTGAGATTCTGTGACATACTGCTTCCACTCAGAGAAGAAAAATCTCAAAAAGCTTGTGCCTATTTTTAGGAGGGAGTTCTGGATATGCTTCATTGTGGCATGAATTAAGGCAATAAATAATAAGCATGGTGATATGTCAGTAATTTACAGGGTTGAACATTTGTCCAGACAGCTGCATGGGAAGGGTCAAATCTTACTTCCCTAAAATATTCCATCTTTTTTTTGTTTGACAGCTCCTTCACAATTGTCTCTTGCATTTTGTTTGTCAATAATCTAATTTTCAGACTTTTTCTTTTTTTAGTGACAGTTTCTTTAGCCTCATATTAAATGCAAAAAATTTCATGGCAACATTGCCTTTCTCACAAAACAAACGCGTATAGTTTATTTGGCATTGATTTTGCATTGGGGAGCTAATTGAAAATAAGGGGTTTTGTGTCATCTACCACATGTCCAGAGTCCTTGCACTGGGGCAATCTGTGCTTTGCAGGTATCCCTCAATCTCTGATCCCTCTAGTCCATTTACCTTGGAGGGTCTGTAGGCCTGGATGAAAAACAACTGTGTTTTCAATGCCTGTGAAACTGTAAGGGATGGCTTCTGCCATAAAATTACACTTCAGTTCTCTGGCAATCATATTACTCACAAAAAGCACGATAGGAAAAGAACATAAACTTCACCATAAATCTTTTCACATTGTGTTTTATGAGACTTAGGAAAAAAATTGTTTTCATCTTCCCCTCATTTAATCCTGAAGCTTCACTGATTTCGCTTTATAAATGCATAGGTTGGCAGGTGGCCTGCACCCACTCAGTTTGGAGAGCCAGGAGGTTCAGACCACAGAGGTCATCCCTTTTTCAAGGGAAATATGTGGAGATGATTTTGCTGGGCACTTGCAGGTGGATTTCTGAGTTGCCCCTATGCCTACAGAAAATGCTACTCACAGCCCTTGGTGCCTGCCAGACCGCCCTGGGCCGGGCAGAGGCCGTGGCACCCAGGGCCAGGAGCCCAGCTGGATAAATGCTTAAGCCTCAGAGATGGTAAAAACATCATGTGGTGCTCAGCAAACTGCAGGCAGCAGTTTTCTTGGTTCTCAGGTTACTGAATATTGAAATGAGTTTAAAAGAACAATTTACCAGCCATTTACAAAGCTGTCAGTGTTAGGAGCTGTCAAGCTGTGATCCTTTCTGCTTCTCCTGGGTTCTTCTTCCTTAGGTAAGATGGGATTTGGAAACTTAAAAGGAAAATGAAATGGGTTCCTGAAATAGATCAGACTAAATGCATGCAGAATCAGTTTTGAAAAATGATACATTAGTGCTGCATATATTACCATCACAATTTTTCCTACTAAGGTTGTTTCAGCCATAAATATTATGCAGCAATTGGCATACTTTCCTCACTGAGGTCTCAGCAGTGCAATTTCATGAGTATCTTTTTACAACCCGGTGCACAGATATCTCTGAAGAGTAGAAAAGCAGGCTTTCTTTCCAATTAGATCTTCAAATTGGAGTATGAATGATGAAACAAGCAAGATGTTTTGGACATGCAGAAGAAAATCCCCTCCTGTGAAGCTGCTTTTTGGATAACCGGAATTGGTACTTTGATCTTCTGAATGATTTGAGACACGATTACCAGAGTCACAACCTCTCCCTTCAATGGTCTTCCCTTTTAGCTGCAATCTCTTGGTGGTTGTTTCACACTCCGTGAGTGTAAGTAAACTTCCTAGGGAAAGCAGCAGGTTGCAGTGAAGTGTCACTGTCTTTGGCATCTGTTGCTTTTGTGGCCAAGGGTTCCTTGCTTTAAACAGCCTTCTCCAATAGTGCATTTATTGTTTGGTTATTTTAGCATTAGTTAACCCTGCCTGGGTTGTCATGGGCTTGGTTTCAGCTCTGTGATTCCTTGGTGCCAGTGTAGCTGACGAGGCAGAGACAAATGATTTGCCTGTTAGATAACCTGTTTATGTTTAAATAATTAAATCTGTCTTGGTGGCAGGATCTGTAAATGTTGATTTACTAGTAAATATTTGAATACGTTCTTCAGTAGAGTGAGGGCTGGCTGTAAAGGAGTTAGGCAGTGTTTTTTATGTATTCTGCTTACCAAACTGTATTAATCTCTCTGCTTGGGATACTATCCTGTTTCTGATAATTTCCAGAAAATAAAGCTTAGTAATGTGGTAGATAAACATGCAAACAAAACAACAGCAAAACTCCCCAACTCTCCTCCTCACATCATCACCCACCCCCCATCCAAAAAAAAAAAAAAAAAAGAAAAAAGCAACCTTTTTATTCTTTTTATTGTTTTTGAAATAGGCCATTTCCAGCAAGTTCCTGTGTTCTATGGCATTGATCAATATCCGTCTGCTTCGATTTCAGGCCGAGGAATCCTGTAAATGCAATGGCTGGAAGAACCCAAACCCGCCTCCCACGCCGCCGCGGGCCGAGCTGCAGCAGGCGGCGGCCAGCCTGGCCGAGCCCTGCCGCAGCTGCAGCCACGCGCTGGGTGAGCTCCCTCCTCATCCTCATCCTCATCCTCATCCTCATTTGTCCTCCTCATCCTCCTCCTCCTCCCGTGCTCCGGGCACCCTCGCCCCCACATTTCATGTCAAAGTCTACAAGTGGCAGTTCCGATTAGGTGTAAATGTCAATAGTTTCGATTGGAATATGTTTCATATTTTAAAGATATGTTTAATATGGTAATATCCTAAAATTGGTTTTAAAGAAGTCCAGCTAAGGTGCAACTTCTAACAGCACCTACATTCCAAGTTGTTAAAGTGCAAAGGCACCATTAAGCTACCTGTAACAATTTTAATACTTTGTGTTACTATGCCTTAACCATACATAGCTTTATCTGCCAGCTGCCTTCCGTACAAGGTGAATGACTCTCTTCTGTAGGCTGTATTATGTTTCCTTACTTTAGAACAAAGTATAAAATATCCTCAAACATCGCTAAAACAGGTACACCTACCTGCAAAAAGAACTGTGTCTTTTCTGAGTCACAGAAAATAAAACTAAGGTTGTCCATCTTAGCATGGTCTGAGTTATTGTGCAGACAGCTTGCATGTCTTGGAAGCAACTGCTTAAAATCCACTGTTAAATACCGTTGTGGCTTTTGGTTTTGTTTTTCAGACTTAGAATAAATAACAATTTGTTAACCGCATAGCCTGGAAAACAGTGCTGAAACACTGTATTATTATTTTAAGAATTTATACTTATCTAAAATAAAAGCTGATGGCTGTTTCTGTATATATCAGATTCACAGAACAGTTTGAGTTGGAAGGGACCTTTTAAAGATAATCTAGTCCAGCCCCCTTGGAGTCAGCAGGGATACTTTCTGTTAGATCACATGGCTCTGAGCCCCAACCAGCTCTAACTTGGATGTTTCCAGGGATGGGGCATCCATCACCTCTCTGCGCAACTTGTTCCAGTATTCTACCACCCTCATAGTAAAAAAACCTTTTTCTGATATCTAATCTAAACCAATCTAAAGCCACCACCCCTTGTGCTGTCACTACATGTCCTTGAAAAAGTCCCCCTTTGGCTTTTTTTGTGGGCCACCTTTGGGTCCCGGAGATCTGCTTTAAGATCTCCCTGGAGCCTTCTCTAGTCTGAACAACTGCACACACTCAGCCTGACTTCATAAGAGAGGTGCTCCAGCCCTCAGATCCCCTTCATTGCCCTCCTCTTGACTTGCTCTGTCTTAGATCCATGTCCTTCTCAGCAAATACTGAATAAAAATTCAGCTAAAATAAAATTTAGAACTAATTTAAAAGAAGCACTTGCTATTTAATTTTTGTTGCTGCCTAAAACTTAGGACAATGAAATGAAAAAAAAAAAACAAGGGAAAATTCAAACCTTCACAATAGATCATTTATTATTTTACTTTTGAAAAAATACTGTACTTTGAATGCAATACCTTTTTTTAAATGACATTTACTTTTATTTCTGCTCTCTTCTTTTATATCCTCTCACTACATGTGATTTATTTCTAGCCTTTTCAGCCAAATTTTTCCTGATATTCCAAATCTCTGGGTTTGCTTGCAGGAGAAGATTAACAAATGCATAGTATCACAGAAAATTTAGTCACTTTAGCCAAGTTGGTTTCAACTTTTCATCACACAGCTTCTCTGTGCTGCTTCTGTTTGTGCAATTAGGGTGGCTTGTGTTACCATCCCTTTCAATCCTGGCCTTTGAAGAAATAGCTTTTACTTTTTTTTTTTCTTTTTTTTTCTTGCTTTTGTTTTCTTTCTTTCGTTTTTTTCTTGATTTTTTTTTTTAGCTTGCAAGATATGCCTGTCAGTTTTCTGTTCTTCAGCAGAATTTGTGGATGCTTTATATTCTGTAGAAAAACTCAGCTCTTCTAAAAGCTGGGCTTGGTTTTGGTCTATTAAAAAGTATTACATCATTCTTTAGCTAGGGAACCAGGGAAAAGTAGAACTAACCAGCAAAGTAGTAAAACCAGCAAAAATATTCTATGAAGAAACTGTATTTTTATTTACTGTTTTTTTTGGTTTTTTTTTAGAAAAGACTTCTTCTGACTGCAGCTAATGAGCAAGATAGTTCATTTAAATAACTCAAATGAGTTGCTGTGTGCTTCCTCATGCTGCTGGAAAAATGTCTTTCAGCTGTGTTTTCCAAAATAATTTTCCTATTCATCTCTTCTAAATTAGTGTGTTTCTACTGAATACTTTTAAAACCAGATTTACCACAAGGTGTGTGGGCTTCACATTAGCTGTGCTGCCTTTTCTTCTCAGAAAGCCATTGAAGCAGCAATATAGAAATGTGCTAGTTAAAGCTGTACACGATGTAAAAATGTAGGATTTCTTTTTTTTCCCTTTTTTTCTTTTCTTTTATGAATTTTATTTATTTCATCCAGAGGTAATCCTACATACTATCTTGTTTGAGATGTCTCTTTTTGGTGTTGTTTTATCTTCAAGCCAGTGCAGCTTTTGGTACATAAATCTATTTGATTTTGTGTATTATTGTCTACTTATCTACAACATATATATTCATCCTTTTGGAGCTCAGCCCCAGTTTGGCTCAATGTGCTTGTTTAATGAATATTTCTTTTATTATATATTTATTATGTTATATATTTTCTAACACTGTGACTGGATTAGATGCTGGGACAATTCACTGTCCACCAGCCACAAGACCAGGTGTTGCATGGTCAGATACACTTTTCTATTTGATTATTTCTCCTGTGTTGCAAGGTGCATTTTTTTAATTGGTAAACACTGTCAAGTCTTGAATCACTTTTAAAACTAGTTAATTAATGTGCTAATACACTGTATACACATTCAGTCTCTTTTATTTCCCCTGTCACTGTGTTTGGTTCCTGCTATGCACCTTTATATAGCCTTTTTGGTTATTTCTTGGTTTTTGTGTTTTGAGATAGGCTGCACACATTCCTCGTTAATCTGTTTTTTCACTGTTCCTAGTTTGTGCACTCCAGTGCTTGCTGAAGTTGCAGGTCTTCCTGTCACTGAGCCTTATTCTTTCTGCTTGCTTTTTTGTGCATGCTCTAGCAACCTATACATGTGATATTTAATTTTTTTTTTTTCAGGCATGACAACAACTGAGGAAGGGTGTACCAGTTGGGCAATGCATTGATTGTGACTGTGTAACTCTAGTCAAGAGTGAATGCAGTATTTGATGTCAGTGTACCAAAGCTTTAATTTTAATAAAATACTTACTAACAGCCATAGAGTTTGGGAATGGGCTGTAAATATCTGAAGAAAGATAGTTATTTGGCCTGGTATAAATATTGGTGTCCCTTTGGCAAATACCTGCTGGTAATACATTTAACTTTTAGATTCACAGTATGGATAATAATTCTCTAGTTTAATAAAATGTTTAAACACCACTAAGTAGTCAAGGTTCAGTATTGTTATGGAAACTGCATAGAAATGGCTTCTTATGCTGATGTTTTATTCATTTGTTGAAGGCAAGGTTTCTTTGCTAGTTATCAGTTTCTAATGTAAAGCTGTCTAGAAGGATATTTATTACTTGCAAATGATCAAGACAGACTGCTGGGAATATTAACCCTTCATACCTGTCTTAAGGACAGAAGTTAAATGATTTTATTCTGCACAGAATATTTATCCTCAAAGGAGGCTCATGATGGCCATGTGCCTAAGACACTATATTATGAATTTTCATTTAAGCGGAAACAGTTGCTGACGTATTTTTAAAGTTCTGCATTACAGTGTACTTTTTACTTGAAGCCGAATAAAGGTATTGAATTTAAACGTTTTGCTATCTTATTAAACTTCTCAAAACAAGCATCTTTGCTGCGTGGCCAATAAATGTGACCATTTTAAGGTCAAGTGTTATTTTTCCTCACTAGCTCCCCAACTAAGGCATCAGATTTCCACTGAAAAAAATATGTTAATCTTAAGAAGTAAATATAGATAAAATTTATTAAAATATAAAAAGCTAATATGCCCGAACTTAAAAGTATTTTTCTCTTTCTTTGAAAGGATATTTTCTTATACTTTCAGAGGAAAGGATATGCAGACCATCTACACTGGCCTGGAGTCAGTTAAGGTCATTGCTTTTTGTAATGCAAATATCTTCTTTCTCAGTTGACTTTGTGTTACATTGACTTCCTTCTTCCCCGGGCCAGTTGTTCAAACCAGCTTGAAATGAATGTCCCGTTTTACAGGGAGAAACCTCAAGCTTTTGAAAATTACAGATGTGGAACTGTATTTACCTTTGGAGATGACAAAAGGGAGTTTGTCACTTGGAAATGAACAAATGAGCATGCACAGTCTTCAAAATCTCTGTTAATACAGTGTGCACAAAGGACAGTTTGATCTTATATGATATGAAAGCAGGGGCCTTAGCCAATAATGCCTAGTTTAAAACAAAAAGGCGATTTTTGGAACTGAGTTTTTTTTCACGCTTCCCAAAATAAGGTGCTTCTTATATCTCGATTACATAATTTACGTAAATTTTGGATTTATTTTCTCAAGTCAAGAAACCTTGTCTCAAATACATAGCTCTAGGACAAAAATGTATGTAGTTAGTTGTATACTGCAACATATTAATACAAGCAGGACTTGTGTAGTCAGCCTTAAGTGTTAAAGATGATGTGATTCCAACCAGCTGCCATTCCTCTGCTGTGGAAATTGCCACCCCTGGTCAACCTTACAAGCTGCTCCGATGCTCAGAGGTTTCAGTTACCTCTGATAAGATGTGTTCTGTTTAAGCAGGTTATTACAGGATCAGTGCCTTTACAGTTAAGGCTTAGTTGGAGATCTCATAGGCTATAGTTGTGCTGTGGGTTGTCTCAGTAGCCTTTTACAACTTTGGGGTTTTATTTTGTTTAGCTGCTCATGTTTCTCATCTGGAGAATGTGTCTGAAGAAGAAATGAACAGGCTCCTGGGGATTGTATTGGATGTGGAATATCTGTTCACCTGTGTCCACAAAGAAGAAGATGCAGACACCAAGCAAGTTTATTTCTACCTGTTCAAAGTAAGCTGAACTTGTGGAGTATCTTCTCAGATTTATCACTTTCTCACATATAAGCCAGTTTCATTGCCACTTGGGCGTGCATTGACTTTATCTGCCAAGACAGTTTTTCTCTAGGATGATGCTATACTGAGTAACTGTGGGCTGGGTATTCTGGTGCTTGCAGTGTACTGATTCTTATTCCAAAAGTCATCCAGAGGATTGAGGAACTGACCCTGAGTTCCATGTATAAACTGCAGCCTCCTTCACTGACATACCAGGAAGAGTCTGTTGACATGAGTGGTGCCTTAGCTGCTTGCATTTCCTCAGAGGAGCCTCATACACATTTCAGAGAAGGTGATTTCACAGTGAAGTTTAGTAATTACAAATTCAGACGATTAAACAATCAGATATATAGCCAAGAGAATTCCAACACTGCTCACCGTGTGTTGCTCCCTTGTGATTCCCATTGACTCTCTGTATTAAAATATACTAACTTGTAAAATTTGTGTATTTTTAACAGCTTTTGAGGAAGTGCATTTTACAGATGGGAAAACCTGTAGTAGAAGGATCTTTGGAAAGTCCCCCATTTGAGAAACCTAGCATTGAACAGGTAAAGACTCAAAATGTGGGTTTCATTGGAGTGTGGTGGGTTTTTTTTGTTGTTGTTTATTTACCTGTTTTTAAATTTTATTTTGGATGGGGGTTTGGAGGCTTTGTTTGTTTGTGATTTTTTTTTGTTTGTTTTTCTTTTTGTAAATGTAAGTGCTGGTTTTGAAAACATGGCATTTTTAAGGCCTTTTGCAGATGTTTCTGTGTTCTGCTCAGGACAAAACAGGGGGCTATAGGATATTGCTCTCGGTTCTCCTTTTAGTGTTTGTACAATAGTTACATTATTTGTATTCGATTTCTCATCACTGGTCTTAGGCTTTAATGAAACTGACTTTTTTTGTGGGTTTAGAGAATTAACTTGAAATGCTACTTTTATGTGGGCAGTTCTAGTCTTTCTTTGTTTCAAGTGATGAAAAATGCTGTTGAAGTTTTGAAATCCAATATTAAAATGAAGCTTGCCTTCTGTATATCAAGAAAAATGTTACAGTCCAGTTCAGTGAGATCATAGCCTTCTCTTTCAAAGGGTACACAAGAAAAAAACAAAGCAGAAACCAAAGAATAATTGAGGCTTTTGTGACTCTCAGTACATAAAGAACATATGACAAATTCAGTTTTTGGTTAAGCAAGCTCCTAAGAATGCACTCCTGGCAGACAAGTGGGCCCATGAACTCCAGTCAGAGTATGCAGAGGCTCACATACCTCGCTGAAACAGGAGCTCAGTGTTTTCCCATCGTGTATGAATGGATGCTCTATTGTTAAGCAGGATAATTTAAATGTAAAGACTGTTACTTGTAGTAATTATTTCTTTGCAACTCTCACTTCTTATCATGTAGGAAGATCAAACCACTTCATTGCTGAATTTCTGAGAAGTCTTCTCTTTAAGTTCTCCTTTAGTTTGACTATGAACAAAAAATGTTTATGTAATCCCCCTAGGCTCCTAATCCCTAAAATACACTATTAAAAAGCTTTTGTACAGTGCAGTTTTTTGTCAATTTCTTCATAATGTTCAAGTTGCTTAAGAAAATAAAGCATACAGATTAAAGGGTAATTCTTCTTACATTTTATTTTGAAATAATTTTCCCTTTAAAAAAGACCACTATTTTCAGTTCTGTTTTTGGCAGCTCAGCTGCTCAATCAAACACATTTTTTGCTAAGCACTGGTGTTATAATGGTTTTATAAAATATATGTGTTGCAGCACTTTTAGTCACCCATTTTAATAATGTTCGGTAGATTTTTCTTCAAACTGGACAGTGTCCAAAGTGCAACAAGGAGACATGATTGTGAAGTATTAAGACTTCTTGAAGAAATAATATGGTTTCTAGACATAAACTTAAGTAGAAGTCTACAAGCCCTAATCTATTATTGAGATGGAGCTGGTGAATTTTGAGGGTGACAGTTGATTTATACAAAGATGAAAGCCTACCAGAGCTTTCTCTGTTCACTGACTTTGAGAAGAAAGGAAAAAAGGAATTTCTCTTTCTTTCCCTTTCCATCAGCTGCAGAGAGCAGGTTAAAAATACCTGGATGTACCTCCTGCTGTGTACACAGGTACCAGCCTGTGGCATCTGCATGAGTAGCTGAGCAAGGAGTTAATAGTTTCTGATATTTCTTTTCTTTCTCTTTTTCTGATATTTCTTTTCATTTTGCAATGCAAATTCATGATAAACATGAAGTGTGGAATGTTGGAGGGTGCTCCTGTAAAATTTATGGTTAAATTATTAAACAGAATTTTCTTACTTTTTAAGGGTGTGAATAATTTTGTGCAGTACAAATTTAGCCACTTACCCTCGAAGGAAAGGCAAACAATAGTGGAACTGGCTAAAATGTTTCTGAACCGCATTAACTACTGGCACCTGGAGACACCGTCTCAGAGAAGACTAAGGTCACCCAATGATGATATTGCAGGGTATAAAGTGAATTATACCAGGTAATGCTGCTTTTGCTTGTTGGGAGTCTTCCTTACAAATAGGGCATGTACAAAAAAAGTATACCAGTATCTTTATGCCATAGATGGAATCTTGTAAATTCTTGCAGCCATGGATTTGACTGGAAGACCTAAGGGTTTTAGTGATACTATATCAGTTTTGCATGCGTCCTTGGGTCTTGAGAGATGTGCTTTATCAGCCAAGAACGGGGAGTAGGGGCTGGAACACTTGTATCTAACAATGCTTCTACAAGGTCTGTGTTTGTGAAATGCTCTCAGTCTTAATATTTGAGCCTTGTGTAAGTTCCCTATTTATTATTCAACTTAAAAAGAGAGAAAATAACATTTAGCCTTGTAAAGCATTACTGTTTGAAACCAAATCACAGAGGAGTTGAAAAATCAAATTAATTTTGTAAGTGTTTGAATGCTAAATGGGGAACAGATACTGCTAGGTTCCTTAAAATTATGGTTCTTTTTATGACCATTTAATGCCCTGTTAGAATTCAAAGGAATAACTGAGTCGCTGGAGGATGAAGAGCTAGGATAAAAAGACATGTCTCTATTTATTTTCTTTTTCTCATGGGTGTAGTGCAGTGCCGTTTTCAGTGAGCATTTCAGTGAGAGCATTTCAGGGTCCTGGTGGTCAGGCAGTAGGTAGTTAACCTCTGTCAGCACGCTGTTCTCAGGAACTCCAGGAACATCTCTGCTGTCCCAGGGTGAGCACCACCTTCTGGCTACTTTCCTGGTGGCCTTTGCTGTAACACACCTCCTCTCCATGAAGGAGATCTGCAGGATACTTAGAATCCATGCTGCTCCTAAGACCGTTTTTGGTGTCAGCCAGGGGTGGTAGGAGTTAAATCTTACTTGGAGTCAATAGCTAATTGGTTCTGGCTGGTGGCTTTTTTTTGTTAATTATTTTGTCACTTTTGTTTTCTCAAATTATCTTGCCATAGTCCCCAAGTTCTCCCCATGACCCAAAGTGCTCTTCCCACCAAATCTCACTTGTCATTGTGAGCTTCTCTCTGTGTTGACTGAGGCATTGCTCAGGGTGCTGCTGGGCACCATGGGCACACGTGAATTTTTGCAGTCACCGATTTCATTTGAAAACCTGAAGATTTGAATTAAACTGTATCAGAATTTCACACATATTCTTGTGTTTTGAGAGCTGTGCTTTATCAGTCAAGAACAGGGAGTAGAAGTCTGTGAACAGCTCTATCTCACAAGTCTTTTGCAACACATGTTTGCCAAGATTAAGGCGCAAGAGTTTGGGAGAACATTTTGAGACAGGCTGTACTTTGGGTCTGGATGAGGAAATGTGTGCAGGATCCAGCATAGTATGTTTGCATGCAATTCCTAATCTTTTCATTGCTGGAGCTTTCATAGTGGTTGTAGTCTGATTCTGCTAAAGTGACAGATTCCAATGACTGTTCACTTACACACAGATATCAAAATCTTGTTTATAGGATTAACAGATATTGTGATCTACATAGGCAGTGTACTCCTGAGTTACCTCTTTGGTACCATAATCTCTTTTCCTAGAAAAGAAACATGACATGCTGTAATTTTCCTTAGTGCAAAGTTTATTATGGATGGAGATACTGGTAATGAAAGAATAACAAGGCAGGGTATTATGGGAAGAAGCCAACTGGTGGAAGACCAGGGCAGGAATCCAGCTGGATTGGGATGGAGCTAGTTAAAAGTGTCATCCATTTGGCCTTTGTGTGGGGAAAGGTAGAAGTTTAGAGGGTAAAACAGGCCATGCTAAGGGGTCTTTGGAGTTAGTGACAGGAGATATGTGAGGTTTAATGGATGAGCTGTGAAGAGATTCCCTGACATACCCATGAATTGTCTGTAATCTATGATTATTATCTGGAACAAGAGCATTTTGTGTAAACTAGACTGCAGCGAAAAATAATATATGGAAACTTAAAAGTACTTGGTTGTCATTTCTGTAAAAAAATGGGCAATATAAATGCTGCTTAACTCTGTCCAGCCTTGTAGTGGAACTGATTTATACAGTCATATAGCTCTCAGCTGCATTATAAATGATGTGGATACTGGTTTTATTGCATTAAGTACTATATTAGATGGTGATAATTATCTGGCTTTTTTCCTCTTTACAGGTGGCTTTGTTACTGCAATGTCCCTCAGTTTTGTGACAGTCTACCTCGGTATGAAACCACCCAGGTTTTTGGTAGGACCTTGCTTCGCTCTGTTTTTACTGTAATGAGACGTCAGCTGCTGGAGCAGGCCAGGCAAGAAAAAGACAAACTTCCTCAAGAAAAACGAACACTAATCCTCACTCATTTTCCAAAGTAAGTGATCACAGTGTGCCTGTATTCAGAGTTAATCAGCAACTTCCTTGTGGAAAGGGAGAAATTACCTGCAGCTTAAAATAATTAATCTTTTTATTCAGTAGCAATTAGATACTGCAGCTTTCTTTACTGCCATAACTTAGATTAGTGTATTTTATGTACACAACTGCTTGTTTTGTTGTGTCCTAGCGTTTACTTTATGAAAAGGATTGTTCATATTGCTGGGGGATTGTGCTTTTTGCCTATTAGCAGGTATTGTAGGTCAGTCACTTTCTTTTTCTGTAGTCCTTGGAAACAGTGTAGGTCCAGACTTCCAAAAACATACTCACATCTGCTTTTGTGATGAAGCATTAAAAAAAGGGCAGCGTTGTGCAAAGTTTATAAGAATTTCAATTTAATTCAACATTGTAATAGTGAACAAAGTAGTCACCTCACCCCTAGAAGAGATGGGTTTGAATCCCATTGATTCAAGGAGCAGATTTGTGGAGGAAGCAGGTGTGCATATGCCTCTGTTTCCACTGCCTTTTAAAGCCTTTTGCAGTAATTTGAAAAGCATTATTATTCACTGCAATTCCTTTTGATGTTCTTCTGGGCAAAAAAAAGACAAGTACAGTTTGCAGATGATCTGTGGGAAGCATGAATAACGTTTTAACTTATCCGAAGCATTTGTCTTTCCTCTGGCATTGTTCTGAGTGAGCCCTGCAGAGGACCTGTGTCTCAGAGCATGGAGCCTGGTATTGGCACAGGGCTCTCCTCTGCCCTGGGCTCTCCTTTTGGGCAAAGGGAGCACCCAGGGGCTGTGTCTGTGCATACCTAGGAAGGAGTCCTAATGGGGCTGAAGGCAGAGCCTCTGTGCTGCCTGGAAATGGAACTTTTCTAAAGTTGAATTTGTCCTTCTGCTCTGTCACAGATGGTCAGGTCACTGTTACAAACCTTTTAGCCATTATCAGCTGTACAGACAGCAGCCAACTCTGCACATTGTTTAGGTATGGCTGTCATATATACAGTCCAAGTCTGACTTGGTCCTGAAAATCCCTATCCTGTTCAGGGAAGTTTTACTCAACAGTCCTATTGGTTTCAGCTGAACAGTTTCTATACATATGGAGGACTCCAAAGAGTAGAAATGTGGCATGTCAACTACTGGTCTGAAAACCCCTTTTGTGCAATGTAGGATAAGCAGCTGTCTTGCTGCTGGGAGGGAATTGGTGTATTAGCTCTGAGGGGCCGAGAGTGATCTGTGTAATACAATAATGCTAAGGGAGATTTAACACTGTGTTGTTTCTGTAGCTGTACCAAAGTAAGGTCAAAAATACTGTTATGCAACCACAAACATGCAATTAAAAATTACAGCAGGACATTTAAAGGAATGAAAATATCTTCCTAAGAGTATTGTTAGTAACACTGGGATTTTATCAAAGGCAGAAAACTAATGCATCTGCAAAATACCGATTTTTCAAAACAGACATACTTTGCCATCATTGTATAACATCAATCAGCTCATAGATTTCTCATTAGTGGAGTTTTGTTCTGTAAAAGTAGTTTGTAACTCTCTTTTTCTGCTCTTGCAAATTAGATAACTTGTTTGTAATCAGAGGTAAGGTTTAGTAAGTGAAAACACTTTACTGAATTATGATACTTCATGTCTACTCTGGTTTGTGATTTTTGCATGTGTGGTTTTTTTTAATAGCATTGACCAACAGCATTTTCTTACTGACTTAGTAAATGTTTTTAATTTAAAAACATTGCAAGTGCTTATTTTGAAAAATAACCTGTGTAGAATGATCCCATTAGTTGTTGTTTTGCCTGGTTTTGTGCCTAGGTTTCTGTCTATGCTGGAAGAAGAAGTATACAGCCAGAATTCTCCCATTTGGGATCAGGATTTCATGGTGTCCAGTTCCCGAACTGGCCAGCTGGGAATCCAGACAGGTAATTTGCATTTAGTGATGGGTAACACACATAAAAACTGCATGATTTAGAACTAATGTGGGGCTTATATATATATATATATACACATATTAGGAAGAGAGAGATGTTAGTCTGTGACCTTTTAAAATAACAGTTTCATTCTCTTAATTGGTGAAACAACTTCCCTCTTTATCAAGTTTGATTTGTCCAAGCAGTCTTAGAGCACTGTAAATTGGACAGATGGAGCTGAATGATGAGATTTTGCTTTTCAATAGAGCCCTACAAAAAACCTTTTCATTAAGCTAAATGCCAGCAGGCTTGGCAGGTATGTGAAAGAAGCTTGTTTTCTTAGCTTCTGCTCAGCACTGCGATATAATGAAGCCTGATGTTTGCAATCCCTGTTATCCAGCAGTCCCCCATAGATAGAATTTAATCTAGAAAAATACACTGTGTTAAAGCTTTAATGTCTCTACCTGTGAACTGGTGGCATTCCTCTGTTGCACAGTGTTCACTGTGTGGTGGGTGTCCATCTTTTTGGCAATCTTTCCATCAGCACCAGAATGGGTTCCATGGCCTGTTTTTTTTTGTGTTTTTTTTTTTTATGTCATTGCAGTTATCAGTCCACCTCCTGTTGCAAGATCTATTGCATACAGTGCAAGTCCTTCATCTCTGGAGCAATCCAACAGTGGTAATATGAGTCCAGCTTGTAAAGTTTCTTCTGCCCTTGACCCAAACTTAGGTAATGGAGAAGGAACCTTGCCTTTTGACTTCTGTTGATATTATCAGTAGTTGCAGTATATGGTAACCTTTGTCTTCACTCTACATTAGCAAACTTGAGGTGTTTTTGCTGAAAGATTTGCACACACATAGCTTTTTCTCCACTAAGGTAATGTTTAACTAACAGAAATCACACCTGTATTTGCAAAAACCCCAATTGGTTTGTTGAAATTAAATTAAAATGGGAACAGGTCTGGTCGTGTCAGAGGTTTTTGAAAAAACTTTTCTTGGAGTACATCTATTATAAGACATGAGGAGTGGTTTTATTTAAATGATGGCAGAGTAGAAGGGACCATCACATTTGGGTTTTTTAATCTTCCAAGGTACTGAAAATTAATACATTTGAGCAGTGAAAAAAACCACAGACATACCAACTAGGTTAAATTTAAAACCTGAATGAGGTTAGGTCAAAGGAAAAAAAAAAACACTTGTAAGAAAAAAAGTTGGTGCATAAATCCTCCTAATAAATTGTTTTTCAAACACCTCAGGATTAATGAACCTGTCAAGAGAGGTTGCTAGGTCAGAGAGATGATCCCAAGCTTATGTAGAGTGAGTCCTCAAGAAAGGAGAAAAACCAAAACCAAAGTGAATTTTTAGTCTCAGTGTTCACTACAGAGAAACTTAGGGCAACATCTAAACTGCAGTTTTCCCTAAGGTTATTTCTCAACTTGTCCCTCAGAAGTGGGAATGAGTAGGATGATGAGTGGGATAATCCTCAGCTAGCAGCTGGATCTCTGTTACTGTACCTCTGCTAGTCCTTGGTGGACTGTTCTATAAATTTACATAGTTTCTTTTGCTATATAATACATGTGGCTCTGCAGTCACTAGGGCAGTTAATAATTAACTTCGTATATTTTGATTTGGAAATTTTATATGGCTTTTAAATATGTATGACACATCAGACTGTACATGCTGCTTGGTTTACAGAAGACATGAAGGAATTAAATGATGGATACTTAGTTCCAGTGAATCCTAAAAGGGGGATTTCATGTTATCAAGAAATAGGCACTGCAGTTTGTCTATTGAGCACTGACCTTCCAAGACAGCTGTGCAGAAGTTCCATGCAGAGAATTTTGAAACAAAAATAAAAACCAAATAGCTTAACTGTGAATTCACAAAGGTGTAGTGGAAGGAGAGGTATAATTTTCCTACTTCATGCTAATACCCCAATGCAAAGTGAAAATTGAGAAGTGATAAATATTTTTCAGATTTCATTTATTTCTCCTTGTCTGTGGGGATAAAAAACCAAAAAAACAAACCAAAAAACCCCAACCTCAAACTTGTAATATAAACTACAGGATATGACAGAAGTGCTAGACTTCATAGTGCTACTCTGTGACAGTTTGGTTATTTCTAATTTGAGTTTTGTTTTATAGGGGAAAAGAGAAAAAATAATGAACCATATTCACTAGAGGATTCGAAGAGACCAAGGGTTGTAGGAGATATCCCTATTGAGTTAATCAATGAAGTAATGTCAACAATTACAGATCCTGCAGCAATGCTTGGGCCAGAGGTGAGATATGACTTGGTGCTGCAAATGGTTTGTTTGTGAATGGTCTGTTTTTAGTAAATGTTCCACATGGATAGAATGTGATAAGCTAAGAGTCCTGTCAAGAAAAATAGACTTTGAGAGGATATGATTAGGTGAACAAAAAATACTGGTGAAATACATCATTAACATGAAAAATAGTTCTACAATTTTCTTAATGTGTTGTGTACAGTTAGCAAAGAGACTTATAAACTATTGATAGTAAAAATGTAGATCTCAGGTTATCCTGCAAGGTGCTTTTGTTACAGAACAGTTCCAGAGTATGCTTTTTTACTGCTAATCATAGATACAGCTCATAAGGTAAGGTTAAATAGGGTTTAAGAATTGCAGCAGAATGAAAGATCCAAAGTTAAAATCTCTCTCTGGTGCAGAAACTGATCTAAACTGTTATTTGCTCTGTCTTCCCCAGTTGCTCATTTTTCGGCTGGAAGAGAAAAACAAACAGAATTGCGGAATTGTGCCATGTACAGAAGTGCACTTTTTTCCCCCTTGGCTGGCTTTTCCTCCTTCTGTTCTCTCTGCCAGGCTATGTTTTGCCAGCAGCTCATTTGCCAAGATTCAGCTAGAAACTGCTGAAGATTTGAAACCACCTACATTTCTTATTCAAACTATGTACTGTGACTGATGGCTCTGCATATTACAAATGCTGTGCCAGCCTGGCTGTTGGGGCTGGCAGTGACTAGAAACCCAGCAGCCAAACTTTACTCAAAAAAGTAAACAGTATGTGCATACAGAGATGTTTTTGGCATTGTAAAATGATCTTGAGAAAAATAAGTTAAATAAATTTTCTGTATTAATTTAATCTGCATTTGGATATATAGATACAATTGTTAGATATGTAACAGCAAATTCTGTAGGAATTAAAATCTTTTTCTTTGGTTCTTACAGTAGCGGCAGAGATAGTGGAAAGCACTAATAAAATGAAAAAAAAATATGACTTTTCCTGCACTGCCATTAAAATGTGTGATTTGCAGTATGTGTAGGCAAATCCTCAAGTCATGCCCAAGCTGGCTAAGAGTAAAGCAAATATGAAGACTTAGTGGCATAGGCTTCAGCTGGATGAGTGCTAGCCCTCAAGGGGTTTTGGAACTTTTTGATTCATAACCATTGTTGTTATCTAATCTGTATCAATATAAATTCAAATTGGCCTTTGTAGACTGTAGTGTAGACTTCCATCTGGTTTATTTGGTTGTGTCCCTTCTGCAAATGTACATTACAAAGGCACTCATTGGCAGTTCTGTTGGAAAAAGAGGGTGAGTTTTATTGGTTTGTTCATTCACAGGCTGTTCTGTCAGAGGATGTGAAATCTCAAAACTGTGATTTTGTTCGTTGTTTGTGTGGTACAGACCAACTTCCTCTCGGCACACTCGGCCCGGGATGAGGCAGCGAGGCTGGAGGAGCGCAGAGGGGTGATTGAATTCCACGTAGTCGGCAACTCCCTGAACCAGAAGCCCAACAAGAAGATCATGATGTGGCTGGTTGGTTTGCAGAATGTGTTCTCCCATCAGCTGCCTCGAATGCCGAAGGAATACATCACCCGCTTGGTCTTTGATCCGTGGGTATCCTTGGAGAGGGGGCTGGCGCGTGAGGCAGAGGGAGTCTGGTGCTGTTTGCAGCAGAGGTGGGGTGGAGAGCAGCTCTGCCTGTGCTTTTGACATCTTTTCAAGCCCTCATAACTCCTGGTCAATCTAATTGGGTTGTATCCAAATGCCATCCATCTTGGTGGCTGTATTAATAATAAGTGGCCTCTTGTTGTGGGACTGTGCTGGGTTGTCACTGACTGGATGCCAGATTCCCAGAAAACCTGCTCCGTTGCTCCCCTCCTCAGCTGGACAGGGGAGAGAAAGTACAAAGTTCTTGGCTAGAAGGACAGGGAGTGATCAGTCACTGATAACTATCACAGGCAAAATAGACTCAATTTGGGGAAACTAGTTTAATTTTTTACAAATCAGATCAGAGTAGGATAATGAGAAAATATAAACTACATCTTAAAATACCTTTGCCCTATGTCTCCCTTCTTCCCAAGCTTAGCTTCATTCATGATTCTCTACCTCCCCCTGCAAGCAGTGCTGGGGGATGGGGAACGGAGGCTGCAGTCAGTTCCCATGTGGTGTATGCTGCTTCTTCCTCCACAGGGAAGAACTTCACACTCTCTCTCCCTGCTCCAGTATGGGGCCCCTCGTATGACAGACAGTTCTCTGTGAACTCCTCCAACATGGGTCCTTCCCACAGGCTCTTGTCCCTCTGCAGCCCGTGAAGGAACCCCATGCTGGAGCAGGTGAATGCCTGAAGGAAGGCTGTGGCCCTGTGGGAAGCCCATCCTGGAGCCGCCTCCTGGCAGCTCCTGTGGCCTGTGAAGAGAGCTGCCCACACTACCTGCTAGAGCAGCTTTGCTGGCAGGACTTGTGTCCCTGTGGAAAGGGACCTGTGCTATTGCAGTTCCTGAAGGACTGTAGCCCGGGGAAGGGATCCAACACTGGAGCAGGAGGAGAACTCCTCTGCCCGAGGAGGAAACTGTGACATAGACAATGTGGTGAACTGACCCTAACCCTATTCCCCATCCCCTGCTCTGCTTGGGAGAGAAGGCAGAGAATCAGGAAGGAGGAGGGGAAAGGTATTTTTAGGATTTGTTTTAATTTCTGTCATCCTGCTCTGAATTTGATTGGCAATAAATTCAGCTAATTTCCCCAAGTGAAGTCTGTTTGGCCTTTGATGGTAGTTGTTATTTCTCCCTGCTCTTACCTCAGCTCACAAGTCTTTTGTCTCCACTGTCCATCTGAGGAGAGGAATGATAGAGCAGCTTTGATGGTCACCTGGCATCCAGCCAGGGTGAAACCATCACAAAAGCTCAAGCCACTGCATTGCTGCTGTCATTCCACAAGTAAAAAAAAGCACTAAAATATGTACAAGAGAAAAAGAATATATAATATGTATAAAATCTTCTTCAGTGGTGGCACATACAATATAACTACACTTTGGCCTTTTTGGCAGGGGGTCACTTTTGGCACCAACTTTTTTCCCCAAAATACATCATCTGTATATTGACTGTATTATTTATATGATACTGTGTATTGAATAATCTAAAGGATGGTGCACTGTTTTCACACCTTGAGGACTGTACTAAAATTCCTTATCCTTGACATAAGAGTTGAGATTGCACCTTGTTACATCTTTCCTGGCAGTCACTATAAGTGCAACAGAAATGGATATTTATTCTGGTCATGATTCCAGGAGGAGTGGGTGGTTAGAAATAAGAAATGTCCTCTCCTACTTCATCAGCTGCATTTGAGACTGATAGGTTAACTATGGAGAGTGCATGGAAGGAAACAGGAATACCGTAGAAAGGACTTGCTCTCCTGTAACTCCATTAATTTCTATTTTCCTCAGGATAAAATCATCCTGAGAACTATGCAATGGTGTAACAGGAATAGATTCAAGAGAAGCAATACAACTTTTATTTATTGGGCTTTACCTGAGTTTATCTCAGAGTACTTGGCAAGGCCAGGAACTTGCTTTGTGATGATGACCATTATGGTATATTGAAAGCATGATATTAAAATAACAACTCTTCTATAGACACAAGTGGCTAACTTAGGAGGCATACACAATTGCATTGTCATCATGGAAAGAAGTGAATCAAGTTTCTGAAAAAAGGAAGGTTAATGGCACTTTATGTACTATGTACATGAATTAAAGTGATTGTTATTTTTGTCTGCTCAGGAAACATAAAACCCTTGCATTAATAAAAGATGGTCGTGTCATTGGTGGTATCTGCTTCCGGATGTTCCCCTCCCAGGGATTTACAGAGATTGTTTTCTGTGCTGTGACTTCCAATGAGCAAGTCAAGGTAAAAAGAATTCTGTATTACAAATGTTTATTAAATGGATTTGAGTCACATTCACCTACTGCATGTGCTCCTAATATTTTTACTCCCGTTGAATATGCTGCTGAGTTGCCAGACAGAAATTGATTTTGAAAGATACAGCAATTCTGAATATAATACACAAAAACCAAACTAAAATATGCAGATTTAGTATCATCATCATAATAGTAGGATTACCTGTATTCTATTAATTAAATGAAATTTTTTTCAGCAGAGCAATAGTGGCTAGTAGTCTGCCATTCTTGGAATTTTCATGCCTCTGTCCCCAGTACTTGTGTCTCTGTGTAGTGTAACATCTCATGGTTGACTGAAATATGTATTGCTTGTGTGGGGCAGTAATTTGTGTTCGAGCACTTTATGACATCACATAACTTCAATCAAAATGAGATATAATAAAAAAATAGGTGCAGTTTTACATCTCAAAATAAGCACAGGGTCTATTCTGTACAATCTTCTTTGAGTTAGTGCCACATTTTCTCAGAATTTTGAGAATTAGCATGTGTTTTGAAAGAATATGGAGCACTATGAATACATGAGATTCCTCCAGCTTTTCCCCTACTGACCTTTCGGTTCAGTGTTTTGCCTTTAGATGGTGCTGTAGCTTCATGATTTTCATTTCATGAAGCAAGAGCCGAGATGTGGGTTAAATCAGAGTGTATAGCAGTTAACATGCAAAAATTGTACATCCTGGTGCAAAAGAGTAACACAGTGGGATTGAAAGTCTGTAACAACTGTTAATACTCAGTATATACTCATATATACTGATATATTTGGTTTTATTCAACGCTGGTGTTAGAGAGGAGCATTTCCCTGCATTAAGCAGAGACCTGTCAGCATTCAGAGCGTTTTATCAAATGCAAACCCAAGTTGTGCTTAACTGCACTACTCAGGTGAGGCTGCCAAAGATGTGTTGTGATTTTCTAGGAAAAATCTTTCAAAATAATAGAGTACATAATTCTGACTCATCAAATTGCCCCAGGGATGCATAACACATTCTTTACTTTTTTGTCCTCTGGGTGCTTTGATGTATCACTTGAGTGTTTCTGAAAATTTGCTTTTCTGCTTATCGCTCTGTGTAAGCTGACCCTGTCAACAGGGAAAAAAAAATGTTCACACATGGGTGATCTGCCAGGTCGTAGGAAAAATAAATTCCTATTTAAGTTCAATTTGAAGATGGAGTAAAAAATATAGGAATTGTTTTCCCATACAAATTGAGTTGGTTTTTAGGTAGTTTGGTCCCCTGTTACAAAATAACATTAAGTTTTACTATATGTGGATGAGTTTCCTATATGGCAGTTGCCATATTTGGGGCTATGAAATTGTAAATTAAATCAGAAGTTTGTATTTTTTGATTTCTTTTTCTAGCTTTTCTACATAAGTAAAAATTATCCCAGTTTTCAAAAAAAGAATACCCAAAAGAAATCCATGTATGTTTCTCTAAGTGTCCTGTTAGTCTTCATGATGAGAAAATTGAAACATATGCAAGAACAAAACATTATTACGGGCTTACCTATCTACTTTACATTTCTTCCTATCACAGCAGAAGGGGATGACTGTAGCTTACTTGGCAATGTGAATAAATGCAACCTTTTGTTTACTTTGGGGCTAAATGTAAATGGAAATCATGCCTGTGTGCAGTCAGAAGGCATAGATGTTTATTTGATTATGTTCATTATGGTAACTGTTCACTGTTCCTTTTTATGCTTTATGATAAGCTTAGATAATAAATACTTTGAGGCAGAGACCTGTTTGGCTACAGGTGCACAGAACACTGGAATAATTTCAGTATTGCTACTACTTTGTAGTTTTGAAGTGATATGGCTCAGAAAGGATTCTCTATTGTTACAGTATGTGATTTTAATAGGTGATATTTAATTTAAAAGTGGAATGACATAAAAGGTGGGCACCTTGAATTACAACTTCCATGCTGGGTCACAAAGGTACCCCTACAAGGCTCAAAAGACTTTGCTCTTGAGTGTGCAACAGCAAGTTAATTAAGAGAAAAACTTTAAAACAGGATCTAGAGGAAAGACTGCATTTTGAAAAACAGCGTGTAATAACTCTGAGTCCACAGGTGCAGTCCCCAGAGGCTTTGTCATGGATTTTTCTTATGTTTCACAAAGGGTTATGGGACTCACCTAATGAACCATCTGAAGGAGTACCACATCAAACACAACATTCTCAACTTTCTCACATATGCAGATGAATATGCCATCGGCTACTTCAAAAAACAAGTAAGTTCAGTGCAAGAAATTACTTTGTGCAAGAAGTTTTATATCTAGCAGGGTTGAACTAAATAACTGGGCATGACAAAGTAATTGGATAAAATGTATGGTGTAATTTTACATGTGTATTTTTTATCTATAAAATCTGCTCTCTGTTCACCTTGGGTAATGTTTTTGTCTTCTGATATATTTTATTTTGATAGAATCATCTGAACATAAGTATATAGTATAGTCTATAATTTGTCTAGTCTAACAACTAGTAAAATGTCAGTTGATTCTCTGATTCTATAAGTATAAAGAAGAACTAGGCATACCTGTGACAGATGAAAACTTACCTGACCTGCACTTACAGCTCCTCCTGATTTGAAGCATGAGGTTCAAATTCAGGAAAGATGGCAACGTCAGTTTTGTCAAATAGATTTGTTAAACAGGTGTCAACTATGTGGTCAGCAAAATGGAGTCAGATTTTCTCAGAAGTGTACAGCATCAGCCAGTGAAGATGACTTGGATAGTAGGAAATTACGAATAGGTAGAAGGAGTTTTTTTTCCCCCTTTCCTGTCCTGAGGGTGGTGAAATACTGAAAAATGTTGATGAGGGAGGTGGTGGAATCTCTGTCCTTTTACACTATTCAGGACTGGTCATGGCCTTGATCAGCCAGATATGATGAGACCTGTTCTGAGCTGAGATGGGGCTAGATGACTTCCTCAATTTCCTTCCAGCCAGTACTATGGTTCTGTATATAAAACTGGCACAATCTGCTCTTCACACATTCAAAATGAATACAGTCTCCTCTATTGCCCTTCTTAGCAATTAACTATTCTTTTATCAAGTGCCTCCCATGGGAAGGTTTATGCAACACTGAACCATGGTCTGTAACTCACTGTTGTATTTTTTGTATTTTAACATTATGATGAATTTGGTTATAAATCCTCATTCATTTCTGTTAAAACAAATGTAAAAGGAAAATGGCATAATGACAATATAAATTCTTTTTTTTTCCTTTGTCAGGGTTTCTCCAAAGATATTAAAGTACCAAAAGCAAAATATGTTGGCTACATCAAGGATTATGAGGGTGCCACATTAATGGGATGTGAATTAAATCCAAGGATCCCCTACACAGAATTTTCTGTCATCATCAAAAAGCAAAAAGAGGTAAAGGTTGAAATTAAATGTTTAATGTTATTCTCTATTCAACTGTTTAGAAACAGTTCAGGGGGTGCCAGGTTAGATTTCTTTGCTTTGGTGCTTAAATCTGAGTGCATACTTTTATTAGTTAGAGTAATCCTTTCATTCAAGTCCCAGTGCCAAAATTTTGTAGTTGAAGCATCAAATTCTAACTTTCTGATTTAGCAAGAATAAGACTGCTAAAGTGCAAGTATTTTGAGGAGTAATTCAAAGTTCAATTTTGTGGTAGTTAACTAAGCAAAATCTTGTGAGATTTATTTTTTTAATGGCTTTATCAGTTCCTTTCTTCCCTCAGTAGTGTTCATTAGAGTAGCATTTAAATGGAGTATTTGTATTGCATGGCCTGTTTTACTTGAAAAAAATATGATTCTTTTTTCCCACCATTTTTTAAATATATAAATCAAGAGTGGACTGTCTTAATTTCCAGTCTGTCCCTCTTTGGACTTTATGTGGCATATTCTTTATTTAGTTCTTAATAATATTCCATATAATAAAGCAATTTATTAGCAAAATAATTATGATGTTTCCACTTGTGTTTAAATACTTTCCTTGGTTTTTAAAGGAATACAAGTTATAATTTGTTCTTTCAAGATTGTTCAAACCTGAATTTTTATTTTGTTAAAAAGCTTCTTTATGGAACAAAAATTTTTCTTCCAATAGAATGATTTGGCCTGTGCTTGGGGAAGGAAAGACACTTTCTGATGTGATGATGCTTTTACATTTAATTTACACGATTTTTAAACTTTACTTATTGAGAAAGTTTTCATATGTCCATACAACAGGGACCATAAGTTTTTCCTCTTTCATTTCTGCTTGGCTGCATTACCCTTCAGGCTGCTGCTGGACATGCCAGCTGCTCCTCAGGGATGGGATGTTGTTAGTGTGGATAGTGGATGTGTCTCTGGTAGCCTGTTACATCTTAGGCATGCCTAATTGCAGTGGCTCAGTTCTGGGCCCAAACCATCAATGTAACATGCCACTTCTGAAAACTTGTTAGTTTTCAAAATTTTGCCTCTGGTACTGCTTTGTTAGGTTCCTTCACTCTCTTATTTGTTTCTTCACTCTCTTCACTAACATTATTCTAAAGAACTTGGAGACACTCCTCTTGTAGATAAAGCGCCTTGGTCCTCTAGACAGCTCATGTCTAAAATTATTAGTAGGAAAGCTGCTGTTATGCACTGATCTGTGCTGTTGATCTTCTCTGAGAATGATTACATACAGCTTTGGAACTGCATCTTAGAATTGCCCGCCTATCATTAAAAACACCAATCAGGCCTTTTACTCTCCCTGTTGCAATTAGAAATTTAGAAATAGCCCTCACAGTCTGCAGCCTCATGGAGAGTATTTGCTTGTCTGTGTATGTTAAAGGCAGGGAAAATGCTACATGGACATAAAAAGAATTTTGACTGTTGACAGTTGGTACTATGTACCGATTTTCTTGAGTGCTGGTATTGGCCAGTACTAGACATCAGGCTTTTCAGGATCTATCCTTCTACAAGTGAAATTTTTCATGGTATTTAAGCTTTTATTTAAAGAACTGGAGTATATTGCAACCTATGGCTGCTAAGACCATATCACCTGACACTGCATCAGTACTGTTTACAGTCATTCTGGCAAATATGACAATTCTCTCTATGCTAAGCTTTGTGACCTCCTGACTGGTGAGTAATCACTGGTACTGATTGAACAGCTTGCTTTAATCAGGAAGAGCCACTAGTTCCTAAATTATAAGAAGGGCTTAATTTGGATGTAATAATGAATTTGAAATTATTTTCATATTATGCTGGAATCTGCTCATGGTGCTGTTGTATATTGTATTCCTCTTAACATTTCTAAGTTCTTTTGAAAGTCTGGTTTTACCTTTTTCTCTTCTTTGAGAGGAAATACTATGTATGAGGGAGTGAAGTTCCCTAAAAATAAAAATATGTCAATTTTTATTATTTCCAAAGGAAATATTCTATCAGACTGGTGGTCTGTATGGCTGTGCATTTGTTTACTCCAAGTTATGAAGTTTTGAAAATCACATATCCAGGACATAAAAAGCTTAGATAAGTGTCTAAGTACATATAAAATGCACCAAAGCAAATTGTTTAGAATTTGAGGTAATAAGATTGTAAAGTTAAACAGTGTATCCAGGAGTAGGAAAAGCCTTTCCCTAACATTTGCAAGAGAGAGTAGAATTTTGGTTCTGAAGAGTGTGGCATCATTCTGACATCCTTCAGAGAAAATCTTTCATGAGAGTATCTTTGATTGATACATAAGCAACTCCTACAGATAAATATATGCAGACTTTGAAGTTTATGGGCTTCTAATTTCTAAAATTTTGGAACATGAACATATATGTACATCAAAATTCATGCATTCAATATGTGTCTTGAAATTTTTGATCAGTGTGCTGAAGCATTTCAGAAGTTCCAGCTGTTAAAATTTTATTAGCCAGTTCTCAAACCTTCTTCCAGCAAATTTCCTTTTCAGCCTCTGCTCCTCTCTTCCCAAGAGCTGTGCAGCTTGTGATCAGTAGGACCAGCAATGACTCCTTTTTTTCCAGATTTGTGCAAAAATAGCTGAGACACTTAGTAGCTTCATTTGCAGAATCAGTTTTTGGTCAGGTAGCTCAGCCCCATTACCCGCTTCATGGAAAAGGACTTCAAGGTTAGGAAGTGAGAATGCTTCTGTTCATCACAATTTTGCGTTAATCTTCTGAGTGACTTTAGATCAAATTTATTTTTTTGTTTTCTCTGCTACTTTATTACAGATCATTAAAAAGCTCATAGAAAGGAAGCAAGCTCAAATACGAAAAGTTTATCCTGGCCTTTCTTGCTTCAAAGATGGAGTTCGGCAGATTCCTATAGAAAGCATTCCTGGAATTAGTATGTATCAATCTCTTTTAATGTAGCACATAAGCAGAATAGCCCAATAAAGGTCTGCGACTAGAAATACTAATGTAGTCACATAGTTCTTTTTGATTAGAAGGTAATTGTTTTGGTCTGCTGATTTGATTTCTGTGAAGATTATTGTGTTTCCATTACAACTGCTGTCTTTGAGATTTCCCCAAGGCATGCCAGCTTGATCCTATTTTATGGACGCGTGTATAATTTTACTTATATGTGACTCCTCTTTGATTTGTATCACAGTGTAGGTGGCAGTTTCCCTCTGGCACCATTTTAATGCACTGTACTCCTGAACAACAATGATTTCTGTGCTAGGCATGAATTTACAGGACAAAACAATTGAAAAAAAAATTAAGCATCATATTTTGGGGGACTTTTTTTCAGCTATGCTTTTTTATAATTTATACTTTGTTCCTGGGAAATCAGATTGGATAACTTTGTCATGATTATTCTTTACAGGGGTGAGTTGTAGTAAAATATGTATTGAATTATTGAAAAGAAATATGTTTCATATAGAAATATTTTAGAATCTTTTCAGCAGTCTGGTGGAAGAGTTATGTAGGAAACTGAATGGCGCTGTGGGCTAGATGGTTATGTTATTTGTTAGGAGTAGCTTTCATTAAAACAAGCCCATTTTACTGCAGCAGTGCTGAAATGGCTTTTCTTCTTTGAGTTGCAATAACTCAGTTAATGTTTTGACCTACTGTAGTTCCCATGTAATATCTCATATTGTTGGTGTACAGGAGAGACTGGCTGGAAACCAAGTGGAAAAGAAAGAGGGTAAGTGCTGCACAAGTAAAATGTTGAAGCAGTTGGGATATAGTCTTTAAACAATGTCACTTGATAGTTACTTCCATCCACTGGAAATCAAATGATGATACGAGAGATGAGTTCTTAAGTGGCTTTTTGGTGGTATTTTTTATTTTATTTTTTATTGTGGGCAAGTGTGGTTTGGGTAGTTGGGTTCTTTTTTGAGAATTTTTGTTTGGGATTGTTTGCTTGTTTTAAATTTTATTTCTGCCATTAAATGCATGAAACTTTGGAGTTGCTTTTAGGTAAGATGCAGATTGTAGGAATGAAGATAAGGGACACAAACTAATCTTTTTCTACTGATGTTTTCCTTCAAGTAAGGAGGCCAAGGATCCAGATCAACTTTACAGCACATTGAAAACCATCCTGCAGCAAGTGAAGGTGAGTGCTAGCTCTAGTTTATTTTCTGTAAATATTTTTAAATTATTTCCAATATCTAGTTTCCATATTAGATACCTTACTTTTTTCTTTACCAAAGAGCCATCAAAGCGCTTGGCCCTTCATGGAACCTGTGAAGAGAACAGAAGCTCCTGGATATTATGAAGTTATAAGGTTTCCCATGGGTAATGCCATTAACATTTTTTAAGTAGAGTTTAAAAATCATTATAGCTGCGGACATAGCAGATAAATTTTAATCTGACTGTTTTATGGTAAAAGATGTATGTTACCTGCAGATGAATACCTTGCAGCTCTGAAGTGTCAAGAGTGTGATGCTGTCATTTGAAATTGATGAGTGCTCTGTGACCTGTGTGAAACATGTGTGGTGTACATATCTGAAATTTTAGTGTGCCCTAGAGAACTCTAACAAGCTCTTAAATGGTGCAGTCAGCTAGAAGCTTTCAGGAGTAGCTTGTGTAGGTGAGTTGTAAGGATATATTCTTGTGTGTGGTAACTGATCATTGCAGAGCCTACTCATATGTTAAAAAACCTGAAGGCAAACTTTCAGGAGCACCTGAGCATTTGAGTTGCTTTGAACTACAGATTTAAGTTTTCTAAATCATATAGAAAAAACATTTTCAAAAGTCACAGGGTCTTCTAAGTCTTAAAACTTTGCTCCAATCTAAGTTTAGGAAAATGCTTCATGCAACTAATTTTTAAGTTAACTTTTGTCTTTATCTTTTAGATCTGCTACAATTATCTGAGGTTATATTTATTTATTCATTTATTTTTACTTCTACGTAACACAGCTATTGTTTATGTAGGATTGCTTGCAAGGGAAGTACACAACTGCTAATAATGTTTTTCTTTTGACTGCTTCTCTAATGACCCAGCTTTTGACTTCTGGGACATATAATTTCAGTGATAATTCAGTGATACTCTAAACAAATGCTTCATTTGTACTGCAACAGATTTAAAACTGAATTCTAGCACTCGTCCCTCATTTATGCAATACTCACCTCTATCAATCTGATTACAGTTTCTGAACGCTTAAATATTGTTAGAGAATGAAATACAGGTTCATGGCAGGCTACTAGCCATAATTTTCTCAGAGAATAAAAGCATTTGTTCATGTTGCTTTGCATGGACTCCAAGCCTATCAATTTAGTTCAATTATTTTTTTTTATATTCAAATTACCATTCCCAAATAGCATTCCCAAATAGATGTACATAAACTTTATAAACCAACCGCTGACTTCCTGTATCCCCCAAAAAATTTATTTTTTACCAATTAAGAAAAAGAATGCGAGTCCCCTTCTGTGGCAAAGTTTTCTCTATCTGCTTTTCTGGACAGATCTAGCTCAGAAATCTGTTTAATTTGAACATTGGTTGCAATAACTTAGCTGAGTTGGCAAAATCAAAGTAGGACTGTTGTCTGTCCTTTCCTTGTTCAGATGCATTACACTAGAGGTAGGGGCAGCAAGTTTACTTTAAGGATTAAGCTGAGATCTTTGGTTTAGATTTGCTTTGTTTTTTTTCAGCTAAGGAAGCCAGCATGACTAAACTGTGCCTTGATTAATGATAAACTTTAGGTTTCTTTCTACTCTCCATGCCAGCATGCTGATGCTGTAAAAAGTTGCCCAGACAAGATATAACAGTTGCCTTTATGTTTGTGTACAGACTAAATTGTACAGTTTTTGAGAGGTATGGCTGTAAATCTTTTTTACTACCTCCTAAGGTCAATTCTCCTGTATAAATTATTTTTTTGCCCATTTTAAGTGCTCTTCAGGTGCTGTGTCAAGCAATACTCTTTGGGTTTTTTTCCCTTTTCATCTGCCATTCAAAAGCTGTATGGCTGAGTGGCAGATGGAACCAAACTTTTACTGTGCTTAGAGGAGAACAGCTTAACTGTCTAGCCAGGCAACATTTTCTTTAGGGTGGGCTGAACAGCCTTCTCAGCTGGGTGCTATAATTAATCTATGGATATCTAGTTTAGGTATAGGTGCCTGAATTTCAGACTTAATGGGAGCTGAATGAGCCTTTACTTTTGCAAAATATTGCGCAAAACTAGGGAGTGGCAAGTTCTGTACCACTGGAAAAAGTATTTGAGAGTGTCCATCAAACTTTCCTTGAATAATCCCATCTTGACAATTTGACACGGTTTCCTCTCTTTTAATAAATTCAAATCCTCCTTACAAAAACCAAACCCACCCCCCAAAACCCCCCAAACCATTACCAAAACAAAAAATACAACCATATTTTTTAAATCTCAAGTTAAAAAGTTTAATTCCTTTGCACTGGAGGTCTTTGGTCTCTGGTGTCCTTGCAATACTCATTGACATTAAGTCCGTTCAGCTACTTCTATTACAGTTTCCCAAAGGTGCTGCTGAGGCCTGGCTCAAGCATTGCTAAAAAAATAATTGTTAGAGCATCTGAGGTGAGAAAAGCCAAGGCATCCAGCACACTTCCCACTACTTCTATTCCTGTACTCACTCCTAGAACACTTGTAATGTAGACAGAATTTTTAAATGCCTGATGAGAATTACTGGGAAAGTGACTGTGTGGAGAACACTGAGATGATTTACATATTTTATGGATGACTGATTTTAGTATAAAGGAGAACACTTCTTAAAGAATATTCTGTAAGTAAATGCTTCATGTGATGCTCTGAAAGCAGGGGAGATCTGTTCTCACATTATTCTTAAAAACATGTTTTATGATGTTTGAATTCTTTCTTTGCCCATATATCTCTAAGGCCCTCTCCAGCAGAGCTGAGAACAGATTGTCTCAGGACAGTCAGAAGAGCATTAGGGACATCTACTAACCAAGAAAACTCAGAGCTCTAAGTATGAAAACAGAACAAAAAAAAGCTTTAATTTTTAAATAATTAAAACTAAACACTACATAAATTCATCCTTACAGTGAGATATTGCTTAGTTCCAGCAGCTCAGTTGCTTTTGAAGCTAAAATTACAGACCCTGCCTTACCTGAAGGCAATTTCCATTCCAAATCCTAGCTTTGCCAGTTCACGTTGAATGGCAAATCAGTCTGAAGGGACATTGCACACAAAACATATTTGAATCCAACGCTGTTAATTTATTTTTCTTCTGTGCAGATCTCAAAACAATGAGTGAGCGACTCAAGAACAGGTACTACGTGTCTAAGAAATTATTCATGGCAGACTTGCAGCGAGTCTTTACAAACTGCAGAGAGTACAACCCCCCCGAGAGTGAATACTACAAATGTGCCAATATACTGGAGAAATTCTTCTACACAAAAATTAAAGAAGCTGGATTAATTGACAAGTGACACTGTCTTTTTTACAACCAAATAGTGTGCCTATGTTATGGACAGGGAAAGCCGTTCTATATCTGAGTTGTGGGACTTTCAAGAAACTTCTGTTTAATACTTACTTAGCACTTTTAAAAACCCTTTTAGTTTTGCAAACATGTATTATACTGAAGTTACAAAAATTATTTTATTAAAATGCTTTATAATGTATTTAATTACGGAATATTTCTTTTGTGTGCCGATTACCTTATGTTCCTAATAAGTTTATCAGCTACAGCCTCAGAAACCCCACAAACATGGGGGAAGTTGCACATGTTTGGGAAGATGAAGAAAATTCCCAGACAACAGATGTTATAGCTTACCTAATGCAGTACCTATTTGATAAAGTTTTATTATTTTTTGCAGTAAAAAAGAAAATCATAAGGGAAAACAACAGGTGTGGGGGGGGTTCTAAAACACTTGTTTCTTTGTAGAATCTTTTTATACAATATTATTTTTTAAAAGAAACACTCAGCTGGTTGAGAAGCTGTGAGAGAAGAGCAGTCAGTTCTGATAAAGGACTGCCTGTGATCTTTGATAGATGCAAGTTTTTTCTATTCATTTTCGGTTTTGATAACTATTTTACCTGCAAATTGTAATCTCATAACCACTCTTAAAAAAAAAAAAAAAAAAAGAAAAAAATCTGGCTAGGTGCGTAATGTCTTAGTGACTTGGCTTATGCAGGACATAAGTACCCAAAATAACTTCAGAGACTACTTTGCATCTTCTAGACAATTTTAATTGGCTTAATAGAGTTAAGATTTTATGCACTTCATTATCCACCCTACCTACTACTCCTCACTGCTAAATTCTTTGGATTATTCAGCAGAAATAAGACTATTGTACACAAAGGAAGACAACATAGGACAGCTTTGAGCTTAGATACTTGGTTCTGTGGTAAACTGGATTTTCTACCAAGCTTTATTGTAAATGCATACTAACTGTGATTATTTAGACCCAGGAACATATTAACATTATACAACTCTTAGTATATCTTCAAAAAGAACACACACTCATATATACATGTAATATATATATACATTTTGCTGCTTACACTACATTTAAGAGGTACACCTAAATCCTTAATGGAGATCAGTACAGGCCAAAAAGCTGTCCCTTGACATTTTCTAATTAGAGTTTGTAAATTATAACTGCTTTTGTGAAAAACAGATTAAACTTTCATTCTTGGTGTTTTATATTTACAGATGTTACACTGGTAAAATTCAAGTTATGAGACTGAAAAAAAAACAATCCTGTGCTGTGTCAAAGAATCTATTCCTGCAAAATGTCTATACAATGTTAGATCACAGATCAATTCAGCAAGGAAATGTCAGGAACTATCTAGAAGTAGTAAATGTGGGTTCTATAACAAAGGTACAGTGAGTACTTTTTCTTAAATAGCCAGAACAGGATACTATAAACCTGTTTGTAGATTGGGCCTACAGATGCACCTGTTAAGCTTGGTAACCTGTGAATTTTTGTTATTTTCAGAGTAGATTTTCTTATTGTCTTTCAATCAGATTGTCTCTTCTATATTGAAATGTGTTTTCTAATTTAAGAATTAATATTTTCATAGATACTGTGCAATAAAGTTATGGTAGGATATGTGGTTTTGCAAATGCTTTAACAGCTGATGAACTTTACATTTGTCAAATTAATATATTGTACTGGTACAGAATAGTTTTAAATTATATATGTACAAAACCCTACTTATTTTGGTCTCTTTTTTTCATTATTTGGTACTTCATCACTTCAATTTTTCAAGCTTGCTCAATCCAGTAAGAAAAACAACTACCCAGACCCACTACACCTACCTTGTATTGCTCTACAATCACCCTGTTGTTTTTTTCCCTGCTAAAACAGCTGTTGCAGATTTGTTTCATGAAAGAGCACCTGAGGTTCACAGAATACCCTCAAGGATCATAAAGTGCACCTCTAACATGAATGACTGATACAGGAATAGAACCCACAACCTTGGCATTATTAGGACCAGGCTCTAATCAATATAATTCAACCACTCTGCTTAAGTTCCTCTAGTCCTAGAATTCCAGACTGAGATGGTGAGGCCTTGTGGCTAGAATTTTAGGATACAAAGGTAAAACTAAGTTTCTACTCAAACATCCAAAGGCTGTGTTGTGAACAAGTCAGTAGCTGCAGCTAGTACTATTATTGAGAGCCATGGAAGATGTTACAAATAAAATAGTAATTAATAGTTTTGTTACTGAAGGGGAGAGATCTTGCACCTATTGACGTGGGACAGGCAGTCTTACAAAACAAAGGAAGAGCTGGTAGTTTTTGTGTTTTCCCATTAGGTGTTTAGAATATAGCTTTCATTTGGGTATTCACAAACCTATTAATATTTAAGTGTGTCTCAGGCAAAGTAAAAGTAATTTGAATGGTGGACAGTTGTTCTCATATGCAGCCTAGTGTGGCACCAAATAGCACAAGCTCAAATGTGGTACCTCTAGCTCTGGGAAAGGCACTGGGAAAAGCAGGGACAAAATTATTATAAACTATTATGAGTGTCCCACACCAGCTGGGATCCAAGTGGAGCCTTCTTCACCAACCTTTACAAGAAATTTGCTTTGTTTTGGTCTGGTTGGTGCTAACTTGCACTCAGTGAAGGACCAACTAAGCATAAACTACTGGTTTTGAAAGTTGCAGCTGCAGAATAAAATTGCAGCTGCTGACTTGCTTCTAAACACTGCTTATGCCACCACATAAGATGGGGACAGAGTACACAGGCCTGTAATGCCCACTGCTGACATTAGTGCCTGTGGAAACTACCAAAAGAACACAAATTCACTCACAGGTATGTCCAGATACTAAGATGTTTATTCTAAGATTCAACATGAAACTATAGCCATCACATAAACAAGATCTGTACAAACAGTTATTAAAAATACTTGCTGCTCAAAACATTTTAAGTGCCTAAATTTCATTCATACAATGGCATGCATTCACCATCTATCTTATCCATCAGAGATTTCTCATATACTCGCAGATCCATTCAAAAGGAGCTTGAATAGAATCACTTCAGTTATAAAAGTAATCAATCATTAAAAATAAGTCACTAGAATAAATCCAGGCCCCCTTAATCTGATATCCTTAGTACTAGACACACAGCTATTTACATATTTATATAACATATCCTACAACAAAATATTTAATCCAGGAAATTACTTTCTTCATGGCAGAAGCATGGTTTTGCTGAGAAACTCAAAGACAACTAACCAATTTCTCACTGGATATTTTCATAGAATCTTTCTTATGAGAACGTCGTTTAGCATCTTTTTTCAGCTTGAAAATTGGAGAGCACAGGAACTTTGTATCTGTAAATGGATCTCCTCTCCTGAGTTTCCTGTTTGAAAAAAAAAGGCACAACTGAGTTCTGTTCCCTACATTACTTAAAACAACTTTTAGCTAGTAAGCTCTATTTCACATGAACTAGGCTGTATTATTAATTCTAGAATTAGAAGTTCTTTGAGCCCTTTTCTAAAGGTCTTGTTTTCAAGATCTAAATAAGCCTTTCAAATCCTCTGTTGGATGGAATATCATGAACTTTATGTCAAACTGAAAAGTAAAGACACCTACCCTACAATACTTGGTTCTTTGTAGTTCACAGTAACAGAACAGCTTCGTCGCTTGCGTTTTGGAGACTGAAATCCTTCACCTTCAGGGACAATTTCTGCATCCCCAGTGCTGGGGAGCACTGCAGCTCTATTGGTAACATCACAGAGATGCCCACGAGATGGGTCAGAAGGCTGCTCTGTGAAGAAATTAGGCACAGTTCAGATAAGCGAGCTTTAAAGAAAATCTAACCATTCTTAAAACATTACTGTTTTGGTTGCTATTAAAAAAAAAAAAACACCCAAAATTAAAAAAGCCTAAATCTCCTAAATAATGTTATCTTTCAAGAAAACAAAACCAAGTACAGAACACTTTCTGTACTTACTAATAGACTTATCACTTGATTTGTTTTCAGTCTCTTCTTCATGATGGAGCTTCTGCTCACGCTGTGCCAAACATCTTTTAGACCTTGGCCTTGGATGGATTGGTGACATAGGGCTCTCATTCACTGAACTTTGCCTTTTCTTTGATTTACTCTTGTAAGGCTCATAGAGGCTGTCATCTGAGTCACCTCCAGTACTGCTTGACTCAATGGTATTGGTTTCAGATGAGTCTTCTTCACCCTCCACTTCAGTATTGCTGTCGTTCACCTTGTTTTGTCGAAAAGGTGTAAGATGGACACTCTCTTCCAAATGAAAGTCATAAGCATCATTGATGCCACCCACGAAATTCTGCTTTTCTTTAGAAGACTCTTTACCCTGTTTTCCTGGTCTTTGTTGGGAAGTAAGTGGCCATTCCAGTTTTCCTTTCTGGCGCTTTTCTTTCCTTTGTTGAGGATTTTCTCTGCTTTTACACTTCGGTTGTTTAAGATCAGAATTACATTTTAATTTGAACTGTGCAGTTTCAGAAGTTTTCTGCCTCAACACTAGCTCTGAATTGACCTTGCTTTCATTCAAGTGAGGAACAGTTGAATTTATATTTCCTGTAGCACACTTCCCTAGACTTTCCTCAAGCCCAATTTCATTCTGTTCAGAAAGTTCTTTTACTGAATCAGGTATTTCTAAATGGTCCAAGACATCAGTACAAATTACATCAGGGTTCCTCATCATCGAAAAGCGACGTCTGGTGGATATGCTTTTTGGTAACTCATTACCAAATCCAAACTTTATACTTGAAGAAGCATTTTCCAGCTCTGGTTCTGTGTTGTTCAGATGAAAATCAGATGGCTGTCCTTGTAATTGAAGGGAAAATGTCATATTAAAGGCAAACAGAAAAACCATGTTAAGATTTTGTGCAAAAATTCTGAACCTGTCAAAAATTCAGACTATTTGGGTTTTCTCTACGGATTTTTATAAACTAGGATTTGGCAATTGAGATAAGCTCTGTTTAATATAGCTTCCATGCAGAAAGCAGTTAGGCAATATAACACTAGTATTTTCCTATAAACTCTTCCTTTTGGAAAGGTTATTTACACATCATTTATTTTCCCAAGTATTTTGCTTTGTTAACAAGTTTTTATTGATTTCATAAGTGCTAACCACTGCATAAAGGCAATTTTACTCGGTTGAACTGATAGATAATGAAACTGGATTGCAGCTATAGAGAAGATAAAGCAGTTTCAAATTCCTCCCCATATTGCTGGACATCTCCATTCAAAAATTGTACCAGTGGACAGCATTAGTATTTCCCCTTTATGACAAGCAGAAAGTTACTTACTAGTTCCTTCACAAGCAGCAATTTTTTTTACTTGTACTCACACATTGTTTTCCTAATTCAAAAACAGAGCAATGTCTGATACTTTGATTTAGTTACCTTCGCTTGGAATTATATTGGTAAAGGAAATGTCACCGTCAGATTCCACACAGGTCTTTGACAAAGAATTTCTGTCACCACCAGCTTCCATCGCACTTGGAAGTACTGGACCATCTTCAAGAACACACTTTAAAGGTCCTCTAGAGAAAATACCAAAGGTAGTGTTTACTGAACAGCAATAGAATTTAACACAAGAAAGTTTTCACTACATTGTGTTGCTTCCCTTTTTCCAGTCAGAAAATTAAACTTCCTGTAACAGAGTTTCCAAACATAGACAGGCGTTAATCAATGATACTTACATTGGATGTGCTGGTCCTGTGACACTGCAACTGTTTCTAGGACCTGAAGAAAGCACTCTCCGATTCTGTCAACAAAATAAATCTTACTGTGATGAAAAGGCTGAAACAGGCTTGCACCATCTACAAATTTTAGATAACAGCCAAGTTACCCCTGGAAGCACCAAAGAGGCCCTTAACTCTCTTTCTGGCTAGCTAACACCAAGTGCTGTGGGTGCTAACCAGCCACCTTCTCAGCCTCGGCACATCAGCGCATTCATCCCCAGCTCAATCCTACAAGTGGACAGGGGAAGGAACTGTGCATAAAACCCCAGGAAATCAGGGTGCTCCAGCCACTGCCTAGAAGAACCTCAATCCCACTAATAACTTACTGACACATCCCCACAGTGTGCACCCCTGGGATACTGGGAACTGTGGGGACTAGTCCTTCCTCTGAACCAGAGCTCAGATCTAAAAATGTATGTGCATCTATGGTGGAAAAAGACAATCAGTAACAGAAATCCTGCTCCTCAAGAGGAAAAGGCACTTACAAGGTCTATGGAACACAAATTCTTCGCTGGGCCAAGGAGCATGACCGAGTCCTGTAAATTCTGAGACACTTTGGAAATTATCTCGTTCAAGGCTGACAGTCGGTTCTAATGGACAAAGGAAGGACAATAACACTGTTACTATCATACTCTAGTATCAACTACAAACTTATCAGCATTATAACTAAAATCTGAAGAAACCTGTTAGGTGCCTTCACATGTGATAAGCTACCTACAAAATTCACAGAAGATAGACTTTAATTTTTGTTAATTAAGATTTTACTTTACTCTTTCTTATTTTAAATAAATGAGAAAGAGAAGTGAGAAAAAAAAATCATTACCACATGTCAGTGTATCCAAAGCAGCATACCAAGTTAGGTGAAAAAACCCTGTTGAATGTACTGAGTTAATGTTTTATGAAACACTTAAGATCATAAAGATACCTATCTATGGATTGGTACAGATTCTGATGTTCAGCTTCACCAGCTCATATAGTTATTATTAAAAATACCTCCACATGTCCTTGTTCTTGCTGGAACCTCTGATTTCTTTGCAAGTCAAACATCTGAGCCTTCAAAGTGTGATAATCTTTCCTTAGCTGAAGAATGGTATCTTCAGCTTCCCTCAGTTTGAGCTTGTGTTCTTGCAAGGACAGAGCCAGGTCTCTGTTGTTTGCTTGAATGATCTTAATTTTGTTGGAGTTGTTGGCTGCAACACAACAGTAAGTGTTTCAAATGGGTTTGAAAAAAAAAAACAAATAAAAGATAAACCCTAAGATACTTAGACATCTTACTTGCTCTTTTGGCCTTTACGGTGGAGAACTTGGTAGTTTTACCCAGCCTTGACCATTTCTGAGTTCTTTTCTCTTTCATACGTTGTTTTATATCACTCAGACTGTCTTTGAAGGACTTCCTCGAGCATTCCGCCATCTTCTACCTTTAAAAGTAGAAACCGTGAGGAACCCAGGAAGCTGGGGTTGCACCACGCGCCCCCAGCGCCAAAAGAAAAGGCACAGGGACAGATGAATAAAGCTCGGGGCAGTTTTAAGCGGAGGCACACACACAGCAGAGACCCACAGCCAGGAAAGGACACGCAGCTCTGGCCATTCTCACCGCAGCTGCTGCAGCGAGGCCGTCCCGACCGCGCGGTGCCGGCGGCAGGGCTTTAAACACCGGGGCCGGAGCCAAGAGCTCGGCTCGGCTCTCCCGAGGTGCGGGCAGCCGGCCCCCGTTCCTCTAGCTGCAGGCGCAGCGGCCCAGCACCCCGCACCGCCCGGCCGTACCTCCCCGGCCGCCCGAGCCCCCGGCGGAAGCGGGAGGGCCGCACGACTACGGGCGCAGCAGCGGCCCGGATTTGCCGTCGTCCCGCAGCTCGGTGCTCCTCTCTGCGCACGTCCAGCTCCTCGTCTCGCCGCTGCGCCCGGCTGTGCCCCGCTCCGGCCGCGCCCGGGACGCGCAGGAGCGGCCGCTCGGCCCCGCGGGGCGGCACCGCCCGCGCCCGCCGCCGCCGCCACGCGCCGTTCAAACGCCGCCGCCGCCGCCTCCCATTGGTCCGTCCCGAGCGCCGCGTCACGCCGCGAGCGCCGCGCGCGCGCCCGCGCCTGGCCCCGCCCAGCCGTGGTGGCCCCGCCCACCCGCGGCTCCGCGTCAGCCAGCGCGGGGCCGCGCCGGGGTGAGGAGATAATTAATTAATTAATTAATTTGGGGTGCTTTATTGCCCGTGGCCGCTCCTCGCAGCGGTTTTAGGATGAGCCTCTCACACTCTGTAGTTGCACTGTGAGAGTTACCAACGGCCAGGCCGCGAAGTGTAGGACAAGGCGAGAGGAAAGCGAATGCCTTTACTAACGATTAGATGGGTGAAGGTGTGCGTGTTAAAGCCTCTGAAAGGGTCTCGGTGTGTCCAGCTTCGAGCAGCAGGTTTGTCGCGTAGCCCAGGTAGCTTGGCTTGTGAAACACACAATGGGCTGCACAGCCTGGACTTCTGAACCTTGGGGTAAAATAGTATATTCAGTGGGGGAATGAATATGTGGTTCGGAAAGGCTGTACCTTCCTGGTACCTCAGCAGTGGGGAAGGGAAGAGGGCAACATGCGGCTGGGAGCTCAGGATAAAGGATGCTGCGCCCTCTGAAACCTCAAGAGAGAAAACTGCATGTGTATGTCCTATGTCTCTCTTTATTCAAATAAAGTTACTGGTCTTCTCTGTCTCCTTTTTGGACGTAAGCCTCTCTGGTGTAAAGTGGATTTTCCAGACAAGCGTGAAGGAATTTACATCTTCTATGTACTTATACACATCTTTGTGGTGTGCTCAACCACTGAGAGAAATGAGAGAAAAAAATCAGCTAAATGATGTCTTATTAACAGAATAAATAGTATTCATGATTCTGTTAAATCAGTGTTTCATAGCTGCTGCACTTTTTTTGGGTCTTACAGCTATTCCTGATTTCCTGCTTTTATTCATTACAGCTTGGATGTGTTGTAGCAATCTGATTTCAAACCTGAAAAATTCTCATGGATTGTGACAGAAACCATGATGTATGTGTTTTTGTCCTTTCATGCTCCTTGCAAGGTCATGTAATTTTTGTTTTCCAGTTCAGCCTTGAAGGCCTCATCTGTGTAGTTTTTACAGTAGTATAAATGAATATTTAACTTACTCTCCTACTTCATCAGCTGATACTGTTAAAGTTGGTGTTGCATTTCTATTAGCAAAGAAGTTGTCCTGCAAACCCAGCCCTGGATGCAGTGTGACAATCCCCTTTGGAGACATGAGATCGTGTAAAAAACCCCATATTTTCTTTAGGATTCAGCATAAAAAATTATGAGCAATTTACACACAATATAGACCCACTTACTTACTAGTAACACACAAAACCACAGCAACCCACAATCTTATTTTCTCATTACATGTTTTTTTCTATTTTCTCATCTGCTTGATAGCATCTAAGTAATATCTACCAGGCCATCCTTCCATCCCTGCCCCAAAAAACTCTCCCAAAACAAAACCAAACCTCACGGACCTGAGGTAAAACTCAGAAATGATCAAGGGTAAAACCACCTCAGTTTCCCTTCCCCTCTCTCCCTCCCTCACCAAACCAGAAGAAAAATAGAGACACACTGGACGTTAAAAATCGCATAGTTTGTAGAAATGCTGGTTTTCTGTTATTGTATGATTCGCTTCACATCCCCTTTCCCTCAGGCCCCTCACTGTTTCAAAGGCCATAATTGGGTGCATGCCTCCACTAAGCCATGCAAGAAGTGTCACCTGGAGCCTTGCAAATGTCTCTGTCTCTAAACATAGATGAAAATATCTAGTTTAACTCAGATTCTGGGGGCTTGGAGGGTTGTTTTTCAGCCTTTTTTATTTTTTTTTTACAGCTAGGCACAGCTATTCTAACCCAAAGCAATACCTTTCCCTACAAACTTTGTCTTGCTTAAAGGCAGCAGGTGTTTTGCATTTGGCCAAGTAGCAACTGATAGTTCCCAGCAATGCTGGTAAGGTGTTTTATCCATTACTCATTTATTAGCTTGATACAAATACACTGATTGTGATTAAATGAACCCTGTTTTGGTTAAAAAATAAATGCTTTCCCCATTACTATCTAAGCACTACTTTTAATTTTTTTTTTCCTGAGTATACTTATATCAAGATTAAAAATCCCCTCTTCACATCTTTTTTCATTCTATTGTTCCCATCAGTTTTGTTACAGCTCTTTTAGAAACACTTCAGAATATTTCTGTAGACTATCTTTTATTTCCTGTATTTGAATTTCTATATCCTGATAATCACATTTTCACTGTTACTGAGGTGTACTCCTTTGTGCATTAGTCTCATCTCTAGACAGTTTTGTTTCTATTAGATTATTTGCAGGTTACACCCTCTGTATCATTTTACTTATTTATAGCGGAGAATTCCAAGTAGTGAATTTTTCTGGCTCAACTGAATCTTTGCTGTAAGCAGTTTCATGTTTTCCCCTATAAAGATTGATTCTGTCATTGATGCTGGAGTCGCTGTGGATTATTAGTTTATTTCTAGCGGGTGTACTCGTGTTGCAAAACAGCTGCTGCTGCAACTGGAATTGCAGTATGGAAAGATTTGCTCTCATCTTAGATTTATTGTCGTGCATTACAAGGCAAGAGTTGCTTCGTATAATGACAGCAAATTACAAGAATCTGAACCGGGATTCTGGGAGCATTCTGGATTCTTCTCATCAGAGTTGTCTTGCGTGTGATGTTACATGGTGATGTCCAATACATTCTGTTAGGGCTCAAAGGAAGTTGTTTTTCCCAACTAAGCAAACAATCAGGTATTAAATATCCCGTGCAAATTTAAATAAGTTACTTCTATTGCTACCAAAACCAATGTCTTCAAATAAATGGAATTTTAACTTTTTGAGTGAATGCTTATGAGAGGCATTGATAAACCAGTACTTGATGGAAAATATTATTACAACTTCTACTGGTTTCAATAACAGGATGAAGTGTATGGCTCTATAAGAACAGATGTTTAGACTTGCTGTATCTACTTTTTCACTCATTTTGGTGATCAGCAGTAGGGCACAGGAGACCAGCCATGATGTGGTGACCCATGGCAACCCATTTTGTTGATACGGGCAGGTGGGTAACCTCCAGATACCCAATTTAAATACCCCACCCATCTTTTAAGCTGCTCCACATCCAAGCCTACATCAGACAACCACAGTGGTGATATTGGTACTGTCTGGTGTTAACCATCAGAGTAGCTGAGTTAGGATGGTATATATGATTCATATTTTACCACCTCTACCACAAAGAGGTCCAGAGCTGGAAATCACAATGTATGGAATGCAGTGTGTACTGTGTGGACAAAAAGAAAAGTGCATACAATATACTGTTCTGTATAGTTCCAAATTAATGAATCCTGCAAGTGTCCTGTTAGAGGACATCCTTACAAGTGGCTTTTACACACCACCAGTATTTCCTTCCTTTAGCAGAGAGAGAGACTGATTAGTGGCACACAGGACTATCTTGCTTTCCATTACCTTTTGGGTTTGGGAAGATCATTTATGTCTTGCTGAGTCAGCTCTGTTCTCATTTGCTGTGCCATGCTGCTGCTGCTGCCTTGCAGTACTTTCCTGCTTGGCCCTTGGATGGCTTATTTGTGAGCTGCCTTCAAACTGATCAGCTCTGATCAGCTTGGAGGAGGATGTTTGTAGCCATCATTGTCTTGGAAGTATCATGACAGTAGTCTAAGAATATCTGACATGTGGGAACTGCAAGATGCTGATGCACACTCTTCTTCCCGAAAACAGAAAAGCAGCAAACATTTTTTGAAGAAGCTGCTGCAGACATATTTGAGTAAATAATGTGTACTAGCTTGAGCAAGTTTGGCTGAAAATCCTGTAGAAATAATGACCTGAAAAGATTTTGACAACTGGATAATTGATATTTGTCCTTTGGCAAGGTTAAAAAGAACTGTGAGCATTTTTTGGGTGTCATTTTTATGTATGTCCCTACGTGCTATTTCCTTTGCATTTCAGAAAGATTTATCAAATTAGAGCCATAAGTTGCTAAAGTTCAGACCATTTCTATTTTGGAATATGCTATTAGTATTATAGTCTCTATTCTAAGTTATCCATAACCACTTTCTAATTAAAATGCTAATTTTTTTCTTTCTCAAAAATAACTTTGTTCTACTTACAAGCAGAACTACAAATATAAGAGGAAAAGAAGCCTGAGTTAATTGAAACATGAGGCAACATGGGTTTCATTAAGCTAAAATTAATTAGCTATAAATCAGCATTCCTACATTAGTTGTATCAGTGTCTTTTTGATGTAAATATGTATTCTAAATTGTTCTAAATGCATATATATACATAAATCTTTATGTTCTAACTAATTCTAAATTTTTTTAATTATTAATCAGTTTAATGTAAATAAGTATGTGGAAGATTAATAAGTATCTTGATCTGTTAATGAGAAATATTCCAGAGACAAAAATATATGCAGCGATAATTATATGCATCAGATACAGCTGTGTCTTCCACTTTAAACACTCTGGATTATATATGTCTGAGTTGCCACCAAATCTTTCCTTTTAGTGCCAGGGAAAATCCAGAATCCCAAAAGAATATCTTAATCCCTAGCAGTATGCAACAGTATAAGTGCCAATCAGAAATCTTGAAACTAAGTGGTCTAATGAGCAAAGAGGAATAATGTGTCAAAAGTGTAAGTGAAATGTTAAACATTTTCTCAACATTTCTGTTGAGTACATACCTTAATTTATCATTGAACCACCTGTCAGTAGACCAGAACCCTGACTTTCTCCAGCACACAGCAGTTCCAGAGCATACAGTCAGAAGCAGCCTCCTCCCCCTCAAATTTTCTATACCCAACTCTCCTACTCACCTCTGTCTCACATTATTGAAGTGAAGCTTAGCACTGGTTCAAGGTTACTGGGCAGTAAATTTTTTTCTTTCTAAGCTTTGAAGGGTTTTTATTTGTTTGTTTGTTTTGAGGTTTTTTTAGCCATTTAGCCATTGAATGGAATATTTACTGACAAAATTATTTCTTTTCCTTCTACTGTTTGTGCAAATATGTTGCTTTCCATCAGTTATTACCCAGTTTGTCCTGATGAATAAATAGTTCAGTAGTAGAATATGCCACTGGTAGAATTGTAGCATAGAGACCAAGGCAAAAATGACCTGCTTAGTGGATCTTGATGATTGTTATGATGATTATGATAATGATACTGTCAGGCATAATAGAACGAAACTCATTCATGGCTACAATAATGTATTTTAGCTTTTCTTAATGCTAATACACCTGCCATAATCTGAGAGGTGAATATTAATCATATGATAATAAGTGCAGAAATCCTGGATCCTGATGGAACAGAGTGCCACCAGCTTCCCACTCTCGCATACCTTCTCTCTCTAGGTGCTGTAGTGTCAGTGGAGAGGGTCTTGGTAAACATGGGCAAACTTGAGGTTAAAGCTGAGCAACTACTCCTATATGTATGTCTTTAAACGCAGCTACTCCTATATGTACAGATTACATACAAGTATTTATCTGAGGCCTTGTAGTAGTGTGTACAATCCTTACTGGCTCCTAAAGCCACTGGTAAAACATGATGAAAGACAGGGCTGAAGAAATTAACAGCAGCATTTGGCATGCACATTGGCTGGGGCACACTGGTACTGGGTAGGGAAAAAATGTCTGGATAGCCAGCATTTCCTCTAGATCAGAATATTCAGTTAAGGAGGATTTTTATGAAGTGTGGAAAAGCAATTTTCCTTCCTGCTGGGGTTGTATTGCTGCAGTCAGCTCTCAGAGGTTTGGGTCATGGGTGAATGACTTTCAAAGAGCTAATCATTGTTCATAGGTAGGAGACAGAGATATAGATTGACGATTTGTTCTCTCACAAGAGGTTCTGCACAAACACTTTTTACTGACTTTAGTCCACCACAGAGAACAAGACAGGGTAGACAGGGGAAGATAGGTTATAATAAGTTATATAACTGTAATAGCCAAGGATAGAAAAAGAAGCAGACACCATTACCTCACAGTACTCCATTTGGTTCTGCTCTAGGTATGTTGCCCATATTAAAATAAGCAGGATTGCTTTATTGCTGAAATGCTTTGTGGGAAATGCTGTGGGTAACACCAGACAGGAAACAAAAGCAAAAAAAGAGTGGTCAGTTCCAAAATAAAGCAGTACCCTGCAACCATCATTTGGTGCTTTTGTTGATAACAGATCTACTCACACTGAGGCTGCAGTTTCTTTTGAAAAAAATGAGGGATTTGAATGACAAATACTCATGAAGATCAACTGAAATCATACCTATATGGACAAATACCTATATAACATTTGACATTAAAATGGCTTCTAAGGTTTAAGGATGTTTTGTTTCTGTAGCTTAGCTTGCCACTAACACCCTGATGTTTACTTGAACAGTTGAAGCAGATCTGTCACCAGCGAAAGCTGCAAGTGGCATGACAATAGTAAAGAGATATGGAAAGACAGCTAAACTGCTGCAGATGTGAACTTCAAACACGACAAGATTTTTGACTGACAGAAAAATGGAGCGGAGGCAGAATTCTCCAAGGTCTGTTATCTTTGCACTTCTCTCTCCTTGTGTTCCGCTGTATCTTGGTACCTTTTATCATTCTGTTATCGTGCTTTGCAACTGTACTGTAGTGTCCAGTGTTACAGCTTTTCCTTCCCACAGTTTCATCTGGTTTTCTCTCCTTTCAGAATATTGTCTCCCAGTTTTATTGGAGAAATTAGAATAAAAACATACAATATTGTTATTTTATATTTATAGGCAGATACAATAGGTATGGTAAGAGCTAGAGATTGTATTAAGAAAGAGGAAGCAAAAAACCAGTATGCTGAAAAAGACTGTGTTTTAATGTATAGTCCATGATTCTTTTAGTTTATTTTGCATAATTCAAATATTTAAAAATTTAAAAACATTTGAAAAATTAGATTCTGTGACAAAATTTCCTTCAATCTGAACTATTTAAATCAATAGAAATACAGTACAGCATTTGTCATGATAAAATAATTGTAAAATTTGGGAATATTACTGAAAAAGAAGTAATTAAACTATTATGTCACAAATTTTAATGCAATCAGTATGTTCCTAGAAAGTTTTTCACTGTAGTTAAGCCAACAATTTCTAAAATAAAAGGTTGAGAGGAGACCTAATAAAAAACTTTCAAAATGCTCTTGTACAAAGCAGTTTTATAGAAATTTCATGAGATAAATTAGATTGAAGTAATTGTTTACCAAGAAATAAGCACAAATCTGAACAGAGTTGTGCAAATTACAGTTTTCTGTGCAGATACTGTAGAGAAAAGGAAATTGCAGACATGGAGCCCACTCAGCATGCAGTCACATTCCTGCAGATCTCTCCTACCATTTTTTTTTAGTTTTGTGTTGGAAACTAGATGTAGACTATTGCAGAAGAGTCTATGAGTTCCTGTTATATACATTTAGATAAAGCTACTTATTTCTGGCTTTCCCAGTTTAATTCCTACAGGTGCACCTGAATCTGATACCCTGGCTGCTACTCCAGTCAGCAAAGGAAAATAAACACACACACACACACACACACACACACACACACAGATACTCCTGGTCACCTTAGGCCAGCTCAGAAATGATGGCTAACTCTAGGCCTCTCTTTTTTATCTTTTTTAAAAGAAACACAGAAGTTCTTGAAATAGGAGGAAAATACTGCTATGCATAAAATAGGAGCTCAGTGTGCACACCATATTTTATCTGATTGCCTGTAGACTGAACAACCACATATTACCCAGCTGGAAACCCATTTTAATTCTATTATTTTTATATAATTTGTCTGACTGTGCATTATTTGATAGTAAAGAGGCTTAGGTCTTAGTGCATGGTCTTCTGTAGTCAACTGGAGTACTTACTAGTGAGCAAGGAATGAGGGAGTCTGCAGTTACCATAATTCTTTTGTTAAAAATGTTTTCATGTGTCTGCCTTAGTACTGGCTTATTGTAGCTTATATGTTGCCTCATGAAAACTCACTTGGGCTTTTTTTTTTTAATCCTGAAATCTTACACCAAAATACAATTTAAAATCAGAATTACCAGACATTTCAGCTAAGTATTTATTTTCTTCAGTGCAGCCTTCAGCAGAGATTTTACTAAGTTTTACACTTGCTTCTTTTAATTTGCATCATATTCTACCATCTTCTTGCTCTCTGCTTCCTGACTAAGCTGCTGTTTGCTGAACAGTCAGTTTACAGTTTGAGATAACTGTGATTTTTAACCCTGGAGTGGGTGTCTTCTGATGGGCCAGTGGAATTTGGTGCTGCTAGCCTTTGTTAGAGACAACAGTACTAACACTAATTGTTCAGGATTGCAAGGATTGCATTTCTCACTAATTGATGCTGGAGTCCATAAACCATAAATAGTCTGCAATTTCGAAGGAAGTCCTAGAATGATATGGACAGGATCTTGGTTAAAATCTAGAAAAAAACCCCAAGATTTTTATTTGCCCCTGTGATCTTCAGCATAGAGAATATGTGTAATTCTACTCCCCCTCCCCAAGCCCCTCCCCTCCACCAGGTGCAGCATCAGACTTAAAAGGAATCTAAGCAAAAATCTGGCTTTTAGAAGCATCTCTATATGTTCTTCAAAAGGAGTCAGTTCAGATCCAGAGGTGATTTTCCTTGCTATTTTATTCACACCCCCCTGCCCTTCCTCAGAATAACACCAGGATCTAGGACACTAGCAGCTTCTATTGGTCTGCAAGCTTGTCTGTTCCCTCCTGTGACAAGATGCAGAGTGGAATACAGCTTTGATGTGAAATACCTCAGGCTTTCATCTTATAATGAGCACCCCCAAAAGATCCAAACAATTCTAGGCTAAAAAAAAGCTAAACTTCATTTAAATAAATAGTTGCATGTCTACTTTTTTATATAAAGAAAACTTAAGGCAACTTGAGGTGACACACACATAAAAAAGATTTATGCATTGTTCTCTTCTTTTCCACTATCACTGCAGACAGACTCTAGGTTTGAGCTGCTTGGTGCCCAAAATTTCTATATAGTCATGTTTGCAATTTCTTTCCTGTCTTTCTAGAGCCAGGCTGTTCTTTCCTGTGGATGTCCTGTCTATTCCTTCTTGTGGTGCCCTCTGGTTTTCTTTCTCTTGGGCATGCTGAGTTATCTCCTGTTCCGTGGAGCAGGCTTCCTCCTCAACCAGTCTTTTCAAAGGAACAGGACAAGTAACTGGGAACACACAAATTAAACAAACACTTCATTATTGTTTAGCTATGGACAATGGCAGAGAGAATGATAATCCAAAGATATTACTATATATTAATTTCTAATCGTTTATGTGCCCTATGTGTGTGTATGTATACATGGGCATTGGTTTATGATTCTTTCCAATAGCTGCTGACCCCTTGCTTTAGTTTTTCTGTTAGGAATTAATCAAAGTAAAACTATGAGGTAGAAAAAGACAGTTTGCTCAACCTTTCCATAGACTTCCTCACCAAAAATAACAACTGCATGTAACAATGATGATAAAGGAAATCCTGCTGTTTATTGTAAAATTTACAATTGATTAACAGTGATATTTAAAACCTATCAACTGCATCATGGTAGTTTCAAATTTCAGCAGAGCTACTTTTTCATGCCCCTGTATGCTTGCAAAATCTAAGCCCAGGGTCTTTGGGTGGGTTCACAAAGTCAATGCAGGCAGCATCCAAAGCAATTCCAGTTTCACTGTCAGGCTTTTCAAGTCCCTCCCTGACCACCTGAAGTGCTTTAAAAACTTCTCTTTCAGAATGTGGTGTCATTCAAAATTAGTTTTGCAGAACACATTTTACAATAATCTTCTTTACATTTGTGATTTTCATCCACTTTATTTTTAGCTGTCTAGAGCATGGTCTCTTAAACTTTATATGTCCTTGCTACCTTAAGGACAATGTAGCAAGTTCATTCATACACAGTCTTGATATTCCAGCAGGCTTTCTCTCATTATCTGTCTGCACCTGGAAGGTGTGGAATGAGTTTTAGAAAAATTATTTACTCTCCTGCCTCCCTCCTACCTTCCTACAATTCTCACAGGTGGTATTGGTGGAGTTTCTAATAGTAATGTGATGGTACTTTTGTGAGACAAAATTTCATCATCATGCAGTGGGACAAGTAAGTTCCTTGCATTGGTTCAGTGTTTTCACTTACCATCTACACTTCAAGATGATCTATTTAAAATGTATGATATAGTGAAGTTCAAAGCCATCCAGCAAAATCCTATGTTACCAAATTAGGTTAATATTTAGTACCTTTTTGTGTTAGGTCCAGGTGTCGACTAGCAATCACAGCAATCGTCACTTGGTGGAGCCAGATTACTCTGCAAGTGAATGTGCTTTACAAATAGCTTACAGAAAAGCTATCAAAGACAGAATTTATAAATAGTACTTTGGAGGAAGATAATAAAAAAATTGTGGGACTTCACCTCAAAACATCCTTTTAGAAATTAGAACTGTTTCGTCTTTGCTTTTAATTACTCCAGCACAGAAGAAATATCAGACTTGTTGGCCAAAGCAAAGGCTATCCTTTTTCTGGAATAAAATGGAAATACAGTATATTGGTATATTTGATAACATACATGCAAACCTGCAAGTATGAAGCCATAGCTGTCAATCTTTTAAAATTCAGAATGTTAATATTTATTTGTTTTTACATTATTTTTCCATGAATACTTAAAATTTATTCCATACTTATATCTCTCTTCTAAATGTTCTTCATAAAATCTGGAAAGACACCTAATTTATTTCTTGTGTAGAGAAAAGATTATACTTGGAGGAAAAAATGAGGAGATGCCACACTGTAAACACTTTCTCCATACTCTGCTAAGTATGAAGAACTCTCAGTAACTTTTCTTCACAACTTGTTTCTTTTCTATCCATATGAATGGGACACTATTTAAAGTGTCAACAGTAGAAGCACTTACTCATTATTCTACACTGTGCCATGCACATTATAACAAAGAACTTGGGGAATTTATGGTTCTCTCTGCCATTGTGATACTTGGTGATCAGAGGTTACTCCTGGGAGTATGTGTATTTTCTTGTGATTTTGTGTGTGTGTGGTTTTTTTTTTCCTATTATTCTCATTTTTTAGGGTTTGTGTGCATTGAGTTTCTCTGAGATGGATAAGGATAGGTATTTTTGAGTTGTTCTGACTACCATGTGAATAAAATCTTACACTTTCAATATATTTTTTAGACTTGTCAGATCTCATTTGCCAGGAATAGACTCTGTCATTTGAACTCAAGCTTCATATTTTATTGCATATTAAATTGAGCACATAGTTCTTTCCTGGTTGGTGACCCCCTGTGCCAAAAAGAACCAGTTCTTCCAGTCAGTCATTTGATATATCTGACAGATATATCCAGCAACCAGGGCTATAGAACAGGAGAGAAGCCACAACACTGGGGAGAGGAGCTTAAGATTGGCCAGCTAGAGGGGTTTGTACTCTGAAATCCGAGTTAAAAGACAAAATTCTCAGTGACATAACGGCATCCCAGTCCCACACATTGTATGTCTGTGCTCCCAGCTCCCGTGTGTGTTTTTAGAAGTACATCTGCTTCCATGACCTGTCGAGTCAGATGACAGTTGAGATTTTCAAGACTTAGAGATACTGGCAAACCTGGCACAGAGTGTTCTTAAGACTTTTCCTATCCTAGTATAAAAAAGTGAGAAACTTCTTGAAAATCTGATGTTGCATCTTCCTAGACTGTACATGCAAAATCATACTAGAGACGTTATTCAGAACAACTTTGATTTTCTAAATAATTAGTTTTCCTCAATTATTTTTGCATAGAACACATTCTTTCTCAGTGAATAAAAAGATGCATAATGAAAACTAACCCTATTTCTAGAACATCTCCATTTATAACTCTGGGCAGTAACAAGATATATGTTAAGGAGAATTAAAACTTATTCTATTTCTCCCCTGCAAGAGAGGAGGAAAAAAAAAAGGTATATTAAACCTTCATGTAAAGCACAGATCCCATTTTATGGAAAGACAGCAATGACATTACTGGTAAAAAAGAGGAAAGGTCAAACAGAAGAAAAACTTGAAATACAGAAGTGACTTTCCTACTTACAGAAGGGCAGGATGTGCTCTGTTAATGTTGGCAGATGGAATAGGGACAGTATAGATGTGAGGTGTTGGGTTTGCACATCCAGAATATTTGGAAGGAGCCCTTGTGGTGGCCTCTTTCTGAATCACTGTCCAGAACTTCTATTCTGGCAAAATGATGGCAAGTGTTAAATTTTGCAGTGTTTTTCCAGATGATGAAGTCTGTGGAGGTTTGGGGGATTTTTTTTTATTTGTTTCTAACTGGATAGATCTATTTCTCTTTTATATTTTTGGATACACCCTGGCAACTTGCATTTGGTTTCTCTGCCTTTTCTTAGGATAAGCATACTTATTACAAGTCACACAGGATGTGTGACGTCCTTGAGCAGGGAAGAAAATTTTTGAAATTTCTTTCTTTTTCTGATTTTCTGCTTTTCTTCTGTGATACCATTTGAACAGCTGTTTCTAGCTCTGCCAACAAGGGAGAGAGGTTCTCAGCTGAAGGGTTTTAAAAGTTCATTAATTTAATTTATTCTGCCTCTCCAAAACAGATTTGCATTGTCATTGGTATAGTAGCTCTTATCTGTTTTTTAACTCTTCCTTCCTCCCCAGTTGAATTGGAGATTTACAAATAAAATCCCTGATTTCATGCATTTCCTAACTGCTATGTCTTGTTTCATTCCTTTTATATAAACTACTTGATTTTATGTGCTCTTATTTTCATTCAGTTTATTGCTCTTTTCTTTTTTTCTATTCTCCCTGTGGTTTCGTATCATCAGGAAATTTCACTTCTTCCTGAATGCATCTTGATCCAGGTTAAAAGGGAGACACAGTCAATCAGTCAGTAAATCCCTACTCCCTGGAAACACAGTCAGCACCAGCTGTAGCTCAATTAAATTCAACACTTGAATAGTTCACAAGAGAACCCACGCTTGTATACACACATTAATCAAATAAATCCATTTTAACCTGTAGTCATATTCCAAACTTTGAGTTAATATTTTGGACAGTAAAGTGTGGTCTATAGATACGTGATGCAAGTAGCAGATAATTAAACCTTCTCAGCATAATCTTTAAGCTTAAGATGTCCTGACATACACACCAAACAAGGTATGTTAAAGGAACCTAAAATATATGGAGTTTGCATGCCTAAATGTTGATGAACACTTCTCCTGAGTAATACAAGCAACTCAGCTGTTCAGAACCATTTGACATCTTTCTAGTTTGAAAATAGAGAAAAATATTTTAGTTTTTACTTTTTTTCCCCCTCGATTGTTGATGCACGCTTTGTAGAAGACTATTTCTGTACATTTTCTTAAGTCAACTAAAAAAAACATTGTAAATAAAGTTATGTTTATGTTATTGAGACAGAATGTCTGTCTCCATTTCTTAATTCTGCAGATATTAAGAATATTTCCCAAGGATCAATGATTTCATAATCCATACTTAGAACAACTTATATGTAACAATATGTGCCTAAATCCTGCTGACTCCATGTAATGAACCATACTGCCTTGACCATGGGACTGTACTTTACAGCCAACAGACCCCTTCTAAAGGTCACTCTAGCTAAAAAGCACCCCAGTCTGTGGAGAATACAGGCCATGTCAGACTCTATTCTAGCTTTCTAGTCTCATTCATTAAATGTCTTCTGAACAGATTTCAGACAAGGTCAGGCTGGCCATGCTGATGACTATTGAGAATGTGTTCCAAAAGGAGCAATACTGCCACTGGTTGAGAATGTTTTACTGAAATTACTTTTGTCATTAAGTGACTGGTTGTCAAACTAAAGTATTTTTAGCTTAGTTTGGGACAGTTGTCTTGACCCCATGCTGAAGGGGGATAAAGATGGACAAGTAGTTGTCCCAAACCACAACAATCAAGTTCACAAACACTACTGGGATCAAGTCCTGGCTGCAGTAAAGTGTTTGAGTGTTTATAGATAATATATATATGCAACAGTTCCACCCCAAAAAAACTGGTGCTCATGCTATGTTAGAAAAAGGCTTAAACTTCCATCCCTTGTTTAGACCAGGTTGTATACCATGGTGAACCTGATCTGGCAGTGCCAGGGAAAGCATACTTTCTCTTGGTGAAAACCTTCAAGAAGATTTAGTTGCATCCTCATGTGAAGTGAAAAATATTTGAAATGTGGAATTACATGAGAAAATACTTTTTTTCACAGCTGTATTTAAAATCCCCTTTTCTTTAAAGTGGTGAGGGAACATTTTTTGGTGATAGACTAGTAGACATAGCTGTGAAAATGTTTTGCTTGTCACAGGCCATCGGCAGTGATCCTCCCTTGGGCTGACAGCAGTGATACAGACAGATCACTTCCCACACCCTCTGCAGTAATTGAGTTGGATTGCTTGAAATGAAATCATGTGTTCTTTGGCTGGCTGTTTCACCTGGCACCCAAACATTCCCAGTTCCAAGCAGAAAAAGCCCTAACCTGGGAACCGGGCAAGTTATTAGAGGCACCCTGTGAAACTTATACCACTGTTCCTTCTTTTGCCTCTTGCCCTGTGTTCTGACACTGGGAGACACTGAAGTTAGATCCAGAGCTTGTGTAAATCAGTGAGATCCTTCGGATTGGCTTTTGTGTCTGTGGATCAAGTCCCAGCAGAACTCTGAAAATAAAACTCTAGCACTTTACAAAATATTATTAATTTAGTGGTGAAAAGATTTGCTATATAATTAATAAACAATAGGATATTTTCCAACCCTATCTTAAAATCTTTACCTCACTGACACTTCCTAGTTCCAAAATAGTTTTTATAGAGGATTATGTAGTGCTCTCGGTTCTGAAATCAGGGGTGTATTCTTTCAGACACTCCTAGGTATCTGCTTGCATTTGAAAGGCACAGACAGTACTGAACTCTGATTAAGGCACTCTTTGTGGTATGAAAAATTTGAACATCTTTTTGTAAAAAAAAAACCAAAGCCTGGCTTCAAAAGCTGCTCCAGTTCTGAAACCTTAATAGATATTTTACCATTTTTTATTCAGTATAATTTTAAATAGAAGCACTGAAAACAGTGCCATAGGCTACATAGTGGCACAGCTTTAAGATGGTAGGTGAAGTAACTTGTGGATATTTAGAAGTGCTCAACAAAGCATAAATTACAACAAGGATCGGAAGACAGGAAAAACTCAGATGCCTACAAATAACTGAATGTTTCCCTAGGGCATAAACATTAATGACTTTAGTTAGATTATAATTGCTCGTGGAAGCATAGTCTTGCACAAGATAAAAATACCTGACATTGCATTTGCAACTAGGCAACTGCATGAGAAGTACAAGGAGGTTTAATGTTAAACAGAAGTTATTTACTAAATATAAGCTGGTGCACAGTATATGCTCTATTCTCAGGATATACTCATATGTTTTTCAGATGGCAGCACTGCTTCATCTATTTGGCACTGAGTTGTAGTTGTTGAAGTTGAGAGATTGTAATAACTGAAAGGATAACAGATGGAAACAGTGTTTGTTTAACTGAGGGTCTTCGGGGCCCTGTGTGTTTTATTTTCATCAGTACACTTGCAAAAAGATGCCTCAGTGACAATGCTTGGAATACCCTCTCCTTGTGTTGAGTGAAGATCTAGATATTCACCCAATATTTATAGCTCCACAAATTAAAATCCTGATTTAGGTCCAAAAACTGCATTTCAGCTAAAATAGTCCTGTCACATTCCAGGAGGTTTGTTATACCAGGTTATCAGGAATGTGTGCAAAATGGCCACGTGATGACTAAGTCCTTTTGCCCATTCTGGAAGTCTGCTGGTTGCCAACCTATAAAAGTCACAATAGAGAAGTACAGTTGATTTTAAAGAGTGAATTTATTCTCAGAATGGGAACTGAGGAGCTTTAACCCTCAGCTACAGGCATGCTGAAACATTACCTCTCATGGAATCTGTGTTCTCTTGGCTATATGGCAGTGTAACTACACCAAGAACAGTGCAGAGCATCTCCTGCCCTCTTAACTTAGATTCAAGTGATTAAGTTTCCTGTCAAAACATGTTTTAAACCACTGAGGTAAAAGAAAAATTAGTTCTACTCTCTTCCACACTGTTTAAACATACTGGCCACTAAGCAATTATGGATAGAAGAAAAGGGCCACAACAAAAACACTTACACTGAAAAGATGCAGCTGCTGCAGATTGGTTCAAAATCCTGTGCAAATCAGAGAATCCCTGCTGTCTTAGCATGGGGCAGATACGTATCAGGTGTCCTGCTGCTAGTTTCTCATATGGATGGATCATCTGTCCAGTAATGTCTGCTCTGTTAGAGGTAGAAGGATCCACTGTTACTGGCATCTGTTCACTCTATTAACAAGATGAAAGATTTTTTTTTATTTGTTTTCACAGGAAGTGGTTACATGAGGACTTCACAATTATGAAATGTTGTGAGAGAATCAAAATGGTTAAAATATATGAATCTCTCAATTATATTTTTATATTGGTGTTAAAAACTTTCAAAAAAAGTTTAAAAATGTAATGCAAATATATAATACATGAAAAACCTAACACTGGATCTGACTTTAATCTGAAATATAGCCTGAGGCAGCAGGCATTTTCTCACTGAGAGCATTTGATCATTGACTAGCATCAAGGTATTAGCTCTGTCACAGACTCAGCTCACAACTGAGATCAGCTATTACATGGACTGTTTCAAAAGTATTTAGACACTGTCTGGGGGAGAGAGCCTGTGCTCTGATCAGATCCAGCAGACCTGTGAACAAACCTGTGTAGACACTGCCTGCAGTGTAAACTTGGAACAGTGTACACTTGTATATTTGGGACAGTTGAACACATGCAACTCCACTAAAATGAAATATAAAGGAATAAATGCAGATGAAAAAGCACCATGGAAGGTACTGATCCCATGATATTGATTTTAAAGATGAATCATAATTTAAAAGATATTAGCTATGCTAAAATATTGTAGGGTTGTGGGAGGGGGGTGTATTTTTTTAAAATTTCTTATCTTTAAAACCAGCAAGATTATTTAACTGACAAGGTCATTATTTTCATGTGATTGCTTCCCAGGTTAGGTTAGTGTCATTGACCACTGGGTCTCAGGAATAGCTGCAGTTGTTCTCAACTAGCACAAACACTTCTACAATTAATTTACTTCTGTAAGACTTTGACCTTGCTCCTATAGCAAATAAAGTGTTTCAAACAATAGTAAGAACATTAGTTACTCCTAATGAGAACACTATCAACTAAGATTACACAGATGCTTTACCTTTCTAACATAAAGCTGTAGCTTGTTAGTGATGATGTGAAAAATAGGTCAGGTGAAAATACTAGAGGCCTAACTCTGAGATCCTTGTTTCATTTTTTTTTCTCCTTTTTATTTTAGATGGATCAAACTTTCAACAGAGAGATCAGTTAGGAAATTGGGAGAAAAAAATAGTTGTTAGCTCAATACTCTTCACTAATTTACATTTTAGGTAGTGGTATTTCCTTAAAGGATTGTAGGTCTTTTAATCTTCTCATATGCTCTGCACTATAGCTCTTTTCATTTGCTTCATCTCACCCTACTTTCTTATTTTATACTTCTTTGACTGTTTTAACCCTATATCTGCCATAAGTCTGGACTTTACATCCATGGCTGTCAAATAAAATAAATCGAAGATGAGAGTTACTGTCATACCTGTAATGATCCACAGACATATCTCATTTTCCCTTGCCCTCAATTATCTTCAAAGCTGAAAGCTCTTAAAGTAGGATTTGCCTCCCTCTATTTGACTCGATGGAGGCCCAAGGAGGTTTTGGCTCCTGCATTGTATGAGCAAATGCTAGTTTAGTAGGGTGGTGTCCAAAATCTCAAAGTTCCTTCCCCTTTTCTCTGTAAGTTGTGACTCACAAGCTTGGTGTACCCTGACCTGTAGAAAATATGGTTGTGTTGACTGCACAGCCCATTCTTCCTTCCTCCCTCCCTTCTGGCTGGAGCTGTTCCTATCCCAACCCATGACACATGACCACTAGCATAATTTTCTTGTTTTAGTTAAGTTGTATTCTTTCTGTATATTGTATGCAAGACAAGAGTTTAAATAACAGAAAAAAATAGGTAATCAAGATTTACACAGTGAAGAACAGTCAATGTAACTACTGAGTGTTTTGAATATGGTAGAGTTGATACTGGAGGAATCACATATTTCTGGGAATACCTTAGAATCCTAGATCTTGAATCATGAATGTCATGTCAGTGTTATTTATTGTATATTTTTAAAGAAAAAGTACTTAAAAATGTGATACAGCCCCACTTATTGTATACTAAAACAGACTTAAAGCAAGGGATATTATTGATAATTGATGGGCTTTAAAGTTGAGAAGCATTAACTTATCCCTTATTTCAGGGAAAAGTAAAAAAAAAAGTGTGAGTTTAAATGCTCATAAGTTTACAATTATTGAACCATTTTTCATTAGCCATGAATAATTTTTCCTTCCTCTGTGAGGATTTATAAAACAACCTGGAATGACGTGTGGAGAATTAGCCATTTTTAAGATTTCCATGCTTGAAAATTTCAATCAGCACATATGGCAAAAGCGCAGCTTATTTTTCATGCTGGCTTAACTCAAGTGACTGAATTGATTTTACTCATGCTTTCCAAAATAATTCATCACTGGACTGAGAACAGGCACAGACATTTTTGGCTTGACAGAATTTGCATAAGAAAGTTAGGAGCGACTAATGCAAGGGAGGGCTGAGCAGTGGATGGAATTCCTCTTTAATGACAGGGGTCAGTACCAGTTGGATCCTGAAGAAGCTTGATCTGCACACTCAAGTGAGCAATAATGGAGGATTCCAGCAGAAAATTAATAGACTGACAAATACTTTTTGTGCTTGATGAACTGTAATTGCATAGGAAGGCCAAATGGTAATGGTAAAACATAGCCTAACAAAAAAAGATTTATGCCATGGATATGGGGATTGTTATTTGACTGTCTTCTTAAAGCAATAGTTATAATCAGGGAAAAAAGCCTCTGTCAATCCCTTAAAAAATAACCATTATGAAAAATGAACCACTGCTCATATTCTCTTTTGCCTTTTGTCCCAACATCTAGTAAACTACTAACAGAAAATTACAACTAGTAAAGTTAAACCAAGTAAAACCTTTGGAATTTCATTTCTGGGTAGAACTCAATGGTGCAACTCTACCTTGAATCTCTGCACAGTTTAATTGTCAGTACTTCAAATGGTAAAAGGCATCTTGGCTTATCTGTGCTTCACTTCTGCTTCCGTTCTGTCCTTTATGCAGTTTCACAGAGATGTGTTGCTTTTCCTGATCGATTGACTGGCCAAATGAAACTTTTGGCAAGCTCTATGGAAATTACATCATATAAAAGAGAAGTAGGGATTTGTTGGCAGATCCCACAAACATCCAGAACAAAATGGTCTATCACCAAGAATGGCCTTGTCCCCAAGAGCAGTGTCCAATTATATTAGCCTGTCTGGGCAGCATGGGTGGGTTAACTGAATCCCTGGGCTAAGAGTTGTTTCTCAGCAGGGCTATTTGCTTCAGCTGTAAAACCACCTTGATGCACTTGCACTGTTTGTGAGCAGCTCTTGCCAAGGTAATGATTTTGAAGAACCTGGTGTTCTTGTTCAGTAAAATAAACAGGAGGTGGAGGCAAAGCTTCTGAGTCCAGGTACACCACAGAGGAGAGGAAAAAAAATGCAAAAGAATGGTAAGTGCTGGTCTTGGTATAAAGGGAAATAAGTAAAATCTGGCCATAAGGAAAAATAGCCTTAGACTTTACAAAGGCTTCTAGCTATTTTTACAAGCAGGTTTTAGAATAGAGTGCCTATGATAGTAGGGCAAAAAAACTACAGGTGCCTTGAAGTGGATCTCCTTAGATCTAAAAATAAAAAAAAAAAAGTTTATAATGATGTTAGTGAGTTTAAGCACCTAGACTTTAAGGATACAGTCCTGAAAACCTCCCTAAAGTTTAGTAATATATCTCTAGGAGTAGGTAAGGCAACCCATTGTCATTCAGACAATTTTGTTGCTTGCTATTCCTTACAGCTTTTCCCGAGCTGATAACTATTCAGAGCCTTGCTTAGTTCTTTCCTTTTTTCCTGAAGAGCAGTTAATTCAGTTTCATACCCTCTGCTTGTTTGTACAGGAAATAAAGCAAAACTCTTGCTGGTTTGCACTGCAGAAGAATCTCCCTGAATTTCAATTAATGAACGGGTTCATTGAAAACTCTTCACTAGCTAGTGAAACATAATTATCCCTGGAATGGTTAGGGCCAGTTGACATTGCCCCTGAAAAGATTAGTGTCTCTCTCTTCTGAAGCCTTCTGAATTCAGCCCTTAGCTATATCATTGTTACAAGATAGATAAATTAGGAGAGGAATGAGTAATATAGGTGAAGTTTATTGTCATTTTTGGGTTATGGATTGTTCTTCTTTTTCCTGTCTTTTTCTTTCCTAATCTACCACAACTGAGCCAAAGTATATGAAATGGTGTTTTTTTCCTGGTCTGAGAACAGTGAAGCCTGCTGGAATTAATAAGTGAATCAAGGGTAAATGAACTCCGAAAGTGAATAATGAGAAAAATCTCTGGATAACAAACCTTTTTATATGCCCATCAAGAAGACCCGAAACTTTTAAATTAGTTTAAATGCGTATAATGTATCAAAGAAATCTTAATACCTATTTTATGCCATAAAACATTTTAGTGCCTCATTAATACACTTGATCAGCCAGGTTGTTAAATGTCCATCACCAAACAGTGATACAGTGCAAGAAATTGCCTTCTGTACCAATAAAGTGTCCCCTGAATCTAGCTTGGAACTGGTGTTTTAAGGTTAGCAAGATAGAAATTGCCAAAGAAATTTTGCTTTTATTAAATGCCATTAATTTTTATTCTTTCCGAGCTCTCAAAATTGTTCAAGTGTGTAATATGACTCAGATTAGATGTCCAAAACTTAAAAAATTCTTTCTGTCTAATGAAAGAAAACCTGACATTTTTAGGAGCATTCTTAAAACTTTAATTTGCTCATATTTTCCCTACAGATATAGAACATACAAGTTGCAGTTGGCTTCCAAGTACCACGACTAGTGTTTTGATCTTGTCTGTGCAAACAGGACCAAAACAAGTTATACTGCCACAAGGACAGCCATGTCAACAAGAGTTTCTTCTGAGCTGATGAACAAACCTATTTGGTTGGGCTTGCAAACTTTGTCTGAGCTGCCCAAAGAATGGTTTGTGCCAACTCAAAGCAAGAGTGCACTTGAATCAGTGCAAAGGGGTGTTTTAGTCCCAGGGCTGCTGACCAAGAGTGTTTTGGCTTCATGCTAGTAACTGGACCTTAAACTTGAAATTCTAGGTGAATTGCATGCTGCAAAATATAGGCAGGCCTTAGTGTTGGTAGAATTTACCACCTTATAGAAAGAATGTGTTTTATGATGGCTCGTAACTTGAAATAATTTCTGTGCTATGTTAATCGTTGTGAAACAAGATATTTCAGTATTAGAATTGAACGCTAGCAATCTCCCTGTGGTTGAAAGGTCACCCTGGTGACTGTCAAACATCATTCTGTTCTGACTGGTCTGTCCTTTGCTAAGTTTACTTTGTATTTATTGAGTATGATATTCATGGTGTAAGGGCACTTCAGTCAAGGAATGGCTGTTTCAGTTCCACTGCCAATGGCTTGACAAGTCAAAATTTGTATGTAGTTTTCATTCTGAGATGTGTTAATAATTTTTTACTTCTGTATGCCTCTACTTATACAGAGCTACTTGAGTAGTCCTTCAGTTTCCAGGATCTTACATTTACCACCATTAAAAGAATGTATGTTTTAGATATTTGACTGACAGCTGGATAGTTGACTTTTTAATGTGAGCTTTCTTTGATCAGTTTTTACTCACATTAATAGTCCATTGCTCTGGAAAGTGATTCTGGGATCATTCTCCTCACTGCTGTTAATAAATAGGACATAACTTAGAGTCACTGGGATGATGTACATGGTTGATGCTTGAGGTTGATTATGGATAGACCATGGTCTGAGACTGTTGCAAATGGTTATTTCATATTCATATAGATGGGTCCTACCTGTCTTGCTGTAAAGTTGAATTATGAGTTGGAACATGTGTAAGGAGACCAGGAAAAGGAAAAGACTTTTCTAATCTGTAGTCTCTGATGTTTGGTTACTCTGCTTTCAGAAAAAGCTTCTGAAAACTATTTTATAAGGCTTTTCTGTTAAATTTCTTTTGTTCTTATTTTCCTTGAAGAATTGCATTGCTATCCATTTTAATAAACTTGATTAAATATTTAATATTGATTGCATTGGACTGGGAGGCTTCTGATATTTCTGCTGTGTTCTCATTCTATTTGCTGTTAACAGACTAGGAAAACCCCTTAAAGTAGCAGCCTAAACCCCTATAGTAACAGCCTCCAGACTCAGCTCTTTGGCGAAGAGGATGAAACTATCTTTAATACCTCCTTTATTTTGTGTCTTCTACTTCCCTGATAACGCATAGAGAGCAAAAGTAATTTTCAGAGGCCACTTGCTTCTCCTAGTTACCTCCATGCTCTGCATAAAAATTATCTGGCATGAGCTAAAGGTATTCTTTGCATGGAAGAGGAAACTGTTTGTTTGTTTGCATGTTTTTCCCATTATGCCAGGACTATATTCATGTTTATAGATGGTTGCTACATCAATCCATGGAATACAAAAACCAGCACAATAGGTCTGGAACAAAGACAAGAAAATTAACCATACAGTGGAATGCTGGAGACTGCAGATTTAGCAGGAACAGTTTAATTCATCTAATTATGCGTTATGAAAAGCCTGCTGAAAGACAACTTTTCTCCTCAGACAGATACTGAACAAGTATCATCAGCATAGAGGTTATTGCTGACCATATATGAAGATGGGTATGTGGTATGTATTACTAATAGCAAAAAAAAATCAGTCTTTCTTGGATCTTCCCACTGTTTTCAAAATCCAGGATAGGGATCTAGGGACTAATTGGCCTATTACACACAATTCTCTTAGGAAGAGTCTCTTGCTACTTGATGCACTCAGGACTTACATAATTATATATCTTAATTGTAGCGTGGTGAACTTGTTCTCATAAAAAGAGAGCAGCTCCCACTCCCCAATGTTTGCCTAGTTTTAAAGCCAAGTTTGAACTTCTAGAGTACCTTCTATGGAGGTTACCTTCCTAAGGACTGGGTATCTTAGCAGAACCAGGTGCTGATCACTAATGTGAATAAATGTTGTGACAATTTGAGGACTAATTGAAGCTGAAGCCAGAGCAGGAGGTTAAATGGTGCTTTCCCAGTGCCTGCTCCAATCCGGGAGAGCACAATCCAGCAGGAGTCTGGTAGCAGTATAATGTACCCTGTTCTTGGTCTGCTAACCCCTGCCATGAGTCTGCCTGCCCCAAAAGCTGCCTGCATGGAGTGTGAGATGCTATTCAAATGGATAAGGGTAGAAATATATTGAAACTGATAAATTCTTCTCTGGAAGAGCTTCTTCACTGGCTTCTTTCCCTATTTAGACCAGTTGGTATAACCTCATTGGTTACCCACATGGCCCTCCATCTAACCAAGTATTTTTTAGAATAAACGAATGAGTCAACTTGAAAATAAGTATGAAAGAACCATGTAAATTTGTGACAGGATGGGGGAGGGAAGTTGGAAGAAAGCAGCAGTCAAAACCTATTTTGGTACTACCAAAAGTCATCTTCTGGCATGACAATTTCTGTCTAGAGCTAACAGAGCATCCTTTACATCTGAGTGATACAGCCACTGTGGTCAGAGGACAGGGAGCAAAAAAATAAGGATCTGTATATGCTAACTTGTGGTGTGATGTCTCAGTCACATAGGGATTGTAGAGGATACAAACAAAGCAAGAGCACCTGCATTTCCTGCAAGATGGGGGTGCAAGTAGGGGAAACTGCACCCCCAGAAGAGAATGGTGAGGGCTCATTGTCCTCGAGCCCTGTGAGAAAGTGGTGTGTGTGTAATATGAATGTAGGGGATGCTGTAACTCTTGGGATTAGTTACAGTGTGCTTAGAAATTTATAGGAATTAATTAACTTTTCATTCTAATATTATGGTTTATATGTTGTGAATCCTGAATGTATAGTTTACTGACTGCCAGCTAATCACATCAGTATTAAATCACTGTTTCATTGTTCATAGTTTGATTTAAAGCATGTGAATTGAGCAGTTTTTTCTTGTAATGTACCCTAAGAAGACATCCTTTGTGCAGCAGCAAGGTGACTGCTCCTCGGTCACTGCCTTCAGGTGGGTATCTTCAGCTTTGAGCAGGGAGTGGGATGTCTTAAAATGTCTTTTCTGAGGGAAAACACAAGCCTTCTTTCTGTCTCCCCATGTTAGTTTTCTATTTATGCTGAATGGCATATCTTTAAGTGAACACAAGATATGTCTTACACATAGTTACTTGGGCTGATGCAATAATCTGTTTTGGATTTTAGTCTTCCAGACTAAAAAGGGAGAGACTTAATCTCCCTCAAGCAAAGACTAGTATATACTCACAAAGAAAGCAGTTTCTGAAAGTAACAGTCAAGTGGATTTAAAAACCCAAACCAACAACAACAAAAAAAAGCCCCTAGTACACTTCCCTGTGTAAAACGGTTTCCTCTAAACTATATGGAATGGAAAAATAATTAATTAACCGTTACATGAAATATTATTTTATTTTGAGTCTTGTTATCACTTTTACGGTTTCTTGAAGGTAATTAAAATTTTATGGGTATTAAAATTATTTTTTAACCTCCTACAAAATCCTTTTCCACAATGAGCAAGTGTAGGAAGTTAGTATTGCAGGAGGAGTGTGCTGCAGGTTTGAGTACAGATGAAGAAAGCCACTGAATAGGTACAAAATGTGATGCAAGGAATAATTATGAGTCATTGTCCTAGTTGATTTTGTGCATTTCCAGTGGCATGCTCTCCAGGCTAGTTCCTAGGTTTGCGGATCGTCTGTGGCAGAGCAATCAAAGATGTGGATCATAACTGTAACAGCAGGTGGAGGACATCTAATTAAAATAAGCCAGGCAGGCCATGTGATACTTGTCTCTACTTCCAGGCCTAATATTAGCATGAGATGAATCGCCTCATATAATTACATACTTCCTAATGTTGTTCCAAAAGAGTGTTTCATCCCACACAACGCTGTAGTTGCAAGTACCTCCTCTTTAAAAGAGGTAAATGCAGATAATATTTGTAAAAATTATCTTTGGAGGAATTATTTCTTTGCTATGACAGCTTGGTTGTCAGCTGCTGAATTCATCCAAATCCATGTGCCTAACATGGTAAGAGGTCTCACTGGCAGGCAGGAGGTGTGTGAGAGAAACTGATTTCTAATGGTAGCAGCACCCCATATGATGAAACGGTAAAGCTTGTAAATGTTTACAAGGAAAAACCTGTATTGTGGTGCAGGTTTTTGTTCTTAGTTTCAAGCAACCTACTGATTAATCAACACATACTTAATGTTTACACCTCATTAAGTGTAGCAGTAGTCAGTGCTTTTGTTTCATGTAGACCCTGACATATCATTTGGTGGAAGTCTAATGTAACTCACTTCATGGCTCTTTTCTTTTCCTTTTTAAATTTCCAATGAAATTTCTAGTGAATAAATTAGTAAATTTATCATTTTCTCTATAACAGTGTCACATGGACAGTTTGATGAAATAGCTCATTACAGTCAATGAAGTGAAATATGAGTTCCATCAGCACATTTTCATCAAACAGAGTTACAGAAATTAGCTTGCTGTTATCAAGGACTGTGGAATACAAAAATAAAATTAAGCAAGCTATTAGAGGATAGATTTAGGGAGGGTCCCAATTGAGTTGGAACGCAACTGCCACTGTGGAAAACAGAAGACTGCTGTATGCTTAAATGAATTGTGAAGCATCACTGTTAATGGTAAATGATGTACTTTAGGGAAAAAATTAAATTCGGAACCACCTGAGTGTACATGAATATCACACACTGTGCAGCCACTCAACCAGGAATGAATGAAAAGTGAGTGCTTGCTGTTCTGCAATCACTGTCAAAGTTTGTAACTGAGCTAACCTGTCTTCACCAGTGTTACTTCTATGACACCATAACAGGCCAAATGGAAATTCTCTACTCTTCCCTTTCCCCAGATATTTTCTGAAGTCAGAATGGAGAAAGAATCTGACTCTGAAGAATCTGCCGTACTCAACCTGGGAGAATTAAGTACTGAAATAAACCCTTCCATAGTGGGGTGCAGCTCTCTCCTGCCAAACAGAAAAGCTGTTGACAGACAAAGAGTTCATTCTTTAAGTGCTGATTTTTAAGTCAGCAACAGTCAATAATCTGTGATCAAATGTAATGTACTCAAGTCTTCTCATTCTTGGAATACTACTCCCAATATTTAACTTTAACCTTGGATCTTCAGCTGACATTTAATATTTTGTTTTAATAAATTATTATTAGACTTTATTTGCTGTGTGCAGAGGGAATTATTTCAGCTGTTTCCACTTATTCATGTTATTTTTGTATGTGGTCCCTTTCTAATTTTACTCCTTCACTAGACTGGGAATGAATTCTTAGTGTCTTGATAATGATGTGACATAGACTAAACACTCCAGGCAGCCAAATGCCAGTTTCATGTGACATTTTTTGCAGGTGTCATATGTGGTAAAGTTCTTATATATGAAAGAAGAGGAGGCAGCCTAAATCCCACCAGGTAGGAACTTGAAGGGATTAGCACACTTAAGGAAGCTTGGAGGCTGCCTGACTTCTTGTTGAAATGAGAACTGGCTCACTGTCATACTTATTTTCTCTTGAAGGTTATTGTCCTAAGTAAATTCAGTTTCACAATTATGACTCAGTCTCTAATGAATTCTAATAGACTAAACTGCCCGCTCCATTTAGAAGCATGCATGTGTAACATTCTCTCCTCCACCGAGTCATAGGACTTGCCTAATTTTGGAGACTAAAATTAAGTTTAATTTTGGGATGGCATTTCCCAAAAGGGACATGAAACTATAAATAATGGAAAGCCGTAACCAGTAAAAACTGTTTGCATTTTGATTGCCCTGTCATTTCTATTATGCAATAGTTTCAAAATGTAGAAACTCAGGCAGTTTTATAGTTGGGGAATAGTGCATGGACCACCAAATTTATTCTCCATAGAATCCTAGAGTGGTTTGGGTTGGAAGTACCTTAAAGAGCATTCAGTTCCAACCCCCCTGCCATGGGCAGCAACACCTTCCACTAGAAATCATTGCTCAAAGCCCCGTTCAACCTGGCCTTAAACACTTCCAGGTATCATGCATCCACAACTTCTCTGGACTACTTGTTCCAGTGCCTCACCACCCTCACGGTAAAGAATTTCTTCCTAATATCTAATCTAAACTTACCCACTTTCAGCTTGAAGCCATCATCCCTTGTCCTGTCAATGCATGTCCTTGTAAAAGATCCCTCCCCATCTCTATTGTAAGCCCACTTTAGCCACTGGAAGGTGCTCTAAGGCCTTCCTGAAGCCATTTCTTCTGCAGGCAGAACAATCCCAATACTTTCCATCTGTCTTCATTGGAGAGTTGCTACAGCCCCCTGCTCAGCCTTATGGTGCTCTTCTGGACAAATTCACATTTTTGTTCCTATTAAAGCTGCTGATGTCATGGATCTGCATTATAGTTCCCTGAAGGTTATTGTAATGAACAAATCTAGATTCAATTATTCAAAAGTGCTGGAATTCTGCCTGTACAATTTTCACTTCACTAATGGGCTGGGCAGATTCTGATTCTTCTCAAACAGTTCACAAATGAAGCTTAACATCATGTTGTTAACTGCTTTTATTACATTTCCCATAACATGAAGCAAAACATAAATTTTAAATGCAGGAAAATGAAAAAGTCAAATGAATGCAAGGCTGAGGTTTTGTTTAAAATATTCTGGTGTCATTATTGGCTTTTTTCATTTCAGTTCACATCAGCTTAACACATTTGCATTCTGTCTGTTTGTATGACTGACAGCTTAGGAGAATGCAGGGTAGGAGTTAACCTGATTGACTTCCATTTACCTTCAGATAGTCAAGCTCTGCTAAGTGAGTGGTATGTGATCATGCAGAATTTCTGGTTCTCAGGTAATTTGTATCTCACATTACTATGTCTATCAAAGCATAGTATGCACAAAGACACTACTATAGCAATATTATTTTTTGCTTCCACTTCATGGGTATCGGTATATTTGCAGTTTGGCCCAAGTGGCATATTCTGTGTGTCACAGCCTTCTACACTCTGCTCCATCATCCTTTTTGTTCCAGCTCAAACTCTCCAACAGATCAAGGGAACTTTAAAGAAGGATGCCCAAACTTCTCTTCAGTTTGCATGGCCTCAATTTACAATTTCATTCTCACATGTTTCAAGCCAAATGTTCCACTCTTGTCCTCTGTGACAGAGGACCTTTCACAACCTGGAAATCACAGCTGAAATTGTAGCACACCTTCAAGCTTGAGCCTGCAAACGCTGCAGCCTGAGACTTGAATTCTGTAAGATCTCTTTTGGATAAATTCACTTGCCCACTCTAGTAATGTGTCAGGACCAGAGGCAGGCTTTAGAAGTAGGCTGATCTATCAAGTGAGTAAGCCACTAGTAAAACTGAAAAGAAACCTGCGGTAAATTGTTTAAATTTCACTGGCTTAATCCCTCAAGTATTAAGCAAACAGTCATGAATTGGGACTAGAGGAGGAATCTGAACAAGATGAGGGTTAGGGTAAATGTTCATAAAATTAGAGTGGTAAAATTAGAATAATAAAACAAATCTAAACTGTTAAGTGGGCTGATTAAACAGTAAGAGCTCATTTTCCCCTTCTGCTATTCTAGTAATGTTATGTTCATTTTAATGACATTCCTATATCTTTCAGGCTGTAAAAAGTTCTGTACCTCTTTCTGACAGCAATAAGAAGCAAAGAGCATGCAGCAGAGGCTAAATGACCATATGATAAATTGAAGCAGATCTGGATCTGCTAGACTGTTGAGGCAAGTCTTGGGACTGGGATGGGAAGCCAATGCCACTGCTGGAGAATCACATCCAGGACAGATACCTCACAGCTTCCTTTGTGTTCTCTGCATCTGGAAAAAAGGGTGATCACAGCATTGTACAGAAGGGAAATTCAAATTGTGAGTTAATTTTGAATGTTATGGGTTTCTCCCCTTGTAGGAGCTTTTCTGTCTCCATTGACTCATAGAAAGCCTATGATATTCATTGATTAAAAGTGGTGCCTGGGACTGATTAGTGCAAATGCTTTTGTTAAGTGGCACAGAACCATAATTCCAGTGGAGAATTAAAAGGTTTGGAGAGCTCAGGTGCTATTCTGGTTTACCTCTATCTGAATAAAATTTAAAGGTCATTACAGTAGCCAACCACATACAATAATCTCTGTGGAGGGACCCATAGTGTGTTTGTATTGTGCAAGTTTAAAGCAAGCCATGATATTTATTATTTCTGTAATGAGAAATCTGTAATACTGCCACAGGAATCTGGTTTACAACTTTCCTGGATTTCCATGGGTTTGAGGAACTGTCCTTAAACAGGAATGTCCTTAAATACTTCTAGGCATCATGCATCCACAGTTTCTCTGGGCAGCCTGTTCCATTGCCTCACCACCCTCACAGTTAAGGTTTTTTTCCTAATATCAAATCTAAACCTACCTACTTTCACTTTGAAACCATTCCCTATTTTCCTGTCACTACAGGTCCTTGTAAAAAGGTTCCTCTCCACCTTTCTTGTGGGCTTCCTTTAGGTATTGGAAGGCTGCAATCAGGCCACCCTGGGGCCTTCTCTTCTCCAGGCTGAACAATCCCAATTCTCTCAGAGTTCCCTAGTAGGAGAGGTGCTCCAGCCCTCTAACCATTTTTGGTGGCCGTTTTCTGGACTTGCTCCATCAGGTTCCTGTCCTTCCTGTGCTGGGGATACCAGAGTTGAACGCAGCACTGCAGGTGAGGTGTCACAGAGCAGAGCAGAGGGCCAGAATCACTCCCTTGCCCTGCTGGCTGCACTCCCGTTGATGCAGCCCAGGACAAGTTTGGCTTTTTGGGCTGTGAATGCTTGGTCATGTCCAGCCTCTCACCCACCAGCACCCCCAAGTCCTTCTCTCCAGGGCTGCTTTTGATCTGTTCATCCCCCAGCCATGCGTTGTTCTGACCCAGGTGCAGCACTTGCATTTGGTCTTGTTAAACTCTATGATATTCCCATGGGTCCACTTCTTGATCTTGTCCAGGTCCCTCTGGATGTCTTCCCAGTCTTCAGGTGTTCCAACTGCACCACTCAACTTGGTGTCATCTGGAGATTTGCTGAGGGTGCACTTGATCCCTTCATCATAATATCTTCTTTGCAAAACTATTGAAGAAATTTTCTGTGGTGTCCTTAAATCTCAGCTGTTCTTTAAATTATGTTATGTGTCTTTTCATCTTATAGCAAGGATAATATGATCCCGGTATGGAAACAGTTCAATTTTTTTGCCTTGTAACTTCAGGAACTAATTGAAATTTCCTTTCCTTTAAATCCTCCTTGAACACTTGAATTGCTCTATTTATACGCATTTGTAACAATATGTTTAATAAATGTAACATGTTAATTAATACAACAGCATGGTTATTCAGCCTGTTAATTTTGTAGTGCAATTGTTCAAAGAAAGACTTATGGTCAGGGAAAGAGCCAATGACTAATCCAACATCCTGAATGGGATTCTTATTTATTTCTTGAGAGTTACGGCTGAATCACCTCACCCCCCCAAAAACCTACCAATTCCCCCTAACTTTAGGTGGTGTAGTAATGTTTGCTTACAGAAATCTTGTTATTTTTTTCAGAGAATTGTCTTTAACATAACCACAAAAATATATGGTAAGAAAATTAAAAAGAGGTGAAATCATTCACTAACAAGAATCTGTTGACTAGAGATGGGTAAGAGTGAACAAGAGGAACCTAAAAGAATATAAAAAGAATAAAAGATGCATACACCCTAAAAAACCTACCTAAAAAACTATAACAAGCAAAAGGGGTATATTCTATTTTTTTCCCTGAAACTAAAATAAGTATTTGAGAAGAATGATGAAAAAATCTCCCAGAGATTTTTCAGAATCTCCCAGAGATCTCCCAGAGATTTTTCAGAATCTCCCAGAGATCTCCCAGAAAACCTGCTAAATTTCATTAGCAGTCTTGGATGATCATAACTTCTTCAATATCTTTAAAATGCAACATCTTGCAAGAAATTGTTTGAATCAAGGTTGTTGAAGTCAACCAATTTTGCCTTTTAGGAGCTACTGGATACTCCAAGAAAACTCCTTCTTTATACCTGAGATTATTCTGTCTTATGGGTCTGGTGCAGACATGCATGTCATTGAAGAAAGGGGGTTGAGGGATGCCCTTGACTTTTCCAAATTTTGACTTCTGTTTTAGCAAAACAGAAGAGTTTTCCTAAAACCTGAAACCAAATAGATATGGTTGTCTGATCTGGTATTTCCTTTAGGAAGGTCCTTGAACTTGTAAACATCCAGGTGGGACTTTGACCCAGAGGGAGCACAATTAGGTGTTTATCCATGGTCTGCTTGTGGTCTTACAAGTTAGGAGCTAGAAAATACCAGGTTTCCACCAGAAACAAAGTTAAAACCAGAGCAGATCATTTGATGTAAAGTTGTTCAACACAAAAATATGCAGATCCTGAACTGGTCTGTTTAGGAATAAAAATATATTATGGCCTCTTTTCTCATTCTGTTCTGCATTTAGATGGTCTTACTTTTGAAACACATGCAGAAATATATGAGGTATTCACAAAAGAGAGAAAGAACTGGTTATGTGTGTCATTTGGGATTGATTCTTAAACTTCTTTGGGACATAAATAATTGAGTCCTAGCAGCATCAGGGAGGGTGGGCATGATGGGTAGTATAATCTTTCAGTGGAGACAGGAGTATTGCTGTCCTGTTTGCATATGATATTAAGTAATATTAAATATAACACAAAAGGAGAGAATGGATATCCTGGGATAGGCCGTTCTAATGGTCTGGTAATTAGAGAATTCCAGTGGTAAATATGAGTGTCTTGATAAAGATACCTGATTGATATGATATGATATGATATGATATGGGCAGCTGGAAAAAGAGATTTTCATTTCATCTCTCTAGAAATAATTATCCAGAAAACTGAATTACATGATCTCCCAGAAAGCACAAGGGCAAGAGGAAGGGGATAGAAATTGATAAATTTATTTTTTATTTAATTTTTTTAACTTAACTGGAAGCATTTGCTATCATTTTATAAGCATTTCTATCAATAATGTCAATTGAATAAGCACTATGGGGAAATAAATCAGTTACTAAAGAAATCCAGCTACTCTGGTCTACAAAACAGTTCAAGTTTGCTGACAGCCCTGTCAGTAAACTGGTCCCCTTCTATATAAAAAATTTCCATTCCAGAAAATCTTAAGCAGTTTTATTGCCATAATCTCATCTGATGTCCCTGGTTTCTACTAATTAATTAATTATTTTTTATTAATGATATTTTTAAGCTTCTCATTATCTGGGTCTACAACTGAATACCGAGTGTTTTGGCTTTTAGCTAAGTGTCAGTAAGCAGATCAGAAAGCATCAGGAAAGGCTGGATTAATTAAACACAAGCTTTGATCTCTTTCTCTTTTCTCTGCTTTGTTTTTAAGTAGTCCTTTGGGTTTTGGTTCATTACTAGGTTTTGTTTGTAGATAAGGCTAAGGGCTAATGTGCAAGGTATTTGTCCAAAAAATAGTGCTCTCACCAAGTGCATTAAGTGTTTTGGAGGATTTGCAAAATGTTTAGTTACAGTGCCCATAGCTACACTCCTTTGAACAGCAATGTGCAAGTGCCATATAGACAATTAGTGAATGATAGTTTTTGCCTCAGCTCACAACAAAGTGTGACTTTTGATATTCATGTTTATTTTTAAAGGTGTGAGACATGCTAGTATACATTGCTCTGCTATATTTGAAAAAAATAATACATGAAGATAGTAGCATAGTGATTTTTTTTTTGTTTGTTTGTTTGCTTTTAAACAGTATTTCCCCCCAGAAATAATTGTTTAGAATCTTGGAGTGATGGAAAACCCTTAGGTTGGAAAGGCTGTCTGGAGATCATCTGGTACAAGCTCCAGCTGAAAGAAGCTCATTGGACCGGGTTAAATAGGGCATGGTCAAACCAATTTAATACCTCCAGCAAAGGAGATCCCACCAATTCTCTGGAAACCTCTTCCAATGTTTAACTGCTCTCACAGTAAATAACTTTATGTAATATCCTGGGTTCTGAATGTTGTTTTTTGCTCTGTCACTTCTTTGGGAGAGAGTGCTTAGATCCTCTCTGTGACAGCCTCTCTTAGGTACTAAAAGGATAATTTATACTGCTCCAGTCCCATTTCAGCTGTTGGCTTTTTAACATTTTGTTTTAACATCTGGCACATTTTAGTTTAATCTTAATCAAGTACATTATTAATGATTACGATGCTCACTAAAACCAAAACTATTAAATGGAGGAAGAGCCAGTATCCCCTTTGCCATTTATAGGAATAATTCATTTCCTATGCCAGGGAATAAAACTGCAGGGGATGAGAAAGATGTTTTCCACTATATCATCTGCTTTCTGGCAAGAAAAGGAAAAGTTCATTTTAAGGCACACTTACTTACTTCACCTCTGAAATTAAGCAAATTCTAGCTTATAGAAATTCTTCTTGCAGACACAACAGTGTGACAGGTGACTCTGACTTAGTGCTGCCCATGCCACTTTGCATTAGAAAATACAATATGACAGACAGTGATATAAAATGTCAAGTGAGACACTTGTCAAAAATGAAATTTGGACCTTTTCTGTTTAAAGGTAGCAAAAGAAACTGTGTCTTAAACCCAAGTTAGACAGCCTGGGTTTTGTTTGGTTCTCCTTTTCCCCCCACTAAAGGTGATCTAAGAATATTAACTTCTAAATAGTTACAAAGGCTTTTATAAATTTATACTGACAAGCTCTCTCAGTGATGATCAAGAGCAGTCTTCATCAGTAGACAAGTAAGGGGACTTTCAGTCACATTTCTTGCTCTGTGTACACCTGAAATTACACTTTCCTGCTCTGAAGGTAACAATTCCTGCATTCCTAATGCTGTCCTATAGATTGTCTCCAGCTCATTCTCATGTGAAGAGTTGTAGGAAAGCAACAGAACTGTGCAGCTACCTTAATTTCCCACTCTTCTCATCCCCACTGTTCCTATCAGCAGGAAAGCCTTGGATGAGATGCATAACAGTGTTTCTGTGCCCTATAGTGTGATTCTCTATATAAACCCTTGGACCAGTTTGATCTCTAAGGAGATAAGGATGCTCAGCAAGTGACAGCACTTGATCTTACACAGTGTTATAGTCATAGTTTGCAATATCAGATCGTGGTCCTGTCAGGTGCATGTTTAGCCCTGTGGGAGAAAAATTGTGTCCTAGACTTTAGGGCATATAACAAGCAGATTATATAAAAATAATGTAAAATTCTAGTTACAAAATACAAGTAAAAGAAAATATTTGAAGTGATTCACAAATAATATTTTTATTATCTGAAAAATATTTATTGGATGAACAACTCTTTGAGGGTTTTATTGTTGACTTTGGGAAGCTGGACTATGGCAAAGGGGTATGTCTACAAGGAAATTTCCCTTATATTCTGGACAAGAGCTTTTCCATGGCTGCTCTTGCTGTGCAGTGTAGCTTCATTCTTTAGTGCATCCTGCAGTTCTGCCCTAATTTGCTCTGAAAGAACTAGCCCAGACACAGAACTTCCTCCATAAACTCTGTTTTTGATATATTCATGGACAGACTTACTGACTTCCAAATAAGCAATTGAAATTGTTACTGTGTATTAGATCACATACACTTGCACTCCTCTTTACATGAAAACATTCTTCATAATTTTCATTTATGAATAATTTTAATACTATATAAAATGAATTTTTGAAATATATATTTTGTTTGTTAGCTGAGTGCAAATAAAAACAGTGATTTAAAACAAAACTACCTGATTCTCCTGGTGTTTATGAACATGAATGCAATTAAATTAATTTCTAGGATGCTTTCTAGATAGTAATGCCTTTGTATCATGATATACCTAGATAGATTTAGATGTCAAATTTAGTGTGAAGGAAGGTGTTATGTGACAATAAGGCTGTTATGTGGCACTTAAAATATTTTGGTTAATTCTGCAGTAAATATAAAGTGACGACAAGGAATACAAATAGATCTCAACTCCTCCTCTGGTTATTTCTTCTGCCTGCTAAGGACTCATCTCAAAAAAAAAAAAATAGGAAGCCAGATTTGCCAAAATCAGTAAAATAAGAAAATGTATGAAGTATGCTGCCATCCCAAAGCTTATTACCAGTATTGCATAGGCTGGCTCATCATGCTTAAAGATAAAATGGACAAGTACAAATTAGGGAGTGATCTAGCCAAGAGTGGTCTAGGTGAGGAGGCAGAACTCTTTCAGCTATGAAATACAAACTGTACTATGAAAGGACCTTTGAATTCTGGCTCAAAAAACCCAACCAAAAATCTCAGGGGAACGAGAAGATTTTGAAAATACAAACACTGCTACTTGCTTCATTTGGGTTGGAGCTGTTGACTGACATCAACATCCTGACCCCTTTCATATACTAGATACTGGAGCTTGATTCTTCACTGCAGCTTCTTTCTTTCTTGTGCTCCTTATCTCTTGAATATTGTAATTTCCAGAAAGCATTCACATAGCTCTTTTTGCTCTTCCCTGATTTATCTGTGCAAGGATTCTTTTATAGGTCAAACAACATAATGTATTGTGGTGCTTCAGTAATGCCAGCTGTGGCTCCATGTGTTCCATACCCTAAATAAAACATGTAAGGCAAGTCCTTAGGTCACACAGTTGAATATCTGCTATTAATCTTTGCTATGCTGGGGTGTATCAGTCAAATACAGAGTTACAGACCATGGTAACTGCCGGCATCTTTCAGCTTGGATTTTTCAGCAAGAATAATAAAATATACAAATACATAATTTTTACACTTCTTGCCACAAACACATAAATCTTTTAAGGACACTAATGTATTTCCACAACCTGATGTATGGAGTAACTTGTAAAGTATGATATCTAGAGAGGAAAAAACTCATTATTTTTCTCTTAACACATGAATGGATGCTGTTGCTAGCAATTTTAAAGAGATGACAAATCTTCTCAGATCTGAAGCAAAAAGACCCAGTGTTCTGGGCTGCAAAATCTTCCTTCTCTTTAAATGCATTTTATTAGAAGAGGTTGTGGGATGGTAAAAGGGATGGCACTGAAAAGGTTATTTAGAGAAAGGGAGCAAAATATAAGTAATTTACATTTTGTCATAAAATAGCCTTTTACAAACAGTTAGCTACAACGGTTCAAGAAATTACATAGTGCTCATAAACCAGTTTCATCAACTCCTAAAAACTGTTCACTAACTATGAGTGAAAAAGAGAAAGATACTCAGTTGAAGAAAAATGTCAACATGTTTCTCAGTTGTTTCAGATGTTAAGTAACTACATGTTTTTGCAGCATATGTTCCCATGACCTTTATAGCATGGATTGAAGGATGTTTTCATAAGATGTCAGAATGCTTCTCACAAAGGAAGAAATTACATATTTTCAACCTGTCCACCTTCTGAATTGTGAAGCAGGATATAATTGGAGGGCCAGCAGCACAGGCTGTACCCTGTATAACAGAAGTACAAATCCTATTTGTCATGAGCCTCTCCACTATGGAAAATAGGTCATCCTTAAGCATTAGGATTAAGTTCTGAAGACCTGTTTTTATCCTTGATTCTGCACCTGACTTAGTCCTTAATTTTTCAGCAAGTCATTTTTATTCCTCTGTGTTCAGAAGTCTAAAGCCATGGTGTTTGGTCAGCACTTAAAGTAGTTCAAACCTGAGGCCATCTTCTGCTGTTTGGAGAGGATCTGGTACAGTGTACCCTTGATTCTGTTTGAGTCACATACAGTAACTATTGCCATGCAGTATTGTTTCTGGATCTGTCTTTGCTGAAAGGACAGGCATTGTCTTAAGGCACACACAGTAAGCTTCATGTATATAAAAAAGGGAGAAAGTTCTTCTGTGTATGTGAAAATAATTAAGCAATTATGTGTGGAAGATGAGGAAGATACAGGAGAGTGAATAAAGAAGGCAGGATCTTGAAGGCACAGGCCTTCAAGCCTTCAAGCCATTTTTACCCAGTATTCAAGCACCAGCTGTATTTCAGTAGCTGGTCACATGTATGCTGCTGGCTCTTGGCCCTGGAGAGGTAAATTCTTCTTTTGGCTGTTGAGATTCTCTCTAACAATACAATGAAGTTACATTTAAACCTGAACCACCAAATCAATTAAAAAAAAATTAGATTAATAAAAGTTGATGCAACAAGGAGGTAAAGAAATACCGTCCTTTTTCTTAGACTTTAGAATTCAGAACTGAAACTGTGTTTTAAAATTAGCAACCATTGGGAAAGTTTTGCTAAACTCTAGCTTTTGGTGTATGCAGTCAGCATATGGAAGCATTGGTTATATATTTATACATTGAATAATTTACACATTTATCTTCTGCATCATGCCAGTAAATATTTCACATATTCTGTGAAATAATACAAGAAGCAGTTTTGTCCTACACCAGATGAAAACATTTTTCTAATATAAATCTAAGGAAAAATAATACTTTTGTGGAAGTAGAAGGCGAAACAGGAGGTATTCAATGGTTTACTTCTGACAATAGCTTCTTCACATCCCATTCAAGGCAATATAAACTGTGTTTATATCTTCAGAATCATGATGGCAATAAGCTGTGATTAATACACCTTTAATGTCCCACGCAGGAAGACTAATTCTTCACTTTGAAATCTAAGGGCCTACAGATGGGCTGAGAGTCTGAAATGCAAATTTTCTCAAAACTCTCTGTTTTGTTTAACCTGATCTCTAACTTTTCTGATTAAAACCCTTTTTATTTTCCTTTTAATTACATGAGCTTTTCATTGAATTTGTAATCACATAAAGGTGGATGTGGTTTTTCCAGATAAGTTCTGGAGCCAAACTTCTTTCCATTTTAGACAGAGTAGTTGGTTATCTCTAGGGTTGCAGACCAGAATAAGTATCTTTTCTATGTTACTTTGCAAAAAAATATGGTTTCTTATCAGAATAATGTGCATGTTCCCATAGTATTTTTCTTGATGCCTCTGAGTTTTCAATGTAAATAATTTTACCACACAGGGTCTCATGATTGTAGATAATTCTTAGATTTAGTCAGAGAGTACTCACCACTGCACATGAGGTAGCAGTTACAGAGTGCTCGAAGAGGTGAATTTTTTTTTTTTTGGTGGGGGAGAAACAAGAAAACAAGCAAAATCCAAAATCCCCCAAATGCCCAGCCTAATTTTAAACTGGATGTTCCACTAGACTGCAATACGTTTGGTCTCCTTGCAATTTTTGTGCAAGTCTGGGACACTGAGAGACTGTTTGTGGCAATATCAAAAGTAGATCTGTGAATGAGAGGGGTTAATGCTCAGTATAGAGTGACAAGTTTCTAGAGTCTTCCCAAGATTAATTTCACACCTCATAATTTCTTATGGAAGAGTTGTCCAGAAAAGGCTGAATCAATGCAGTGAGATAGGTTTTTTGGTTGAATAGGAACTTGGTTCTCACTCTGGACCAAAGTGAACCAATATCTACTTTGATGAAGTCTTGCTGACTCTACAATATTGTGTGTAACTCCCCATGAAATTAGGTTGGGCTGAAGCTGGCTCTTAGAAAATTTGGAAGGTTTGCATCTTCCTGTATTTTAAAAAAATGGATGTAAGTCCATTTTCTTAACTCCTGGCATTAACTGCTCAGTTATCATCATATTTTAGAATGAAATGTCAGTTAAGAAAATGGTAGGATCTTCTGCATTAATACAGGAAAATGTACTTTCAATAGTAAAACTGCATGAAAGACATCTCTGTTCCTTTTCTTACCAGCTGTGACTGTTTTCATTTTGCCTTGGTTTTTACAGCTATCACATCTGGCTAAAGGTGTGACTTCTGTTAGAAGATCTAACTAAACAATTACTTTGGTGTCTCTTGACAACCATATTCAACTTCCTCCAACAGCAGATGGATCAACAGGCTCCTCCATGTGTGTCTGGATAATAGAGTAGGAGAGCAGTAAGTATCTAGTGGAGAGGGCCTATTAAAGGCTGTCAACTTTTAGGACAGATGGAAGACCCTTTTAAGATCAGTAGTGAAAGAAGATGTTGAACTTCTTCAGTTTCTTTGTTCTATATGATTTTTTTCCTTAGTGAGTACTGAGAATAACTCTTCAAAGCCCAGTGCAGCCATGCCATGATTCCTAGTCTGGTTCTGTACAACCTAGCTTACACCTGAGGCACTGTAACTATATTAATACAATATTCTGCCCCAGCTAATTAACTCTGAGATAGCTCACACTTCTCAAAATAGTGCTGTAAAGAATCTAAACATTTACTTGTGAGGAAGAAGGCAGTGTACTGGAGGGCCATGGCCCTGCTTTCCACTTTTCCCATTAGTACCATCCAATTACTTACATTTGCCTGGGCACCTGACAAGGTTGCAGCTACTTAGCTGGCTTTGTTCACTTGGAAATTGTGAGGAGGAGGTTTTGGGTAAGCACTACACAAACAGTAAGCTTAGAGATAATTTGCAATGTAGATAGACATGTACCATATGGATAGACAAAACAGATGGTGGGTGAGGGAGGAGGAGAGTTAGGAACAGAAGCACAGAACAGAGAACAGATTTCCTCCCAGTTGTCCTAGAGTCTAGTACAGGGTCAAAATTAGAGCCCAAATTCCTTGGCCTGAAGGCTGGTTTCTTATCAGTACTGCTTAAGTCAGGGAGCATTCTTTTTTTATTCCCTTTACTCATTTGCTCGCTTTGAGTATTGCTGTTACCTCCCAGAGAATTTAAACTGGAGTTTGTCTTTATGTCCGAAAAGTTTAGAGATTTTCTATTCAGAGTGGTTCTCATCAGGAAAGGTCAGAATAAATGACATTTTTCATAGTCAGTCTAGTTTAAAACCTGGCTATGGTTCATGCATAACAACAGCAACAATTTGCATTTATATAGCACCTTTCCTCCCTTTGGACCTCACAGTGCTTTATAAACCATAGGTGGGAATAACTTTACTGAAATAACAGTTGAAAATCCTCCTTGAAGTCTGCAGCCTGGGGGATAGCTGAGGGGCAGCATACAGTCCAGCATTGCTGCACAGCCCAGAGAGGAAAGCATTGGGAAGGTGCTGTTTCCCACTACACAATGCTTCTAGATGAAGGGAAAACAGAGCTAAATGGCATAGGATAAAATTTGGCTTGAATGCACTTTGAGAGGACATTATCCCCACAGGAAGAATTCTGATAAAATTTCATGATCACCGGTCATCAGGGCTTTGTTTTTCTGCCTCTGTTGTAGGATGATACCTATGACAGTACAAGACAATATTGTACTTGCTCAGGGTGAACATATCCATATATTTCACTCTTCACACTGTCCTCAGTCAGTATTTGCGTTAGAAGCTTGCTAGAAAACAATGTTTGATAATATATATGGTCCCAATATCAGCTGAACCTCTCTCTGCTTCAGTCTGGCAATATTAGCATGGAGGTTTTTTTGTTACACAGTGCCTTGTTCTCCAAAAAACACCTCCACAACCAAACTTGTATAGTCATATACATTCTGCTTACTTAGAGAGCAATGATGATGATACTGAGATGGAAGTATTATCTACCAGAAGATTTACAATAAATAGAAAAAATTCTATTAAGAGGGTTTGACTTAATCAGATAAAAATGTGCATGGTTCACATTACTAAATTAATCACTTCAGTTACTGAAAAATGTTACACACATCCCCACAGCGTCCTTTGGAAGTGATAAAGCAGTGAGGGAGCAAAGAATACAATGACAGACAGATTTTCTGTGATGTCAACTTGTCCCAGTGCTTTTCAAGGTGGGTAGCATGTATTTTTTTTTGTGTGTGTTTTTTTCACTGAGTCATAGGAAAAATTAGTTTAGAGTATAGCCTATCAAATATGCCATTAAATTTGCCATTGTCCTAATCACTGGACATACAATTCCTATTAGGGAGCAGGAAGGGCTTGAATCAGAGGGAGGCTTGTACCCTACAGCATTCAGTGAGACCAGCAGTAGTACAGCTCTTTTTTTAACATCTCAGTCATCTCTGAGGGCACTCCTCACGTTGTCCTCAAGGAACCTGTGACAGTGCCTGACTGGCTTCAGCAGGAGTTGGTGGTACTCACCCTCTGCTCTGAGTGAGCCCCCAGCAGGGCTGATCAGCACTGCCACCTTTGTCATGGCACTCATAGAGGTGAGGATCAAGGTTTCTGCAGGGACCTATCGAGTTATTAAAACCCACAGTGATGATAAAAAAATAATATTCCCCTGAGGATATAATTTGTTTTACATGAGAGGAGGGCTGACAAATGCCTCTGAGAAAGACTATTATTTTACTGTTAGAGTGCAAAATGTTGTAATAACAGTTTGAGAGGAAACTGGCTGCTTAAATGACAGGTTACCAAACCTTCCCCCAATCATAAAGTGCCTTCTTTTTTTCCTAGTATTTTATATTTTACTACTATGACCAGGGGAACTCTTTGTAATAACATGTTTAGTTCTTGTGACTAATTTGCTCAAAGAAAAACAAATACTTGTAACCTATTGTTATTTAGCACTGTTTTACTTAATCCATACTTCACTTAAGAAACACCTGAAAAATATTTTTCCTCCTAGCCCTGCCTTTAAATAAATATTTTTTTAGTACAGGTGTGTGTTTAAGTTGTATGTCGTGTGGTATTGTTTCAATTACTTGGCTGGATGATTGAAAATTAGTAGAGTATAAAAGGAGAAGACTTCAGTATAGAAAGGGAGATAAGAGAGAAGATAAATGTCTATAAAATTGTAAGTGGCACAGAGAAAAATAGAGAACAAAGTAATGGAATTCTTTTCCATAGGGTGTTGCATAAAATGAAAATTTCTATGAGTGCCTAAAGTAAATGTGCAAGCACATGGGAGTAAGAAAACAACAAAATAGGTATCCCCATACATGGTTGTGTTTCCTTCATTTTATGAGGTCCCTGAGCTACAAAACACTGGGTGTGAGGGTGCAGTCTGAACTTTTACTATTCTTGTCCTCTTCCCTTGACTTTGCCGCTGGTCAGCTGGAGACAGGTTACTGGACCAGCTGGATCTTTGGTGTTGCCAAATATCTTGTTCTTTATTTACTGAATTTCAAGGTGTCCAGACAAATCATTCCTGCCTGTCAAATTTGCAGGTGCATGTTGTATGAAGCATTGCATGACTTACGCTTTCTAAAAATATTAGAAGTAAATGGAAAAAAAATTTGTTTGTATGCTTTACAGGGGGAGACTGAAAGATGGGGGATTCTTGATATCCTGGTCTAACTTCATCATGGTTCCTTGTGCTGCCTTGAATGCAGGTGAGCTCAATCTGATGTGAATTAAGGATGGCACAAGAGTCCTCCCACACTGAAATGGCTGACCAAAAGTCACAGTCAGAATGGGAGGAGTGGGTGTCCCCAGGCTGGAATCTGACCTGGAAAACACCTCTACTGCTATTTCTGGTGATGGAATAGAGGCAGAGCCCCAAGATAAACCAGTGTTTCAGAATATGATTAGGAAGAAAGTTCCCTTCTTCCTTGGTACCTACCCAAGAGTTCTAAATGCTTTGACTAGCTCAAGGGATACCTTGGGGCAAAGTATTGCTTGTGATTCTTGTCCTTGGTGGGACAGACTTCTAGATTTCTCTGGGTTTAGAGGTGTTTTGAGTTGTTGTGTATAAACGAATTCTTCCTATCAGCTTTTTTCTTTCTCCCTTTTCTCCCTTGCCTCTCTCTGCTTAAGAGACTGAGCCAATGGGGACCCTGGAGCGCTCTGTGGCTGTTTTATTCATAGATTTAGCCCCTTTATCAGCGCAGCAGCTTCATAAAATATTTCTCAAGGACAACTTTTCTCCCTAAAGGTTTGCTCAGCAGCAATGACTGTCTCATCTAGGTAATCTATTCTGATTAATTTGACTTTAGCTTTCTTGCTGCTCCAGTGGAGTCCAAATTTGTCGAGGACATAAATATATAGGCACACATACACACTAGGGAAGTTTCACCAAAAAAAAAGAAAAAAAAAAAGAGCCAAAATACGGAACAAAATGAACTGCCTTCTAATTTTATTAAGAGGATCTGCATAACTCGCTCTTTGGGAAAGGCACTGCTGTTAGCAGCCTGACCGGAGCAGCACGCAGCAAGCAATTAGCAGTAGAAGCAGCGAACACCGAGCAGTTTCTGGCACAACAACGCGTGCGGGGTCACTCCGTGTGTGCGTGCCCGTGTGTTCCCATTCCCGCAT
>QUSF01000003.1:35039399-35068605 GCA_003676055.1 Chloebia gouldiae
TGGAGCACCTCTCCTAGAAGCAAAGGCTGAGAGTTTAGCCTGCAGAAGAGGTGGCTCCGGGGAGACCTCACTTCAGATAGAGAAAAAGGCTTATGAGAAAGATGAAGGAAACGTGTTAGCTGTTGTGATAGGACAAGGAGCAAAGGTTTAAACCTTTGAAAGGGGGTTTGCTTTAGATTAGATATGAAGAAGAAATTTTTTACAATGGGGCTGATAAAACAGGTTTCCCAGAGAAGTGGACGCCCCATCCTTGAGAACATTCAAGGTCAGTTTGGACAGGGTTCTGTATAACCTAACCTAGTTGAAGATGTCCCTGCACCTCAAAGTGAGAGTCAGACAAGGTGATCATTAAAGGTGCCTTCTGACCCACACTATTCTGTTATTCCATGATTCTATCATCTTAATGTTATCCTACACCATTTTCCCTCTCTGTATTTGCTTGCTTAGCTAGAAACTTGTCTATTTCTTGTAATCTATTCTGGTAGAGGAACCTAGTTTTTATAAACCCTCTTACATAAGTCTTTCTTACCTGTACTCCTTGCTTATAAAACACACTTGTCCTTAAACATTTGGCCACCTTGCTGTCTTAGGTTAGCTTATTTAAGTAGGCATTGATAATGGAATTCATAAAGAAAGGGCTTAAATATTTTCTTCTATCATAAACCAATACAAGCATCACTTTCTTGCACAACTAAAAGAAAAGCTGAGGTAAAATGCAAAAAGAGAGTAGACAGAGTACCCTTAAAGATGCTGATAGGGTCTTGGATGATATCAGAAACTGAAAGGCAATGTGACTGGAAAACACCTTTACTGACAGGCCGTGCTGAATTTCTAGGTCCCCAAGAAAATAAGTCAGTCTTCTATTCACCTGTGGCTTCTCTGCCTCTCCTCCAGTAGTGAATGCAAGTTTGAGTAAGGAAAGGAAACATAATAGATGAAGTGAGGGTAAGCCTGGTCTTCATCATACCCCATGGGGTATTAATATTTGAATGGCTGTGAGTTAACAAGAGCACTTACAGTATCTTTGTGAGGCTTTTAAGCTCGCAGTGAAAAAAAAATTCTCTACCCATGCCTTCAGAGGAAGTGGTTATGGAGCTCATTGTACAACTTCAGAGAAGGTGGCTATGAATTTTTTCCCCCTTTCCCCCAGTGTTGTCTGTCCCTACAGACATGTGTGTGCCTGACCCCACAGTGTATGTGCCTCAGCTGGCCCTGTGATTCAGGTCCTGTCTGTGGCATGCTTTCACCTGGCCAGCAGCCTTTGCCACAAAAGCTGTTGTGCTGTTGGTCAGCAGGTGAATACCTAACCCTGGTCCTATTGGTTAAGTGCTTGATGCCCTGAGCTACCATTTAATCCGGGTGGGACTGAAAGTGTCCTTGTACACAACCCCTGAGCATGTCCAGGCTTAAAAATGTGAACTGTGATGGGTGACTCTCAAGAAGAGTCTCAAAGCTGGGATTGGAACATCTCACTGAAATAGGGCTGATTCCCCAGAGCCCAGGAGGGCTGAGCCCTTGTGGGCTTTTTTGTCTTGGTTAGCAAAGAAAGGCAGATGAACTTCCCAGCACCCTGACCTACAGAACTTTCCTGATTTACCATTTGGGTTGCTTTCTTCCTCTTTGTTCTAGGGTTGTCTGTAGCTTTGGAGGTTCTCCTCTCCAGGACTCTGTCTCATTCCCAAGGGCATACCAGAAGTGAGACTACCATGCCTTTTACATCATTTGGTGCTTTTGGTATTGGCACTTCACTGCAAACAAGAAGATTATGAGAACTGATTCCAGCTAGAATGGGATAAGCAGACAGGGGCTGTTCAGAGAGGCAGACTCCAGATGCTTGTCTGTGTGGTGCATTACTTTTCCTTACTTGTTCAAGGGCACTATTGAAAGGTGAATGCATTTGGAAGCATTAGCATTCCTCCACACCTTCTGAATAATTTTACTATTTTATCACAGTTAATTTTGTTTGAATTTCTTCCTGTTGTTTTCTTTCCCAATCCCCACCACTTAGGAGGTCAACAGAAAGCTCCAGTTTGCCTCATATTTATTCAGTTCAGCATCTGTCTCTTCAGACTTCTCACATTTAACCCCTTACTTTGGGTAGACCTTTGCTTCTAGGTTTGGAGATAATTCACTAAATGTCCTTTGCAGTCTGATTATGACATTGAATTTAGAGGAAAATTTCTGCTTCACAGGGTTGAAAATTATTCAAGGGAATGTTGTGTACTTGTTTTCTTTTCTGTTAGGCATTCCCACAGAAATAAAACTTTAAAAGCAGTATGTTCTGTGTCATCATATCTAAGTAAAGTCATTAAAAATATCTATACCATAGTGTTGATAGATTAAACCCAGGTTGTTCCCACAGGAATCAAATACTGAAATTAATACTCCTCTCTTTATTATTTTTAAGCAGCTTTTTATTGTTTAAAGAATGTGTCTCTGACAGGAGTTACCAGCCAGAGCTCTGTCTTAGGTAATAAACTAGTGTTCAACAGAAAGTTGCCCCACAATTTTACATCCTAATTTTTTTGGGGGGAGGGGGAGAGGGGTGGGAAGGTTTGATTTTACTTCCTATTTGAACATAGTCTTTTAGTAAGACTTTCCTGCTGTTTGCCATGTACTTTTGCCTTGCAAGTGTTTGGGAGTCTTATTCTGAGGTGCACTTAGCTCTGAATAGCTGCTCTCTGTGTTTGGGCTGTGAGTAAAACCATTTCCTTCCTGGCTTCCTTCTTGGCTTCCCGTGGTATTAAATGAAAGGGAAAGTGATACAAGAGATGTAGTTGAGATGCCAGCTCTCTTGGGATGTGTGGGGTTCAGGAACTGTGGCATCAGGTCTGGTGGCTTCAGGATGAGCAGGAGGCAGTAGGCAGTCCCCAATGCAAGCACAGGATCTGAAAGAAAACACGCAATAGGAATTCTCTGTAATATCTTCCCCTTGGTGCCCTGTGTCTGAACAGGCATGATAAATCCACTTTTTGCACAGTGTATAGATTTTTACCCTTCTGTTGTGTGCTCAGATATGCAGAGAGGACATATATGGTAGACACAGAATTGCAGATGCAGATAATATTTTTAACCCAAAATATTTTTCTCACTGAAGAAAAAGTGCATTTATCAAAGATTTCAATGAAGGGGTTTCTGGATTGTCTTCCACAAAAACCGATTATGTGAATATTTAACTTTAACATTTGTTCAAGTTTGTTTTTTTTTTAAACAATGTCTCTGTTGGGAATTTGCTAAATTTTTTAAACACAGTAATCTATAAATATTGGAATTACATCAAACATTTCTGTTACTCCCAAAAAGGTTATTCACCTTTCTAACAATTTAAAAAGGACTTAGGAATAAAATCTTCCCATACCTAAATTTCTCTAATTTTAAGAACTGACCTACAGTGACTCTTTTAATACAAAACAAACGTATAAGTTGAGGAGTCAGCTTTTATTCCTTCTAGTGCTTCTGTGGAGTGATTGTCTACAGCTAACACCAAAATTCAAATATTATTTGTAAAATTATGAATTTGAAAATTTAATTAGGAATTTGAAATTAATACTTACTTGAAAATTTGTTGCCATTTGATTTAAGCCTACCTTATTTTATGAGAGCAAATGCAACTGCAGGCTGTAGAGGGATCTGAATTTTTGATTAAAGAAATTTTTTTTTTGTTTTAAGGCACAGAAAGAGTCTAGCGGTGAACAATATTTATTAGTACTGTCATTTGCAATTAGAGCCAATGTATAAGTGTGTCATCTAGGTAACTAGATGAGTGCTAGATTAAGAGTGCTGGAGAATTAAGGTCTTGATTTTCAGAGCAGTCTGTTGATTGAACAACTTTATTGTGCTTTCAAACTCAGCCTTTGTTCAAGAAGAGTAAATATTTTTACAGATGTAAACACGCGGCCCATTGTGTGGTGATAGAATTCAGATGAATACCTTCCCTGGACTATGCTGGATTGTCTGTATTATTTTTCATGATCATTTCCTTCCCAGGATGACCCTTGGAAACCATGCTGCTTTGGCCAGGAAAACAGCAACTTCCTTTCACACAGTTTCCATCTTCATTTGCAAAGAAGTGCATACTTGGGTTTAGGAATTATTGCAACTTAATGATGGGGAGGCAAAAATTAATGACATCGTCACCATATCTGGAATTGTCCAGAGAAAAAATACACTGTACTATGGTGTCCTCATCTTTATTATGTCTAGTGGAGACCCAGGGAAGCTGTGCTGGCTCAGGACAAGAGTTGGGAGGGCACAGCCAAGGTCTGCACAGCAGGAGCACAGAGGAGGTGCTCTGCAGATGCTTTCCCACATTTCCAGAGGGAGCATGCACTGCAGAAGGCAAAACTAATGGAGTGGTCTCTTAATAATTCTCTACCTAAAATTAGAGAGTATCTGGGAGCATCTTTGTACGTGATTTGTGAAATTTCTCAGCATGAATAGTCTTCCGTGAGGGTTTAAAGGTGTTTCTTTCTGAAGCTGCCTGCATCTGTAGAATTGGCTGAGATTTTGTATGGCCCCGTGCTTTTGGTGTCAGGAATTTTTTGGTTGTTTTCCACCCCCAAGGCCCCCCCTGACCAAATGTTCTTTAAATCCTAATAACCTTGTTGGCTTTTGCAAAGAGAATTTCCTACCACTCAAAGACAGATCAAGAAAAGATTTTGTTCCTGAGAATAGGACATTTGACATGAAGACAAGACCACATTCTTCTGAGGATAATACAATCTCAGGAGTATATTCCTGGTGTATGACTGGATGTTTTCACCAAAAAATAATTGCTTGTTTAACTTTGAGAAAAAGAGTTAAAGCAACATTTTCTTGGGTGGGGATGGTGACTAATACTGCTTTTATGGCAACATGCAGCCACAAAGGAGTATAACTGATGGATAATTAGTAGATGTGAGATAGATATATGACCTTACGTCCTAAAGACAAATTCTTGCCCATTATCACTTGATCATATGAACTGTCTGGAGAGAAGCATTCGGGGCTCTGAGATTGCTGAAAACCTCAATTTTGTCATTCTTGTATTTGATGCTTTGCAGAGCACCTTCTCCCACTCTGTGTCTTAAGCTTACTGTGCAGGACACAGAGAGAAAATAATCCTCTTTTTTGCTACACCTGTCCTCCACTTATGAGGGGAAAAAAACTCCTTCATTCCCCTTGTCAGGGCAAGATTTATCCTGTAGAATGCAAGCTTTATGGATCTTTTTAACTTTGTCTGCTTTTTTAAATTGAATGCTAGAGTGATTTCTCTAAGAATGCAAGGAGCAACCAGCCTGGAATACCAAAATATGGCACCTTCTTAATTAACCAAGCAATCATCAACTTGATCGAAACTCTTTGAAGTTTTCCAGCAAGTACGTGCACGCCATATGCAAAGAGATCAGTAATGTGGAATGGCAGTGCTGGCAGTAAGGTCAGCTTCTTGATCAATAATAACTCAGCCTGAGCAGACATTTAATCTGAAAGAAAGAGGTCATCTCCAATCAGGTCCTTTAAAAGATCAACGAACAAAATCAAAATCTAATCACTGATTACTGAATATGTAGTCATGAAGTGACCTTGGTTACTATTGTTTAATCATACATTATTGGCTAATTCCTTTTAACTCCAGCTTGTGAATTAGATCTTGTCCTAATTACTATTACAGCTGTAAAAGAAGGAAGATATTACAGTTTATATGACAAAATCAAATCTAAGATGTTTCTGTGAGGCTGAGTCTTTCTGTCTCCATATCATTGCAAACAAATCTTTCTTCAGCCTTTTCTTAAGGACCTCTTAGTGCTGGACAATCCCCAGCTTCTCAACATAGCAGAACGTTATAACATATCTTTATATCATACACAGGGGGCAAGTAAGGAATATGTCCTTTCACGGGTACACTGAAGCAGAGCATCTCACTATCAAACACCATCAGTGTTAGCAATGAACCAAATGCTAGAAGTTGCTTAAGATCAGAGAATTTGTATGTTCACATAGTGTTGATTTCATTGATAACTTAGTTAATTTTTAAGAGCATACTGTAAGGGCACCAGTTCACGGTGGGTAGCAGTAAAAGAGCCAGCAGCCTAAATAAAAGTGAGGGAGAATGGTATTCAGTTCCAGATTCACCTTGCTGTTATAAGGTGACTTATTTCCCTCAGTTCTGACTGACCAGGGGTGAATAGGAGATAGGAAATCACTTTGAATTTCCCAAACTCTACATCCAGAAGAGACTATTGAGAACGCCCAGAGTTAATGAAGATGCAGGTAATTCAAATTGCTTCTGTATTTGAAAAAGAACCAAACAACAAAACACACAAAGTAAAATAAACCCACACCTGATTTGGGATAACGATAATCTGCTGGCTCACAGGGAGACAGTACTTTAAGGCCAACATTAAATCCAGGATTAGGAAAATAGGATTTTGATGTGATTGTTGAATCCCAGCTCTAGTGTCCAGAATGTGTAAGGTGATAACCTTCAATAAAACTACTTTTTTCTACTTTTTTACTTTTCTTTTTTTTTTTAATTTAGGCTAGAATTGTGCTTTGTAGTCTACTTTATTGTATCCCATGTGTCTCAAATTGTATAAAAGCATGATATGAAGATAAAGCAATTGTCTCTTTGGCTCCTCTTGAAGCCTATGAGAAGGTGAAAACACAGATCCCCAAAGACCAGCCCTCCTGTTGGGCATCTTTTGGCTGAGCCAGCTGCCCCAGCTGCACTCAACAAGTAGCCTGTTCTCTATCAAGCACCAAAAAGATACAAAGATGCTTTTACTCTCTGACAATTTTTGGAAGGAGTTACCTCAGGAGAATCAAATCAGTGCTTCCCATGGCTGAGCAAGGACAGTTGAGAAAAAGCACCAAAATGTGGCGGCATCTCAGCAGGGGGAATTCCAGCAGCTCCTGACTGTGCTTGTTCTTTCAGAAGAGCCCCTTGATGAGCTGTAGCTGCCATGGTGCTCTCTCCAAACCCCAGGTGTGACACACACATGTGACAGCTGTGTGCCAGGTATGTCCAGAGGCTCTTGTGCCAGGACCAGTGTCAGCGCTGGTCAGCAGCAGGACACACTGTGTGCTTTTCATGTTCCTATGGGAGAATCTGTGTGTCTGCTAGCTTGACCTGCACTTGCTTATTTCTTACACACTCTACTAACCCTTGCTTGTGGGATTCTGAGCCCAAAAATGTCTCTGCAGTTTTTTTTTGGAAGCATATCTACTGTTGTCACCTGAGCTGCCACCTAACTCAGTGTGCTTTGCCTCTGTTTCCTTTGACCATAACTCAGTTACACAGACATCTGTTATGTTACTCTTTGACCATTATTTCAGTAACAATAGAGCTCTACTGACATTGGCTTCCTCTTAAGGGCGGTACTGACCCATTTCGTGTATTAAAATTCAGCAGTGATCCATGACAGGCTGCACCAGGCATAAAATAGAATTTTTGTGTCTTTTGAAGGAAAAAAAAAAGAGAGATATTAACTAGATCTTGTTCAATTAAAGTTGGCAATTGGTAGCTATTTTTGTTTATTTGTTTTGAAATCTTGACATCAGACTGCTTATGTATTGCAGTGTTTTTTTATGAGGGGAAATTTAAGTATTTTGGATCTGTTGCTCTCAGAATTTTGGTTTTTAAATTGTTATTCTCACACAAATTTAAGATGGGGCTCTGATGCCTCCCATATCAGAGTCAGACAGTTCATGGTGGAGATAAGGAAAGTGATTTCAGGTTCTTCTTGGCAATCCTGAGAGATATCGCTCTACTACTTTATGCCTCAGCCGTCCAACTGGGAAAGCTATGTATAAATCAAGATCACAAGCAAAGTTAAATGATGCCTCAGTGGGTATATTCTGTGCAAAAACTTATTTTCTGTATTTTATCTTTCCTTCAGATGGCTGTCCTAGTAGACAATCACACTGGGATTTCATTTTACATGAAAAGAGAAAATAACTTTTACTGAAGGACTCATTGTGACTTAGCCTTGCAAATCTGCAAATATTAGACCTCAAATGTACTGAAATCTGGAAGATTGATCTTGCAGAAGCCAATGTTATAACCTCAAACAAATTGATATGCTGTTTGTGTCCTGTGGCCAGGGACTAAAATGAGTCACATGTTTGTTTTAGTGCATCTTTTAAATGTTTTATCATGGTTATTGAACCATGCATATGATGTTCTGATAAGCAAAGATTTTAGGAATACTTTAAATACTGATTTCATAGCTGATAACTAATTTTAGTGATTTTAGTCAGAACTGGTTAAATTTATCCAGGTTTTCAGCCATCTGTCTAAAGTCAAAACTAGGAAGAAAGGGAGGAGTTGACCCACAGCAAGCTCTGCAAAGTTAGTTTTGGTATTGTCAGATAAAATACCATTAACCTCATATAGTGTCTGATTCCACAAAAAGATTTCTATGGGAGAGGTTTTGTTTTATTTTTTTACTGTCATTTCATATTGTATGTTTTCTTTTTGTTGGGGTAATGTGTTTATTCCCTTTTTGAGAGTGGAACTGAATTCTCTGTTCTCAGTATGGTTAAGGGTTGTTGTGGTTGCTCAAAAGGATTGATGCTTTTGACATACAGGACCTACCAGCCTCTGGGTATCTTTCTCCTCTGATTCAGCACAGCTAAGTGTTAACAATATCTCCTGGGTAAGGGAAAAAGTAGCCTTTCTGCTTAGCTGGTGCTGTCGGAGCATCTGTTTTCCTTTTATATTTATTGTATATTTTGTCACCACAACATAGATATACAAACAGAGTAGATATTACTAGGAGCTGTGTATGTGTGTTTGCATGTCCTTGTGTGTATGTTGAATAGGAATTTTTCCCAGAAATACATTAATTTTTGTTACATTGAAATATTGGCAGGGAAAAAAAAACCAGCAGAGGCTTTAACCCTCTAGGGTGCTGTCTTTCTACATATGCAATCTCCCTCTGCAGTGCCCTGGGCTAAGCAAAGCACATCATAGCAGGGGAGGCTAGAAAAGGCAGCAGATCTTGCTCCTGTGCACAAACCTGACATTTTATATCCCAGATGGTAGTTTTATGGGCCATTATGATGCTTCAGACTGACTCAATAGGTGAAATGAAATAATGAAAATAGTCCTATTTCCAAAAAAGAAAAAGAAAAAAGAAAAAGAAGGAAGAAAGGTTGTTTTGGGAGCTCAAGAACTGGCCCTCAATAGGGCTGAGTAAGTTACAGACCAACTGCTGTGATTTATGTGATGGTACAGTGTGATTAACTTTCCTCTGGATCATTAGAGAGTCTCTGTGGGTGGTGATGTGCCAGTTACTGTTCTCAGCTGGAAGGAGGATCAGTAATAAACAGCCAGATGGGGGGAAAAGAGGAGAAGGAAATTCTTAATCAGAAGAATTTTTAGATTAAATCTGCACAGATTTTAAGTCAAGTAAAAAAGTGCTTACTTTCTTAACCTCAGGAGCTTCAGTTGTCTTTCTATGTAACAGCAGGAGACAGGAGATCTGTCACCCAGCTTTAAGTCCTTGTCTGAAGTTTGGAGATGTCTTAAGCAAGCTGTAGCAGTGCCAAGTACAGTTATACCCAGCCCACTTCCAGAGCCACCATGAGCATGTTTGCAGCACAGGGTTTGAGTGTGTCACAGCTGTTCTGTGGGGTGGTGGAAAACGTACCCAGGATGTGTGGGTAGCTCAGTACTTCACTGCATGGCCTTTTCAGTGATGAAAGTTTAAAATGAAATCAGATGAATTTCACAGTGACAGGACTGCAACTTGCATTTGACAGGAACTCACGGCATCTGCTACTGGTTTACTGCTAAACTGGACTTAGAAAGAAAAGCTTCCACAGTCACTGTGGGTGTCCTTGAGCTGTACCCTTTTTTGTATTGAATATCTCCAAATGCAGACTTAAAAACTTCCCTGGGAAACTTCTGCTGGTGCTCAATCATACCCACAGAGAAGAAGTGTTTCCTGATGTTCAGATTATGTTTCAGGATTTCAGTTTGTGCTGAAACACAGCCTGTTTCAGTTTGTGACTGTTGCTTTTTGTCTTGTCACTGGTTACTATGAGGAGAACCTGGTCCATCTTTATACCCTTTAGGTGTAAAAGGTGTACTCTTTGCACTCTCCTTTCAGGTACTTAGACACTTTGATCCTCCTGAGCCTTCTCCAAGCTGAAAGCCTCATCTTTCTCAGCCCTTCCATATAGGAGAGTTGCCACAGTCCCTTCATATCATTGTGGCCCTTTGATAGATTCTATCCAATATGTCCATGTCTCTCTTGTAGTGGGAAATTCAGAACTAACCACTATTCCAAGTGTGTCCTTACCAGTGCTGAGCAGAAGGAAGGGATGCTTGCCCTCCACTTGCCCAGGAAACCCTGCATTTGCCTTCTCTCTGGTAAGGGCACATTGCAAGCTAAGTTGTGCTTTTTAGTTAATGTTGGTTTTGAAGTTCCCAGTCATGTAGCAGTAATCTGTGCTCCAGAGGCCTGGGGTGTGCTGAGCTGGCTGAAAGCACATCCTGCAGCTTTTGAACACTTTTCATTGCTTCAATCTGCTCTCCTACTCCTCAGTTTGCCCTCTGCTATTGTGTCTTTTGCAAAGCCTGCCTGTATATTGTCTGCCACTGACAGAAAGGCTGTGGCACTGTGTAGCAGGTTTTTACATTCAGACAATCAGGATTTTAGGGAGAATCAATGCAGGAGCAACAAACTGTGAAATCACTAATAAAAAGGACTAATTCTGTAAAAGAATACAGCAATTCTTGTTAGAACATTTACTTTTGAAAAAGTTTTGAAAAAGGGGTGATCTTTCAAACCACAATGTAACATTTTACATTGAGGATGTAAACCTTCAGGCTGTATGCAGTAGTGGATGATAAACAGTCAGGTTTAGCTGAGTCCTTTTTCCTAAAATCGTGTAATTACTTAACAGTATGTTTCATATTTTAATGTTTCTAAGTGCAGAGATAATGATTGAAAAATCATTGTTATAACAGTATATGGCATAATAGCCACTCATATAATTCTTTATGATATCTATGCCATCCAATTAAACTTATAAACCTCTTTACTAATTGATCTCCATCAGACATAAATCTCTCTCAAGTAGACATCATTGTAATAAATCACAGTTAAAACACCAGACCACAAAAAAATATTTGTTGTGCTTGTCTCAGTGTAGAATTTCAGTTTTACATGGTTTGTTCTATAGCACCATTCATAGGGATGTCTGCAGGACCAAATTTCCCTCCCAAGGGCCCAGAACTGAAAATATTTGCATCTGGATCAGTGACAGGTCTGAGATTTGCTGCCTTGTGAACCATTGGAGATAGACACTGCAGCTTGCTGTCATTCAAAATCATGACTATTTCCCACCAAGGTAAGGTTTTGGTTTCAAAGTCCCTATATTCAGGAAATGTGACTCTTAGGATACCTGAATTATTGCCTATGGAATATAGAAAGCTTTAAAACTTGCTATTTGTAATTTCCCTCCATCTGATGCTTTTATGGTTATCTTTTACTATAGTAATAGTGCTTTAATTTATAAATTGAGAATTTAAGGAGCATAAAGACCCTAGCCTTTCTGTAAGGCACATAGGTCTTCTGAATGCTGTCGTGTCATTAGGTTGTGTTTTTCTCTCTGCCACAGATATCATGTACATTTTCCATTTCTGGTTATTTTTATCTTTTCTTATATGTCACATCTTTGTTTTCTTCTGAATTTGATATGCTTCTCAAGTTGTGAGATTGATAAAACTTTAATATTTAGGGTTTTAAGCAACTCAAAAGTCACAAAGTCAAGTATAGGAAATGGAAGAACTTAATGAATATTCTTAAAGGGAATATTAAAGGGAAAAGTCTATTCATTAAAATGTTGTTTAAATTAGGAGACAAAGCTCAGGGTGAAGTGAGACTGGGGACACTGAATAGTCACTGCTACTCCAATCAGTATTAAATGGCACACAATAAGTAGAACCAAGAAGGGAGGACCAAGGCTTACTTCCCTTCCTTGCTTCCTCTTTCCTACCCTATGCTAACTCACATTTGCATCAGCAGGAACTTTTACTCAAGTCTCCTCAGACAGGATTAAAAAATGGACCAAATCCTTCTTCACTGTGGGTGGAAAAAATAAAAAAGCATACTCTTGCTCTTCCTTTATAATATTGCTGTGTACTTCCTTTGCCTTTTACATAGTTTGTCCAAATGAGAACATTCAGTTTCAGACCTCTCGGACTGTTCCATCAGTTAATGTACTGATATTTTTTTTTTCTGGACTTCAAATTTTAAAAAAGAAAACAAAAACATGATCAAACCAAATCTGATGGTGTACACCAAAGTGTGTTGCTTGATTGTGTCTCTTTTGCAGTTGGACCCTCTTGTGGAAAATTGGTAATTTGCACAGCCCTCACAGTGGCAGACAGATCCTCACTACTGAAACAGGCCTTGCTGAAGAGTCCTGCATCACTCTGAACTGAAAACTGTCTCTGTTGTCTGAGCAACATTATCATTCAAATTTCTAACCTAAGTCAAGTAAAGTCTTATTTGAATAATGGATCTTATCAGTACTGTTTGCCTTATGCAGTGCAAACGGGTACATGGCATGAGAGAGAATTAAGATTATGTTTATAGATTGCTATAAGCCTTTCAGACAACATATGCTTAGGACCTGATCCTGACCTATCAGTAATTTTGCAGAGGGTCTATACCTGGAAAAGAAATGCAGATGATGAGTTTTAAGTGGAGCTACTTAATCCATTCCCCACTTACATTTGAGCTATACAGAGTGCTGCTGTTGGTTCTCATGAGCCTTAATAATTTGCTTAGATCTGCTTTTTAGCAGACCTTGTAACACTATCCAGACAGTTTTCAACTCTAAGTCTCATCTTCTGTATTTTAAAAATCATTGTTCTATCCTTATTGTGACAGAGGTCTAGCAGGGAGTGGGGACATTGTATCACTTTGTGCCATAATGGAGGAAAGGAAGAGGAATTGTCTATAATTTGTTTCTCCATCCAGGCAAGTCAAGCTAAGTTATGATGAGAGCAGTGCAGCAGTCATGATCACCTACTGTTTTATAGCTGATGTGATTGTTTTTATGAAGCCTATAAGATTTTTAACAGTGCTGTTGTGCTGATCATTGTTCTTGTCTCAGCAGAACAGTATTACTACAGTCAAGTTAATTCAGCTTGCAGGCAGGGCATGCTGCTGACAGAGTGTGAGAAGAAATCTCACAGAGAACTTTTTTCCCTTATTCAAATGTGGTCAGGGGACAAGAGAGTGCAGGGACACTGTTCAGTTGGTCAGACCCTTCCATGAATTATTCAAAGATTTTTTTCTTATCCATTTGGCAAGGTGACGAACAGTTCTGCCACATTTCAGACAGATAGCAACCTGCCATTTAGCTTGACTCTTCAGCTTTTGTTATTCACACAGTGTTTGGGTGAAGGGCACAAGCGTGGATAAAAATAAAGACTGGAAGTAAAGGTTTGGGTTTTTTTTCCCCCATTGATCCTTTTGAATTCTTCAGAGTGCTGTTTTGCAGAAGGTTGCAGAGGAGTCAGCATACTGGTGGCTACAGCAGCCCCCCAGGAGAAGGAAAAGGCAGGGGTGTGGCAAAGAGGGGGCAGAAGTACATCCCCCATTCTTCCAGCTCCTTAGCACATGGTTTTTCTGCTTGAGTCCTACTGGCCCTCATTTGACTGCTCTTTTGATTACTCCTACTTCTCATCAGAATTGCAGTGGAACATGACTTGTAAACAAATGAGTTACATCTTCCTAGCATGTGGTGAGGTCAGGTGCTGTGCTTGCCCCTATGCTGTGTTGGTGGTCCTGCTGAAAAAGCTTTCCTATCTTCTACAACTCCCCTACAGCCCAGTGATCTTTATCACTGTGATAAGAGCAAAGATAAAATCAGCCTACTTCTCTGGTCCTCGGATGTTGCCCATGTCATCTGACTGTCTCCCTGCCTATTCCTTCCTGTTGGGAGGAAAGAGGTAAAAGTAGATTTGGCAAGAAAAGAATAGTTTTTGCTCAAAGTGACCTTGCAGTTTAGAGTACTAAAACTGTTGGTGTGGGAAAACTCCATTTATTATGCCTAGTGTTGTTCATCCTCTGCCTGTTTTGAGAAGTAGAATTCCTGTGTAGGGATAACACGCTCTCACAGACATGCTTGAGGTTGTAAAAGCACAGCCTTGAGATAAACTACATGTGTGAAGCCCTCTGATGTACTGGAGAAGGCATCGGACCCTGACCACCACTGTCATCTAGGGCGAGCTGAGCCTAACGGAGCCTGTGTCCTGCCGTGGCTCTGCCTGCTGGGATGAGCAAAGCCTGAAGGACCCCGTGTCCCTGTGTGGCTGTGCCACCTGGCATTGCTAGTGAACTAATGACATAAATGTACTCTTTCCATTTCAGCTCTGTTTTGGTGGTCACCCTGGTGACCCGTACCTGTTGATTTATACAACTCTCATTTGCTTTGATGATACCTTAGACCTTTTTGTTCAAAGTCAGTGAAGTTAGACTGGTTAAAAAAGTTTCTTATTTCCCTTATTACTTTTTCTGCAGTGTGACCTCCACCATTTTTGCTTACCGCCATCTGTCTGCTGCTGACTCAAATAGAAGTCCAGTATATGCTTTGACAGTTGTCCTGGTGTTTGGGTCCCAGGAGATATTTTAAAATATTTTTTTTTTTTGTCATTTTAAAAATCAGTGTTACTTAGTCTAATAAAGCATATTAATTCTAAAAAAGGAGGAATAATAGACAAGCCTTATGAACTTTGATGTAGATGGAATTTGATGTTCTGGAGGAACATGAAGAGGAGCTCCTTACTGTGTTTTTCTTTTGCCCTTCATCTTCTGGGAATTATTACTGGGAAAAGTTGCCACTTTCTGAAAGTCATCTGGGTTTAGTTTTTAGCTGCTTCTGCTCTCTTTTCTGTAACAGTTGTTTGGAAATGGGTATTTAAACAAAATGAGAACTCTGACCTACAAATAAAAGTACTAGATTTTCAGCAGATATAGAAAACTATTTAGCAAAACAGCCAGAGTCTGGAACTGGTAATGCCTGTGGATTTTACTGGTCTTTGCAAATAATTCCTGAAGGCAAAGTGTTAATGTAAGTATTTCTTAGTCTAGGCTAACACAGAAGGCAGAAGAAATCTAAGATTCACCAATTTAAAAAACAATCACCCAAAGTTTGGTGATTTCTGAATTGAAATGTGATTTCCAGTAGCTGCACATGCAGAGAGTAGAAAGTTTTAATGGGGATAGACAGAGTCTTGTAATCTTTTTCCCTGTGTGAGGATTATGCTCTTGACAAGGACAGCAAATTATCTGATCCTTTAGTGGAAATTGAAGTGTGAAAATGTTTGCACTGCTTTGCTTTTTAAACATTTGCATGTACAGATGTGCCCATGAACATTTCAGGTATATGCTTTAGAGTTTTAAAACCAGCAATGAGTAACTGGCAACATAAAATACCAGGCTGAACTCTTTTGCTTACACGGAGTGAGATCTAGATAGCTAAAGGACACTATGGAAAGAATGAGGAGGAAACTTCTGGATTTGGCTGTTACTTTCTTCCTTTTACCAAAATAATCTAGGCCTGAATTTGAACTAGCAATTGCTGCATGAGTGCACTACCAGTTTCCAAGTAATTTATTTTAAAGTGCCCGAGGATACTTGGAGTATGAAAGGTGTCACAGAAAAGCAGATTTTGTTTCATTCTGTTTGACACTTTGTATTTGAGCTTACTACGCTATAGCGCTGCATAGAGATTTTAAAATTTACTGAAGGTCTTGCATGTGTTTATGCAAAAAAACAGCCTGTGTTGTATCTGGGAAAACTGAAAATAAATGAAATATGATTCTCCAAGCAACAGGTCCTTTCTACTAATTTTTAACTCTCAACATTTCCAAGTTATCATCCCATTAGCTCCCATTAAAGCATAACAACCTGTTCAAAGCTGAAGACTCTTTGTGCATTTACGTAATGTGTTCCCCTATAAGGTTACTGCTTATTATTTAATGAACAGAAGCCATATTGGAGGGTAAAATTGCTGCATCCATGATGTGAGAACTTTACTTACTTTTTCCATTTATACAGTGGTATTCAGGAATATATTTTAAATATGCCTGCATAAAATACTTGCAGATATGTGTTGCATGTGTATGGACCTAGCTGTTGGACACACAATAAGTATGCCTTGGACAGAGTGCATTAATGGCACTAGAGAACTCACCTTCACACTTTTATTTTGCCAGGTCATGGGGAGCCTGAAGCTATGGATTTAATATTCAGGCTCATGGTTCTAGGAAACTGTTCAGCCCTCTTACCTCTGGCAATCCATATCAGGAACATCTGGCCCCTAATTGGCTTTGATGTGGATTTTCTCAAGCTTTCAACATAAGGCTTTGGAAAGGCCATTGTTCTCTTTATTAAAAGAACCTGGTTGAAACAAAGACTCATGTCTGTCACAGACTGAGAATGAAGAGAGAGAGAAAGAAAAGCTGTATCCAGCCTGTGAGCCAGATGAGTAAGTGTTTTAGCATGTCAAGGTTTGCAGAGTCCTGAGGAAGTCAGAGGTGAGCAGGGATTCTGGCTTCTAGCCCAGTGGAGCAATGGGCGCCTCTGTGACCACAGGCAGCTAGTTAAAATCTCCCTGTGCCTTGCCTGGTCCAACAGGAAAACTGGGTGAAAGACAAGACCTGGTTAGATACCAGATGCTGTTTCTGAGTGGAATTTTCCAAGGAGATGTAAATGCAAACAACTGTGCTTTTACGAAAGGCCTCGTGAACTCTTATCAGAACATTCAAAAGTGATGTGTGAGGCTGACAGCTATATCTATTGATTCATTAGTGGGCTGCCATTTGAAAATCTTCTATGATCTTGGAAGTGTGATGCTAGACAGGGTTTTTTACAGTGCTGTGTTTCTCCTGTAAGTGTTTCCAGAGTTCTGTATAGGGGAACAGGCAGAATTTATTTTTGAGTCTCATACAACAGATTTTGTATCTATTTCCTTCTTTGTTTCTAAAGTGGAAGAAGTCTGTAGAGGAAGAGATCTAGGTGATGTAAATATTGCTTTGTCTAAGGTTCTGTTTCTGATGAGTGTGACAGAAAAGGACATCAGGAATGGGAAGATTCACTGACATAATTAAGGTGGTAGAGCACAACTGCTCTCCCAAATGGCGGGGTAGGGGGGGAAGTTTCTTTTTATGTGGCAATGTGACACATTTCCAGCAATTCCACTGTTGAGGAGAAACATTTGTGCACAACCTCAAACGTGCATGGATACAAAAATGAGCTATTTGTAGGTCTGTGTCCAAAGCACATGAACCTGGTATGAGTGGCCTAATTGTTTTCATCATGTCCAGGACTTTTATTGTTTACAGGATTTTTTTATAATATGTGGAAATCTATATTAAAGACAACTAACAGGTGGATGGTAATGACTTATTAGAAGGAGGTTGGAAATGGAAAATATTATATAAAACATGCACCAAGGAATGGGAAAGGAGGGCTGCTTTTGTGCAGGGGGTTTGATAGTCACAAGTGAAGTCATGATTTCACAGTTGGTGTGAATTTTATTTGAAACTCTTGTGGGCCTAATTTCCTCCTTCTCTTTTAGAAGGAGTCCTGACATGATAAAGCTTGACATGGCAAAAAGTGAATTGTGGCAAAACCAAGGCTGTGCAGTAGAAAATGATCATTCCTAAAAGGATAAAAATTTAGTAAAATAATCTATTTCCATGCGGAAGCTGATATCCCTCAATAATTTGTGTAGATGAGAAGAGTTCACCACTCTGGAAATATGAGGGGAAATTCTGAGGTTTTGTAGCAAATAGTTTAGAGAAAACACCGGGAGTCCTCTCCTGACAAAAAGCTTTCCTTTATTTCTCAAAGTGGATCAGGATTCCTGATGCAGATCTTTCACAACATGGTTGAAACAGTGTGGGGTTTGGTAGTTTTGTTTGTGGGGTTTAAATTTTTTTTCTTTTTTCTCTCCCAATTTATCCTGGCTTACAAGGTGGTTTTTTTGGGGTTTTCAGGGCCATATTCACTTTAGGGAAATGCAATTTAGAAACAGAAATTCACTATGTTTTCCACCCTTCCTATCCTTCTTTGCTTAGTTATCTCAGCTGGCTATCTTTTCACATTGTTTGTTTGATTGTGGGAAGAGCAAGAATCCATACCTGAAGTATGAGATGTAGTCATTACAAGCACAATGCCTTTGTAGTATAAATGATATATAATGCTGTCTTATTTAAACAACAGTGACAAAATATTCTGAGTCTCCCAGTATAAAACAATCTTCATTTCTACTGAAACACAGCTTCTTTAACTTTCTTCATCGCTGCAGCTTTTGTTAGTTTGCTTCCCGATGCTTCAAGTTTTGCAGTCTCCCACCATGCTGCAAGCAAGCATTACAATTTCTTCTACAGCCACTTTTAAATTCTGGGCAGCAGATGTGCCATCTGCAGTCCATCTGCTGGGTCTAATACCTGAGAAACAGACTTCAACCATGAACACCGAACCCCCAGAAATTGTCAGTAATGAAGAGTCCATCATAATCACTTAACATGTCAAACACCTGCGTGAGCAAGGCAATGAGGGAATGACTTTTGCAGGAGAACTGATATAGGATTAGATGGAGCGTTACTTGGGGCCTGGATGGGAATATTTGTGTACAATGAAAAGGGCAGTCATTGTGGCACATTTCCTTGCAGCAAATAATCAACCCTGCAAGACATAGAGAAGCACACATCCCATTTGGCAGTGGTTTTCCTAAAGAACTGAGGGTGATACTTAAAACCTGGAGGTTTTTTCATGGGCTTGTCCATGGCCATACATAAATACATGTAGAATCAAACAGAGGTCCTACTTTGATGAATGTCCCCAGTTATTTACAACCTGAACTGGAGGGATGGTCCATCACAGCTGCTGCTGCACCATCTATCCCTGATAACCATGATACAATTAAAGCATTGTGGGATTTTTTAAAGTAACCTGCTATGTCTGCTGTGCATATTTTCCTTTGCTTGAGCTGCTTAAGAGGGCACATGGTCACAACACTTCATTGCTCTGCCAGAGAGGGCTCCATTATTTTCAGGATGCTGCAAAGAGATTGAATGAGCTGAGATCACAGGGTACAGTGTCTTTGCTATAAATCCTGAGGACCAGTGTTAAGAGTTGCTGCACATCCTATTTCTGTCACAGAACTGGAATCCTGGGATAATAAAACTAGAAGCATGTTTATTTAAGACCCTGTCATGTACTATAGAGTGTGTTTCCACAGAGTGCTACTTCTAGTCAGCCATGGCAAAGTGTGTCCAGAGCCCATGGTAGTTCCTGCAGTAGCTCCAGGTAAAATGCTACTACAGATACATTGCTGGAAACTTTAATGAAAAATACCTTGAAGGTGGTACAGAAAGAAGAAGGACTTAATTGGCATAAAAAATTTTATGAAGATAACCAGGAAAAATTGTACAGAAGAACTGCTTATTTTGTGGAAGGAAAGTAAGATACACAGAAAGTGGGAATGAGACTTTGGATGTTAGCAGATTGGAGCTTGTGCCCTGGGGGTGAGGTTTGTGAGCCTGATGCAGAAAGTGATGGAAGTCACAGAATAGGATGATAAAAGAATGACCTACAGTAAACTTTTGACTTAGGAAGTGAGGCAAAAAAGCTTCTTGAAGAAGTAGAAGGTGTTATGCCCTTGGGAAAAGATAAAAATGTTTAGCAGTTGAAGTAGTAATATTCAGAGTTGACATCAAGAAAAGAAACAGTTTGCCTCCCCTTTCCCTGTTATGGCTTTTCCTTTTACTTGTTGCAGATTTTGTTTGTTCAGGGTTTTTATATTAAACTTGAAAAAGATGCACACACACATAATATTAATTGTATTAAAAGATCTGTATAAGATAGCATTTATTATACACACACTTAAAAACCTAAATTTTCCCATAGACTAGAAGATATTTGGATTTGCTGAGAAAAAATTATATTCTGATCACTTTCAAAATGGAGAGTGGTAGTGAAATTGGACATAATGCCAAAGGCAATGAGGAGATGCTAAAGCCATCCAGGTCTCTAATTCTGAACAAACCTGATGGAAATATCGTTGCTTGTTACCAGGGTGGCAGAAGCCATTGTTTCATGCAAGAGTTCAGCAGGACACCAGGTATGGTTCCTTAAGAAATATTCTGTGGATTCATCAACACCTTGTAAAACCAAGATATTTTGGATGGATTTTAAAAAAATTATTAACAGGTAATAATAATAATTTCCAAACAGGTTTAGAAGCTTAAGGAAATTCTCAGTGAAAAGAGATCTATTAATCTGGGAAAACTGGAAATTTAAAAAACACTTTCATTTTTCTTTTCTGTCTCTGCAAGGTTATTGTTGGAAACAAGTTGATTTCAATTGGATGTCAAGTTTGAAAAGAGTCACCAGCTGTGTAGCATTTCAGCAGCAGTGGAGATGAGACACCAGTCAAGATTATATGTCTATACAAGCCTATATTAATATAATTCTAACACATTTGTTGTCAGTCTGTTTTCACCTGCAGACCTTTAGGCATTTTTTTTGAAGCAGTTTTTGTGTCAGCCCTTACAAAAAGAATTCAGTCTTAGTGACAGCGATTTTCCTTTTCTTGGTTGTCTTTCACTGTATGAGTGGACAGACGTCCTCAGATTTTTTGGTTCATACACCGAAAGTGACTTATCTAACGTAAAATGAATAAGATTTGTGTAGTGTGTTCCAAGAAATTATTTTATCATTCTTTTCTAATGATCACAGATCAGCCTTCAGCCTTGTGATATGTAACAGTAGTAAAATTTCTGAAATTTTACCTGAAACTGGTAAATTGGATGACATGAATTGCTGGGGTTTGCACTGTGTGTATTTCAGTAGCCAAAGGTGAAGAAAGTAGAATAAAAAAAAAAGTTCTATTCTTAATTGCTACCTTCAACTCAGGATATTAGTGTATACTTAGCAAAAAAGTTGATTTACCTAATGGTATTAGGATGGGTTAATCAACATAGTTGTTATCCTATAGCAAGTAATATCATGGCAGTTATGATCCTGTCACTGCTTTAGTTGTTAGCCTCCCATCCAAAGGTTTTAAATGTGGATAAAAGATGTAGATTAGACTGGAAATTGGCAGACAAAGATGAACATCCTCTTTTTAAGGGCCTGATTAGATTTCTAGGCCACCCTGCTCACCTGTGACCTTGATTTTTTCTATTTTTTTCATATTGTTAATCTGTGCTAGTTCTGAGTACATATGTTGTAGTCTTGTCACCTGTTGACAATAGCAAGTTGTCTGCTGATTCAAATTGTCTGGTCTCTCGGAGGTACAAAACTATGGTCTTTTTATTTTTGTTGAACACCTGTGAAGGATGCCAGCATCATATATAAGAAGATTTAATTTTCTCTCTATCTCTGTTACTCTGTTTTACCTCCAGAGGACCTCAAAATCAAGACAAAGTTGTCAAATTTTGTATGGGATTGAATGAAAAAAAATATATCCATCGCTACTACTTAAGCAAGTTGACTGAATTTCAGCTTCATTAAATAAGGGCCAGTGATGCCTGTCCAGGGACTCCACTGGCATGTCTTTACAAAGCTGAGCTGAATTAAAACCAATAATGTAGCAATTTAGAGAGGAAGTGTCCATATAAAAGCCGGGAGCATCCATTCTCCTTAAATTTGTTTTTAAGGTAGAGATTAAAAACAGAGCCTTTGGAAATCACAAAATTGTGTCTTTAGCTTCAATAAGCCATTAATCAGAAATTGTTGTATTGGTATCTTTTCTTGTTGTTGTTGTTGTTTGTGCCTCTATTTTATACACGACTTTTGGTTCAGAGTGGAGGTTTTTACTCTTTTGGCTTTTGTCATACTTTTTAAAGCGAATTAAAGAGTAATCCCTCCCTCCCTCACTTTTCTGCTTTCAAACACTATCTAAAGAAAGTGTTACCCTGTAACATGACTACAGTATGAACTTGCAGCCCAAATTCATTAAGCCTCTGAAAGGATGTGCCAGAGTATAGGGACAAAGGTCTGAGTCTTTGCAGCTGGAATGTCTGGATTTATTTTTTTTCTTTTTCTTCCTTTTTGTTTTGTTTTTTTTTGGTTTGTTTTTTGTTTGGGGTTTTTTTTTTTTGTGCTTTGGGAATAAGTGCAGGAAAGTAAGTACAGGAAATTTTAAGGAGTAAAGTGTATATAAATGGTTGGGACTGAAGAATAATGAAGCACACTTAAACTTGATCTCTTTATGGCTGAAGCTTGGAACTTCTTGGACTAAGTCATTCACAGTATTTATGTTATCAGATTTTGATCAAGTTTTCTCTAAAGAACAACATTAGTCATGGAAATTTTTCAAGTTAAAAGATGCACATAAAAGTAATCCTTGTTTTGCAGAATGGGTGGATGGTCAAACAGAGTCTTTTGGGTTACTTTTATTTTCCTGAAGGCACTAGTAGAATGCTATAGAAAATTTTTGTTGTCCCCTGCTTATCTCTGGCATCATTCCTGATGTTAAATCTGTAACATTCCCAGGGGCTGAACTATCCTCAGGTACAGAATAAGAGAAAATGCAACTTTCTAAACTACCGATAAAAATGAACAGAAAAAAGTCAACAGCTCCTGCACTACTCTTGACACAAAGAGAGGTCAAGGTGGTAAAGCCTTGTCATTCAGAGCTCCATCTTGAAGAGTGGGAAGGAAATAGAGCACTGTCATTCACAAAATTAGTTACCACCTTTTTTGTCAGCAAAGCAGTTACTAATGCTAATATTTAATCCACCAACTGGGTTATGCAAGTTAATGCCCCAGAGAAGGAGTCAGAGTTGCTGTTTTAGGCTTTCTGCTGCAAGCAATATGTTAGTCACAACTGATTTGAAGATTTCAATAGCAGCTCATGAAATATAAAGACTTTTTATAGGAAAGAGAAGACCTTATCTACATATGAACATGGCACTGAATACACTAAATCAGCTCTCCCGGCTACAACATAGCAGAAAATAGGACATTAGCCTTACTTCCTGTCACAGCATAATTGAACCCCATCTCCAAGCAAGCTCAGAGATGTATGAAGGAAAGATGATAATCAGTGTTTCATCTAGGATAGAAACATATTGGATTTGCTACCTTTCCAAGCTGTATGTGTCTGAGTATGTGTATGATATGATCTTTGGCTCAATTTGTTTACCTTCCAGCACTGCTCCCATAACATCTGGTACATTTAATACAGAGATCCCTTCATGTCAATGGACCATACAGTAGGATATAAATATTAACCAGACTAGTAAAATGTAGTTTCCACTCCTGTTCTCAGTAATGCAGTTGAATTAAAAAAGACAGTCTTAAGTGACATATCCTTACTAACTTACTGCTGTTCTACTTTGTATTCATAAGTCTTCTGCAATTGCACCTGCTCTGATGCAATATTGTGTCAAAAAAGCAATATTAACCAACTGCTTCTTCTCTCTGCATATTAAGTAGAGTTAAAAGAGCAATACCATGGTAATGAGATAAGAAATTCTTATTCTGGGAACTGCCAATGTATTTATAAGGTGGTAGACAGAAATAACTCTTTCTGAAAATATAGTACTTATCTATTATAACACCAGTGTTCTGTTTGTGCTACAAGATTTGGTAGATACAAAACTCTGGAGCTTCAGTGGATACAAATAAAACATGTCAGTTTTAGGCCAGTGACAGCACAGAGCTATGGATTAGAATATGCATTATTGTTGAGTTAAGAATAAAAATCCCTTCCACTTTGTAGAGGATTATTGCAGGTATTAAGGAAACTCAAGGCTTGGTGAATTTTGCCATCAGGCCTATTTGTCTTTGTTAGCCACTTTCACTAGCTTTGCAAGGGCCTTTCCTCAGCTTTATCATGGTGTCAGCTGTGAGATACATCACTTGGATTGAGTTGCAACAAAGCTGTCAAACCTGATGGGATGCTAGACTGTTCTGCTTTAAGCACAGAGATGTCTTCAACTGTGATTCCAAAGCCTGGAGGTTTTACGTTCTTCATATCCTGTCCTGTTGTACCTGGCATGGAGGGCAGACAAAAAGGGAGAGGACTGGAAAACCATGGTGGCCCTTTCTTTGTTTTGGTGTCTTCTGCCTTTTGGCCTTAACTCCCAAAATGCAGTAGATTGTCAGAAAGGACAAATAAATCTATTTCCTCTGATGGGTCTCTCCTTTATTTAAAATTGTGTTTCTAACTAAGACCTTTTCATTGCTTGTTTGAATGTATCTTGTGTCAAGAATGAATTTTTTGGCATGTGTAGGATACTCATTTAAAGAACAGACCAGTTCATAATTTACAGTTATTTATGGCTATTTTTTTTTTTTTCTTTAATGAGGTAACACAGACAAGACAACAAATCTTTGGGAAAAGCAGCTCTTTCAAAGCCTGGAAGAATCTGAAATGTCTTTCCTATTTATTTGAACTGGTTTACTACATCTAAATTTCTAAAACAGTGGCATCCTCTATTGTTTAAAAGAAACTTCTTATCCTTTAACTTTCTGACCTCCAAAAGGTGGACAAGTTTTGACTAGCAGAATTTCAGCTTCTCTTTTTTTAATTTCCAGACATCACAAAGAAAATCTCACACTGTTCCAACCTCTGGTTTTCTCTCTTATACTAGCAGACTTAACTTGTGAGGTTAATAAGGCCATAAGAATGGCAAAATTGTATTCCAAATAGGTAATTTCTATTTCGTTATGCAGAATCAATTTCTTGATGTCTGCTTTTTAACACTGATTCTAATTTTTAGGCAAATAATCTCAAAAAAGTAAATGAGTTTCAATTACAGACTTTTAAATAAATCACTAAATATATTGGGTAAACTCTCAGTACACGCTTCTGAATAATTTTCCCCTAGGCTTCTTTCTGTACTTGCAACCTTACTTTATTTTTATTTCAGATTATAAATATTTCTACTTCACCAGAAATGGAAAATAGCTAAACTTCTTCTGATGCTATAAAATCAGTCTCAATCAATCTTATTAATTGTTTCATTCAAGCCCTTGAACTACCCAGATATTACTTCTATACCTCATTGCATTATTGTCTTGGTAGAATTAGAACCAACAATGTCACTTTAAAATTATAAGATTTAAATATAATTCCAACAGTATTTCTGAACAAAAACTTATTTTTTCTTTTTAGTGAGGACCAGTCAGACACCTGGACTTTTTGAAAGTATTTTATACTTACCTAGAAATATTAATCCAGAATTATCTTGAAGGACCTTTTAAGTTAAATTGTGCAAAATTCCATACATAAATCAGGGAATAGGATTATAACATTCATCATTCACTTTGGGAAGTAATTGGGAAACTTCAGTGATTTCCATAGTATTGCATATGATCAGATATTGTGTAATAATTAAAAAAATGCCATTCCATGGAGTGGTGAGAATTTTAATGAATTCAAGTAGATGAGAATTTTTTTCAGTACCACAATGTCCTTAGCCTCATGCCCTAGTAGCAGTTCAGTTCTGACCTGGTAATGAATCCACACCAAAGCCCTTTATCCCAGCATGCCAAACTCTTGGAAGTTCTGAAGGACTTTGTTGCAGACTCACCTTAAATAGCAGCTCAGGGGAAGGACCCTGACTGCAGTGGCCCGGATTTTGCATCTAACCAATGACCCAAGGTAACCTCAGTTAGCTTGTGAAATCTTGCAAGATCACAACTCAAGATAAAGGATTAAGAAAACAGGAGAGGTAAGTTGAAAAAGGTAGCTTGTTCTCTTGGGGTCAGCCTCAGTATAAAAGGTTAACTCTCCTGGTCTGCCTGTAGTATTGATAACCTTGATAGAAATGCTGATGGAGTAAAACTTCTGTGTGAAGAGATCTTTTGTGTTACCCTGCACCTGGACTATGTATTTAAGACTAATTCCAGCCTGACAGAAGTTATTCTGAAGATTTCATATGAACTGTACTGGCTGGCTGCCACCCACTGTGGTTATTAAGCTGAGCTGTGCCATTTGTTTCTTTATCTCAGGTTGCATGTGCTCGAGCTTTCCCTGATCTATTGTCCGTTTGCCTACATTAATATATCACAACCTCAAGACCACTAATACACAATGCCATGATATAAGTTTTTGTCTTGTTGAATACTTCATAATTCACCAGTGCTTGTGTCTAGCTAGTGAATTTCAAAGACAATACATCATGTTGTGCTTTCAAAGACTGAATCCTTCCTTTGGGGTTGTAAGCAAATGCTACTCTTATGTCACACAGACACTGAAATATCTCTTGGGTTCAGACCTCGTACATCTCCCTTAATGTTATCTCTGTGCAGCCCTGTGCATAAAAAAAAAAGAAGTGGTGTAATTGCACTTGATGCCAACTGCTTGTGAAAGGGCATCCAGGCTTCAGATGGAAAACCCTCCTACAGAAAATCAGCAGGCTCAGACAGGGGACAGGCATCTCACCTCCAGGCAGAAAGACTGCAGGGTTTCCTTCTGCCCAGCACTGTTGGGATCCAAGTCTGCTGTCATCCAGTAGCTGCTGCTAAATGCTGAGTGGTTAGAAGCAAGCAGGTGGTTTCTAACATTTTGAAAAAAAAATCTTTCTGTTGGCTGTTTTAGTTTATGAAGTTAATTCTCCTTTGGATTATCTTTTCAAAGGGTTCTTTTCTGGTCACTAGATCAAAAAGCATTTGCTGACTCACATGACTATTCTAATTCTCTCTCCTAACCATCACGTGATGTTACCTTGTCATGTTCAAAGGCAAAGAATTGCTGTCAGAAAAAGCTGTGACTGCAAGAAACTGTAACCTCAAAGACAAATGCCTGCTGACAGAGATAACTTAGTAGTACCATGATCAGGACAAGTGACTCCCTCAGATGAAATAAAAGCCACAGAAATAAGGCTTTTTTTCTTGCTGTCAGTACAATGCAAACAGCACCAACCTTTCCAGAGCATTGCTCTGCAAAAATATGAAAGGAGAAATCAAATGTCTGTCTTGAAATCCTGAAATAGCTTTTAAAAGTACTTGGGAGGAAGCTAGGACTGAGCAGCTCCAGCTGGAGCTTTGCTGCAGTCCAGATGACCTGACAAAAAGATACATGGTTGGATGAATGGGTACTAGTGAACATTTCTGAAGGGCTTGGGAATTGTATAATCTTACTACTGGAGACACAGCTGATTTTTAACATTTTTGTGAGCTATATTTATCTACTTCAAGGTAACACATAATCTGTACTAATTAAGCAATATCAGATCTCCAGATCTGCAAGCAATTTACTATTAGCAATTCTGCTGCTCTTGCTGTTTGGAGGGAAGATAATAATTTATCCATTAACTAGTACCTGAGAATGACATTGAAACTTTAGAAAACATTTTGATTTTTTTAATCTTGTTTTTTCCCCTGCCTCTAACTAAAGATGCACTTTCCAACACTAATAAAAAAAGGCTGGTAGACATACATCTGTGGCAGACATCCCAGAAATCAGCAACTGAGTAAAAGATTAAAGGTGTTTATTTGATTTAGAGACATTCCAGATGATGGAAGAAACAAACTTGGGACCTAGTTTTGACAGATGCTAAGTGTATTTCACCTTTCAGTGAATGCCAAAGGAGTCACAGAATCTGAGCCCCAATGGTCTTGATATCTGGGAATTTTGGCCATTGGCCCATACTTAAAGGATTATTATAGGCTTTGCCGTCCCATTCCACCACCTTTTCCCATCCTATTCTTAAGCTTCAATTTTCTAGCCTGGCTCATTCAGAAAGTCAGTCCTAGCAGCAAGAAGAAATGGAAATTTTGTTAGCTCTGAGCAGTCACCAGGAATTTTATTGAGGGGAGTGTGTTAACCCTTGAATTAACAAGCACTTGTCATTTGTTTTGCAGCCAAGGTCACCCATCCTGAGTGAATCCTCTGAGTTGTGGTGCCCTCTTTAAAAGCGTGGGTTGCTAGAAGGATAGTAACAAATTAAACATAAATAGAAATAACAAATACTGCCTTGAGAATAAAATGACACCACCCTCTCTCATGTTCTGCAAATACCTTACATAGTCTATGAATTACTCAAATAGGATGTTAAAGCAGAAATGCCTAAGTAGTACAAAGAAATTTTAATGGCTTTTTGTGGAAATTTAATTTCATATTTCTTCATTTTCTGTCTTGTAAAATACCATTTCAGGAACAGAGAGGATGGTTTACATTTATAGAAGGTGCAAAAGGCAGAGAAGAAATATGATGTTCAGTACAGTAGAGGAAAAGAAGAGAAAGCAAGAAAAATAGACTCTATTGCTCCAGCTATAAGACACTATGTATTTCAATTCAAGCCTCTGTCATCTCATGTGCTGAATTCTCCCTGATGGGCTGTTCTGTAATCTTCTCCTCCCTAACAGCTATTTTTCTTATCGATGCATCATTTCAGAAAGAAGGCAGAAGAGATTTTAGCTAGTCATAGTTGCATGAAAACGTAAATCTGCCCTTGCAGATCCAAGCTCCACATGACCAACACTGAGGTCCTGTGGCACACAGCCCCTCTTCTGGTTCAAGCGCTTTTAAAAATCATTGGCAGGTGAACTGTGAGGCATTGTGACTGATTAGCCTTGCCTGTGCCACTCCTGTCTCCCACCAGACTGGCACCATCTGCTCCCATTCAAATCCAGTGTGAAGGTCAGTTAAGATGTACATTGTGTAAGCTGGATTATTTCAAAGAAATTGGCAATTATTAGGAACACCATTTAGTCAGCCATGCTAAAACAAGACTAAGCATGTAGTGCTTTTTTAGCACAAAGATCTGACACTGATGGACATGTGGAAATGAGAAAAACCTTGGGACATATATATTCACAGTGTCTCCGCTTCTTGCACTGGCATATCAAAAATTTCCTACTCCCCTCTACAGGACAGCTCACCATGTAAGGTGTTTGTCTTTTGGTGAATAATTTTTCTTTTGCAGTAGACACTTTCAATGTCATGAGGGACATGAGCAGGGACGGAGATGGAGACCAACTCCCTTCTCTAGGAGCTCCTGGTTCTTTGTCCTCAGACAAATTTTGCTCCAGCTCTGCCTCTTCCTTGGGCTGCTGGACAGATTCCTGCACCTCAAGGAAGGCCACGCTCAAACTCTCCCAGCTCTCCTGCTGGGCTAAGACGAACTGAGCCTGACTGCAGCCTGGGCTCCTTCCAGGGGGAGCTGGAGCAAAGCGTGGCTGCACAAGCCAGGAGCTGCAAAGAGTGTTGTGATGGGGAAGAATGCTTGCAG
>QUSF01000003.1:35068615-35429191 GCA_003676055.1 Chloebia gouldiae
TGCTTCATGACACTTCCAGTGGGCGTGGCCGCTGAAGGGGTGCCGGGTGTGGCCCTTTGTGACACAGGCGTGTTGGGTCAGGATGCCCAGACTTTTTCTCAGGTGGAGCCCAGCTCTCCCAGCAGTGTGGACTCCCAAGTGCTTGGAGAGGCAGCCCCTGTGCTGCCCTGTGACATCTCAACTGTCAGCTTCTTCTATGATTTAATTTATTTAAAAGACAATACAACCATGCTCATTGGTATGGTCTGATAGAGAGATATGTTTAAACGATATATAGTGTAATATACATTTATCAGCTAAAGGGCTTTAATCTGTCATGAAAGATGTGCAGGTTATAATTCAGGAATTTTTTCAAGTAGATAAAATTAAACTTTAATTCATTTTTTTTCCTTTTTTTGTTTCATATTATAAGCTATTAATAAATGCCACTATGTGGTTGGGTCTTCTCGTTACAGTGCTGCAAATTTCTGCCCTTTGCTTACTCTGTGGGCATCCATTTTTTGTCCAATGTTAGTTTAATCAGTTTTATGTTTATCAATGCTAATAGAGATGCATCAATGTAATTGCAAGAAATCCAAGTCATAAATCATGGCTTCCAAATAATAGTTGTGACAGGAAACCAGAAGCAATGTCTGAACACATTAGTTTGTAGTTGGAGGTGGTATACTTCCTTATTCAAACTTGTCAGGAGTAGTGCCTAAACTTTCTAGCAGGTTCTTAAAAGTAATAATCCATTATGAGCTGGCTTTTGTCACTTGAGCATCCTTAGGAAAACAAGGAACAAATCTGGCTCTCAGCTACATATTCTAATCTCTTGCATTCTGACATCTACCCGGTCTGAGGCCACATGTGACAATTGTAAAGTCAGTTTATGATATCACTGCCAGTTACCTAGGAAGTCAGAGAATTTTTCAAAGCACGTGTGAAAAGTGCTCCTGGAGGTCATTTAACCTCTTAGTTGTGCTTTAATTTCCTGACTGTATGTAAGTCCGCGCCTGTTGCTTCACTGTGTGGTGCAGTCTATAGCACGAGAATTTTTCAGTGGCAGAAGCATATTAAATCACTTCTTTTCAAATTTGTGAGATGTAAAAAAGCAGCCTGAGCTTCTCACTTTTGATTTTATAGGAGCCAAAGGCTTGTTTGATGGAGCCAGGTGGCAGGTTTCCTTTGCTGAATAATTTATCTTCTGCAATCTGAATTGTATTTTCCAGTTACATTTAGAGAAGAACATCATTAGAACCCATTTCATAATTTGATGTTGCATTTTTTAGTTTAATCTGACTTTACCACATAAAGCTTTTATTTAATACCTTTTTGCCCTTCACTCCAAAAGTCATTATATGAAGCTTATTTTCTCCTTACTTGTACCGCTTTCTCTAATAAGCATTTAAAACATTAGTGAAGAAAAAAGGCAACCACTAGCCCAAACAATCAAATAAACCTTTCAGCCTGAAAGCTGTTAATTTTGCCATGATTTCAGCATAAAACTTGTAACTGATAAATCAATGTTTCAAGATAATTTTTTCAAAAAGCTCAGATTCTGGATGGACTACAAAAAATTACAAATTAAGATTAAGTGAAAGTTTATTTTAGTTTTGTACATATTTCACAGAGCTTCTAGCATTAAATAATTAATAATGGCAAACTAGTATGCAGTGTAATCCAGATGAGGTCATTGTTTTCCATTTTTATTACACTTTAATACTCTGCAAAGCTTCTTTCTTGATGGTCCATGTGCTTTTCTTGCACTTGATTAGTCAAGAAATTTGAATAGGCTAGATGAAAGGTATGTTTTTTTGTAGTTTGTTTCATAAATATTTTTAAATCTTCAAAGGTTATTTGAAAACCAGACACATCTTTTTAAACCGTGCTTTAGCTCTTCTTTTTAGCACTTTGTGCTGGGATTGCAATGCATTAATTGTTCTTTTTCCTGACCTCCTCCAACATAATGGGGAGAACATTATCTGTGCCTACACATATGTGGTGTCAACAAGTGAACTAATATTTTCAAATTTTCCTTACTTCCAGGTGAAGATAAGGGAACTTCAAATCTTATGTTACTGCTTGTAAAACTCAGTAGGAAATTACGTTTTCCTAAGGGAACTGTAGTGGTTTTGTAATATTTTGTATTAGGGGAAAAAAAAAATTGCACTGAATTTTGACCTCCAGATATGTCCAGGTGCACTGAAATCTTAAATGACTCACCAAGCCAAAAGTGGGTATGAGTTTGCCAAGCAGATGAGGGTGGTGAGATGCAGGAACAGATTGCCCAGAGAAGTTGTGGGTGCTCCATCCCTAGAACTGATCAAGGCCAGGTTGGAGGGCGCTTTGAAAGGTGTCCCTGCCCATAGCAGGGGGTTGGAATGGGAGGGTCTTTGTAGTTTCTTCCAGCTTCTATGCTATGATTCTATGAATACTACTTTAAAGATTATTCTAACTGGTTCCCTCTACCACTCAAGTGTCATTAAATAGAACAAATGCAATTTTATTCTATTCACTTTTCTTTGAAGTTTGGAAGTAAAATACAGAAAATAAGTTATGGAAATGAGATAACCTGTAGAAAATCATAGCATGGTGTAGTGAGAGGTATCCAGCAGAGCTTCACTGACATGCTGGTTTTTGGGAACACGAAATGCTGTTTTTAAAATAAAGGATGCTAAATAGGACTTGGTGAAGAGAGTAGTCATGTTATGCCCCCATCTTAAGAGGATAATGTAGACTGTCCCTGTTGCAAGGATCCCAGCTCAGGACCAGATGCAGGAAGTTCTTTATCTCCAGCAGTTTCTTGTTACTTACAGTTTGCTGTGTTCTGTCCTCATGTATTTTCTGTCTGTAATCTTGTATGCAAAAAATAGTGGAGGAAGTGCTGGTGAAGACTAAAGCAGCAAGTTCCATTAAATGTATATGATCTCTGTGCAACCTTCCTGCAGCCACATAACACCCTGAATTTGAAAAAAATGTAATTATATTTTGACACAGAGAAATATGCAAAGATACTAAACAAAGATAGCAGTTTCCTTTCATATACTCTCTTAATCTGCATATTTGTTCTTTAACTTGTTTAATTAATTTGTATTCAGATATGTAGAAATTCAAGATTACCTGCATTGAAAGTTGTATCCTGATCTCTGCTGTAAACATTTACAGTGCAGTAATCCAATTATTTATCCAAAAAGTAAAGTAACTGATGATAAACTAGACTTCTGCTATGACAATGCAGTGGAATTTTCCATTAAAAACTGTTGAATGATTAAAAAGGCATCCAAAACTGGGTATGATAGTGAGCTGTTAAAATATTATCCTGAAATCTCCTTTTAATTTTTCTCCCAATAATTTAAAGAATCATTCATTTCAAGCTGCATAAAGTATTTCCAGTCATAAGTTTTAAGAAGGAATTGTGACCGTTCAGCACACAATATGTCAATGCTTTTAAAATCAAATTTTTTTTCCCAATAACTCCTCTATGTGATAAAAGTCATAATAAGGTTTTTGGGTCCTGTCAGAAAAGAAGGTGCAGATCTTTGGAGGGAATGTAGTTCTTTGGCTACATCATGCTCATGCAAAGTAAGCTGGAGACTCTAAAACTATGAGCATGGATGGAATTTTACGAACCCATAAAAACTGAATCCTGAGGCTCAGCTTCAGACTGTTTGATGTGCTTCAGACATTCCTGCTTAATTATTTTGGAAGAATACATCAATGTTTCTGTTCCTTACCAACCAAAATGCTTAAAACCTTTGAACTAATTATTCCCCTATGCATTGATGATCTGCCAATACTGCCTTTCCTGTCCTGCATAAAATACATTTTAGAAGACAAATATGGCATTGTTATGAACAGATTGGAAGGTAGTCTGCTGTCTTTATACGACCTGTTCTCAGTCTGCAGAATCACTGGCATGTTTGTAGGCTGGCAGTGCACTGGCATTCACTTTGAACCATTTATTAGGGTCAGAATTGAACCTCTCTGTTCATCTCCCACAAAAGAACTTTGATAGAGAAGGGAAAATGGTGAAGATTCTGTTCATACTTTTAGCTCTTTAACTCCTTAGTCAGCCCATTTCCATTGGCGCAACAGTTACTAGGCAGAACTTTCTCATGCAGACAAACCTTATGCAGATAAATCCCCTGCCTTTGGAATGTGTGCATTTTCACTGCTGCCCATTAAAATGGCAGTATGCTACTATCTGATATCACCTCAGACAAATATTCTGTGTCATTGCTATGCTGCCTGTCTTATGCCAGAGATTGATGCTTCTATGCTTATTATAAATTGTGAGTCAGAGAAGAAAAAGTGACGTGGTTAGGCACAGGTTGGCTGATGTGCAGTTAAGTTAACCAACAGATTACTGTCCTCTAAATACCTGTAAATGTTGCTCCTGACTCAAGCAGGGCTCACTTCTTTCTTCAAAGGTAAACCAGGTTTCCCATACCTTTTTCTTTCTGTTGCTAACAACATACAACATAAATCATGTTGTTCAGTCTGACTGCTGCCAAATTTTCAGGACTGTGAAATCCAAAGCATCAATTCAAGAGCCACATGCATTTTTTAATCTCTGTGCAATATCAATTTTAATAGTTTGAATAGTTAAATTCAAAGTACGCTTTAGCAAGATTTCTTACCAGATTATAGTGTGAACATTATAGTTTTATATTAACTTGAAATCATGACAATCATGCCCATGCAAAAAAAAAAAAATTAGGATGAGCAGGCTTTTAGTTTATTGAAGTTGAAAATTTGTCTCAGCAGAGAATTAAGTCTGGATGAGTTCACTTGTATAGGAAACTTTTTATAATCTGTATTTTAGGCATCAAGCCTAAGTATTCTAAATCACCTTCTCTGGAGACTGCTTACCTCTTTCCCCTGATACAGAAAAGTTAGATTTCCTCTATGCCTGAGGTGTTTGTCCTCTTTTGGATATTTGGTTCGGCGAAGGCCACACAATACTAAAACTTGAACTTCCTTTGGAAATTTTCATAAGCTTTTGATAAAGAAGGGTTGATAACAACATATTACTGATAATATTTAAATCAAGTCATAAGTGGACTTACAAAACTTTGTGGGAGTGTAGCAATATTTTTGATATTTCATAGTTACAAGAGAAATGGCTGATGCTGATGTTTTACCCTTTTATTTGATATAATCAGTGAAAATAGATTTAAGAATATTTAGGTAGGGAAATCACTCTGGATTGAATAATTAACATATTAGTGTAATAGTATTTTTTTGCTCCCTGTTGAATCTAGTTCACAGATATAGGGGTGGCAAAAAATAATAGTATCATTATTGCCTGTTGACATAGCTCATTAACATGTTATAGCAGTCATTAACTTTGCAAGGAAATATTGATTCTTATGGAAACAAAAGCTTCAAGTTAAAAATAAATAAATGAAGAAATGTCTCCAGGAACAATCTGTGCACTGCATATGCATTTAATTCTTATAATCATTATACTTTTTGTGCTGTTCACTAGGCTGCTTGCTCATAGTACAAGTCCTAATGGCATAATGAAAATGCATTGTATTCCACTCTCATTTGATATTTGATGCTTTTATAAATGTAATGCCATAATACAAGGAAAAAGTTTCCCTATGATCAGAATCTTCTTGCAGTAAGATGGAGAAGTGATTTTTGTTTATCCATGGCATACTTGTAAGTCCTGGGTATAATTCTTCCAGTTTTGAGGCCTGAAGAATAGACCTATATTTAGGTGTAAATAAGGTTGCATAATTTTTTTCAGTAACTATACTGAGTTAGTATACAAATCAAGTATATCATTGTGGCTATGCTTTCTTTTCAGTATTCAGGAGAACGTGCCCTGTTGATTGTCAACAACGTGGGCATTTTCAGACTCTTCTCAGGACTTTCATCAATTGTGAATACAAAAGAAGTTTTTGCAGACTTGGAGTCTGGCTGTTGCTCTCTTTCAACATCAAGATATGTCTGACTTTTCTCTTCTGGTTCTATTAACATTAATCAGTGATGATGAATTCCTAAGATCTGCAATGTTATAGAAGTTTTCTCTGAGCTATTTGAGGTCTCATTTTCTTACCATGTGGTTTTTATTTGGGGACATTTAAGCCAGTAAAATTTTAATTTCTGCATAATTTTTATTTTCTGGAAATCCTTAAGTCAATTATCTTTATGTGTGTTTGCAGATTTTCCATGTAAAATAAGTGTCTACTCAGGTGTCCTTCTAGGTGTCTGATAACTTCAGACATTATTTCTCCTCATTGCCTTTAATACATTCTTTTAGAGATTATAGATTGCTAGAAATTCCTCTGAAAGTTTAAATTTCACTGGTATGCAGAGGTAAAACTTATCTCATGGTTGGTCCAAAATATGGTCTAAAATGCAGCAGTAATTTACTCAAGCTAATATGGCCTACCTGGGGTGTTCCAAAAAGTTTGATTTGCTCACAACATCCTGAATGGTTTTTGTGATTTATTATGTGGTCTTTGTTCTGTCAATGACTTGTTATCTTCAGTATTTACAACTCCCTTTATCTTTGTTTCAGTTTGATTCCTTTCCAAACAGTGATTCATAAAAATATTAAATAGCTGGGTACCAGCAACTCTGCTCTGTGCCAATGCCCTTGGAAATACAGTCACAGCCTGGTACTTTCCAGTGAGATCAACAAGACCTATCCTTGAGCAGTTTTAATTATTTTATGTATGCAATGCTGATATTGTGTCCTTGTTTATTAATTAGGATATTGTGCAGGGTGCAGTTAGTTGTGCCTTACAGGAATCTAGTTGTATTATATAACACTAGTAACCTTTATCAATCAAAAATGTAATTGCATAAAAATATTGAACTATATTGAGATCTATTATCTATAAGAGCATTTAGATTAGTACTTCAATGTATTGCTGTCCTTTAATTGAGTCCCCTATCAGCTATTCCTTTATTTTCATTGGGATCAACACAGGATAACAAAGTCTGTAATTACTTCAGGTATTGCCCCATTTAACCTTACTGTGTCTTGGCAGATACTATTTTCTTAGCTTGCTCCTCTGAAAATTACCATTAAGAATTGGAGATGAGTCTTTGGTCTCATTGGAAATCCACAACAATTCAGTCTTCTCCTATACCAGATCTCCTCTAGCTATTAGTTGAGCATTATCTGGATGTGCTGAATTAGAACTGCTTCTGAATTAAATGAATTTAAAATAGCTTCTATTGTAATATTTTGTCTCAGTACTAACAGAATGGGTTCATTATAACCACATAATTTACTTTCTACAAGCAAAGTACATAGTAGAAATATTTATGGAAAATCTCTGTGTCTGTGTTATTAACACTTGCCCCTTGCTTATTGAACAATATCCCAATATAATTAAGATACTGATCGTTATTAGTGTAATAAAAAGTCTCTTCCTTTGGTATTAATTGTAATGGTCAGAGACTCTTCTTATGACTTTCAACTTTCCTCATTAGTGGTTTGTTTTCCAGTGGCTAATTTATATTCATTGCTATTATCATCTCATTTTCTAAATGACATTTTCCAAGAGATTTGTTTGTTTTCCTGTGCTTCATCTAGGTTATTAATTAATTTCTCCCCTTGTCTTGATCATAGCTTTGGAAGTTTTTTGGCCTCTAGGGAAACGTTCCAAATAAAAATTTCCTTATTTTTTTTTATAAGTGTTATTTATTTTAAATTATTTTTCACAGAAGGTACACCTTATGTTTGTTCTATTTCATTCTTAAAAGAAGTCTTTGAAAGCCCCAAACGAACACCCTTGATATGGACTCCACTGCTTTTGCTTGGAAAGAGTATAATGTCATGTACTCAGGTAACTGCTTTTTACTCCTGGAACTAATTCTTGTTTCTATCTAGATGACATAAACTTCACATTTTTTTCTTTTTGATTTGGAGACAATGCTTTTTGACCCAGGAAAGTGTCATCTGTAGTTTGTGTATTCTCTGGTGCCTGTAATGGTGGCAGTGTGACACTTCCCTTCTGATGCATCCCTGTGTGGCAGTTAAACAGTCTTGCAGTCAAGACAGACAGGGAAGGAGCTGAAAACAGTATTCTTAGATGAGCAATTTAAGCATCACCCAGTCATTGGTGATTCTGTGTGAACTGACGTCTTCAAAATACCAGTTGAACTTTTTGAACAGAGGATGAGTGGGATTTGAAAGGCACCTGAAGAGGCTAGAAATCTGTCTCACTCTTTTTTAGTGCATACAGATTTAATTTGTTTTACCTCCTCCCTGTCTCTTTAAAATATTGTGTAAAAAAAATTGTGTTTCAGTCTAGATTTTGGACACTGTGACCAGAATATGGATATTCTTCTATAGAATATTCTTGGAATAACAAGAATACTCTGGAAAAACTTCTGCTTTATTGTAGTCTGTGCTTTTGCAATATTTTCTCTCCATAATCCATTCAGTCATGTCTTCAGTCATATGAGTTTTCTAAATAGTTGCTGCAGCCATAAAAATATAATGTTTTCTTTTTTAATTAGGTGGGCCCAAAAGCAGAATTAAGGTTTAAAAGTCACATCAAACCTTTCTCCTCCTAGCATTTATCATTGTGCATTTAGAAAAGTTTCCTATGTGCTTAAATAAGTTGTTTCCCCCTTCTGTGTATTTCAGTATGATCCCACCTAGTTTAGACATTTCAACAGCAGTGGTTGCCACTGTGACTTCTTCTGGGAAATGCTCTTGTAAGCTAAACCCTCATATTAGATTAGTGACTTTGTATTGCACTAGATATGGAAATATTCAATGAATAACCAGTCACTGCAAGAGGCTTTTCAGCAGCAATGCTCCAAAGCAGTGCACTGAAAAGGAGAATGATGTGGTTGGATTAGCAATGGCCATACCAAAAGAAGTATTAACCCACTTCCACTAAAAATCTATCAGTTACTACAGGAAGATGAATCTTACAATATTAGTAATATTTCCAGATGATAACCTTTCACATCAAACCATTCAGCCTATATGTTATTGTTTGAGAAATTGTAGCTTTGCATTTCTGTTTGCCAGCAACTGGCTGCTGTACTACAAAAGCACAATTATTCCTTTTAGTGGAAGTGATTTCTGATAACACCCTACCCCTCAATTCCCCATGTTCCTCATTGTGTTCTGGCTGAAGCATCTCTTTATCTCTGATTTATTACAGGAAAGGAAAATGTTTTAAATCTCTTTATTATTTTACATTTTATAGTGGTTATATAGATATTTTTTAATATATTTTTTAGTTTGGTCTATACTCTGCATGGCTTTATTCAAATCTAGATTGTAAAACCAGTTAAGGTTTTGCTGATTTTTTTAACTGTCCCTTAGATATTGCACGGTTTCAGACCAAAAACAGGTTCCACCTGTTAACAGTCACTGTACCCTCTCAAAGCATGTAGACAACAAGCCCAAGGATCCTTGTAAATATGCCTGTATCACAATCACTTATAAGTTAAAGGCTGTATAGAAACTCTGATTTAGTAAGTATATTAAAGAAAGTGCTTTCTAAAATGTTACTTGGGCTCTTAATAAACACCAGTTTTACATTACAAAAAAAAATTAAAATCAGGCAGCTCAAATATTTAAAAGTAAAACAGCAAAAGATGAAACAGAACAAAAAAAGGATTCTACTGTTGCCCATTTTAACCCCTTCTGTTTTTCAGTGAGTATGTATTTTCTGTACTCAGAGTCTATGAGTCTCTCCCCACTTATCCCATAGGTTTTAAAAGAACGCATAGGGAAGAGTAACGTCATACAAATTTGGTTCTTTTCTGTAAGAGAAATATTGAAAGAACAGGTTCTTACTTTGTAAAAGTATAAAAGAAGTATCTTCTAACAATGATTTTGAAGAGCAGATGTGTATATGATTAAAAAAATGTTGATTCCAACAATATTGTAGTGCAAATCCAGATCATAAATCTTACCTGATTTCTTTTGATTTAAACTATTTGCCTTACTTTCTGATTCTTAAATCTTACTGTGGGAAATTTTCTTTTTTGTTAGTGGGAAGCTTGTCAAAATTGGAATGTTTGCAGTCAAGTTACATGATGTGTCAGCCTGGCTAATATATCAACTCCAGACACAGTTGGATTCAAACTGTAGATTTATTTGGCAAGTGTGAGACAGAATTTCTACTCACCTACTGCCCCATCCCTTCTAAGATTTTCTGTCAAATATCATTTATGCTTTGAAAACCTTTTTGGGAACAGATGAATTCTGTCCAGTAGAAAAGGCTAATAGGAAAGTTTCCACATGCATTGACCAAGGCCCATCATGTCAATGCATTGTCCAAGCAAGATTGGTTGGATTTATTTTGCTTTGAAGGATGATTAATGTATAATTTGACAGTCTCAGGCTCTGACCTATAAATACACATTTTTAAAGGATTCTTTTTTGCAAAGATTTTGGGTTTTATTCCTTTTTGGAAATGTATTTCTCCAAGTGAACCCAAATTTGAATTTCTATTCAATTTGATTGTGTTTGAAAAAAAAACCCAACAACTTTTAACTGCATATTTAAAATAATTTACTTACACTTACACTAATCAAATATATAAGAAAAACATTAATCCTCAGAAGAATCATTGATCATTTCAGGGAAAAAATAAAAGGAAAAAAGAGGAAAATGCCAATGGAGGGAAAATTATCAGGAGGAACTGGGAGGGGGAACCATATGGGAAGAAAAGGAAAAGAAACCAATTTGGCACCTGTGAGAGCCTACATCTGGAACTGGTAAAGAATAAATTGTTTTAAAAGCTTGTGATATCACATAAAAGCAGGCAAACTCATTCTAAGGGAAAGATGGTAGCTTTTAACTGGAAAAAAGAGCGAAGGAATAAGAAAAGAGGCCTTCTTCCCAACTTGTAGTTTTCCCATAGACTGATGTGAATACTGCAGATGCCTTAAATGCTAATTATTCATATATATATATATATAAATATATATATAATGCATGTGCTCTTTGTCTTTTTTTTTTTTGGTTAATAAAGGATTTTTCTATGCTTATTGAAAGCAAAACAGAGAAAATATTACCAAGCCAATTATGTAATTTGTAAGATTTACATATCCAGCATGCCAAATTAATCTCCTCTAGAGACAACAGTTTTTACTTTTTGATTAAATCCAGAATACCAAAGCTAAAACCCAATGTTCCAGGACCTGTGTAAAAATTCCCATTATATCAGGAAGAGCAATTATTCTCTGATGTAAGTTACAGTACTGTCTTGGAATGGCAAAAAGGCTAAACTAAGAACAAAATGGTATTCTAAACTAATTCAGCTGAGAAGAGGCATTAGCGAATAATTACCATAAACAGTGTTCAATTATTATATTTGAATAGTACTTTTTATTACAGTCTCAAGCAAATACATTTGTTTATCCCAGTAACATATCTCAGTGCTAGGAGTTTTCATATTATGCTCCACAAATTTGGAACCATTAAAAAGGAAACGAACTACTGGAGACTTCATGCATGTAACTAAAAATATGAATATTAATGACTGCAAGTGTGATATTTCACCCGGAATTCTGTTGACAGTGGATGATGCCTAGAAGAGTTTGATGCTCTTTCTGAATTTCATGTCTTTAATTCAAATTCCATATAGCATATTTGGAACTTTAGTTTAGTATCCATAATCTAGCAACACAAATTTTGGCTTCTGTGTTTTGGTAACAATATTTTTCTCTTTTTAATCAAACCTGTTTTAAGAGACATATATAGCTCAAGGGAAAAAAATCCACTATTAAAACTGAATTCCAGTAGCAGAATCTTTATTTTTCTGGACTGCTAAAGAGGATCAGCAGAACACGTGAGAATGAGGTGAAGTGCATGTCTAATGTATATCATCCTGAAGCCTGATCAGGGAAGAGAGATTATTCATCTGAATCCAGACTGCATTCTTTTATTTGAGACAGAAGTATAATTTAAAATGATTAATTAAAATTTTTAATCTTTTTTCCTTCCCTTGGCTAAAAATAAAATAACATAGTACAAAATTTGCAATACCCTGATGCTTCAGGGAAGATTGTATTTTTTAAATAAATAAGATTCTGGCTCTGATCATGCAGCTGAAGGGCTTTACAGTAAGTCCTAAAAAAGGCTCTATATAACTTTTCTCCAGTAAAGGTCTATATAAATTTAGCTGCTCTCAGGCCAAAAATCTCATATATCTGAGATAACCTATTCTTTAGATGTAGTTGATATAAAGGAACATATTCTTTATGGAAGTCTTTCAAAAGAAAAGCATTTCTGCTGTCTGATGTTCAGCTGACATTAGGGAAGAGAGGATGTAGCCAAACATAAGACTTTGATGATCCAATTTAAGAGAATCTCTTTATCTCCTATATTTTGTATTTGTATCCATTATATTTTTAATGTTGCAAACTCTTATTGCTTTAATTCAATTTATAGTCCTGCATACAAGATTTCACATTAGTGAATAGAAATGCTTAAATGACTGTACTTCTCAGTGGGAAGAATGAGAAAACAATACATTATATGACTACCTAGAAAAACTTTAAAGAGTTCTCCTGAAGGTAAACCAGATACTTCCTGTGTGTTTTTTAGCTGATGTTATGCCTAGAAAGATGCTGGCATTAGGGAAACAATTATAGGTAAATAAAGTTTTGACTTAATCATTATTTCAATGTCCCAGGTTATCAGATATTCTCAACCCTTCATTCCTAAACTGACCTCTTAAGCTGTTTGAAAGGCAGGTTTTCCATGCCATAGACTCAAGGTAGCACTTCTAGAGAACACCAAGAGCACACACAAGTAGTCTTCTATCTAGATAAGGGGAGAGATAGCTGGGTTAGCCTGTTTCTTTAGTTTTATTTGGTTGTACACACATCAAACATTGTATCTGTGATAATATCTAATACCATTTGAACTGTCCTCATTATTTTGTAGAGTTACAGTTATTTGTTTTTTTACAAAAAATGTCATCCAATGGGTTTATGTAAGTGATTAGGCTTGGTTTGATCTACCTTTATTATTTATAGACAAACAAAGGACATAAACAGCCATAGAATTTTTTTAAGCTTTATGAATAAATTATAGCCTTTCTATGAAAAGCATGCTGTGCAAATGCATTTTCTGGTAGTTATACATTAAAATCTTACAAGGGCATGAGGAATTGAAAGTGTCTTTCTAATGGATCATCCATCTTAGAAATTATTTGAAGTCATGGATTAACTGTCCCCTTTGAAAGCTTTTGGTGATTTATTTTGGATCTTAGGAGAAATAACATTCCCACTGCAAAATAAAATTATTACATTTTCATATTTTGCATTAGTTATTTCTGGAAAATTATTTTTATAAAAGTAACACGGAGATGTTTCCTCCCTTCCCCTTTGAAATTTCTAGCATTCCACGTTGCTAGAGGAGTTGCCATGACAAAAGTGGAAAAAGGCTAGGCAGAATGCTTTATGAGAATAGTGTGCATCATGCAATGAAAAGATGACACTGGCTAAATGTGCTGATATGGTGTCCCAGCTGCCAGTACACAGAACTTGGACAGAATTTAGCATAGAACATCAAAAAGAACTGAAGTATTGTAACAAACCCTTACAGTTCTTGCAATAGAAGAGAAAAGAAATATCAAAAGTATTTATCAATTTGACACAATCATTTAAGAATGGGGTAGAAGTCTCCGTGTCCCTTCCTCTGCCCCAGGCAAAGTGAAAAGTATTGATGGAGAGATGATTGACAGTCAGTTAAAGCAATAGAAAGATCCTTTGGCCTTTTCATGGATATAAATCAGGTTTGGAAACACATTAAATAGAATTAACTTCATACATTTAATTGCAATGCCTGAGCTAAGAGCTGAGTTACTTTAAGCACCTCTATAATTGAAGAAGATTGATAGACATGTCCAAAGGTAATTCAGCCTCCTTAGTATCTGGACTGTCACTCTGGTACTAACCCATTTTCTCCTCTGTGATAGCTTCCAGACCAAAATTTTTCAAGTGGCTAAAATGAGACAAATTGAATCCAGGTTTAAGAAGCCAAAATCATTTTGTACTGATGAGGAGAAGCCAGGACAAAACCATTGATGGATCTAGCTTTACAGGCACTGAACACAGTGGAGCTCTGTTTGCCTTAGTTTACCGGTGTTTTGGCATATCCAAGGAATTGTCTCTCAACTGATTTCTTCATAAAAAAGCAAAGGGGACTATCTATTCATCAAGGGCCCGCAAAACTATTCTGGCAGAGGAGCTTCTAGGTAAAGATGCAGTCTCACTATTTTCATAATCAGGAAAAGTATCAATAAGGCAATATGCAGTGATCCTTTATCTTTTTGAAAATGAAAGTGCTGGATCTTACATGTACTTTAAATGTACCTCTGAGAAAGTTGTGGGGAAACTCTAAGATTTAATAAGTCCAGAGTTAAGAGGGTTAAATTTATGTTGTTGGAAAATGTAGATTGAAAAAATTGAAACCTTTGTTAAAAAGAGAAGATAGAATTTCAAGATCTTCATGCAACTCTGAGAAAATGAAGGACTAAATTTTAATGAGTTAAGGCCTGTGAACAATTTCAGAAAAGGACTGCCAAACAAGAAAGGAAATCTTTGTTTTAAGTGAATAAAGAGCTTTAGGTAATCAGAATTGCAGATTTTCTACTATGAGCTAAGAGAAAGCCTTGATGTTCTACTAACCTTTGCCAAAAGATTCAGTAACAGCCTCTTTCAGGAGTACAGTACTGAAAATAGGAAAAACAACAGACTGTTGGTAGCATGAACAGGGTAGGGAAAAAGCCCTAAAGATGCTCTAATGTCATTATGCATGTTTCAGAAATAAGTTTATTTTGAACAATGTGGTCGAATCTGGTCATTTCTCCTAGAAAGTGTTATGGAAAGAGAATTGATCTAAATATAGGAGATAAAAGTGATTGAGACATAGGGCAATATGTTTGTATAAAAATAGACTATAAAGGTTGGGATTGTAATGAAGAAAGAGAATGAAAATGAAACTATATGAAACTGGAAAAATAAGAAGATAATTAGTGTGTTCCATTTACAGGAATTCCATTATACAGGGGAATCCCATTATACAAGATCAAAAGGATATCAGATGTATTGAAAGTAATGCATATAAATATGAGAGGATGTTTCTAGTTGCTGTGCTTTCAGTTGTCCACTTCACCACATGCTTCACCACACTGCTCCTATTCCCTACTGGCAGAAGTCCTATTCAGACCTTGTTGGACATGTTTTTTTCAATAGTAGAGAACAAAATCTTGGTTTCATTTATAACACAAGTGTTAGCTGATGTCTATGGCTTAGATTGTGTCACATGAGTTAATACTTTCCAGCCATGTTCCATGGTACAGAGGACTGCCCCACAACTCTTACCTTTCTTCATAGTCTCTGGGGACAGCTAAACACTGCTGACATTCCTGAGGTGCCAGACTTTTTCTTTTACCTGGGGATGCCATTCCTTTGCTGTAGGAAGAAATCCTCTAGTTTTCAGAGCAGCCACACAACTAAATTCATTATTACTATATCAAATGTGAGAAAAAAATAAAGTTAAAAACCAAATGAAAATAGGGATATGCTCGCCAAAATACCTGACTCCAATTTTTTTCAACTTTGGTGGAACTTAACCTTCATTTGGTGATATTGAACAGAACAAACTTGTATGGATTGTCATTGTACCAAACATAGTGCTGCTATAGCAGATAAATATCTGAACTCAAAATATTATTCATGGCCAGTTAAAAAACAACAGCTAAGTATGCTTAATACAATAATTTTATAACTTCATATTTGCATAACTACCTTGAAAGACACAGACATTTTCCCTGGGGGAAAATGAAATTTGAAAAATTGATTCAAGTTATTCTGAAGATATAGTTAACTCAGAGATAAATATTCTAAACTGTTGCTGGAATAGCCTAGGAGTGTAAAAATGCATTAACGATTCATTGCCTTTGCTTTGGCCAGGATGGATGAGGGAGAACGAAATAATTTGGTTTTGTGTGAAAAAGAGAGACAGGAATTTTATTGAGTCACTTTTTAAAAAGCTTTTTGTGGCTAAAAGATGTAATTTCAAGTACAAAAGTAATCTCACCATTTAAGTGAGATAAGTATTAGTTATAACTATTTTAGGATGAACTAATGCAGTCCTGAGACTTTGGAATGAGACAGGACTGTTGTTTGCATGTTGCTTTTTAAAAAGGCAGGAATGTAAAAGGAAGCTTCAGTGTTCTGTCTCAATGGGGAATGATTAGGACCATGCTGTGTTTGAGCACTGTCTTCCCCATTTTTGTCTGAAAGCCAAGTGAATGTTTTAGTCTGAATCAAATGACTGCAGGAGGTACAGGAATGTGTGGCTGCTGGTGAGTGATGCTCTTCCTGAGCTGTGGTGGAAGGTTGGTTGTACATGTTTTTCTCTGCTAGTCTGCACCTACCAGAGGCTACTAAATCAACAAGGCATCCAGCTTCCATGTAAGCCTACTAGTTCAAACAGTTTTAACCAAACTGACCACTCAATAGTTCATGTGGGATGTTGATGCTGGAAGTCCTCTCAACTCAGATTCTGAGGGGAAAATGAAGATTTGTGTCATGATTCATTATCCATTAGTTTTTTCTTTACTTTGATTTTTAACTCTCTTGAGTTTGTTCTTGCACTCGCAGGAAAAGAATTATATTGAACTAAAAAATCAGGCTTGGAATATGGCATGGAGAGTAACTGAACCGTGTTACAGGAGTGGATGATCTAATTAAAACACAAACTTTTATGCACAGTCTGTCTCTTCTATCATCTGATCAGGGTGCCTGACATTTAAAGTGAAGTATGCAACAAAACTACTTCACCTACCAACTAGATGAGGCACCATGTCTCAAGTTTTAAATGAGCACTAGCACTTTAGACAGCTGTTACCCTGTTGCATCTCTGTGTAGAATGTGCACTCATGCCACATTTAAAGCTAAGGATCTCTGGAGGAGCAAATATTTTACTGTGGGATTATATGTGATTCTTTGTACAGACTATTAGCCTGGGAAAGGTGGCTAGGAAAGGGTGGGTTGAACAGCTTGATCCCCTGTTTTCACAACTGTATTAATTATCTTAACCGTTTTGGTTCATTGCAGTCCCTCATTTGTGCTTATATTGACTTCTAAGATAATTAAATACATTATTTTACAAACTCCAGAAGACTTTAAGACAGAATAATGAATGGATCATTGACTAAACTGCAGTCAATAGGCTATTATAATTTTCCTTGATACAGCAATACTGAAAGGTGTTAGCTCATCTCGAAGATTACAGTTACTGAACAGTAACTGCAAAAATAGAGAAAAATCCACTCAGAGTGGTGGATAATAAGGAGATGGCATGAAAAATTACGGTTGTGAAAGTAATTTTCAAATTCAGTTTAAGTTGAAAGGTAGCTGTCTTTTTCATTCAAAAGTAACACTGATTCTGCTGCCATTTAATTAGGATGGGTGAACTCCTCTTGCCTAATTTTGGATGCTCTCAAACACTGTGAATTCAGAAGTTTACTTTTGAGGCCAGTTGTGTCATCACTGTATCAACATTTCAGTACACCCCCTGTGACAAAGAGTAAGAGGTGAGGACATTGTGTGGACACTCCTAATGTTATTAAAATGGAACTCCAAGGAGCTGCTCTTCTCCAAAATCTCTTTCCAAATAACCCACCAAGTCATCATGTGACACATGATATGGACTTTTCAGCACATTTGAACAGGTTCTGAGATTCTTGGCAGAAAACAGGAAAAACTATTATGGCCCACTGGAATGATGCAAAAAAACTTTTGTTAGTGTAGGTGTTGTAGAATAGATAAAATCTCATCTCATCTAGGAAGGACTCCCTTTGGACAAACTGAATAGTCATGGAGAAATGATACATGAAATAGAGGAAATTATTAAAGAGCTTTCACATACAGACTAACTTGTTAAAAGAAGGTGATTATTGATTTTGTGATTAGGGGGGAGCATTCAGACTAAATGACTCCTGTGAGTGTAGTCAGATAGATTAATGTCTTTATGCCATCAGCTGTATCTGCCATTAAATGAGTTCACAATTAATGGAAGGCCTCTTTTTGAGACTAGTGCTGAAGAGGATTGTGTGGGAGCATAAAAGACAAGAACATTACTGTTATTTGTTAAAATAAAAATAAAGTATTTACAAATTATGTCATTGTGGTGTGGGGGAATATTTTGGTACTTCATTGAATGCTCAGATGTTTTTATGCTCATTTCTGGTAGCTAATAGAGTAGAAGAGAGGTACAAAGACAGGTATAAATTCTAATAAAAGATAAAATGGATAAATAATGTGAGCAGATGAGTAAAAACTAAAATTATCTAGAAATGGACATATAATTTACCTGCAGCAGGTAAATAGGGCAGAAAGCCCTGCCATGCAGTGGAGCTGCTCCCCAAACTGGTCTTGGGGGTACCTCAGAGAGCTGTTCCAGCCAGGGAAGAGCTAGATCCAGTGGAAACAGCCAACGGTGGAAGTGCTGTGGTCACACTCAAGAAGATGTATGATGTGCCCACTGAGCTGGAGGCAGTAGGCTTTACATTAGTGCATGAATTCCTTCCAGCTTGTGATGGATGGCTTCACACTATGCATCAAAACGGTACAAAATCGACTCAGGAAGGATAATCTACAAGATGGTGTTAAGAAAAAGAACCAAGGGATATGTTAAATTAAGCCATATCAGTGGGAAAACCTATCAAAGCTCAGTAAGCTATTTGGCAGCTCTTTTCTCCCACCATGAGGTAAATGACAAGATAGTGGCAGAAGATGAGATTTATTTTAATAAAGTGTTCTCTGAAACAACCTTAGCTCTGTAGATTATGGAATGTACGGAGGAAGGGCCAAGTTCCTCACCATTTAACCAGGCCTTAATTTAGGGTAATGTTGAGTAGATATTCCTGATGTAGAATTTAACCAAATTCCTAAAACATTACATATCAAATGATGGCACATTAGTTTTGTGCTGTATTTACACCATTTTAGTGCAAATAATTATACAATGTGAATTCCTCTGAAAGTAGCTGAAAAACTTGTGTTTCAACAAGCCTGTCAAATTTCCACTTGAGGGTACTTTCAGGGTAGGAATAAATACAATTGATAATGACTTTGAAGAGATTGCAATATGAACCTTCAGAGGATAATATTTTCTTCAAACATTAAGATTTTAAGATTGATTATTATAGAGGGGCTAAAGAATTAGTCTTCCACTTGCTATTGTGTGGGACTCTGGCACTTCATTTCCTCTAAGTAGCTTGAAACTCATTGCACAAAAGAATCACCTTCTAGGGTTTGTGTGCCCTTTAAAAGAAATGAGAACAGACAGCATCCTCAGAATAGTTGCTTTTTTTAATATGTGGACTTGGTTTATACTGTTTGAACCTCCAGATGACCCACCTGATTTTATATATGTTAGTAAACTCATTATTGCACCAAGAGGGACTATTTTTAATACATGCATTTTGCTGAATCTCAGTGGTTCCTCAGTCAGGTTTTTGCTTCTCTTGCATTTCAGAAAGTTTATCTTTGGCCAGTTAGGAGTAAAAATAGCCACATAGCTTTGCCTTGCAATGCTGACTTACTTCTTTACTTTCCTGGTCTTATTATTGTGTCTACATGAACTAAATATTCAGTCTAAGACACATTTTATACTAGCATTGAATCTTCTGGGCTAAAGTGTATCATTTGATATTCAACCATAGGTGGAAAAAGTGTGTAGACAAATATATTATCTGTGTGTACTACTTGAATACTGTACTTCAGGCACAATTTTGACTATTTTCCTTGAATTACTTTAAGACATATGCACACATTTACATGCATATATCCCTACAGTTGCATAGATAAAACCTTTAGCATCTCACTTGTGAATCTTCATAACTTCAGCACTAGAAATTGTTCTGGCCAGCAGCAGAGAGTAGGAAATTGTAAGGGTAATGGTCTGTAACTGTAAGCAGCTACCCTTGGAAAACACAGAGTGAATCTACTCTTTTAAAGAACTTTGTTAGTATCTTCCTGTAAAATAATCTTTTGCACAATCTTCTGAAGTCAAAATTGAGATAATGATGGAGGTTTGTTCCTGTATAAGACGCAGAAATCAGCTCTGATTAGACCTATGCCCCACAACATATTTTACTTGTAATCTAGGTGTGCATGCAAATCAGATTGGATTTCAAAACCTGAAAAGTTTAGAAGAAGAAAGGAGAGGGAGAAGGAGTGGTCTTGTAGTTCCATGCAGTGTTTCATTGCCAAAGCTAAGGGTGTTTTTATGCTCCTCAGTCGCATAACCATGGGAGGTAAAGCATGTCTCATTCAGAGGACGGTTGCATTTGAAGAGTGTTTCTCTTGTTTCTATCATAAATAGCTGAGAAAGGCTGGAAGAGTCCAACTTATTAACTAATATCATAATAGGGAGTCTGGATAGAGCTTCAGAAAATAATAATTGCTATTAATGAGGTGCCTACAATCCATTCCTTTTGACACTGTCTTGAATCAATGAGTAGTTTCTAATCCAGAACATGTGCTGCCTTGAAGAGAATTCTGGTATAATGAAGAAAAAACATAAAAATTTTAAAATTTTTCTTTTTTCTCCCTAAGTCAAATTACTCTTCTTGAAGTAAACTGAAGAACTTAGAAACTTATATTAAGTTTTGAATAATGCAGCATGTTTTTCATTCTCCTTCTTTTCATCTGTTGCTATTCACCCATTGAAATTTAATTATCCTTTTTATTTTCTTCCTTCTTCTCTTCAGCCCATGGGTCATCTATTTATCGTTACTGTGTTCAACTTTCTTGTTAATGAACTACCCATGTGAAATAAAACTGTAATGTCATCACCTACTTGCATCTAACAATGATACCTCAGCTGTGCTGTAAGCCAAAAGGGATACCCAATCACTTTGAGGCAGGTTTCATCTCATGTTGCAGTCAACAAGACTGAAGAAACTTGATTGCAGCATTTAAACATTAAGGTATCTATGAGACAAAGCACTGCTAACTCCTCAATTCTTTCTTTATCTACTAGAGAAAGGATTTAAAATAAGTACATAGCTACTATTTAAAGCCAAACAAGTTCCCAGTGGAATTAAGTCAGCATATTTTTACAAAGAACATGACTAATCACCAGAGGAAAAGAATATCCAATAGTGAATTCTTCATGTACTCTCTCCAGTTCCACTTTGGATCTTTTTTTAGGAGATAAAGAAGTTTTCCTCTCAGTGTGTGGGTTCTAAGCAAAATATAAAATCATGGGGCATAAAAGTGGTTTCAGCAAATGGCTTAATCATGTCATCTGATGCTGAACACTTTAGAAGCTACTAAAGTCTATGAATTCTGAATTGATTATCAGGGTTTTTTGCATTTTCATTAGCTTTTTCTGTATCTTAACATACCTCTTCCAATGAGGTATGTAGCCTTTTACTCTTTTCTTGTAATTCAGATATAGTCAATGGTTGTATTCATAGTATACATATTAGGTTCTCTCATGACCTTTTATGAACACCCACACTCTTGCCAATAACCTCCTGATGGTGTGTGCAACAGTACAAAGTTTAAGGAAAGATTTTATGGTAGCATGTTCCATTTCTTCTAATACTGCTGTTGTCCTCTGAGGAACCTCTTTGATGAAACTCAGTTGTTTGATATTGGTTATGGCAAGATATATCCAAGGCACTCATTCTGTTTCCTTGAGGTATTTTAAAAGATGAAATGAAGGAAAATTTGTGAAGATCTTAACAGTCAAAAAGAGTACCCCTCAAGAGTACTTCAACTTGTTGAGACTTGGCAGGTGAATTATTCTTTATCATGCAGTTCTGTAAAGGCCTGTGCATACCACATTTCTGCATGATATTGTTTTCAGATGTTGATTTATTAGGACTTCTTGGATATGACATAGGCACTCTTTCTCAAGAACCGATTCTGGAACACAGCCTGCAAAAAAGTAGCCAGCTCATTTGCCAGGAAAGAAAAGCAGGCAATGATCAAACAGACTGGACAGAAAATTGCAAACTTTTCCCCAACTCTTCATCCATTTTTTTTTTTTGTCAGAATATTTTAAACTGTAGTGTATGAAAACCACAGGGAAAACCATAGAATGATGTAAATAACATGCATGATTAATAAAACAAGCCCTCAGAAATCCCTGTGCAAGCATTCACGCATTGGAAGAAGGAAGCCAAAAATATAGATGCATACCTTCACAGTCAAAACAACACAGTGTATGTTCCTGTATAGGAATAATAGAAAAGCAAGCTGTAAAGAAGCCATGGGAGGGATCCCACACTGTGAATGAGGTTGTTTATGCAGAGGCTAAATGTGCTAAAGGAAGTAGTTCGGGAACAAGGTATGAACTCTGATGATCTCTTTGAAGGGTCACAGTAAGATCTCTTCAGACAGGATGGACCTATGGTTTGGATACCTCTGAATTTTTGTAATGACTGGTGCTGCATATTTTCTGAGGCATCCCAGAAGATTCTGCAGCACCTCTTCTTTGTCTTTTTTATTTAATATGATAATGTTGCAAGGAGACTGTGAATTGTTTCTTTTAGAAAGTCCTGTAGCATGCTTATTCCAGTAATGGAAATTACTCCTGAAATGCAGTCAGTGGTGGAGTATAAATGGCTTGTGAGAATGAGTTAATCTGCTTCCTTTGTTAAATGTTTTTCCATGTATGGGAGGCCTTGGTAATTAATGCACTTTTCCTTGATCTGCAGAAATTGTCATCATTCCTATAAGTGATTGATATCTCTGCCTTCATAGGTTTGGAACCTGACATGAATAAATAATATTATTTAAATAATATCACTAATATTAATTTCAGAAGAGACTCCAGAAATTTTAGATGGAGCTGCCTGCATTTCACTTTGTGCCATTGCCTCTTGTGCTGTCACTGAGCATCACTGAAAGCAGCCTGGCTCCAAGTTCTTTACTCCCTTTAGGTATCTGTGCACCCTGATGAGGTCTCCATGAGATCTGCTGCTGCTTTTTTATTTCATGTACACAGTAATATCACTGTACACTGTTCAGTTGTATGTTCACTATCACAAGCCATAATATAAAGTGTGCGTTTCCATACTCTGACCAAACTAAGTAGTTTAGCAGAGTGTGAAGTGAGATGATATTACAATATTGTTGGCATAAATATATACATTCCTGAAAGCTGTTTGAAAATTAACTTCATTAGGCAGAAGTTTATAATGTTCTATTATTTCAAAGCCTTTTAATTTTATCTATGGTATGTCTACTAATATACTTGAAGATGTCAGTATTTTATTTTAAGAGACAACCAAAAGGTATTTTCCATGGTTTCTGAGCCTTTAAAAGACCACAGTTCATTGCTTTCTGTTTTGTAAGTAGTTAATATACAAAGCTTCCTCTTTTATATATAAGCATAATCTAGAATTTAACAAGATATCCACATACCACTGTGGGCTATAGCATAAAATGAACTGCCCCAAGGAATACAGGTGAGAATTATTGAAATCAGGATACAAATATATGTTTAGAAGTCAAAAAAATCATCCTGAGTTAAATAAAAACAGTTACAATCAATGCCTAGTAAATCAGGCAAATAATACCTCTGCTTTCATAGGGAATGTAGGATCCTCTTTTATCTTCATTTTGTAAAGATTTGAATATTGACACTAAAGAAGAAAGAACTTGTTTGACTTTGACAACTGATATTTTCTACAGTTTTTGATCTAAAGGAAAGATTTTGGTGTCTATGTGTGCTTTTTTTCAGACTGAGCTGGATAAGAATATGATTTGTCTGGGATATTCCACGGCTATTCAGCACATCTCTTCTAAGACATAACTACTGGGTCTTTTAGCACCAAATGGAGTTCATAAGTATTTCAGATATTGTTATGAAAGATTTATTTATACACTGCAACACCATTCTCAAGAAAAAAATTTAAAATACTCAAAAATTATTTTTTAGTTCCTGCTACCTGAAAAATTATTTCTAAATCAAAACTTTCCAAGGAAAGCTGCCATGTTCTTTGATGACTCTGTATATGACTGGAGAGAGAGGGGAGGGGAGGGTGATAGAACTAATAATCTATTGGATTATTGTTTTATCTTTAAATAAAAATGTGTTATCATTACAAAGAACTGTACAGCATACTCATGTGTGAATTGTCCTTTTCTAATACTATATTGATAAACTAACTGCATTTGCTTATCTTGAAGCTATCATAATTTGTTATTCATTGAATTTGGAAAATGTGCTCAGCACTCTATGGACAAAAATGTGGATTAAAAAATAGATGAGTTGTTTACTCAATTGCTGAGTAGACTCTTTTTGAGGGGAAGGTCTTTTGAAGAGGCAATTCCATTAAGAGAGAGATGAAGTGGTGGCCTCCACCTTTATAATTTTAATGAGACCATTTTTTGCATTCATTGACAATGTATTCTCTAGAGATTACGTCTCTTCCTTCCAAACCAACAATATTGTATTCAACATATTTCTCAAACTTTTCAACACCCACCTCTCTCTCTACACTGTGATTTTGCCTTTTGCAGCATTTAAAAATGTTAGTTGAGGCAGTTTCTTTGTCCAAAAGCTTGTTCTTACATTTGTAGTCATGAGGAGAGCTTCCAGTGGGGTCAGACTCCCTTAAGATGCATCCCTTCAAGTCTGATAAGGTTGTCCAGTAGTGGTTACATGACATCTGTTAGCAGTGGATGCAGTTGTCAACTGGACATTACCTTCCTTGAACTTGGAAGGATTTTACTGTATTCAGCTTTCTTCTAGGTAATATAGTCATCTTTTGAGGGAAGAGCTCCATCCTGGCTGTGGTAAACTATATCAGTGGATTTTTTATCTTCAGTAAGGGAGTAGAGTGATTGAAGATAAGGTGAATAAGGTTAGGCATTTCCCTTTGAGCTACTTCACCACTTGTGTAGGGCATCAAGTGCTATCAGAAAGGCAAATGGACAGCAGAACTTCGTTGGTGTGTATTGTAATTATATATGTGAATGCAAGATATGTGAATTTAACTTCTTGGGATATCATTGTATATGTCTTTTTCATTGTATGTGTCTTTTTCAACTGACTGAATTTGAATTTTAAAATTAGCAACTATTAATGTAACCTGCTGTGTAGATATTTCAAGTTATCCAAAAAGCTCTATTGTACTGCTAAATTGTTAAAAGCTCAGCAAATAGCAAAAAAAAATCCTCTCCAATAGACAGGTAGCTATTTTTCAGTGGAATTATCCATGCAATCAGCTTTTCAACCTATCCAGGATACTCCTTTATGCTAACATCTTTCCATTAGTGCCAGGTGAATACTGTCAATACCAAATGCAAATTGTCTCAAACAATAGGCACAGGTAGGCCTTATTAGCAATTACAACAGGAAAAGTGATATATGTCTTATTTTATTGTTATAATATCATTAAGAAGTACCTATACTTTCTGACTGAGAACACTTATGTCATGAGGGCGATAAAACAGGGTTTTTATTCTTCCATTCCAATGTGATTTTGCCAGGAAATACGTGAGACTTGAAAAATGAAAACATTTAGTTGAACAGAACCACCTACATTTTCAAGCATTCTATTATATGAATAATTGCTGAGGTTGGGATGAAACTGTGAAGTCATTTGAAAATGTGGGAATCTAGTGATACAGTCTAACAAAAAAGTGTTATTGCCTAATTTTTAAAGTGATATGATTCTGCATTACATGCTTTCTTCATTGCATCCGTGATGCAATTCACCCCAAAGAAGCCTGTATATATCTTTAATGTATTTTTTATGTATGCAATGGTTACAGCAGAGGTTAAATAATATAACTGAGGAAAGTTTTCAATTAGGAGCCCAATTTTGAGCTGAGTTAGGTCAGTACAATTTTGAAGTCTAGCAGCAGATAAAAGAAGGTAATGCGTTTAAGTCAGTGTAAAGTTTCACTGGACTTTTCTTAGACACCAAGTGCAGTAAAAAGGTCACTTTTCTCAATGCAGAGTGGCTTAAATCAGGTTCTCTCAAGTATTTAACTCCATATTAATTCCAATGAATTAAGAAAATTTCCGTTCCTTGTAATGCATAGTTTCTAGCTGTGAGTGGAATGTGGCACTTCTTGACTAATTGGTGGACTAGACTTACAAGCTATCCTCTCTTACTGCTTTAGAAGTACTATATTAACTATTTTATTAGTCTTTCAATGGAAATGCTAGAAATGCAATTAAATAGTTACAAAACTTCCTATTCAAAGTACTTGCAGATATTAGAAATGCCAGTCTTTCTTTGACAGAAGATAAACAAGTGAATGATCTTCTGCATTTTCCATACTTTGTTTTTCTGTCTAAATAACCTAAGATTGTACTGCCCTTTCCTCTGTTTGTTTAGGATAGAGAATGTCTGACTTCTTGTACTTCCATATTTCAAGGAAAATTAGGAGGCAAAAAGAGAGCTATAGACGATATTTCTTCTATTTTTATCACAATTTGTGTATGGGTACACATCTTGGCCTGACTCTTGGGAAACAGATCTCTATGAAATTGTGGGGATTGATAACATTTACTCATAAAACTGAATTATAAGACTGTATGGCTTTGGCCCTAAAAAGGCTCCTTCCAAAATTCTAAATTCTCTGCCAGTCAGTATCAGCCCTAACCTCTAACACCACCGATTTTCATGTCTTGGGCTACTTACAAACTGAGGCTGCCAATTAAATTATTACTTAATAAAATTAATCTCATTTGAAACACACACTTTCAATAAAAATAGAAGGCTTTAATAACAGTTGGTGCAATCATGGTGGCATAAACCATGCTTACATCTGTGCACAGATACTCAGCTTAGTGCAACTGAGTGAAACTTAATGGAGTTACTACAGAGGGGATCATATTTTCTGTGAGATAAACTTTTTGGAAGCATATAGTACATGCACTGTTAAGTAATCCATAAATTCTCCTTTGCTGTGGTTATGCAACAGTTCAGGCATGCTCTGCATTTTAGCCATTTCTTGAGTTTGGCATGTATGATTTTTTTATCTTCATAATTTAAAAATGTTTAAATGACAGACTACCATGCATCTAATGGGCAGAATGAGATGCTGCAAGAATAACTTTGTAAAGAGAGTTTATTTGTAAGACGAAAATCCCGTCATTCATTTTTGATACTTCAGGGAATACACAGCCAAAAAATATTTCTTTCCCTGTTTTCTTAAACTCACAAAAATACAGTCAATTTATGGTAAAAAAAAGAAATAATGGACATTCCAGCTTTGGGGAAGAAAATGGGATTTGAGTTCTTTTCACAATTCAAGCTGGTGCTGTTTACATGTTTCAGATTGCAGATAAATTTTATATTTGAAAGGGTGCCATAATTAAGGTATTATGAAGAATTTCTATCTTAGCACGGGCAGAGCCTCTTTGTTTGGTCTTTATCAGGCATGTAGTATAATCAGTATAATATAATAAATTTGTATAATAAATTGTGTAATCTGGCTCCTGATGAGACTTCTCCAGAACCACAATAATGTAGGATTATACATATACATACACATCACTCAGTGTTTCATTGCCAAGGAGCCTATAGCTGTGCTCCAGAATATAAAAAATATTTTCTGAGTAATTCTTCCTATAGGCTTAGGCTAAAAAGATTGTAGATACCTTCTTTTATGTGGTTCCTCACACTCCACACATAAGAATGGATGCCACATGCTAGCATATTTGCTCAGAGTATTGGAAGAAGAGTAAAGAAATGTTAGTTAGGTCACATTTTAGGTGTCATATCTTTGCAAAACCAAAACATTGCTTATTCTCTGAAGCCACTCTCTATCCACAGCAGAAATAAAAGCTGCTATTATTCTAGATGGAGTTCTTTCCATTGCCTGCTTTGCCTATTTCAGCTGCCCAGGTGCTCAGCCCCTACAATTAAGTTATGAAATCCTTGCAGCAGTTAAAGAGCTCTTTTGGAATACCATCCGTGCAAGCCTGGCTGAGACACTACTATTTCTTGCAAACATCTGTATAGCAAATAAACTGATTAGGAATGTGTTAGGATGAGTGAGAGGCATGTCTTTCCTCTCTGGACCACGGGCTTATTGATGAGTGGAGCAGCAGCAAGTATATGGCAACTCTGATCCCAGCAATAGCATCCTTTATCACAGTCCTAGACTGATGAACTTTTCCAACAACCATTGCTTGCCTTTAAAGATTTTTAGCTAGATGTTTTGGTAGTATGGGAAGTAAGAATGACAGAAGGTCTTTCAGTAATTGATACGACTTTATGTGGATCTCAGCACTTCAATTAACACTGTTATTGTACAAATCAAACGAAGATGACCTGTTCAGCCACACAAATAACCACCATGGAGACAATGCCTGAGATTTATACAAAGCTGAAATGAGAAGAAAGTGAGTCAAAACACTGGCGTATTCTGAGCACATTATTAGTCAATTCACTAGTCAGATTGTATTCAATCTAGATGAAAGGAATCAATGGTACATTTAATTAGAAGGGTTATTGCTTTTGTAAGAGGACTTGCAGAAGGAATTACAATTCTCAAAAGGTGTGTTCAAAGTATTCTTCATAGGGCATAACATGCCACTTTTATACCAAAGTCATTCAAATGAAGGCATTTCCTTCAAATGTGTGTAATTGCATATCTGTGCAGTTAAGAGACTTGATTTTTGGAAGTGCTGGGTGCTGACTTATTTTTAACTTTACAGGTCTTCACTGCCTGTGTAAAGTAGGCCATTTATATGAGTGTCGGAATATAGATTTTGGTGCTTGAACTTAGGCTGCCAAGCTTAATAATTTTGGCTTTGATAAATAAAACAGGCTTTCTAAGCTGAAAGTATGGCAGTGAACTTGGCTCTAGCTAGACAAAAATTGACTGTATCACAGCAACAAAATGTATATCTTTTGCACCCCTTCCAAAATTCTAAGTGCCATGAAAAAAAATCCCAGCAGGAATGGGAGACTGAATTATGAAACTAAACTCTAGGCATAAACAAACCCTGACATTTTGTATGGTTCTTTACCACATTGACCATTCTACTGAAAAATGTTTTGATGGATTATCAAATAGAAATTTAGTAATATATTTATGTATAAGTATCTCAAAAGCATAATAATCAAAGATGGGCATGCAGTTGAATACATAGCTTTAGAAACTATATTCTTGCCAATTTTATCAGTCTTTGTACCTCTTAGGTTACTCAATGTTAAAAACTCAAATAAACAATTCAAAACTAGAGCTACAGCTGTTGTAAATCCATGTGCCACATGGACTTCAAAGAAGGGAATGTGCTGATATAATCCAGCTGAGCTTTGTCCTCTAGACGTGAGTTTATTTTACATTCAGCACTGGCAGTGAGACCTACAGGTGGTATAAGTCAAAGCAGGTCAAATGCAAGTTAGTAGAGCAGCACTAATTTGTGGCAGTTGAGGAGCAAGAAGTAGATTATGATGACAAAGATGTTTCTCATTACCTTTCTTAAGCACTTTATTATTTAAATGGGCAAACAAATCCACATACTCAAGTAGAACAGTATAGACTGGAAGTTTCTGCTTTAGTCATGGTTTCTTTAGCACTAGTGTATGGCAGTGACTTTACAGTTGTTGGTGAGAGATTTGGCTCTGCTGATGAAAGTTTTTTGTAGTGCAGTGTAGGAGCACTGCAAACTTTGATTCTGAAGGAAAAAGAGTGGTGGCATTTCTTCTCATAATGTAGATGCAAGAAGCTTCCAGAGGGACATTGTTGATCTTTTATGGTGGTGAGGAATTATGTTTTCAAAGTACTGGATTTCTGGCTGATGTAAATTAGGGTCAATCTGTTGAAAATTAAAGTGTTCTGTTGCTTCAAGTTCAGTGTAAAGTTGATTTCAAATGTGCTTGTTCTAGTACTTCATGTAAGACTCATGTAAAGGTGAAGTCTATAGTCTTTAAAGGAATAAGATAACTTACAGGGAGGTAGGAGAAAGGACCTTAAAATTTTGAATTAGACTTTTTTCCTTTATAATAACGAAAGAATGGAATTGGGTGCTTTAATATCTGAATATTTTATTAGTATATATGGAAGTGCAGGATTTATAGCTCTGTATAGGGGGATTAGCTCTGAGGCTAATGAACAAGGTAAACTACGATAAGCTGCATAGCTTTCTGGGAAGGGTAATAATTTGGAAAATGAAATGTGATTTAGTTGTGCATAATTTATATGTAGAATTATCTTTGGTTTGCCTGAAAGTACAATACTGATGGGTGTGTTTGTGTGGCAATCTGTGAGCAGTTGCACTGTGAAGTGTTAGGAGTACAGCATGTTGGATTGGAGGCCCAGTTCCCAAGATGCAGAGCCCTGAACTTGCCTTGAGAAATATTTTCAGATTTTATTAAAGGTTATGTGACAGTGGAAAGTGTGTGAAAAAGTGTCTATTTGCAAACTACTGAAACAACACAATTCAAGAGTATGCTGAAAAATGTGGGATCTTTGCCACTGACTCCTCTGTTTATTGCGAATAAGTGCATGAGGAAGTATTCAAGGAATTTCCACAGCTGTATCCTCTAGCCCTGCAAGCAAGGCAGTACCTGCTGCCAGTGCACGGCCCATGGTGATCCTGAGCACTTGGAAGGCTTGGTCAAGCACAGGACGCCTCTCACAAACAGGAGAGTCTTTGCTCTACATGATCAATGGCCTCACATTAGTTTTAAAAAACATAGAATATGAAGTTTGAGTCTGGCCTATATACAGAGTTTTTTAGTATGAGACCAATGAGCAAATGGACATGTTATTCTGCAGTACTTGGTACCTTTATAAAATCCTGAGTGCTGGGGCTTGGTTTGCTTGAAAGGCTTTATTACTTCATTACAAACACTTGACATTATGGTTGCAAATGTTCTCATATTTACTCTTTGTTTAGGCTGCTGCATTTACAGCCAAAGTGATTAAGTGACTGCCTGTTACTCCCAAATCCATGCGCACGTTTATTTATTTATTAAATGTATGAAGAATTTGAGAGACTTTAAAAATCTGACTTTGGTGAAAGTGTTAAAGAGGTTTGATTCTTTCTTAAACATAAAACTTTTTTAATATGCTTATGCAATTTAGGTGGCTTTACTGTTCAAAATCCATTTGCTTCTCTCAGTGGTAGAGCCCATTGTACAGAGAGAAGGCTGGTCATGCCTCCTGCCACCAGGACAGGTAAAGTCACAACCACTCAGCTGTGAAGTTTCGCTTAAAATTTCCTTATCAGTATTAATATTTTGACTTCTCTAAATACTTGAGGGGGAAGGAAGCAAAACAGCATCTCTGCTCTGTTTTGCTCTTGGCAGTTGTCCTTTCTCACTCTTTGGGGGAGCATCTTTATGTATTTGTCTTTTCACTACTTCTCAGACCTTAAATTTACCCTCCTCTGTTTATTATGGCTCAGTAGTTGTTCTTAAATCTGACAGCTGGGAATGAAGTCTTAGTTACAATACCTCTCCACCTAGTTTTCTTACACAAGTTTTGTGGTTTTGTTTTTTTTCCCATCTGCATTAAACTATATTATCATTTCTAGAGAGAAGATATGTGCTATTGGTTCAACTATCTATTTATGCTGTACAAGTGCCAAATTTGTCTAATATAGCTATTTTTTTCCTCTTTATACAGTATTTTAATGTGGAAAAGTTATTCATTAAACTCTCTTGAATTAACTGTATGTTGCAGGTCCTAACTATGATTGCTACCTTTTTCCCCCAAAAATACATATTTTCCATCTCTTTTGATCTAAACCAATGTGACTTGCTTTCCAATCAGTTTTCAATAGAACCACAGATGAGGGTAAGCTAGTTTGCTCTTTGTAAAGTGATCCTCTTCTCTGTCAATCTCAAGTAGGATAAATATTCTATTTATGTTGATGTCTAAAAGGCTTCAAATTATTTGGTACCAGCAAGGAGAAATAAATGTGCTAGGAACAGGAATAGCAAGAACTCCTTTCCCGAGTAACAGTCTGAGAAGAAATCATATTTGGATCTACCATTGTTTTAGATCATAGAAAACCAGAAGAAAATTTATTCTTTGTCACTTGTGTCACTTAATACAAATCTCAACAAAACACAAAGTCAAACCAAATAACCTACAGAAACAGAAGTTGTCTTCTGAAGCAAATACAGTGGCCATTAAATACTGATATACCTTAAAACAAGCAAAAACCCAATAGCACCTTATCACAGATCCACAATAATTTGTAGCCTATTGGATTTGTACCAAGGGAAAAATGTTTCAACTAAAGGTGCTTTGCTTTGATCAGACTCTGTTATCTTGCTGACAGTATACAATATAGATTAAATATTGAATGAATTCTTCTCATTCTGCCTCATCTGTTCTTTTTGGCCACTTGAGGAAACAAAAATTCTGTCATTGTGAAATAATTTTTAAGTCTTTAACATGATCTGTCAAGTTTAAGCTATCAACTAATGACATTTTTAATTGTCAATGATTTGAGAAATAAACCATTCCCCCCAAATTCTCAAGTTTGTTGAGATTTGTGAGATTAAAAGAGGAAAAGTTTTGAGCTTCTCTGAGTTCATATAATGCATTTCTTGTCTTTTGCATGAGTAGGTTCTCTGGTTTTATGGGAGCTGATGGTGACTTACAGTGGGAAGAGAAGGTATCCTTGGTTAAGATGTTTAAAAAAATTGTAAGGAATTGAGGACTTGTGTATTAATTGAGAGTCACAGGCCTAGCTGTGCTTGTGTCTTAGTGCATATAAAATAACTTTGTGTTGCTTGTACCAAACCACAGTAGCTTTCATGAACTGGGGGGGAAAATAGGAACAGGTAGGTGTGGTGGTTCAATTGATACAAAGCAATTTAAGATACAATAACTTGATTCAACACATACACAACAAGGGTCATGTTTTAGTACAGAAATCCTGCTTGTTGGGAAGAAGGGGAAGGGATTTCCTCATCATTTTAGAATAACACACCATGGGGAGTGAATTTTCTATGCTGTATTATTGCACAGCTGCTCTGCTCTTCCACTTTTACACCAGACAGATTGAGTTGTGCAGAGCAGAGAATGGTGAGGCCTAAGAATGAGGACAAAAGTCCTCACATCTCCCTTCTCTGAAACCAGAGCTGCAACAACTTTCTGCCTTTTCTTAAATTCTTAGAGCATTTGGACACTTGGGATTTTCACTCACTTTGTTGGACCTATCTCATAAAAGCTTTTCCCCAGAAGTATAGCTAATACAATTATCTCCCTTAATTTTTGCTTTAGTCATGGAACACTAATTAGGAAAACTCTTCCAGGGTCAGCCTTTTGTTCCATGTAAGTCAACAGGCTGGGGCAGGGACACAGAAACAGTAGGAGCTTTCACTCAAGCCACAACTAATTTGATTGTGTATAAGTGTTCTCATTACAGATGAGTTAATTGTATTTTCCTGGGGGAATAGCTGAGAAATTGTCAATCTTTCTCTTAAAGAATCTTTCTTATGAGTTCCAAATTTTTCGGTGTTCTCCCATCCAGCGCACTCCAGAGGCAGCAGCAGCTCATGTGTCAAGGGCCAACTTCTCAAATGTTGGACGTGCTTCCACTACAAAACTGGTAGCAGTGGTATGGAGAGTTCTATTCCTGTGGAGAAGGAGGGGTTTGAATTTTGAGAAGGAAGAGAGGGGATGGTCCTCTACCTATAGAAGAATTTCTTTTTTTGAGAAAAGGTCATGCAGCTATAGGGCTTGCTTTGATTTCAGAAACATCAAAGGCAGCCTGTAGTACTTTCCCAGTGGTTCTTTGATATGTGTCAGGTACTGGATCCAGAGCTAGTTTTAATGGAACTCCAAACAAATGGAGACTAAGTTAAATTTGACAATAAAAGAATCGCCATGTCTGGGGTGAGGAAAGGAGGGACCTTAGCCCATGAGCTGAAGGCTTTCTTTGAAAAAAATAAATCTTGGCATAACATCTTCATTTTCATAACATGCCATGTTTCATCTTTGTAGGTAGTACAGTAGGAGTTATAACCATGCTTTCAAGCTAATATATCAGTGTGGTTGTAGTCAGGTGGGGGCTGGTCCACTTTCTCCAGGCAGCAACTGACAGAACAAGAGGACACAGACTTAAGCTGTGCCAAGGGAAATACAGGTTGGATATTAGTAAAAAGCTTTTATGGAAAGAGTGATAAAGTACTGGAATTGTCTGCCTGGGAAGGTGGTGGAGCCCACCCCAAGATGTGTTTAAAAAAAGACCATATGTGTCACTCGATGTCATGGTTTAGTTGAGGTGTTAGGGCATGGGTTGGACTCAATGATCTTGAAGGTCTCTTCCAGCCGGGTGATTCTGGGATTCTAATGCCTGTAAGAAATGTATTAAATTCTGGTCCTGCCCTTCCCCCACTGTCATAAAGCAAAATTCAAACCAAAATAAACTATGAAGGTAATGAAAATCTTGAGTACTTTTGCTGTAATAGTCTGATTTCAGAAGCACAATAAACCTATAGTTTATCACAATCTGATTTCAGGGATGACATATTCCAGCTCTCTCCAAGTTACACTGAGACATCTGAACAGACCCAGTTGAGCAGGTTGCCCCACAGGAGCACTTGTGTGTCTCCAGAGGCTGAGGTGGGTTGTTGTGGCTCAGCAGTGAGGTCAGAGCCTCCCCTTTGGGGCTGTAGTCCTTGTGGGCAATCTGGAAGCTTGTTCTGAAAACCTGCACATTTGAGAGTCATTCTGTGGTGCTACTTATTCACCTACTCCAGTTAAAAAAAAAAAAAAAAAGGCAAATGAGATTAAAATCCAATTGTTCAGCCATTTTACAACTGAATAACTGAATGAATTAATTGAGGGGTCAGTAATGTAGTACTACATGTGATTTTCTAGTCACAAGTCTCAAGTTAATTGCTTAGCCAAACTGTCTAAAAATTCTCGCTGCCTGACCTGTTCATCATATCAATCTCTCAATTGCTTATGTGTTCCTGGAGTGCTCATTTATTGCTTCTCTGATTGCACACTTTGTTTTGCTGAGATTTAATTTCTACTGGGTCTCTTAAAATAGACCCACAGAGAATGTGCAACTCAATTTTCAGTGTAAAAATCTTAAAAAGAAACCCTGAAAATCTTGGGGCTTAGTCCAAATTTGGCATAATACAACATATATTTTTACTATGTAAGAAGTAATTTGGCTTGATTTTGGGTCTAAAGCAGTTTTTTTTTTTTTTTTTTTTTTTTTTTTTTTTTTTTTATTATTAGTATTTGACCTAGAAGTTGCCAGAAGGGAAGGGACATTTATAATTTTTTTTGCTTTAATCTTTCATTCACTAAGTAATATAATGATTTTATCTTTATGATTCTATAGTAGTGATTAATGAAGGCTGCTATAGTAGGATGAAAGGTGATTTTGCTAGTCTTTGAATCCAAATCTATATAAGTCTGATTAAAAAAGAACAAAACTAACAAAGTACAAAAAAGCCCTACATTCTTTTGAAACTGTCTTCTGATGAGCTACTTCTGTTTTTGACGAGCCATACCAGATGAGCATTTCTAGAATTTCTAGAGCATCACCTTTTAAATTAAATCTTTCTTCTTCTAAAAGTGCCACTGTAAAGTTGTAAAAACAAAATGAAATCAATTAAGCTGGCTTAAAAGGTGTCATGAGATTGTAACTGGTGACAAAGTGCAAAACCATCCAGGTATTTTCTGTAGAGATTTTTATGTACTCTGTGTGTATGGTTTGTTGTGGGTGGCTATTTTGTTTGTTTAGAATTTGTATCTTCCCCTTCTTAAATCTAGAAGGTTTAGACCCCATGTTTTTATTCTTCAATGCATGTTCCTATTCATAGAAAATCTCAAGCAACACGTTGGCTACAATGACCTGTAGTGCATCTGTCTTTTAAAAGCTTTCATTTATATTAATTTCCCATAATTATCATGCTGCAAAGTCTCCATAGAAGACACTATTTTTGATTGCATTCACCTTACACTGAGCAGGATGATAGGAAATTGTGCATCACACTAGTCATTCAAGGTACATCTGCCTGCCAGTCTCTTAATCAAGATTCAGGCTCCTTGTAGCTTCATAATCTAAAAGCAGACACTAGAAGTATTTTATCACTGTTTTTAGCTCTTTAGGCTGCTGAACCATCAAATCAACTGGCTGAGAAAGTCTGATTGTATTCCTTAAAATATTGTGAGATGCTATGTAGGTATTGGATGGTTGTACATCATGTTGAATGAACCACTGTACCTTTTAGAGTGTATTGACCTCCAGTGAGAGACATTTCCTTTGCAGTTGCTTTTATTGAGTGGCAAGTGCCTGCTTTAAATGGGGGATATTTTTACCACCCATCTCTTAGTCTCATACAGCATGAAAAATTACTGCATTTTTCTTTCTTTTTTTTTTTCTTTAATAGAAAAGGGTTCTTTTGTAATTGCTTTCCTTTGTTGGAGGACCACAGCATTTTCTGAAATACTGATGGTGCTATTTGTGTTGTTCTTCAGCAATACCATGCCAAGCTGCCCAGCCTCAGTGACTTATCTGTGCTCTGTGGGATTTGGCAGAGAAATGAGTGCTTCTGGCTAATGGGCTGAGAAGAGGAAATGGCTTTCAGCTTCCCTAGGCATCTCCTTCTTAGATGGGCTTCCTTAGTTGTGGTATAAATGCAAAATGAAATGGCAATCCCTGTCCCAAACAGCTTCAGTAGTGAATTGTGGCATCATATGTGTTTGTAAACTGCAGTTAGTTTAATTTACATTGGAGCAAATGGAGGCCTGGAAAAACTTGGAATTTTCTGTGGTTACTCATTAAAGAAATTGCAGATTCAGGAGGCAAAGCAAAGTCTTTTACAGGACTGTATACATACTCTGTAAATGAAGGCCAGTGGCCCATGCAATATCCTAAGGAATTAAAAGAGACTAATTTAAGAAATACCTCTGGTAAACATAACATAATTTTTTTCCAACATTGTCTGCTTTGGCTCAATTAAGGAATTAATGTGTCTCTAGAATTATAATATTGGGCACATTTTGTAAAACATACGATAGCCATTGGTTCAATAGAGTTTAACAAGTGCAAAATTTACTTATTTAAGATACAGTCACTTGTAATGTACCCCCAGACATCCTGAACATAGCAAAAAGATCCAGAGAACCTATGAGGGAAGAAACCACCTGTAAATCAAACATAGAGACTTTGTCTATAACTCTGATGCTTGATCATATAATGAATTTATTTAATTTTAAGACATATATTATATATATGATTGTGAATTTCAGAGAAAGCAGCACTATAAAGAGCAGTGTTCAGAGCAACAGTCCCAAATTAGGATCAAAATCACGCTGTGCTGGGTGTTATACAAACACATAAACACCATAGCTAGTGCACAGATTTTGCAGTCTACATGATGTAAATCACAATTTTTGGTAATAAATGGCAGGAGGATGGGAGGGAAAGGAAAAAGAAATAAATGAGGAAATTGAGCACCATTGTGTATTTGATGGTGAGGATCATTAAATGAAAACAAATAGCTTGTTTGAACAGCATGAGTGCTATGTTTGTGATCTCTGTAGAGAATGACTCCAAGAGTACTGAAGAGCAGTGAGGAGATGCACTGGGTGTCTGCGAAATATAGCCTGCCCACAGTAATCCTGAGTTTTCATCACAGTCCATAAACACCCTGCCTAAAGCTCAGGGTTCTCAGTAAGATGACTTCCAGGAACCTCAGTGATGTTTGGCTCAAGTTCTGTCACAGAGGAACGTCAGGAGCAGTTGGTCTATTTATAGCAGTAGATCCTATGGGAGTAAAACCAGCAGGATCAGTGTGTCTTGTTATCAAAGCTGTAATGAGTAGTACCATGCAAGGATGGAAAAATACATATATGTGTGCACTTAGCATGTGTCTTTGCCATCCGTTTCATATTTCAGCATTTCTGTTATGGTTTTTAATTTTTAAAAGTTTTCTCCACATCTTTATGTGATCTGTGAACTCAGAAGCCTGCTGGGAGGTTTTAATTTGTTTTTAAAGTGTTTAAAAAAGTGAGAGATTGGATTACATATGACAGTATTAGCTGCCATTTTTGTTGATTATTATAAGGTCTGTAAAATCTTAATGGATGTTAAAAGAGAGGTGGCATTGTTAATACTGCACAACTGTAACCATATCACAGCAAGTAGTTGACCATAAGGAAAAAAAAGCCCAGTATTCTTAACGCCAAAGTAGGTGGAATAACCTGTGCTTTACAGCGTCTAGACACGTGCAATCACTTGGGGCTTGTCTAACTTCATGAATTTTCTCACATCTGTCAGATGAATCAGAGATCCAAATGCAAAAATATTTCATTTGTATCCACCATGTGTGTCTCCGAATGATTCATGCTTCTCTTGTGGGAGTATGCTTGCAAAATCATTGTTTAGTTGCTGAAGTAGAGACAAATTCTTTTCCCAAGGTTGCCTCAGTAGGGAAGCTAATCTAATATGGCAGGGTTATTATTATACTAATAATAGTAATAATGCTATTTCTACTCATATTGTAACAGCTAGCCATTCCCACTTGTGGAGCATGACACATCTGCTTCCAGCCCAAGTACAACGCAGGCATGCAGATGAAGGACATATGAAAACTGAGTGGCATTGGGTGACATGAAAGGATCTTTGGATGAGGACGTTAAAAGTGCAGTCTTTTCAACTTGTTGTGACATCATGCACTTCAAGGAGAGACTTGAAGGACTGTAATGGGATACTGTTCAGATGTTTTCAGAAGACAAATATTTCACACAGCACAGGAAAAAGCACAAGAATGCTTCTTTTCATATTTAGCAGTCGGTCTCTACTTGTTGTAATCACATTATTCATATCCGTTGTGTGCTCATAATCCTCATGAATCCTCCACATTATCTTGATGTTTAAGAGATTGGGACATTCAGTGAGAGCCTATGCATTTTCACAAGAGTACAGCTCTGAAATGCTCATATAAAGGCTTAAAACACTATTATATCTTGTTGTACAGCCTGCCTATTCTCTGACAAAATGTCATCTACTACTCTTTGGTGTTCTCATGACACATAAATTTCATAAACCAGTAGGATTAGCAAATCAATATTTTTATATTCTATACAATCCATTACTGACAATGTTCTTAATGGAATGATTTATGTTAGGGAAGGGATAATAATACTAATATTTCAGATAGGCCATGGTGAGTGATACTAGCCACTAGACAGTGTCTGTTTGCCAACATAACTTTCAGTTGTTCCTTATTGAATATTCTTTAGTTGCACTGTAATCAGCAGGGACTGGTTTGTATTAAACACCTGGTACCTCTAGTGGTGTCAGCTGCATTTAGTGTAATGTAGTGAACTATGAGTGAATTTATAGTAATAACTATAAAATTAAAATCTCCCCAGAGAACATCTGATCAGTCAAGGCAGGTGTGCAGTGAAGTTTGGTGAATAGTTTCAAAAGAAGCTAAGATAGAAGGAATTTTTTTTTCATTTGTCTTTTACCTCAGAGCCCTACATTTTCTGTGGCTATTTTCTATGGTGTGAGGTTGAGTACCCAGTTTTGGGCTGATCAAGGAGTGTAGACAGGAGAGCGGGTGGGGAAGATAAAGGTGGTCTGCAAGCATGGCTGCCCTTCCATGACCCAACCATGAAGAGGGACACACCCTATGCAGTTCTTTGGCAAACTAAGATTCAGAGATAAAACTTATTTTTGAAAGCCAGATATCTCAAACAGCAACATAGATCACTGTCTTCTTTTGAACACGTAGGCCACAGGTCTGGCTTATATTTGGTAGGATAATGTTTCCCTGAGCCCTTAATTCTGAGCAACATAATTTCACATGTAGACCTTGTTTTCCCATTTCCCCATCTCAATGATAATTCCAGCAGCTGGACTGTCTCTGTTGTTTTTCCTTAATGAATATTCACATTTATTCATTTAAATATTTTCAGTGCTTTTATAGAAGCAGAAATCTTACTATAGTTTGAAAGAATTTTAACAATGCCCAATGGAAACTTGCTCTGCTGCAGAAGCAAGGCTTCCCATTTCTCATTTAGATGCTTTAGGGAAGCAGCTCAGGAATGATGGAAAAGTGCTGTAGTTCAGCCAGTGGGATGGAAGTCTGCACGTGAGCCTGCTGAGAACAGCTTCATTGCAAGTTATCTAAAACTCACAGAGTTGTAAATTACTAGGAAAAAACCAGTCTAACATGTGGACTTCATGGAATCTGGCTTTCCTGTGCATCAGGTGGTGTAAAAAACCCAAAGCATCAGCTCTGGAGATCATGAATGGTTTAAAATCTCTCTGGAACACAGAGATAGAGGAAACAAAATGAACAAAAATCCTCCTAAGGAAACCTTCTCAAGTGTGAACTTTTAATCAAGTTTAGAAAGGTGATGCATGAAGTTCAAGAGCTAGTTTCTTTGTTTCTTTTTTTTTTATCTATTGCAGTATCTCTCTACCTACCTACCTACCTACCTACCTACCTACCTACCTTTAAGTACAAGCTTGCACTTCTACCCTGTAAATTCTGAATAACAGCGCAGTCTACCTCAGCAGAATATTAAAAAAGTATTGCCTGCCAGAAGCTGCCATCCCTTAGGGTGTGCTGTATGTGATGCAGAAGCCCTGATGAGCCAGAGAGTGGCATAGATTTTGGATTTAAATTGGAGTCCCATCTGGAAATGACTTCCTGCATTAAGTTAATCAGACACAACTGAGTGGAGCTGAACTCTGGCATTACTTAGAGGTTGGGGTTCTGTCTGGCCCAAAACAGATGGGGGCCATCTACTTAGAAGATGGACAATGTGTCCTGATCATATTTTTTTCCTTGATTTTTATTTTTTTTCTGGGAGCTTAGGATTTTAGCCTGACTAACTCTGAAAACTGATGAGGACTCCAGTCAAGTTGTGTGCTGTTTAAACTTAGAAAATGTGTACTTTTTCTTGGTTGCACAGATTTTGATTCTGCTGTGACTCCTCAAAGCCAAATGCATGGCATCTTGTTTATAATATCTTTTTATTAACCCATACATAAATCCACCTTTCCCCCTCCAAACAAAGAAACAAAACTGCAAGAAGTAAATAGTCTCAATTTTAAAGTAGGTGGTTAAGGGTATACCCTGAATTTCAATAGTATCACACTGAAAAGCCATCTCTGTCAATTGATTTTTAAATTGTGAACTAGTACAAGGATGAAACCAGAAGTGCTCTGAGATGTCCACCAGAAATTGATCAGAGGCTTCACAGATTTCTGAGTGTCATTGTATACAGTTATTTTTTTTGCTGGTTTTTTTGTTTGTTTAGTTTGTTTGTTTTTCCCAAGCCTTTTCTGTGAAAGTATATTCTTTTCCAGAAGATAAGGTTGCATTCTAAGACCAAACCATTAGTCATCCTTACTTGATGTATTAAGCTTGGCCTTTACTCCTTACCTGAGTTGCATTATGCTTTCCACAGTGCATGTCGTCTTGTCACTGAGACAGTAGTTAAGCTTTTCAAAGTGGCTTGAATTGAAGTCATTTTTACTAGCACTGCACATAATGAATATAAAATTCTTAATGGAGCAGGGATACTTCAGACCAGATGAAAATACACCCAGACACTCAGATAACACCTGACAATCAATTGTCTCTCAAAGAGGGAAAATAAAGAAGCAAGATCTCTTATGGATCCTGTTGAACAAAAAATTACCACCAGTTTCATGGAGATTTCATCATCCAAGTTGAAAAAAGTGAAATTTCTATCACATATAGCAAGCAGTGAGAGACTTCTAATCCTTCAGATTTAGTCACTAATGGGTTTCTCAGATAGGACCATTTTTTGAATATCAGCAGAAAGGTTGTTTCCTTAAGAATACCAAAACAAATACAGTATGGATTCAGTTCGACTCTGGCTGATAGTTGCTGCCATATGGAGGGCTGTTTCAGCAACATAACATGATGGCATAACAGTAATGTAGAGGAGTTCCAGTTGTCCTGCTGCAGTCTTGGCAAATGTCTCCCTGCCCGTAGCCAAGTAAATTGCCTTGTAAATTGCTTGATGTTCCTTTCTGTCAAATCCCATTTCCTTCCCATCCTACTTCTCAGGCAATTTCTTCAGCAATAAGCGCATGGTTTGGGAGGATAATAACTGATTCTGAGACCTTCTGCAAGGGTTATCCTGGTCATTTTGTTGGAATCATCTTGCACTCTGTGAATATCCAGGTGCTGCCTGTCTGTTGGTTATTCTGTGCGTGTGTGAGTTAGAGTGGCAGTGAGAGCAAACGTTAGAAGCTCCTTGCTGAAGGTAGTGCTGTCACCTGCTGTCTTCCAGCTGGCTCTGTCAGTTTGTTTCATGAGACTTTTGTTCTACTTAAGTCTAGCTGACATCTAGACATGTTGAGACTAACCCCAGGCTGTATAATTGCGTCTTCTCTGCTTCCAAACAGTCTTGTGTTTTTCACTTGTTCTTTGTAAATCTGGTTCATTTCTCAGAAACAGATTTGAGACCAATCAGTCAGTCAAGCTTAAGGTCAACTTCTCTCAGTGCAGCAGTGAAAAGCAATGGGTATGCTAGAGGCAGTAGCATCTTTGTGTCTCAAAGGCATGCTAAGCAGGGCATAAACAGTCTTGTTTGAATGTACCAAGCAGAGGAAAAACTTCACACTCAGTCTGCTAAGTCAGACAAAAGTACGTTCCACATTTGTGTTTAAATGAGAAATCCAACTAGTAAAATGCCCAGCAATTGTCAGACTTGCATGGATTCTTTTTCAAAATAAATTCAGTTGCTAGGAAGTATGAATAATTTTTATTTCTCTCTTTCTTTAGTTTGTATCACTTATAACTTAGATTATTTTCTTTTATAATGTTTTTTTTATACTTTCAGGACAGTTAAAAGAAAAATAATTACAAGTACATTAAAAGCTGTTAATCAATGAGTCATACTGTCATATCACTGAATGGAATATGCAATACACCCAAAAAAGCATGTTAAAATGTCCAAAATTATATGAATGATTAATTTTGTAAGGCAAACATTAAGGGTTAGGAAATTTTGGAATTGACCTTATCCTTCTTCCTTCATACCCATGTTGTTCTTGTGCTAAAATGAATTCTTCAATTGCTGGGTCTTGTGCTTTCCTCTCCCAAGGACCTGTAAGTCATTTGGTGCATTAACATAATTTGCCCACTGACTTTGGTGAATTCAGGGAGAAACAGAACTTGGTTCTCTAAAGCTTAGTTTTCTCTGTATTCAGTGTATTTTTTAAGATTTTGATATATTCTGATAAATAGAGAATGAGCAAAATAGTACCGCACACTGGAGGCTGTGTGATTGAAATGGAGAGAGGATGAGATCATTACTGATAGAGATTCATAGGGTCTGACTTCTCCATATGCATCTACACACTCTGTGCAGCTCCAGTGACTACTCACAGAGGGTCCTCAAATGAGAGCTATGGCAAAGAAAGAAATGCCTCTTTGGAGAATGACATGATGTAGAATGGCAGTGTCAGAGGCAAGGACAGAGGCTGGTGAAGGAGCTCTCATCTCAGGCAGTGATGCAGCCATTTGCTGTCCTTCCAAAACATGCTGCCCCCTCTGGCCCACACCTTTGAAATTCCTCAGACAGGCGGGGTCCTTCCCACACTGAAATCTCTGTTCACCCCTTATGCCCCAGTGCATTTGTTCCTAGTACAGAAGATGGTAAAGATACCATGGGAATATATCAAGATCAAGAATTAAAGATTTTCTAGTTTTATGTATATATCTGTATATTTTAATATATATATATATATATATATATATACATACATGTATATAGTAACAGGGATGGGATTTTTAAGATTGCTGCTGACTAGCTGGGCTTTGTGGATCTGGCAAATGCTGGATATGCAGGCTTTCAGGTTGGTGAGACTTGCTCCCCTCTGCATACCTTCTGTAGAATTTCCTTCTTTTGTGGCACATTCTAGTTTAGGATATCAATAAATTATATTTGGATAGAATAATTCTCAGTTATGTTGAATAACAGTTTTGTACATGAACTTCCCACTCATGCACAGTATTCTTTTAGGTGGGAAAAACAATATCCCCAGAGACACAAATTAGAAAAAAATATTTTATTTTTTTTTTATTTAAATGCATAATCCTTAGAAATGGAAAGAGCTAAATCCTAAAACTAGGAAATGAGATTGAGTAGAACATTCATTTTAATCATCCAGATGGAGGCAGATGAGAAGGACAATTCATCTATTAAAATTAATTTTAATTTTCTGAAGTATTTTATGCTAATTATTCTTGGACAGAATCTTAGTGCTAAAATGCAAATGAGTACAAAGATATTTAAAGCCTTTCCTACTCCACAACTGAATTTAGGTTGAAGTTGAATCCCCTGAGGATTAGAGATTTTTATTCTTATTATAGCTTCTATTGTTGTTTTTATTTAGGGGCTGACTTTCCAGGGTAGTTCTTGCCAAATTTTTGCCAGGGTTTCATTGCATAGGTTGCAGGGTGTAATAGTGTTACATTTGTAATGTAAAAATAATGGATTAAAAGACTTCCATGATTTCTTAAGAACTTAGAAGATCCAGTTAAAAAAATTGTCCTCCCACACTCCCTAGCCCAGATGATTCTATCTACTCGGTTAGCTGATCTTAACAGGAAGATAATTATGTGGATCTCTGCAGAATCCACTGGAATGAAATTTGAGGAATGAGTATTGGCAACAGTTTCTAGTCTCTTCCTTTAAAAAAGAAAGCTCATCCCTGGCTTTATAGCTGTTGTCAGGTTTTAATCCAGGTATTATAAAAAGATTTTTCTTATTTATGTATTTTTTTAGAAGAAATCCAGATTTCTGGAATGATCATTTTGTCCTAGCTGATGTGATCTCAGCATTAATAAGGAAAATAGATCTGCTGTCCAAGCCTTTGAGAGGATGAATAAGCAGGAGTCTTTGTCAGCATATCCCAACATGCTGTCTCTGGCATTGCTTGCATCTGGGTTCAGGTTATTCAAGGAGTGTGAATAAGGGTTCCTACATGCCCACTACAGGGTTTGAGAGGGGACCACGAACTTACACTTTTTTCAGCCAAGTAAGATTCATTCCCAAGGGTCCCAGGAAGGATTGATGCACTTGCACTTTTGGGGTGTCCTTTTCTTTTTAGGATCTTCCTGACCCTTTGGGGATCACCCTGACCATTTTAGGATATCCCTGTCCCTTTTAGGATATCCTTGCAGTAGGGTACTTTTTGAAAATTGTGAACTAAGTTGAATTATATTTCAAAAGATTTCCCATTCTAGGAAGCAAACAATCTGGTCATTCTAGGACTGGAAAATTAGAAGAATGTATTAAAATCTCTCTATAGGTTTAACTGAACACTGGACCTCAGCCTCCATTCAGAGCAATCCTTCATTAATGTAGTAGTCTGTTGGGATCATTAGTGGCCATCAGGGCAATGTCTCTTTCTGAATTATATAATGTCCTCAGTAAAATCCTGGGATACAGACTATGTTTTCTAGCATGGAAGTTCGAAAGCTCAGTTGGAGATGAACTGTAAGGAAGACTTAGTTGTTTTCTAGCTGTTGAAAAATAGTTTCAATAGTGATTAATGAGAATTTCATTATAAGCATTAATGGAGTAAGCTTTTCTTTGTGAAGGCTTTGAAGGCTACTTCTGACCTATGAACCACACAAATACAGGGACAGTCTTCTACGTGGTTCCTTTAAAGCCTACTGTGCAACATTTCAAGTACTATCCTTAAAATGTAGTCCAGAAGCCTGAATATTTTAATGTTTAAAATTCCATTCAAATCCTTCACTGGGAATATTTTCCATTGTGACAACTTAGAGGTTGTTCTTAAGTCTCCCAGGGTTAATTTTAAACTAATTGTTCTTGCTTGCCATTTGTCTGCACAGAGCAAGATGGAGGAGGAAGGATCATTACTTTTTCATTAGTAAAGCTAGATGGTGAGGAGTGCAATATTTGGTAAGGACGTTCTAATCTGCAGCTTCAAATGTGCAATTGTAATCTTCTGATTTTTCACAACACCCTTTTCTTATCATTTTTGCACTCTTTCATGTAGGTGGAGTTTTAGGAAGCAGGCAAAAGTGTTTTAACATAGAATGTAAAAGTTAAGATTAAGCTGTGTAAGGTATGAAGCAAAGTGCATCTGTTAGCACAAGCATCCAAGACAGGGAGTCTACTTAGACTGAACTTCAAAAAAAAAAGCAGAAAGATAATGTAATTCTATCTCACATAGTACTGTCCAAATAAAAATAATCTTCTAAATGAGATAACTGAAGCAAAGACATTCAGGAATTTGGACCCAAGTTCTGAAGCAGAGAAGAACTAAGCCAAAGCTTTCACCAAGTTTACCTCATTGAGATATTTTAGCCCTGTTCTGCTTCATGTCCACTCAGAAATTTAGACATTGGTCTAGAAGAAATGAAAATATTAGACGGAACCTGAATAATACCTTGTCTTGTCATGGGTTGAGTTTAAATGAGACTTAAGATTCTCAGACTCTCTCAGGAGATCCTTCTTATCTCTAGAATATCCTTTACTTGTAAATTTAACTGAGCTCAAAACAGCAAGGCTATTCCATGAAAGAGTTTAATGCAGTTATTTCAACAAGAACATTGCATTATTGCTTGCCTGTATGCATAATGCACATTGACTGAAATATGGCTGTTGATTTTTGCTCTTCAGCTATACTATTTCTGTTATTGGTATTAACATTAATTTTCTGTATTAAAATTCTGAGCTGAGCTAAAAATCTGAGCTGCAGATTTTATTACATATGATTCTCAGAAAGCAAATTTAACAATTGTCTGCAAGAGATGAGGTTATGATTGAGTTATAATCTTGTGTTATGAAAGATATGAATTTAAACCTTTTACCTTCCTCACATATTTTTGTTTGCTATGGTTCAAGGGCTTTGACCTTTGTCGTAATAATTGAGTAAAGAAGTGAAAGAAAATAACGCTACAGTTTTTTGGTTTTTTTTTGGGTGGAGAGGGCTAGTATGTGTGTCCATGAGGATCTCAGTTACCTTAGAAATACCACCATGCACCTTTAAAGAGACGGAGGTTAACCAACATGTCAAAACACCTGACCAGGTGACCAGTCAGATACATTTTGAATATTAATAAGCAACCCAGAAAAGAAAGCATTTTGCACTACTTTTCATCTATTATTTTTAAAGAGTGGTAAGGTTAGAATTGAAAACCGTTTACTATGTGTTCTGCAAGTAATTGAGGAGGAGACAGCAGAAAAGGGGCAAGAGGGAAGCTGAATTCAGTGAACAATTAAATTCCTATGCTTTATTTGCCCCAAATGGCATCATATCATAACTCCATTGGATTACCTCTTAGAAATTCATACAGGAAGAAAGAAGGGGGTGCTGTCTCACAGAGAATTGATGCAATCTGTGGAATTGTCATCTCCAGCATGTACATTACAGCACGAGTACCTCTGTCATGACCTCAATGTTCCTCCTTTCTGTTCCAGATCTGTATGTCTTCTCACCACTGCCTAATTAGGTGATACGATAAAACACAAATGTCCATTAGGGACCAGGCTGAAATTACCAGAGTTACTTCATTTGCAACCTACTTTGAATTCATTTCTTGAGAACTGGGAAGTGGGCAATTGTATTAATCCAGATTTTAATAAACTCTTGATAATTTATTATTAAATTTGGCATCCTTCCCACCTCTGTCCCCAGCCACTCCCCACTACTGCTTACCCTTCAAATATTCTGGGACTTCTTTTGCATCCCAGGAAGGTCTAATGAAAATTAATTGGCAGCACCACCAGCTTTCCCTTTCAGGCTATTGCAATTTGGATATTTTTGCAGACAGAAGCAGGCCATAGTTTATCCATTATTTAGCACTTTCTAGTACTTGAAACTGACATCAGGTATTTGCCCTCCAGGTGCTTCATCAGCTTGGTTACCCTTATAAAAGGGTAACCAAGAAAATATAATTTGATTTACCAAACTGGATGCTGGTGTGCATAACATCACGGACTTCCCACTATTATCTCTGGCTGAGATGGAACTCAGCAGCTAACAAGAGCAGTTCAGCATCTACCACTGAGAGTGGAGAGAAATCCCTTCACAATTTTAAATAGCTTTGCATTTCTAAAATGCTTAGGGATCACTTAAAATTCACAAATGCTTTTGAAAGAGGCACGGTTCACTTCACAGGCAGTCATAATGTTGCCTGGTCTGAACACAGAAGACATATGCAGCTGACGTAGCTTTGGAAGGTCACAGTTGCCGTATTTACTGGAGCTTATTATTAGCTGGAAACTCTATTTTTGTTATCAAGTGCTCTTGTCAAATCCAGGTTTGCTGTCAGAGGGCAGTGAAGAAGTGATATTCCCTGAGAAGCTGTCCTTCTTATGACCGTTCAATAGTATCCCTAAATGAAGATTTAATGTATTTTGAATGGAAAACAGAATCTGTGTTCCATCCATTCTGAGTCAGGAGAAAACAAAAGCGTAAGCAGCACTCAGTCTTTTCTCCATAGATACATTTCTGCAGAGCAGCAGGACTTTGGCAGCAGAGCTCTCTTCATAAAGCAAGCCATTTTCAGGAGGGTTGGTGGGGTTATTTTTTTTTTTTCTTTTTTTGGAAGAAGAAATAACCCAAACAGTGTGTTCTGGGAGGTACTTACTTTAGTGATTCCTGAAATTCTCTCCTTTACTTTCCAGCTTTAATTTTATTATCTAAGTATTATTATCTTTCCTTCCCATGTGTTGTGCATCTGCTCTACAGGCTCCAGCCAGGAGAATAACCATATGGGGACATGAAAATCTCCACTGCATGCCAGAAGTCAAGTTTATGTTCATTCCAAATGGCATAAAAGGCTGCTTGTATATTTTCCCTTTACATCTCTTCCAGTGACTTAAATCTGTGGTGCTGTCTAAAGCACACAAGAAAAGAAAAGGCCTGTCAGATTATGAACTGAAAAATACTTCTCATAGTGCTGGAATTTGGATGATCAATGAGTTTTACTTTAAAGCACTTATACCACTGAGCATTTTCTGCTTCTTTCTTTGTCAGGTAGCAATTACTGCACAAGGACGAGCTCTCCTTCTGACTGATCCCAGTACTTTTCTTCATTTTTGCTCATGACAGATTCCTTCCCCAGACCTGCATAGAGGCAATATTCTCTGTAGGAGTGAAAATCATTCTGTTAAAACTTCTCCAGTGTCTGGTGCTCTCATTAGGTAAATACCTCACCTACTGCACTACTTTTATCATTCAGTGCTGGTTAGAACTAGAATGAAAATACTGTGTAGGCATTGCTAAAAAAGACAGTCAACATCAACACAGCTTGATCCAAGCTGATGCTGAGTTACTGGCTTGTCCTGGGAAGGGGTAGTTACTTCATGTTGGACAAGCAATTGTTGTGTACAATTGCTTGTCATAAAATGAAAGGTTAAAGAAAATTGTGCCATTGTGGACAGAATGGCATTTAGAAAAAGTAATAATAATCAAAAGTCCTGGCTGTACTCAAGCAAAAGTAGCCAAGTACTGATTGCTTTCTAAAGAACTCAAACTGTATGATATATCCTTGTTTTTATAAATAGCTATTTGAAAACACATGAAAACTTCTGGCAGACACAGTCCTCACCTGTAAGTCTGACCTGAAACAAATTTTGTGTATGGAATTCATTTTCATGCAGTAAAATCCATTTTACTTGTAATGAATTTGTTGCTAGAGGGGAAAAAAGCAATACCTCCCATTCCTTTATCTGACGCAGGGCCAGGAACACTACTTGGTCTAGCATGGCTGAAAATCTCATGGCCATAGTGCAGTTCCACAACATGATGCTGGTTCCAGTGCCAGCTAGGACTACTGAACCTTGGTGCTGGTGTTGCTCTCTGAATGATGACAGCTTTGAGAGATAACTGCAAATAGAAACTTTACCCTAGAAATTTATTTGGATTTTTCACTTACTGGTTCCCTGGGACTGAGCTTCCTTGTAGTATTTTTCCAAGGCTTGGTCTTTCCTGCTCACCATGTGTGGAGAACTTTGATACTTTACAGTATCAAAGTCATTTTGAGGAGTCATTTTCTTTCCCATTGCTTTATATATTCCTATGTCATGTTCCCCCTATTTTTGTTCTTCTGGAGTTCTGTTTCTAGATCCCACTGACTTGCATATTTCCCAGTGTCATTTCTTATTTGCCAGATGTGAGACACGGACATCATGGTGTGGTAACTCTGAGTATCCTCAATATCTGTGCAAATAAACACTTGTTCTGGAAGTCAGTGCTCTTCTGCAGCCAAGAAAGCTCAGGAGGCAGCAAAATGAACAAATGGCTACCTACAGTGTCAGCTGCTCATTGTATTGCCCTCTGCAAGAGGTAGCCGCCAGCACAACTTCTCATGGAGTTACAGGCAGGGCTCTGTGGCTGTGGTAGGCTACATGTCTGGAGTATCACTAGAGATAAAGCTTAATTTTTGTCCATGTAATATCAGACAAGTGGCAATCTGTAAAATGCTCAATTTATCCAACCTTAGAAATACATATAACTATAATCTATTTCTATAGAAAACCTACCATTTCTCAGTCCAGAACTGGGAACACGTGTTGCTTGTGAATCATAAATAATCCATTCAGGACTGAATATGGTCTCAGCAGCAGGAAATTCATGCTGGTCAATGCCTCTGAAAGGATGAGTATTCACCTACTTTTGTGTGCTCCCTTCCTTTCTTCTCCTGTGCTGCAAGTTAGCTGAGGCTGGGGAGTGAGTTGTTGAAGAATGGTTATTATGAAGAATAAGGGAGACATTCTAGATCAGATGTGCACAGCTCTCCATAATCCTTACATCTGTTGTGTTCTCTATTAGTTTTCACAATGACACTTGGCATTTTCTTAATTGTTAAAGATGTTTTAAATCGATCTTTTTGAACTGATTTGCTCTGCTGTCACATCTGCCACCTCATGTGAGATTTCAAACATTCCTGTTCTGGCTCAACCTCAGTATCCATACAGTACTTGATGTGTTTTTTTTCTGGAAAACATCTTCCAGATTCCAGTATAATTTCCTGCTATTTCTAAATGTCAAGGTTAATACTGGATGTGGCTGGGTTTAGTACTGGCCTCATTATTTTAGACATCCCTTAGAGGCTCCATTTTCTTTTTCCCTAACTTTTGGTTATTTACAATAGTGAAAATACATCTCATTCTTTATGGTGGTGTTGAATTGGTAGTGTAAATATCATATTTGATTCTTTTAGGTATTATTTGTCTATTTTCCTGTTCCCTAAGGAATAAATCCTTAGCTCTCCCCTCCCTTTGATCTTGAATTCTACTTTTCTCATTACCATCATCAGAACTTCAATTATAAAGCCCCACTTGCTATATCTGTGAGTGGCAGAACCTGGTCTTAAAGTAATATATTTTGTCTTTTATCTTTGTATTTCTTTTTTGTACAGCTTTACTTAGAATTGGCTTCAGAAAGATTATATTCAAAGGAATTCACATTGAATTATAATTTGATCAATATTCCAAATGCCAGATACTAGACTTTAAGCAGACTATATTTGTGGACTGCATTCATCAAATAGGCTATGTATCCCTGTGCTGGGGAAGACAGGGAGAGAACAGTTATATTAATCTGTTAAAGTTGACAAAAATAATCTTTAGTACTCTTCATTTATGTACATTTCCTTCTGGCTATCTTGACTAGAAAAAACAGTTTGTAGCACAGAAGAATTTTCATAAGCTGATTTTCAATAGTTGGAAAAGATTAGTGATAAGTTGACGCAGCAAGCTGTGGGCAAAACTGCTAATAATGAAATTATATGTTGCTGAATATCACCTTGTTTTGAATTAAGTAGGGTCTGTATTCCAACAGATATCTAGTCTGGAGATTCTGCTACATAGAGTACTGCTTCCACTCTGCAGAATGGAGCCATTATGTGGGGGAATAGCACGGCATATACAGATGTCAAGTGAAATTCCTTTAAAACTGGTGAGAACTTAGCCTTTGTAAGGACTGATTCAGATATGTAAGCTAGTTGAAATCTATGTGTATATGTGAGTTTTTGCATAATTGCATAAGAGGTACAAGTAATAACAATTTCATTAGTTCTAATTTCTAAAGCTTTATAAAGAGTATTTAAATCAAGCCACCGGTTGTGCTGGAAATGCTGTTATATCTAAATAACAGCTGCTGTTTTACATTAACCTCTGCTTCCAATCAACATGTAAAACTGCAGTGTGAAAAAAATGTAAATTCAGTGGAAGTATCCTAAAGTCAACAGTAAACAAAAAAAATCCCTTCATTAAAAGATTTTATTTATTTGGAAAATGAAAAGAAATTATTCACAAGAACTTTTAAATCTCTGCTATCATGAATTATTTGCATTTGTTTGCTTGCAAAACATTTGCTATACTGTTTTCCCATGTGCACATGCCTGTTCAATATAACTTTAAAATATCCTTTTAAATGGACTTCCTTTAAGTTTTATTTATCTTAACTTCAAATGGGTGCTTCAGAATAGGTACTTGACAGATGTTTGCTGGGCTAAAGCTGAACCTTGATATATGCCTCATCTTCTTTGAATGTTCCTCCTTTTTTAGTTTTCATTTTTCTCAGAGAAACAAAATGAAAGAACTTGGCAAGGCAATTCAGCTTGATGCTCTGAGGCATTGCATGAGTCATTGGAGGAGACTGGAAGATATTCTTATTCTTGCCAGCAATTCAGCCTTTTTACAAGGTTCTTTGTTTAGAAGTAATGGACAACTTTTCCATTGCAATCTCTTCCTCATGCTTTAATTCACCAGTAGTGCCAGGATGATGGGCTTCACCATTATAAATATAGCAGCAAGTGTAATTATTTTGAATATTTTAAAGTTTTTTTTTTAACCCGTTCTCTTTTCTATTCATGATTAGCCAATTATTTTCATTGATGAAAAAAAGGGCTGCTTCATGGGGGGAAATACAATGAATCAAACTAATTAATGTAATTAATAATGCTGGAAGTTTATTCTTGGTATTTCTTACCAAGTTCCCCCTGGACAGGACAACTAAGAAAAAATTCATGAGCAAAACTTTTTCAGTTATTTTTTAATTTTAGATTCTATTCCTAATTCTATTTTCTAATTCTAATTTCTAGATTCCATTTCTTCTCAGCTCTGCCTTCTATTATGTTCTCTACAAATCTCTCTGTAGTTAGTGCTGGCTTGTAGTTTGAAAGATGCAATAACAATTTGGGTTTATGATTTCTCCATCACTTGAAATAGAATTGAAACTGTTGTGACTTAACCTCAGATTTAATCCTTCCAAAACTTGAAGCCAGATCCCACTAATCTTCAGAAGATCATCTCTTTATTTTAAACAGAATCTTATCTTTCTCCCACTGCTATGCCTTTAGCCACTGCAGTGAAACAAGAATGTATATGGGGATCCAAAACAAAAACTAACAACACAAATATGAAATACAATACAAATACCTAATAAAAAACTCAAATTGACATATTGTGGAGCCTCGTGGAGAATCTGTGAGGTGGTAAAAACAGTGTAATAGTCTTTGGATTACCAAAGAGTGAGGTGTAACATGAAAATTCCTGTGAAATACATTAATGTTTTTTCTTTAATAAGGTTCTTTTTTCAAAGGATACTGAGACTGAAGCTTTCACTTAGCTGATGCCCAGAGGGAAGTTTTGTTTCTTTTGTATTTTGGATTAGTTACCAATAGTAAACGCTCCTCTTCTGCTGTCTACTATAAGTATACATCATAGATATGTTGCCTGAGGCTGTTCTTCCACTGAGGCTGTCATCAATTTTGTTATTTCCAATTGATACTTATTAATGCACTTTTAATTCAGTCACTTTATGTGATGTGTGAGAAACCTGATGGTTATTTTTACCTAGTTCTGGAGGCATGGTTTCTAGAGCAGCTTTTTGTGCAACATATCAACTCATCAGCACGGTCACCCATGGACAGCCTGCAGACTGTGAGGTTGCGCAGGTTTTGGCTTGGGTAGAGTTAATTTTCTTCATAATAGCTTCATTTTGGACAGAGCTGTATTCAGAGCTGGGCTGCTGAGCACTGCTTGCACAGTGCCTTTTCTGCTTCTCACACTTTCCCTGCAGTGAGTGCACTGGGGGCTGCAAGAGAAGGAGATGAGACACAGCCAGGACAGCAGACCCCAAATGACCAAAGGGATATTCCATACCATATGGCATCAGGCTCAATATATAAAGGGTGGGAAAGGAGGACGAAGGGGAAGGTGCTCAGAATGATGGTATTTGTCTTCCCAAGGAACTGTTACTGTTACAGGAAGCTGTGCTCTCCCTGGTGTGGCTGAACCCCTGCCTCTTCCATGGGAAGTGGTGAATGAATTCCTGGTTCTGCTTTGCTTGTGTGTGCCACTGTTGCTTTCCCTAATAATCTCTCTTTATCTCAACTCACAAGTTTTCCCATTTTTAATGCTCCAATCCTCTCCCTCATCTGACTGTGAGGGAAGAGAGCAAGTGGCTGTTTGAGACTTGGTTGCCAGCTTGGGTTAAACCACATGGGGAGCCTGAGTCTGAGAATCTAAAAGGAAACATTCCTCAGAGGACGCTTCAACTGTCCCTGAACCCACATGTGGAAGTTCATTGGTTTCATGGTCCATCAGCCTGATCTCAAAAACAGTTAAATGCTGGTATCAAGCCACATGGGTAGACAGTGCGTAATGCAATTTATTTTAAAGCACAACCCTGAGATTGTTCTGTGGATCAATGTCTCAAAATATTAGAGGCTGACATGAATCCAAATAGCTGGATATACAGGTCTGTGGTATGGATGTTATTGCTGCCAACCATTATAAACAGTCTGTTTTATTGCTTTCTTGGGGGAACAAAGCCCACATTCACTCAAGAAATGACGGGTGTTGGCCATTTCTAATAAATGTTAAATAGATTTTTACCATTTGCAGTTTTACTAGAGCAAATTGATACAATATTCCTGCCAATTTGTTCTCACTTCTTTAGTTGTGAAAAACAGATGAGCAAATTTAGCATGCAACAGAGTGAGAAACAAATTCTACTTCAACAGTTTTGCTGGAATTTTACACCTTATAACTTACTTGGTAAGCTGCATGCTTGATTGAAAAGGAAATGGTGTGTTCAGTCGATGTCAGGCCAGTGGCAACATGATGTTAATGTTAGTGCAGATTTAGATGCAGAAATCAAATGTTGGTTTGGGGAGGCAGACATTACTGCTTAGAGGTACTGCAAAGCATGGGAACTTACACAGCTTGTCATTAGTTGAATGGCAGTAGATATTTACACCAGTGAACTGACAGTCAAGGTTGCTGGATGTACGGATATACCACCTTGTTTTGGTAATTTAACTGAAAACTGGAAAAGAAAGTTAACGTAACCTAGGGTGAAATACTCCTTAACATTCAGAAAGAAATGCCGTACTAGAAAAGTCCAGCTAAACTTAGTAAGTTAAGCTGCTTCCTTTCTCTACTGCAACTAGTGTGAAAGAAGATGGAGCTTCTGATAATGTTTTAGTTGAGTCACTTATTTTTCTCCTTTACAATTAAGCTGCAGGAAAAACAGCTGATGTTAATGGTGTGCAGTAACAAGAACACACAAAGACACAAGGCCTGACTAAAGCTCAGCCTAAGCATTATTCTTTAGTGGTGACAAGTGCTGAAGGACTGAGGAAAGGTTCAACAAATTAAACACGTTTCTGCTCTACATCTTCTCAGGTTCTGTCGATCTGAGGCTCAAGGGCAGAGAAAATATCAATCCAGTTAGTGGTTTCTCACCTTCGGAAGTCTGTTTTTTTATGATTCCAAAAGCTCTTTCAATTTTTCTGTTAGGACTTACTTCCTCAGTAAATTTTGCGAGTTTTCCTCCAATGTGTAAGTGGATGCTACATCATGGAAGATGCTTTCATGGTTTTATAGTATTTCTTTTTTATCTGTTTGGCTCAGTCTACCATTCCTGTATTGTGGATTATAGATGAAATATGCTGGTATTATATAGGCTACTGGCAATTATGTTAGTTCCTGCTGCTCAGTTTCCTTTACCATGTTTTCCAGTTAGTTAAATAGTGTGAAAACACAGTTAAAAATATTTAAGTGAAAAACTTGATATTTCATTCTTTCTTGATGAAGTTTCTTGTAGGGGAAAACCCAACAATAATTCCTGTTGAATAGAATTTATTTCTCAAATGGTATTCTTCAAATAAGACTGTTGCACAGTGGTAGATCCATTTTTTTAAGTCCCGAAGAAATCATTATTGGCATCCAGTCTTAACTGTTGTGTAGTGCAGGGCCCATAGTTTCAGTGCTTTTTTCCTTCAGCAAGACCCCTGACATGTCTGTCAGAAGAACACCTCATGTTAATTAGGTGCTAAGAATAAAGCTATCAAAATGATCAAAATATGTACCACTGGCCATTCATTTGGCAAGTTATTGACTGAGTGCATGTAATGAGTCATGCAAATGATCTCTCAATGAACTCAGTGATGAAATTCTAGACAAATAGCCAATATTGAACCCATTGCTCTAAGTCTAGTTTAGAAGAAAAAAGAAGAGGCTTGTCCATTCAAGATGTCAAAGTGTAGTCTGGAATGATTATTCTCACTTTAAACTATGTCAGTAGTTTTCTACCATTGTAGAGTCATATGACATTATGCTGTCTGCTGAAGTTTTCATCATGCTGCAAATTTTCCCATGCTGCTGTCTTTCAAAATTTCTTTTAAAAATCATATTTAGAAAAAAAAAATCTCCAATATGTATGAAATTGGATGTTAAAAATGGTAAATTCTATACTAGAAATATTTAGAATATCTCGATAGATCTGTATATCAATAATGTCTGTAAAGAAATACATTAAGAGAAAATTTGAGGAGTTAAATTGTTGTGGCTGAGGAACTGATGTTTGAACCATGTTTATGCTCCTGAATTTACCTCAGACTTGCTTCATTCTGTTCCCTGAACAGACATCAGCAGCCAAACAGAGCACATATACTGGGTTTATGTCTCCTGAGAGATTTCCAGTTTTTCTACTTGCAAATAGGGGAATATAAATAAACTATTGAAAACCACACTCAAAAACCAAAGTAATAGTGATACCAGCAATTTCTGCATTCCTCTTAATGGACTTTGCCATAACAAATACCACAACTGCTGGGTTTACTTTTTCTCCTACAACCTCCTTGGAGCAGGAGCTGGTTAGTTGCAACAGAGTGACTTTGGATCTTGACTTAGGTTCTTCACCTGAAGAGTAATTTGAATTTCCTGGCTTGTTTCATATGTGTATTTGAAAATCTAATCTAACCCTGTATGTATTTTTAGTAGTGCTCATCAGGAAAGCCTGAAAGGAAAAACTGGTGGGCAGTTTTCCTTATGATTCAGGAGGCTGGTAATTCTATTCCTCTTCCTTCTTGATTGCAATAAAGCAGTGTGACTTAGCAGAAGTAGAAGGAAGCCTTTTCAGACAGCCTCCCCAGCAAAGGCTGCCATGTGAACCGTGACAATACCATGGCATTATGACAACTTCTCATCAACACCCCACCTGAGACTTGCCCCCTCACTGCAGATACAAAACAAATACTCAAGGGTGTGACATGATTTGCAGCTGGGGATGGGCAAAGTTTTTCTCTAAATAGTGAATCTTTTGTGCTTCTAGAAGTCCTCAGTCAGTTATGTTTAATACAGCAGCAGTATCAGTTGTTGAAGGGAAAATGTCATGGTGATAGGTCCAGTAGATAGGGGATGACAAACTCCATTTAAATTCTTTATGCGTCCTAGCATGAATGTGGATTTTAATTTTCCAGCTTGCAGGCTAGCAAGCACACAGAGAAAGATCTGAGAATTTGCTGTGAACTCTGTCATATTGCTGGGAAAGCACATTCCCAGAGGCAAAGAGGAGAACTGAGGTATGTCTGGTTCCAAGAAAGATGCTCTAACTGCGAGGTCAGAGTGTTGCTTTCTTGCTCTTGTGCTATTTTTAGAAAGCCATTCAGGAGAACGGCTCTTTTGGAAGAAGTAGAATGGTTCCTGAAGAGAGTAGGGCAGATGGGTACACTTTAGAAAGTTCATAGTCACATTTTGAGGTGACTAATTAAATAATAATACTAATTAAATACTAATAAATGCTAAACTCTAATAAATACGCTAATAATTACTAAATACGCCTATAAATATGACAAATCACTTTCTTGGATATTTAGCAGGAAGGGAAACACAGTCCCAGACTGTTGGTATGATATGACTCTAGAGTGCATTTGAACTTGGGTTCTTTAACTAACACCTGAGCTTCCTTGGAAAAGGAACTCTGCATGAATTTTCTCTCAATCAAGAGTATCTCCTATCTTTTTTTTTTAAGGGACTGTTGTTAATGCTGGGTGGGTTTTTTTTGTACCCTGGTGTGAAAGGTGTTTCTAATTTTAATGTACTGTCCTATATTTCCTTAATTTTCAGTATGAATCAAGCTGAATCAAAACTCCACAGAATGTTCTGTCAATATAGATCAATTCTGTTTGCAGTGCAACAATCATTTGAAACCTCAGAATTTTAAGAAAAACTGATGTTACAAAAAATCCCTTTGTGGCTTAAGAAGATAGTATAAGGACGCTGAAGTTTAATTCAGAGATGTAAATTTATATTTCAGACTTTGACTATTAAATAAAAAATTCTTTAAGAATTCATTTTTACATTTGTAGCCCAATAAGAAAATACTATGCAAAGAAAGAGTATTCTGGACAATTTAATTACTGACTATGTAGACATGCTGTGCTTCCCACATGGTTCATTAGAAAGACTTAGGTCACACTGTATGTTCTAGCTAACCACTGCCCTTTGGAAGACCTCAACATTCATGGATGTAGACCTTCCTGGAGCAGTGTGGAAAGCAGCCAACCACATCAGAAATTACAGAGGTTACTATTTTCTGTTATACTGTGAAGTTTGTCTAAGGGAGGGGTTTGGAACTAAATAGTGATGATAGAGAAGTGGTGATTATGACTCTGAGCTCCTCTTGTATGTCTCTTTGAGAAAGAACATCTCAAAGTTCAAAATTGCCTTGAAGAAAGACAGATAGGATTAATTCATGCTCATATCTAACAGTTATTTTCTGGTGTGAGTATACACCATTAAGAAATAAAGTCTTTGATTCCTGGGCATGTTTTATATGTGTGTGTGTGTTCTGGTTAATTTAATTGTCTCCCAAATGGATTGTGACTGTACAATGACTTTGAGGGAAATGTTCCATCCACAGATCATAGAATGACAGAATTAGTTGGGCTGAAGAGGACTATTAGAACACCCCCCTGCAGCAGTTTTGCCTTGGGGTTGTGAAAAGCAAACAAAGCCAAGGAATTTCTTTTTCAGAAAAGAAATTTCTTCCACACCTGCATGACTTTCCACATGTTTAAAAGGGTTGTTCTCATATTTGAGAAGGCTGTCATAACCACACACCAAAAATAGTTCTGTACATTCTGAGTAGAGAAATGATTTTGCCTGGATCAGTGAACATAGCAATAATAGCCATAAAGCTTACTGCAGTTTTTGCAGAAGAGGTTTCTTAAATAGCCAGAGTGGTCTTTCAGATGCAACAAAGCATGAACATGAATGGGGTTATAAAAATAATTCTAACATATAATTTTATTAATGCAATCCTTGAAACTCTTTTTTGTCACTATGAAGATACAAAAAATTACAAAGCACAATTGTTTACTGCTACAGAAGTAACAGAAGAACACTAAACCATCATCAGAAATATTTCCCATAGATCACTTGTTTGGGTTAACAAATTATTCTCTTCTTTGCAATAAATGAAGCATTTTGGTACAGCAAAAATTTCATGTACTGCTGGTATTATGTCATTTTGCAACCACATTAAAAAAGGCAAAATGGAGAAAAGGCAAATTACTTTCTGTAACTCTGGATGCCTCAGTAAAAGAAAAAAGCATACAGCTTAAATGAAACAATTTGTTGTCATCAATGTGGTTTTCAAGAATGCTTGAAATGTAAAAAGCCCATTATAGGCAAGAGGTTTAAACTTGGAGATGTTTTTTCACTTATGAGTGGAAATGAGAGTGCAACTATAGAGATAATTGCTTTATTAACTAATAGTTTAAAATGCGACCAAATATATATTTTCACCAATTGTCCATTTCATAAAATGTGTAATATAGCAGAGAATTCTACAGGTAGTTATTGTTCTTCTTTTGCTGAGAGTTCTAGATGTTTAATTTTCTAAAGTTTGAATGAATGAAAATTTTGAGCTTTATGTCCACAAGATGATGATTTCCTTAGTCTTGAGCTGAATGTATCCTAAAATAATCTCAATTTAATTAGAAATACACTGAAGATTTAGTCCATTAGGTAAGATGTGCTTTTAAAGCTCTTTAAAAAATATAAAGATCTATATATATTTATCAATGAAGCATTTCCTTCATCTTATTCTGTTGTATACTTTAAACTACATTTCTAAAATTAAAACCTCTCAGTGTAATGTATGTTGAGCTTTGTTTTTCAATGATTTTCCACTGGACATTAAATGATACTAAAATGATTACTGTTTAAAAATTATTAATGTAATCTTAATTTAGAAACTGCCATAGTAAAATGAAACCATAAATAAATACACATTTTGCTAGAAGATTTCACAGTGCATTAAGTTAAACAGTCACTGTGACTCTGTGAAACACTTGGTTTAAGATAAGATTATTTATGAGGAAACTAAGATGTATCACAGAAATATGTCTGTCATTTCTTTGCATGAAAAGTAGGATCCACTGAGAGATTCATACATTTTTGTTTGCACAGACTTGAAGTGTTTTAAGAAAAACTCTATTTTCTCTCTTACTCAGTCTCAGTGAATTTATTAATACTTGTGGAAAGAAAATTTAAATGTTTTTTTTTTAATTTAAACAGTACTGGACAGGTGGAAAAACTTTTGAATGATAGTTCTCTTTATTCTAAAATTCAATGTCAATTTTACTTTTAGAAATGGTAATGAACAACTGGTTTAAAAATAACAACAAAACAAAAACCAGGTTGTATTTCTGCATTTTAAAGATGATCATATAAAGGCATTTAAAATACTGCATTGAAATTTGTGATTATTTTTACTATGAGGAATTAAAAATGGAAGAAAAGTATATGGCATACCAAGGTCTTCTTCCTCATCAATGCTGGAAATGCACCTATCTTAATCATTGCTCTTATTTTAAGTGACTTCACTTTCACCCCTTCCCAAGAAAGAGGATTGCTCTATCTCAGCCATTTCTACGATGGACAGTAGAAATGTTATAAAGGCTCTTTCATTTGAAAATCAAAGCCTTATATAAAGCCCAATTTTTACATTTTCTTTCCCTAATCCTTCTGTGATCCTAAGCTCCCCTGGCACCATGAGGATGGACTGAACTACACTTGGGGGGAACACTGCAGGTGTCTTGAGCAATTATCTCAATGGGCAGTACATTCAGATTATTACCAAACATAACCTGGTGGTGATTAGTTCAGTTATCTTCTGACCTTGCAGATCTCAAGAAGATAGTATTGCATAGGCAAAACTCCTACTTTGACATAGTATATCTAAAAATCATAGGCTGCAAGATATTGTAGGGACTGTGCTCTCCAAATAGCACGGACAGTTCTGGCTGGCAAGAGGGATAGAAATAAAATTAAGTGTTACAAATAATCTCTCATCAAAAAAGGCAGAAAATATTTCCCCTTTTTTTCCCACTGTTACTTTGCTGTTTGGGGAAGGATGCCTTATTCCTTATGGAGTCTCCAATTATTTGAAGAGCTCTAAATCTCATCCAGATGGAGTTCCATGTGATGCTGAGTAAACAAAGTTGGCTATGGCAGCTGTGCTTCGTAGTGCTGTGTAACTACAGGCCAGGTTCAATGACATATAAATTGCCTTCTGCAGCACTGAGGGTGCTAGATTTAAGTGTATGGGTAGTCATCCTACACAGAAATGCCTGTCTGCTCTGTTCTCTAGTCTTTTGATAGTGCCTTCTTGATAATAATAGTGCCTGTTTGAAAAATAAGAATTAAAGGGGTTAACATGCCTCTGTCACTACAAAATGTAAAGCAACATTCAGTGCTGCACACAGACAGGCTTTACTCTGCTTATACTCATAGCAAACAATATTAAGCATTGGTAAGTTTTTATTTAAGGATATAAAAATTGTGGGGTGGGGGAATGCACTCAGACTTGCAAAGCATTAAGAAAATAAAAGCATCTTAACAGCCAATATTATTCCCTTTCCTGTTAGAGTGTTTCTATAGAGACCAGTTTTCTTTTTACTTTGCTTTTAGAAAATCTTGTGTGACAGTCCTTTATAGGTACTGAGGATTATAACTGTTGAAGAAAGACTGAAGAAAGAAGGTGCTAGGGATGTGAGCTATTGTGGTTGCTTTTGCTGATGACAAAGCAACATGCACGCAGAAGGAGAGAGGAGGAAAAAATAACAGCAAAGACTGAAAATATAGTTTCTATGGTTAGAAATGTCACCATGGTAAAGAAAACTTATAGCAAAACCAAAAAAAAGGGAACTTAAGTAAAATAACTAGTGAATATGAGACGTATAGATATGGAAATTATTTAACTAAAAATTTTATCCTGGAGCTTAGTTCACGCTGGTAAATAAATTGATGAAAAGAAGAGCAACTCCACTAATTTTAGACTTTTTTTCTAATAGTTCCATATATAAAAAACTCAAGAATTTGGGAGCATTGCCTATGATGTATAAAATGAATCAAAGATATTTTAGAAGTGAAGAATCAGCTCCACTGTGTCCTTCACCTGCCTTGCCAGCTGGTCTACACGTGTTCCTGAAAACATGCCTCAGTTAAAAAAGAGAGTCATGCCGAAATTTTGAAATTACGCCATTTCCACATGTTCATTTCCTATCCAAGTAGGAACAATCAGATTTAACACAGCAGAATTTCAAAGACTGCTGAGGAAATCTCATTTTTTGTATGGAACCCAGTGCTACCCCCTTTCAAACAGTTGTCTAACAATGAGGATGACAATTCTTTGTGAGAGATGTGGAAGGTAACTGCAAGTAATGTGAAGTGTTGTGTGGACATTATCTTTTCAATTCTGTTGGTTTTTTTTTTTTTTTGTATGTATGTATATAGTGGATACATACAATACATATATGCACTATATATACTCAACTGGTAGCTCGCTAGTGGAACCTTGACTTCCACTCATGACTTTCCTTTCCTTGCTGATGTGGCTGTTTCTGGCACTGTGTGGGCACATGTATGTACACTCATGAGCAAAGGACACATATGAAAAGCTCTATTGACTTGCCTAAGAGATTCTACTTAATGAAACATAGGTTGCAGACCATCCTCTATTCTCTATGAAACTAGAATAATTATTAGGGTAAAACCAGGCAAAACTATAGCCAAATATTTTATGGAATTTTTTTTTGGGGGGGGGTATTTTTTGCAGACTTGCAGTGTAAATGGAAATTTCTAGCTGGATCTGCCATCATCTGACTTTCTTATTTTTTTTTCCCCAGTTTTTTCACTCTTGGTTCATTTCTAGATTTTAATAGAGTTTGAAACCAAACCAATCTCAGTCTGTAAATTTTAGTGTAACTTACTATAAATGGAAGGCAAAACAACCAAAATGGTTGCAGAAATCCACACTATATTGCTTTAATTGGAGCTTTAATGGACACTGTTATACAACATTGCTTCTTACTAAGAATTCCAAAATGAATACTGTCTCTTTTTATCAATACTACTCCAACAAAATTGGTTCTATGGATATGTCTGTCCCAACCACTAGATTATCTGTTCATTATATCTAACATATTTATGGAAGATGAGGAGTTTAAAACATAAGGGTGAAGCTAAGGTTAAACTTTCAGTCATTATTACTCTTCCTGTCTTTCACAATTACTTCATTTCAAAACTATATCTGTTACTTAACCCTCTGTTTCATATTCTGCTTTCCTGTAATGGCTTAACTGGTGATATGAGCCCAGCAGAAAGGATTTTCTCTTCTTGTCTTTGTAATCCAGGTGTAATTTTGTCAACTTGGAATGTTGCTTTATAAAAACTGTTAGCTTTATAGTCTAAGCCTTGTGTCAGACGTTTTTTCTATCTTACTTAGAAAATATATTTATAAATTAAGAAAATTCCTCCAATTACTTCAGAATCATTTGGTCTTCTCCAAATTCCTTCTCTCTCCATGAAGTATACATCAATTTTAGTTTAAGTTTGTTGTCTGTATAAAAAGTACCTGCTCCCTGTTGATGACCACTTGTATTTCATGCCCAATGGCCAAATATTTACCTTTATCTTAAATAGGGTGTCAATCTATTATTTAAGACAAGAAGACTCTTTCAATCACAAGGCTGAAAAAGATTAATGGAAAATGTCTCTGTGATCATTAGAATTCAAATATTTCATTTTTTATCAGGTGCACTTTACCTTTTGTCTTTCCTCCCTCCATTCCTGCTGACAACACCTGGTTCTTAAATACTCTTTTGAAATAACATGAGTAAGGAAGAAGTAATTGGAAATTCATACCTATTCTCTGGTTTAAATAAATGTCAATGCAAATGTAGAATACTATTCTGCACTGGAGTAGTTAAAAAGAAAGATGTTTGAGTGCTTTGTTTTCTTTATACCAGCAATGTGATCTATATTACAGGAAGAGCAATGTCATTTCAAAATTCAATATGTAGACCTATTTCATTTTGGATAATAAAAAAACAAATTTGTAGAATAATATTTTCTAACAGATAATTTTCAGAATAAGTTTTATTTTGTATTACAGTGTGTTTCTCATAAAAATTCCAAAATTGCTATCTATGATGTATTGTACATGCCATTCTGTAGAATGGCATCTCAGAACATTTATTCTTAATGTGTGGTAGCTTCTGAGAGTTCAGGGTTATTGCCATAGTAGTATAGTTTATCAAAAGGAATATTAAAAGTAGAGGAAAGCAGTGCAATCACTCTGCAGTAGGAACAGAAAATCATATGGTTCAGTTTAGAAAAACATGTTAAGCATTGACATTCTGGCAGTAATGGAGTTTAACAGCCATCGTGGTGAGTCAGTGCTCAGAAAATTGAAACAATGAGAAATGCAGCTGAAAACTTATCACCTACATTTCTAGTGACTGCAGCTTCGGAGCCTGGAGCCCTTGTATATTCAAGGCAAGGCACAGTGGAGGGGACTAAGTCTCAAAAGCAAGATCTCTGGAACATCTCCAAGACTGAGTTACTCAAAATCCATCCTCACTTTTTAAAAAGGGCATCACACTCTCACATCTGATTAAAAAGTAGCAAGTAAATAATATCATTAGAATGCATACACTGCTACTTTTACTGAACTCTTTGACCTCATACATTAATTCATTTGTGTGGCAAAATCCTACAATGTTGATGAAAGAAATGCTGAAATAGCTTTTGATCAACTTCCATTGATCTATATGAATTCACATCATTTGGGGTCTTGGCTCTCAATGCACATGAAACCTGGAGTGTATTACCTGCCTATAACTTCTGCATGTATGTCATATATATTCTTATATATCCAAATCATGCAATCACTGAATGGCATGGGTTAGAAGGGTCCCTAAAGATAATCCAGCCCCAACCCCTGTGCCACAGACTGGAACATCTCCTCCGGGACCAGGTTGCTCAGTGCCCAATCCAACCTGGCCTTGAACACTGCTGGCTTCCTTGCCCTCTCTGGCTTCCTTGCAGACCTCCTTCAGGTACTATGAGGTCTCCACACAACATTTTCTTCTCCACTTTGAACAGCCCCAACTTTCTCAGCCAGCCAACATCATCTGTATTTACTTTATAATCATCATTATTTATCTACTTTACAATCATCTTGTTAACAAGCTTGCAAAACAGTCAAACAGATGTAAAGGAGTATTTCATAGCAAGGGTTGAGCTTCAACCCATGCAATGAACCAGCAGTGGTACCACGTGAGACAGGCCATCCCTACCTCTGGAGATGCTTCTGCCAGAGGACATCAAATCTGGTTTTGTCCTAATGCACACAAAAATGTGTGTCCATGCACATAAAATGTAACAATTGCACATTGTGCATAAGATAAATGCCCTGAAAAATGAGGTAAACTTAAATATCAGGAAGTAGGTATAAGAGCAAACAGAATACATTTTAAACCAGTTAGACCCCCAGGGCTGAAGGGGTGGTTGCAGTTGACCCCTGACTAAGTATTAGAGTTCTCATCATATTCATGTACATTTTGTATCTGAGCCTGGAGAACCCAGTTTATGTTTAAGCTTCTCTCTAAGCCCCCTTTATGATAATGGACAGATTGGACCTCTGTAACAATCTTAATGGTCCTTGTAATGGTTGCAGACAATAACCATGTCATTTTGAGTAGGAATGTGTCTGTGATCCTAATTGGGATACTTCTAGGAAGACAAATATATTTCATTATATCTCTTTGGCAAGATTCGGACATGTTTTCTCACTTCTGAACTGTGTATGTCTCCTAGTAAAGCACAAACCACACTTAGCTCCTAGAGTGGTAGTTGACGCCAAAATTCTCAGTGCTGGCAGGACTGAAGAGATCTTCCCTTTGATTTGTTTTTCCATCTCTCTTCTCTCATGTGAGTTTCATGGTCATTCATGTAAGGGTTTCTACTGTGTTGTGTGTTGACCTTTTCCTTTTGTGTTCACAGATTCTCTGTCTGATGGCTTTGCTGTTTTCTCACATCTACTGGGAGACATCCTTTCTGTAGGAAGTCTTGATTAAGGCCCCCTGGCCACGTGCTGGTTGATATATCGGATCCATTTCCCAGTATGCATACAATGTTCTTTGATGAAATGAGCTTTATGATTGCAATGCATAAATATTTGGAAAAGATATGAAATATAAGGATATTTATGGACATTAGTGAAATAAGCAGTTTCATTTCTTAATCATCCATGTATAGGAAAGAGAATCTTGAGTTTGTGAAATAACCATATGATTATGATCAGTGCATAATGATTGCTTTTTTATTATTTGTGATTTTAAGTTTGATTTAACTGTTTTTTTCCCAAGTGGCCTCTACCAATGAAATCCCAAACATACAAAAAATAAATAATGTGCTTGATGCATTTTTCTACCTTAACATGTTGAAATTAACTTTGTCTCTAAGTTTCCAGGCTTTGTATCACTGAACAATTCTGTATTGCCTGAAGGGCTGTTATTTTTTCTTTGTTGATAATGTAGGTTTTTTACATTACTGGTTTTGACTCTGGCAACTTTATTTTAATATATTTTCATTTTGTTTTTCAGTGTTTTTCTGTTTGTGAAAAATACCCAAGCATTCATTTGCTCAGTGGCAGCCAATGAAAAGATCGGGCATATGATAAAATGATACGGTGCAGTTGGGCAATCAGAGAAAATGTAAAATATGTATTTATGTCTTTGCTCTGACTTTTAAACCAATAACACTTCATCTTCCTCCTTAGGTTAATGAGTACCAAGTAGTGATAGCTTATGACACATATTCTGTATATTCTAAAACCATGTTTAATACCAACTAAACATTACATATTTATTGCGGTTTATGTCAATGATATTTATATAATTGAGCTACAAATGAAAGACCAAGTATTTTTATCTCTGGGCTATTTACTGTTTCATGCTTAAACATTTAGTTTAAAGTTTGAACTGGAACAAGAAAAGAAAGAAAGAAAGAAAGAAAGAAAGAAAGAAAGAAAGAAAGAAAGAAAGAAAGAAAGAAAGAAAGAAAGAAAGAAAGAAAGAAAGAAAGAAAGAAAGAAAGAAAGGAAGAAAGAAAGAAAGAAAATTATAAAGGTAAGATGATATTTCATCTGCTCCTTGAAGTAAATTTATAATAATAGGTGGTGGCAGTTAAAGAATTTTTTAGTGTTTCAGTGAATTCCTGAAAGCTATTAGGTCAGCCTCAAAGTAAATAAAATTCCCTTCTCATCTTCTGTATATTTTAGTTATCTGAAAAGCAATATACAGTTTCTGTCTTATATTTTAAGTCCTCTTCAAATTATTCTCTTTCACTTCTTCAGGCCATCGTCAAATACAATTATGTGCTTTTTTTCTTAAGATATCCAGTCTGTGTAGGAGCAAGGTATCCTTGGGCACATTGCCACATCAGAAGACTGATTATGATCATGAATGATGGTGCTGAGTAATTTTTCTTCTTTTTGGGTGGAGGTGAAAGAGCCCAATATAGTTTCCAGCTACCCTAAAATTGCTACTGCTGTATTATTCCAATGTAAGTGAGAGTCTACCTCTAGCTAAATCCAAAAGTGAGTGATTGGAAGAGAAGTGGTCTAGTAGAAAGGGATTGCAAAAGTTAGATTTTTATGCTTAGGGCTGTCATTTGTTCACAATTTCACCTTGAGCAAGAACTTTAAACTACTCTCTGCTGCATGTGACTTATCTGAACACTTGTTGAGGATCTCAGTAGGTATAAATCTTCCTTACATCCCTGTAAAAAAAACCCAACCAAACAGCAAAATCCCAACATCCCATAGAATCTTAATTTATTTTCTTTTTTTTCTAAACTCCCAAAAGCAGAAGTGAGAATAGATTGTCTTTTGGCCAAATTCTGTGTCAAGGGAAAACTGAACCAAAGAGGGGAATGAGTTGGAACCTTTGCTTGTTTCTGACACTTAAAGTAATGAGTTTCTACTCAGAACAGATGAGGGAGTCCCTGGAGATGAACAGCCATTCTTCCTGGCAACAGGAAGCTTTAGCCTGTTAGTCCTTCTATTTGTTTACATTTTGTTAAACAGAAGTGTTGATAGAGGATTAGAGAGCCCTGGGTGCTCAAGTAGTCCCTCGCTACTGGGTTATCGGTGTGAATCTGGCTGATTAAATAATCCGCTGGGAACTGATAATAACTAAAATCTGTGTGCAAGAGAAGCTTAATCAAGAATTTTCTACAACCTTTCCCATGATTGCCATGAGAATTTTTCTCGCTAGATGATGTTACAGGGACAAAACCTGCTGGGTGCAGGACTTCCTCGAAGCCAGAATTTGAAGATTATGGCGCTGCATCCAGGGAAGAGAGGATGCTGTTTAAATGGAATTTCACTATCAATGAACTGGCATCCAAGTAGCATGGCACTTAACCTGCCAAAAGGCTGTTGAATATTGACTGAATTTAACGTCTCTTGATTTTGCGCCAGCTCTACTTATCAAGGAATTTAAACACTTTTTAAAAATTTCTGAGAACAAAAGTAAATACCTTCTGACTTCCATTACAGGCAGAAAAAATCATTTATTGAGTCGTCCGTAATAGCACTTAGGCCATAAGATACACTTTCCTGAAAAATTGTGATGTCATGCTTGGGTGGCAAAAGTGACAGAACAATTGAAAGAAAGAAATTAATCATTGTCAGACTTCTCCAAAGTAATTTCTTTTGGATACAATAGGTATACACTACTTTTACATCCTTTTCTTCCAGAATATGAATGGAAGTCACTCAGAAATGGAAGAATTTTTCACTATTATTCTAGAAAATTAAATTAAAATATTGCATTTGTCACTAGTCTTATTTTAAGCACTCTAACTGGATCCAAATACAACTCCTGTTTGAAGAAAAACATTGTAAATCCAAGTGACAGTGACCTGAAAATGAGACTAAAAACAGTGAAGGGATGAGAACTGTGTATAAATTAGCCAGCTTATACAAATAGCTATTACATCCTTTACCTGTTGAATCCAAACAGGCACTTGGGTAACATTGCATTACTTCCCATAGTGGCAACAAAAACATTTCAGCAGAAAGGAAATTTAGGAGTACCCCCAAAACTGAAAGTGCCCAAATTTGAATATATTAGATATTTGAAGGGATTTTTTGCTGGTTCTCTATCTAGATTATTTTCCTTCAGCCACAGTAACAGAGAAACCTGCTGATTCTTAGCATCTCTTGGAGCACAACTGTAATTATTCAAGGACATGCATTCAAAAATGGAGAAAAGTGAAATAAGCAGAATGACATTTTGACCTGTTTATCTAGATTGTTCATTTCCCTGCACTGAAGCCTACAATCTTTAACAGTGGATCTTGGTAAAACACCTAATATTTATTCTTTAAATGTATTTATTGCCTCAACTGCATTATGATTGCCAGGCCAATTTAAAAAGAAATCGTTATTCAATAGAATTACAGATTCTTCAATTACCTCCAGAGTTTTTATCTGATTTTCCTTCTTGAGGAATACAGTATGCCAGATAGATTGCATTGGGAGTTTTAAAAACCCATTTATTCCTTAGCAACTTCATAGCATTTTAAAAGTAATAAAAAAAGTTTCGCTTACTTGCATTCCATCCCAAGTATGGTTCACAAGTTTTCTTAAATTTGTTTTGGCTGCTATTACATTGATTTCTACTTTGCCCTCTAACCCCTTTCCAGCTTTCAAGAGAGGCAGCTGGTTGTCTGTTGATTATGACAGTGACTTCCACTTCTCATTTTTTGGCTCTAACCAAATGTTTCAAACTTCTTGTTGATTGCTGTAGGATGGCTTGTATGGCACCCAGCTGTAGTCAGTGTTTTAATGATGGAAATCTAGTCCATTTTTAATGTGATTAGAGTTATAACAGTTTACAACAGTTTCAAAAGTTTGGTAAAAGTGATATTGTTGGGGGCAAATACTTTGAAGTTGGATGCAAGAAGGATGCAAGAAATAGAGAGAGTTGGAGAAATAATTCCATCAATTCCTTTCATGACCTAAAATTTTAACTGGCATCTGTGGAAAGATGTAATTGCTGTCCTCTGGTGTTCTGTGACTGTGTTAAATTTCGTGTCTACTTTATAAGGTAAGAAATTTCTTTTTTCCTCTGTTGAGAAAGGTAAGGAAGCAACCAGATATATTGTCAGGGAAGTATTTGTTTCTTGAAATATATAATTGGTATGATTGTTTGCTACATCAAAATTACATCAGTGAAGTTATAACAGAGGAAAGAGACTTTAAACAAAACCAAAAAAAGAGTGAATACATCAACTCAGAATTTGAATATTGCATGTTATGTGAGCTAGGAGTCTTTTTGACCTTAAAGATGAAAATAAATAGCAAAAACATAATAAAGCAGCATGTTGATGTTTGACATCAGAGAAAGACTATCTCATCAAAGATGAAATGGTTAATTTGGGCTTCTAAGGTAGGAGGTGAACCAGTCCATTTTCTCCCAGAAGGGAGAAAACCAGTCCATTTTCATATTTTCCCAAAATGCTACTCATGAAAAAGGTTGATTTACATTAAAGTTTAAGTCATATGCTTCCTAAACAGATGTTTGTTTAACCCCATTCATAGAATGTAACTTGAAACTAAAAGCAGAATGCTTTCCACAAAAAAACAAAAAGTGGGTCATGCTGTAGACTGCAATTACCTGGTGGTGAGTTTGCACAGTCTTTCTCTCCCTCCCTGGAGACTGGTTACTATTCTACAAACACTCCAGTCAAGTATAAGTTTGTCAGCATTGATTGAATGTGTCTGCAGTTTACCATTAGCCTGATGAGATGCTTCCTCTCCCAACAACTGGTTCAGAAAGCAGTTCCTCTCCCTCGTGCTCATTAGGTGAGGGCTTGGAATTCTTCATCCCTGAGCTGATTGCTCCCTGCAATTGGTTTCTTCCAGCCTTCAGGTGGCTACTCTTCTCCCTCTGCTCTAATTATTTTCAGACTTCAATAGTCTCCAGTTTACCATCTTATTCCTATACCCACTGTCCCCACCACAGACTTGGTCCCTATTCTAAGGGCAGCATATCCGTAAAGATTTATCCATTTTTACTGGGCTTTGTTATAATTATTTAGTCAAATCCTACCAAGTCTAGATTGCACCCAGACTAGCCATTTCATAATCCTCTCTTTTTGGAAGGTGTCTTCAGGTAGCCTGTGTTTTTAAAGCCTATGGCCTGATAGTCTCCCATCTGGCTAAGACCAATAGTTCCTCCCACAGTAAAATCCTCTGAGTGTGGTGATGCACAGCAAGATTGGATTTTCAGTTTCAGTGAAATAGATTAGACTAATGTTTATATTAGTTACTCTAGTAGTTTTGCAAACTGTTTCAACATCTTCTTTGGAGAGACTGCTGTTCTGCAAATACTGCCGCTGTCCCATGAAAGACTTTAGGGAATAGTATCATATAAGCGTGCTCATTTACTTTTGCTGGACAGATATCCCATGGATGAGATTCTGGCATGTATTAAGTACAGCTTCTGTTTTCAGACCAGTGGATTTTCTTTATAAAAGTCTTTTTTTTTTTTTTGTGCACTTGGTAGGAAATTTCAATATGGCTATATTTGGAATTCATTCATTTCTGTGTAAATCTGGAGTCACTTCTGAAGATGTCAGTAAAGTTGTCCTGCATTAACTTCAATGTCACACTGATGAGGATACTGCCTGCTGTCTGTCTTGGTGCTACATCTGGTCTGTCACCAGTCATGTGCATTTTCAATTGATGGGATTGCCCTTTCCCCAACTGCTTCCCTGACAGGTGGATTCTGTAGTTACTTAAAAATACTCCAAATCCCAGTGGATAGAATAATTAGTCTGATCATTGCAACAAGCTTTCCATTGACTGCTGGACCAGTCTGTGTTTAAACTGCCATCCATCTCCTAGGCCTTTCTTGCTGCCAGCATGTCAGCTGACATTATCCCTCCTGCTCAATGGAATGAAACTGGACAATACTGGCCTCCTGCCAGCTCAGTATTTCATCACCAACTCACCTCCTAGAATCTAATTTTTTGTGGGTAACCATTTTATTCTGCTTCAGCCACTTTAATTTAAAACTCTTCAGTCTTCTAAGCAATAATTTTTTCATCTATGTGCTATAATGTTTTCTTAAGAATTTATGATTTTTTCATTCCTCTCTCCCTTCGTAGTTGTGAATTGCCATATTAGCCTATTTATAAAATTAGACTGCAAATACTCTTTGGAAGCTCCTTTTCTTGACCCCCTTCCTCTTCTACAGATTAAAAAAACATAGGAAAAAAGGACTTAACCTTTGATGAACTTGCTGCTAAGGTAGATTAGCCATTTTCAGTTGGCAAGATTAATGCTGCTATCAATATTATTAAGTAACTCGGTATGAATTCCTCATTGTGTAAATTCAAAGTAATAAGTGTTATTAGAGCTCCAGGCAATCCATTTCACTCTTACCTTCCCAGTGTTCTTTCCTAAGTGAAAAATAAATAATAAAACTATCAGACTGTTGACATAACTTTTAGCACGTTTTGTTGCTTGATTTAGATTGGAGGACCTAGAATTGCAAACTGCTCTGAGTTGTGGCTGTGTTTCACAATTTTGGAAGCAGAATATTGTATTATTGTTTATTGTGGTTTTCAGTATTTCTCCTTGTTTGGGAATGTTGGTAAGGTTACCAATGAAGAGGGACTCTGAAAGCAGACAAATGATAGACAAAATGAAAGCAAGTTGAATTTCAAGTTGACTTTCATAGAAAACTCACTTTCAAGGAATAATTCATGGGAATGAGTCAAAGTATTGGGAAGGAGAATTTTTTTGATGTTGATTGGTTAATCTTTTGTTGCTTCTTAGAGGAGCATATTATGGGTACCAACAGCTCAGTCTTCCGTTCTCTGTGCCCCCAAACTCTCTGTCACACCAGTAACAGTTGTCCCCATTCTAAACTTGGACACCCCATTCACTTATGAAATTAATGCAAAGATTTAACTGTATTTATATATACTGTTAGTATATGACTATACTAACAGTGATTTTTTTCAGTAATATCAAGTAATTTTGAGGGTGTTATTTTGAGTCCCTACATCTCCTGCCTGGATGACAAAATTCAGTACCTTGAATGACCTTGGCAAAAGCAGAAAGGAGGAAAACACATGAAGTGAGGAGGTTATGGGATTACAAATATGAAGAAGTTGACAGTATTTTTTTTTTTTTTGATTGGTTAATTTAATAATTTTTTTTTGTTAGGTTTAATTTTAGTTTTGATAAATTGACAGAGATGAGATACAGTTGAGTTTTCCAAGGCAAATAATGTAATTTACTGCTCTACTTCTTTGGAATAAAGTGGGTTTCTTTTTCTTCTAGGAGGAGACATTAACTCAGAGTTCTGAGATGTCTTACTCCTTTAAGAAAACACTTTTTCCTGAGGTATTCAAAGTCAACAGGCACTTGTTCCTCTGTCACTTTCCAGGTAATTTATATTTTGTTTTAGGAGAAAAAAAATAAGACATGACCAAATAATGTCAGCCATAATGCAGTTGCATTGAGATGCAGGAAGTGAAAAAAGTTTCCCTCACTGAACCTTCAGTGTTCCCACACTGCAGGGAAGAGATATTGTATCTTTTCTGAGGCTTCAAGGCTGTTGGCTGTGTGCCTCAGAGAAGGGAGCCAGAGTTGACAAAAAGTCTAAATGTTTCAGAAGGGCTGGAGGGTGTCCAAGGGTACCCATGACCCTTTGATTGAGCACTAAACTCTGTACAAGGAAGTGAAAGAATAGATATGGCATTTTGGCAACCAGTGAAGAACTGCCTGTGCCTGTCAGCATTTTCAGGGCCACCATGACTTCTGGTTTTAACAGAGCTTAGAATTTAGTGAAACACTTTTCTTCATTCCTTCCTCATTTGGTGATTTTCAGGTATTTTTAGTTTTGTCTTCTGATATACCTTTACTAGATCAGGAAGATGAGCCTTCCTGTACCTGAATTTTGCAGATGCATTTGTGAACTTCAAGTCAGCTTTCATGCCATTTAATTGTGGGCATAAATGAGAGGATCTAGCCAAGTAGTGATTTCATTAATAAGTAGGTGGGACCCCAGCCTTTCTACATTTCCATTGCTGTATCTGCCATACTAGATTGTCAGCTGAGTTGGCCTGTTTACCAAGTGAGCTACTATTTTGATCATACTTTTCTTCCATTGCTATATATAAAGAAAGAATGTAAGAAAAATATTTGCTTATTACGTTTAGATTAACTGCAGTATTCTGCTCTTTACTCTCAAATGTCATAATTCTCCATATCAATGTTATGTTTGGTTAGACCTGCTGATGTGGCAATTTCTTTGTGTTTTGCTTGTGTTTGATGTTCAGAGCATGCTGTAACTTTATTTGTACAAAGCCTGAAGGAGAATTTAAAAGATGTGCAGGAGTCTCACAGAAGCCTTGATGTTTTAAGATCTGTTGCCTGTGAGAATGAGTTAACTGATGATGAATTTTCTGGTAGCTGGGGCAAGAGATACTACATATGAAGAAACTGAAGAGATTTGTGTGGAAGTTCTTGCTTAATTACTTCATTGTGGTCTCCATCAGTTACATAAAAGTAGTTTGATTTTGTGAAAGCCCATATGAGGTTTTCATCTTCAATAGGTGGCTGATCCTTTTTCTACTCAATACACTGTATTTTGAAGCCCTGTGTATGAACCATGATAGTCACAACACTTCTTTGTCAACACTACTGGTTTATCCCTTTCCCTTTCATACCATTCAGAACACTGCAGAAAGCAGTTTCTGGAGGCATCAAAAGTTTTTCCTGGGATGGCATTTCACACATTTCTGGAAAAGTGGGGAATGTGCTGTGTAAAAATTAAGACAACCAACTTAGACTTATATAATTTGTTAATAAACTAATATTCTATAGAAATATTTCTCCTAGCTTATTATTTTTCCAGATTACTCCTGTGAGGAAGCCATCTTTTCTAACCTTCTTTTTCTCCTTTCTACTCAAATCTGAATATATTCTAGAAAATGTCCAGTAGGCTCCAGGTTAACCTCAGCAGTTCTGCTTCAAATTGCAGCCAATTTGTTACCAACTAGAAGCAGGATGGCACAACACTTCTGTTAGCCTGTAAATCAGATTCTCAGGGACAGACCCATACCTCTGTAAGGACTGAATGAGAAGCCATGTATTCATAAGCAAAGTCTGAATTAATAAAAAACTATATGAGTTTTACAAGTTAGAGCATTATCTTGTCCTCAGAGAACAGTATTAAATTTTTTACTGCGTTCTGTCAGTTTCTATCTGAGAGTATGGAAAGGTAAAAATATTCTGGTCTTAGAAAATCTTGACATAAGCTGGAAATCAGACTTTTGGTCTTGAGGGAGCAGTCCTGAAAATCTATGTGGGAAGAATGTTGCTAGTGGTAAAGAGGCATTGAGGGAGAGCATAGTAATAGATGACGAGGAATCAACCAAGAAAACCATCAAATGGGCTGCACATGGAAAAAAACCCAAAACACTGAAGAAATAAAGCTATTAGAAGCTGTTAGAACCAGAGCACTGTTTTAAATCCCAAATAGCAGAATGAAGGATCCAGGGAAACAGATTTCTCTAGCATTACTTTAGTCATGATGTAAGTCAGTAGTGCACAATTATTCAAATTTTTCTGCACCTCTCCGAGTCCTGCTGATGTAGCATTAGGGCCACAAAGGCCTGTTCTACTCCTTGCATCACTGTTAAAATCTGACTGGAAAGGCAGATTTCAGTGATGAGATATGGCGAGCAGAAATCATAAGAATACAGTACACTGGCATTTTCTAAGCTTTATTCTCAACAGTTGCACTTTTCTAAGCTGGTATATAAAGGATGACAGTGGTAACCCTGGACTACTCTGGAGAAAAGAATGAATCTTAATCTCACTCCTACTCCTAATGGCAATGGGTCAGGTTTCTAAGAGAATTTGTATTACAGTGAATATATTCCAGGAGAAAAGCATAATTGGAAGACAGGAAAATTAGAGAACAGACAAGTTTTATGTAAAGAAACATTTTAATTTGAAGACATGCAACCCATAGTTTTCAAAATCATGTGCTTTTTTCCTAAAGGACTAAACTTCTGCATTGGTTTGATATTTTTGGAAGGAGGGCAATATAATTGTCTTATTTATTTCTAATTTTTTTATATTTTCTTTACTCCTTTGCTTTTTTTTTCGTCCTACATATCCTTTGCTATTCTCCTCAGCCATGTGTACAATAAACTTTCCTCAATTAAAAATGCAACTCTTCTTTTTTGCCTGTACTACTTCATTCCTCTTTTTTCTTAAAACTCTTGCTGCTGATGTCTCAGAAGTGCATTTTAACTATGTGAAGCATTTGACAAACCATATCAAAGGCTGCGGTTTGTTGTGGTTTGTTTGTTTTCCCAGCACTATAATTAATGAATTTTAGCAGACATATCTGCTTTCTAAGAGTTCTGTTTTCAACACTGGCTTGCTTCTGCAAGATCTCAGAACAGATTTAATATAAATATAACCACAAGGAACAGGGTTGCTTAGGTTCTGTTCCTGTAACCAGCAGAGAGGTTTTCTTTTTTATTTCTGGGATAAACATAGGTTGACTGTGAACATGTTGGAAGCCCATGGTACTTTAAATTCTGCCTTTTCCTCTTCTAGTAACTCATTTCTACATCTATAAAAATATTTGTTTTGTTTTTTCCCCCAGTAAATTTTCTCTATTGTTAATATCTCATGCATGTATTTTAAGGTCCAGGTGGAGAAGAATTACTACTCCTTATAGCATTTTCTCTGTGCTGTTTCCATGAAACAAGTCCAACAATTTCTGCTTATATTTTGCTGCTTGGCAGAAGGTGTCCTCTTGGTAATTTGCTACAGACCTGGCCTACAGGCAGCAAATGTTCTACAGTTCCTGACAGTATATGTATTTTGGGGACTTGGAGCCAATGTAAAAGGGGAAAGGTCATGCTGTAATCAGTTTAATGGTCTTGTAAGAACTCATAAATTCATAGATAGTAGGTTCTTTTTCTTTCCTTCAGGATTAGAATACTGCGGCTGGAGGGAGGGCTTTGAAGCTTCAGGGAACAGAGATTATTAGTCATAGAATTGTAGAATATCCTGAGCTGGAAGGGACCCACAAGGATCACTGAGTCCAACTCCTGGCCCTGCAGAGCACCCATCCCCTTGAGTCACACCACATACCTGAGAGTGCTGTCCAAACACTTCTTGAGCTCTCTCAGGCTGGTGCTGTGACCACTTCCCTGGGGAGCTGATTCCAATGCCCAGTCACTCTCTAGGTGAAGAACTTTTTTCTAATATTCAGCCTAAATCTCCCCTGACTCAGCCTGATGCTGCTTCCTTGGGCCCTGTCAGTGGTCACCACAGAAAAGGTATCAGTGCTGCCCCTCTGCTCTGCCTCACCTGTAAAAAGCTGTGAGGTCTTCCCTCAGCTCCTCTTCTCTAGGCTAAACAAACCAAGTGGCCTCAGACTCTCCTCATATGATTTCCCCTTCACCATCTTTTTAGCCCTCCTTTGGGTGCTCTTTAATAGCTTTATTTCTCATATTCTGGTGCCCAAAATTGTGCACAAGAATCAAGGTGAGGCTGCACCAGCACAAAGTAGAGTGAGACAATCACCTGCTTTGACTGGCTGTTCTTGCTGTTCCTGATGTACCCCACTATTTAATTTTTGTTGCTAACTTTTAAAAATCTTTAACTTGAAGATCTTATGCAACATTATACCTTATACTGGTAGTGCTGTTCTTTTCTCTGTTTCACATTTTTCAAAGTAACAAAAATGTTATTCTGAAGTAGCATCAGCAATTTGCGAATAATTCCAGATTTTACACTGTGCTACCCTATTAGTTGTTTACATGCAGAAACATAAGGCAATCAAAACCCAACACGTGATGCCCTCCTGCTAATAGAAGTGTTTCCATCTATGTGTTTAGATAAGGGCAGCAAGAGAGACTGAGTCTGCTATTCACATTTTTTCCATGAGTCCTGTTTTCTGTTTCTTCATATTCTGGCCCACATGTCCTTTAATTGTCACCTTAGACACTAGCTGTACTACTCCTCTGATGCTTGTGCACTTAGAACAAACACACAAACCCCCTCTTTATTTATCCTCTCTTCTCAACAACTTCTTTAATAAGTAGCTAAGAGAGTAATTTTTCATTAGAGTTTTAATCAAGATGATATGTCCTATTAAAAAATGATTAGGAATTTGCCCTGTCCTGATAAAGTTTGGGGTTATTTTCATAGAATCAGAGAAAACCCATGTTGGAAGGGACCTTGAAAGGCCTTTTGTTCCAACCTTTGCAGAAACAAAAGTCACAGTTATAATTTCTCATGTCACCTAGAAATGTAAGAAAATTTCTGTTCATTAATTTCTGTTCAAATTTTAATTCATTAGTAGTCAATATTTTGTCAGACTAGCCACTTTGTTGTTCTCTATATTGCCTAATAATGACAGTAGTTATAAGATACAGATCCACAGATTAATTCCTCGGCAAATGTACCAAAAAGATCCAAAGAAATTAAAAAGGCAGGTCATCTGTCTAAATATTAATAATACAGGGAAGGGTAAAATTGGATGTATAGCAGAATTTAAAAGTTGTCAGTCTGGATTGAGAGATCATATTCTTGCATGGAAGACAACTGCTGATTCAGAATTAGAACATGATATCTTAATATTTGTTTGGTTTTCAGTTTGTTGATGATTGTCCATTGTTTTGTTAATGGTATTATCACCATTTTTGCTGCTTAGTGCTTCTCTAAAGATTTTTGCAAATACATTGGGAATGATATTTAAAAATAATACTTTACTCTTTCAAAGAAGCCTTTTCCCTTTAATTTCCATCACTTTTCTCCTGTACTCACTTTTGCTAATCTCATCCTGTGAAGTGTGTTATGGAAGTGTTTCTAATAAGATTCAAAAGAGAGTATTGTCGCAGTTATATATATGTGTATATAATTACTTACAGAAACCTACCTTTTGAAAGTTGTGGAACAGTGAAATTAAGTGTTAGTTAATTTCCTAGCATTATTAGTGTATGATCATTGTATTAAAGGCTACATTGTAATAGAGATAATGCTTTCTTTTATTTCATGATCACACACTTTTTTAAAATGATCCCCACTCATCAAGTGTGGGGATGTGTAAAGTGTAAACGATCTCTAAGCAAAGAGGGATTCACTATTCCATTTCACCCTTATACTAAACGTTTGGCCCATGCTCTCTGTATGACATGTTATTCAGATTGTCCTCCTGAGAAAAAGACATTAATCTCTCTATGAATTGAGAAACTGTAAACTGTTACTGAGCAGAATTTTATAGCATGCTGCAAAAAAAGGTTGTGATATTGTTGTATTACAGATGGAGATACCAAAGTGTGAACAGCTCACTGTTTAAATGTTTAATTTTTGGGGGGTGTCCTAATGTTAAATTAATGAGATTCAGTTGATACTTTGCTTTATTTCCAGAGTACTAAATATTATTTAGCTTTTTATATCTCACCATCTAGTGACTACTACAGCATTTTTGTGGGGCAGATTGACAACTTGAAGGCTTACATGATGATGGGTAAAGAAACTGCCATCACTGGTGCAGTTGTGGTTACTGCACTACAAAACATTTACCTGGTAGTGCTTTGATAACACATGAGAGAAAGCAGGTGCAGAATCCAGTTTTCAAATGTAATGTTCATGCACTCTTTCTGCAGTACTCCCTCATTCATAATTTTCCTGCAAACTCTAGAAGAAGTTAAAGGTCCTGTACTCAAATGTCTTGTTCACTGCAGAGTTCTTTTGATGCCCAAGAGACTAGGGGAGGAGTATGTTCTTGTCAGTAAAGGTTCCTCCTCTCTAAGTAAGGAAGGCTTCAGGGTGACTTAATTGCAGCCTTCCAGTACTTGAAAGGAGTCTTTCAGAAAGAAAAATGGAGAGGAATAATTTACAAGGACATTCAGTGACATGACAAGGGGAAATGGCTTCAGTCTGAAAGAGAGTAGGTTTAGATTAAATATTAGGAAGAATTTCTGGACTGTGAGGGTGCTGAGTCACTGGAACAGGTTGCCCAGAACATTTGTGGGTGCTCCAACCCTGGCAGTGTTTTAGGCCAGTTTGGATATGGCTCTGGGCGACCTGGTCCAGTGAAAATATGTCCCTGTCCACGTCAGGGGGCTTGGAACTAGATGATCTTGAAGGCTTCCCTCACAAGTCATTCTATGATTCTGTGAAGTAACTGGGCTGTATGTGAAGATGTTTTGTATCTCATATATCATCCAGAGAATGAATTTCTATGCAGCAGTAGAAAACTAACAGCCTGACTTCCAAACAGAGAGAAAATGAATATTATGTTGTACTCATGACAGTTTGGTTTTCACTTTGCTATTTTTCCTCTTCAACTGCTGATTTATTCAAGCAATCTAAAGACACATCAGCTTTAGTCCCCAGTACTGCCCTGTATGTAGCTGGGTGACAGAGTGTGGAAACAGTCATGTATTGAAAGGGCCTCAGCCTGAACATAAATACTGCTGCACCAGAACTGTTTCTCAGTTTTAACAGAACTGTATCTTGTGATGCACACTGGCTGGTTTGCTACTGAATCAATGTCCCTTTCCTACAGCTTTGGTTTAGGAGGCGTTCATTAGTGCGATTTTGTTTTGAGCAGTCCTAGATCTATGTCCAGCATGCACATTATAGTTATCCTGATAAAGTCACAATGATGGCATTAAATAAACATGCTAAGTTTGCTTCCAGGAAAGTGTAAATGTCATTTTTAGTGAGGCAGAGAAGGAGTTAATTAGGAAAATATATAAGAAAGATATTAATAATTTAGTTTTGAATCTACGATCTGTAAAACAGCCAGGAAATTTACATTGAAAGGAAGGACCTCAGATATAACTGTAAAGGAGATTCAGTGCCTTTTGCAGCAATTGGGATATATATGTTTCAGGTCCTGTTAAACATCAAATTACACGTGTTTGTTAATAAAATGCTAACCTCCACAACAAAGGACTTCACACTTGTTTCTTATCTCTCATTTTGGGATCAGCTGAAGTGACACATCCTGCAGTTTCCAGGGAGACAGCATTTTGCTCACAGACCAGACTCACGTTGTGCTGCTAACTCCACAGATACTTTGATTATAGGAGAGAACTTTTTTCTTAAGTTTTTAGTCTTTACCATCAGTAATGAATTTTTCAGAAAACACCCTCAAGTGCTTTATGGTGCTGTTTTCTCATGCAGTTAATTAATAATGTTTTCATTTTCAGTGTTGTGTGATCGTTTCTCATAAATCCACATTAGCTAATGCTCTATTCCCATATTCAAACTAGTGGGGCTTGCTGTAGAATATAAACTACAGTAGTTCAGCTTAAATTTTTTTAAAAATAGTCTTAAATAGGTGTTTCTATTTATGTGCATATTTTTTTAACCATTCAAGTCTGTGTTCAAAAGTGTTTCAGTTCCCAAAATATTTCTTACCATTACAGTGCTTTCAACAGGAAATCCATCACTTTTAAAAAGCAGCAGTTTCAAAGCTTTTCCAACTCTGCATAGTAAAAGAGGTCATCATTAATCAGCATCTTGTTTTTTTTCACCAGAAATCATGCAATTCTTAGAACTCCTGGTTGTTATTCAATTGCTGTGGGAAAAGTAAATGTCCTTTGAAGTTATAAATAAAGAAAAGCCAAAGACCATCCAGCACATAAATTTCAACTGACTACAATGGAGTTTCACACATCTATGTAGTAAATTAATCTACCTAGTAAATTACTGTTGATAAATAATGTGTCATGAAGAATTACTTAGATTTTATTAACCTATACTGAACTATACTCCTCACACTAAAATATTTCACTGCATTATTTTACTGCCTATATACTGTCACAAAATAAACTACCGACTATGGAACGATGTACCAGTTTTGGACAGATTGATGGATCTAGATTACGTGAAAAAGTCATGTCTTCTTAGGACATTGCAACACTAAAGCATTTCTGATGCTCATAAAAGACATCAGCAAATCTCAGCTGGGTTAGGACATGGAATAGAGGCTGGCAGCTGCACAGGCAATAGAGAAGGTTTCAGTTTGCTGTTAAAGAAGACTTTCAGAACCCTTATGTTTAGGAGGTTTGTTTCTGCTATGCTAACACTCAGGGGAAACTTCTTAAATTTCATACCTAAGTAAAAGTCCAGCTAGGTGTTGAGCCTAAATATCAGGACATCATAAGTATCTAAGCCATGGTCTAGATCTGTTAAATAGTGGGACAGGGTCAGCAAAAGTCTCTGTGTAGCTCAGCATCCTAACTCTGGCACTGACCAAAAGCAGGAAAGGTCAGAAAAAGGAACAGCATATACACTAAGCATCTCCCTCTCTGCTGGAAGCTGAGGGAAATTCTGAATGAGACATTATTTCTGTTGAGTGAAATAAATGCCAGTGGATTTGTCCTTTCTGGGCAGGCGTATCCCTGTAGATGTGGCAGTTCCTGTGTAGCCATTTGAAGGTACCCAGGCACAGAGTTTGTCAGGGTAGAGCCTTTAGACTGGGCTGCTAAACCAGCCTGTAAATATTTGTATGCCTGAATAAAGTATATGCACATTGCTGTTTCTGTAATGTGGAGCACACAGAGGAAAAGTATCAAGAATTTTTTTTTCAAGTTGTTTTATGTCAAATCAAGCTTTTTGGGAAGGTGATTAGCAGTTTTGCTCTGCATGTGAACCTCTGTTTAACAAGCAAGACAATGGTTACTTATAAGACTTAGACAAGTCTCAGTGACTTAATGATGTATGTTTTCACTTTATCGCAGTCTGAAGAGCTGCTCAAAATGCTTAAAATTCAATTTCATTTTTGTTTTAAATTATATATATATATATATATAAAAGCAAAGCACTTAAATGGAAACTATTTTGATTTATGCATTAGTATTGGATGAAATGTTTTAAACTTCATGTTAAAATAATAGTTCTCTCTTTATATTTTCCCAGAAAATAAAAGAAGTAATTTATTAACCTACTTTAGTAAAAATGTGATATTTAAAAAAGAAATAAAATATTTTTATTAGATTTGGGCTCACCAAAAGGTGGATTTTGTAAGCTTCCCATCACCTTTTTCCTAAAAAAATCAATTTTGTGCTAACCTGTCTTTTCATGTCACCATGTGGAAGGCTTAGGTAAATTAATAAATAATTACTTTTATATATGTACTTTAAACAAAGATACCAAGGGAACCTGCAGTGCAAGGAGTACATTTTAAGCTTAAAAATGTAATATAATGTAAACTGAACTTTCCTGGTCTAAAATGAAGCATTACATCTAGAAAATGAGCAGTCATTTCATTACCAGCCAAACTCACAGACCAGTCTGGAAAAGTTACAGCTTTGCTTCAAGGCAAATCAAGGAATTATCCTCTGTCATTTTGGAGAGGTGGTGCAGGAGTCCTATGGAGACTTCATCCTTGAGTTAGCTGCAAGCAAATAGGCTGTAGGTAGGGAAACCTTGTTGTTGTGGAGATGGAGACAAGACAGAGTTAGCAGGAGTAGGCATATGTTCCTAGAGCTGCTGCTCCTGATGATTAAATGTGGCTAATCAGATGCTGACTGCTGAATTTCTGAATTCCCAGCTGTACTGCAGGAACAATGATCTTTGAACATCAGTCATTGCCAGGTAATTTCAGCAGCACATACTATTTTATACAATGCCTAAAGGGCTTGAAACGAAATCAAGATACCTTCACAACATGACATTTAAATATATGAACAGTATAATTTTGTTTTTTTTGGCAGGGGATTGTGGAATTTACATTCGGGGTTTTCTCAAATATCATTGTTAGTGTTTCTTAAAATGCACCATATCTCATTACTGGCATGATTTTCATGCTAATGTAATAGAAATGCAGTCAGCACAAACATAGATGTGCAGTAAATGTACACTGCCATAAAGCATTCTGTGATTTTTTCCCCCATATTATTAATTGTGAAAGGTTCTGAGTTTGCAATGTTTCCAAATGCCATACCACATTTAACCCTAATAGTCTATTTAGCTTGACACTTACAAATATACTTTACAAAAATATTCTGTAAGCAACAGTATTGACTTGCCCAAGAATCCTGAAACACAAACATTGAATTACCCATCCATCCTAAAATAGGAATGCCATCCACACCCAGCAATACAGGATACTGTAAGCAGTGGTTATATTCCATTTCCAAAAGCTGGGGAAAAAATCAAAGAGATTCTAATAGAAATGAAAGTTGGCTAGGACCTGAAAGAGTTAGGACATTTACAAATGAGCCTTATAATAGTACGTATTTTATTACTGTATATAAATTCCATCCTGTACTTGAAGGGAACCTACAAGGAAGCTGAAGGGGGACTCTGTCAGGAAATGCAGACAAGGGGGAATGGCTTTAAAGTGATAGAGGCTAGGTTTAGATTAGATGTTAGGAAGAATTTCTTTACTGTGAGGGTGCCCAGAGAAATTGTAGATGCCTCATCTCTGGCAGTGTTCAAGGCCAGGCTGGATGGGGCTCTGAGCAACCTGGTCTAGTAGGAGGTGTCCCTGCCCACAGCAGGGAAGTTGGAATGAGATGATCTTTAAGGCCCATTCCAACCCAAAACATTCAATGATTCTATGATGCTTCAGGGATAAAAATGCTGCTTTAAAGAATAAAGCATTGCTAAATTTGATCTATAATGAACAAAGTCTGTTGGCTTTTCTTGTACAAGGGAATAATTTTGACAGGAATTGAAAAACTCTAGGGTCAATTTGCAGATGTAAATGTAGTGTGCGGCATCTTTTCAGTGATCCTGACATCGTAAGTAAAGAAGAATGAGGAAATTAACACCATAAAGTGCTGCTTCATTGAAACCAGAGCAGGGCTGCAGGTGGCTCAGTCCAGCTGGCTCTTAGAAATATAGTTGGTTCCTAAAGTGTTAATCTTATCTCTCAGTTCTGCTTTCCATCATGCGACTTGGCAGATGCTTCCCACTGCTCCTCTTGAACTTACTCCTTCTCATCACAGTCCCATAGACACAGCAAAGAGCTGGGTCCTGCTGGGGCAGGCAGGGGAGAAGGGGACTTCCAAAAGGAGCATATTTAATCCCTGAGACATTGGATTTCCAGCAGAATACTATCTACTGAAAAATTCTCAGCTGGTCCTGGCTACTAAGGACAGTGAATCTAAATACATTAAGCAGTGATACCTTTGAGTATCAGTTTTAAATATAGAGTTCTCTTTATCAAATGGAAAGACTAAGACTTCATTGCCGAAACCATGGAAACTATTTAGTTTTATTATCATATGCGATGGGATAATAGTTAGAAGGAAATAGTTTTGGCTTTTGCAGGATCTGAAAGATCAGGGAAAGATTTTTTATTAATGTTATTTTTTATTAAATTAAGTATGTTGCCTTTCTGAAAATATCTTGACTACTGGTCTTTTGAAGTCAAAAGGAGATGGAATTTCACACCTTTTAGTGTTAGCTTTAGGATGTGGAGTCATATTAACATATTTATGTACTTTACTTTGCTGAGGATTAAACCTGTGCTTAAATGCTTTTGCTGAACTGGGCCATGAAAGATGTTGCTTAAAAGAAGACAAGTTACCTGGGGAGTTTGAAGAAGAAAATCAAGTCACTCTCAGAACTTAGAAATGTCATATAAATCCTCATCTCATCATCAGTGAGAAAATCCAAAACTGCATGTAGCAAAGCTTTGCAGAAAATAAGAAAATGAGGTTTCACTTTGAAAAATTCAAGCTGGTACTTATGCATAGGATAATCAGAAACACAGATTATCAGAGCAGAAGGATTTAAAAAGACCTATCAACTTGAAATACATTCATTTATTTTAAAAAGCATTAAAAGTAGTATCAGATAAAACTCCTACTCTGTGGTTGCTCTGGAAATTCTAAAGGCTTTGCAGTCACGATTTTTGTACTGCTATTACAGTGTGAAAGAGTCACAGAAACATGAAAAACAATGAAACTGAAGATACACAGAGTGCATGCAAATGCAGAAATAAACAGACTAAAAAGAACCAGAAACAGTTTTTAATTTTTTCCATTTTTTGTAGCAATAACAAGCCTTGGAGTTATGCCAAACAATAAAAAGCACATTACTTTCAGGCAATAGACTGACTTTTAAGTAGTGTTGCTTAAAGGCAAAAGGCATTGATCCTCAATTAAATTAAGATTAATTTACTGTCCTTTTCCTTTACTCCTTCATAAAGGTTGTTCAATGGCCTTAGATATTTTTAATCAGAATCCAAAAATTATTTCCGATAAGTCTTGTTGGCAGTAGGAAAATACTGTTCCCATATGAGAATTAGGTCACTTAATTTTGGCACCTCAATTATTTTCATCTTTAGCAGGATTATGGAAGACTACTTCAAAATCTTGTTGCAGGATGTCAAGCTATTTGTAAATTCATCTAAGCTAGGGAGTCACAAGTGCTAAAACATGATGCTAATTCTACATTTATGCCCCACAGCCAGATGGCAAACTTCATGTGATCCTACCACTTTATAGACACAGATCCTGTCTAGATGCTCAGGCTAGTGCAGCCACACTGAAATCAATTTAATTTTTGCTGCAGAGAAACAGGGAAGTAATGATATGTGAAAAATTAAATTAAAGTATTTCCCCCTAAATATCAAAATGTTTTGATAACAGAATATATTGGTGCACACAGAACTAAGTGACCTATTGTATGCAAGATTGGATCTTGAGTTTGATGTGACTTATAATTCATTTGGTCTTGTGTGCAGAAAGAGGAGAAAACAGAATTGCTATCCTTACCTATGTTTTTTAGCAAGAGATCTAGATTTGGTTTAAGTTTCTTTTGGGAGAACTCACATGTTAACAAAACTTCTGGTTTTCTGCAGTGCTATACATCACTATGATATCACTATAATCACATATATACTCTGATGAAGCTATGTGTTATATCCTCTAATTTTTTCCCAAGCTAGTTATAGCAAATTTAAATACTGATAAAATATTTCTCAAGGTGGCTTCTAGTTCAACTAAGTAATGAAAATGTATTTATACTCTTCTCAGCTTCTACTTTCAGAACTTCCTTGCTTTTATTTTGCTTGTGTTGTTTTGTTTGCTTATTTTTGTTAACACCAACCCTAGCGAGATTTGAGCAAGATATGAGACTCAACTGGAAGCTTTAAAAGGGAACCTGTTGAAAAAGGTTGGGTAGTACTATATTGAAAAGTATTAGGGCAGGATCAGTCAGTTCTTCTTTCCCAGTTTGTCTCCTGGTCTCACATTGCCCTTGAGTTGTGCACTGCAGTGGCTCTTGGAATAATTGATTTTTTTCAGTTCACTGACTGAAAAAATTCCATTCACATTGACCTGAAATGATTTCTTTAGGAGGGGCATTGCTCATAATTTTAAAAATCTGAAGGCTTAGAATATTTTATTGGAGATACTTTGAGAAATACTAAAAAATAAAACCAAAATAAAAGTAAAGGTAAATGCTGAGGCAACCGTCAGTTTGAACTCAAAATTCTTTTGTTGTAATAAAGGCAGAAAAACTGTTTTGACCTTTAACAATTGTTTATCCCCACTGAAATATGCCATGTCTTCAAATGAATTCTTAAATAGTTTTGATGATACATTTTGGCCCAGAGATATGTTGGCCATAGAATTTTTTTTCAGTATTACTCCAAGGCTGTAAAAGATTTTACAGATTTTGTTTCAAGATAGGGTCAATTAGGGACAGGATCCATGTTTTCTTTAAGTGGTGTGTTTTCAATCTTTTTCAGACTTCCTTTCACGTTTCTGCCCTGTCATCTCTGAGCAATGCTTGTTGGACAGTTGGGTTCAAGTTTGAAGCATGGATCAGGACCACATTCCTTCCTCAGATGAAAGGTACCACACCTGTATTTCAGGGTCCCTGAAAAACAGACAACAGGTTCATAGGAGATGACTGAGATCTAGAAATAATTACAAGGGGTCAGTCCTTATTTAAATTAAGGAAAAGTTTTCTTGGCTCCGTTTCTTTCTTCAGATCCAGCTGGCAAAATTGTCATGCTTCCTGTGTGCCTGTAAATTGTCACTTCTCAAAGGAACAGATTCACTTCAAAAGCTTTAAGGGGCCTTGTACTAAAATAGCCTTTAAGAACATGTGCACAACTGTTAAAATCAATACCAGAGATGTGTTAACAAAACCAGGGTTGCATGGCAATGAGATGTGTATATATATATATGTGTGTATATATATATGTGTATATATATATATATATATAGTGTGTATATATATAGTGTATATATAGTGTATAATATATAGTGTGTATATATATATATATATATATATATACACACTATATATATATATAGTAACTTAAATAGTGCAAGCCAGCCATGCCATAAATAACCTTCCCACATGCTACAGTAATGCTACATATTTATATCACAAAGAGAGGAGCTCATGAGGGCAGGACACTGGGATGAAACATCAGAAATATCACAAATCCAGGCCTGAAAGGAAGGTTATCTTGACCATGAATTTTGGTTGAATTTGTGGTGTGTTGAAGACATTGTTTTTTTTAATAATCATAGAAAAGTTGAAAGATTTGGAACGGAAGGGACCATTAAAGGTCATCCACTTCTACTCACCCTGCTATGGTCAGGGGCACTTCCACTAAATTGAGTTGTTCAAAGTTCCATCCAGCCTGACCTTGAACGTTTCCATTTATGAAGTATCCACAACTTCACTGGGAAATCTTGTCTAGTGTCTCACCACCCTCATTGTAAAGAATATCTTCCTTATATATTCTCCCTGAATCTGTCTTCTTCAACTTAAAACTGTTGCCCCTTGTCATGACACTAGAGGCCTTGGTAAAAGATATCTTTGTATAATTTTTATTAGCCTCCTTTTGGACTAGAAGGCTTCTATAACAGTCTCTCTGAAGCCTTTGCTTCTCCAAGCTGGACAACCCCAGCTGTCTGTCAACTCTTTGCCTGTCTTCATGGGAGAGGTGCTGCAGCCTTCTGATCATCTTCGCAGCCCTCCTCCAAACCGTGTCTAAGAGCTCAGTGTCTTCCTTTCCTATACATCTTAATATAGTGGGAGTGACACACTACTTGCTTTAAAAGCCTGAAGAACAGGCTGGCCCATTATTAGTTTCACTGAGTTTACACCTTCTCTACCAAGCAAGTTCCAAGAAGTCTTTTTCTGCTTAAAGGAGAGAAAGAAAAGCAATTTCAGGCATGGGTTTTTGTGGCCATATGTGAGACATCTAGTTTGGATGAGTTTGTTATGTATCAATAAACTTTGCCGTGACTAACTTATGTGTTGGTGTTAAGTCAGGGGAACCAAGTGTAGAACAGAAGGTCACACAGCCCCACTAGTCTGTGACCAGAGCCTGGGTTTCCTCTCTTCCAGGTCAGTGAAGCCTTTAATACTGCATTTTTCTGGGAATGCCAGTGGATAAAATGCAGACAATTTTCTACCTGCTGCCAGGAAAATAAGCTGTTTCTTTAACCAGCTGTACTTTAAGGTTAGTGCTTTGCAGATTTCCTGGGCTGCTTATTTGTTTCCCCTCTCTGCTGTCTACTTGAATGCTGGACTTCAGCTGGACTGTGTGTTGAATAAGAAAGAACTTCTCTCTTTGTCCTGTTAATGAAGAAAATGTTGGGAACATATAAAAGTTGCCAGCTTGCAAATTTACTAAGAAAAGTATTAGGTGAAATGGAGTTTTTAAAATGTGTACAGATCATCCAGTTTTTCATTTTTCAAAATGATTGGACCATTCTGGTATGACAGTTAAAACTCATTCCTTCTGGGAATATAATTGACAGTAGGGTCATTACTTTGAGTATTTTTACTCAAGGGGTATTAACGGGTAAAATTACCCTTATAATTAACAGGATCCTTGAATAATATGCACTCTCACAATGACTCAAGGCTTTTGATTTAATCTCTAATTCAGTAGCAGATTGCTTTACATTATCAGTTATAAAAATGATCTATTTAGAAGAACTGGGGAAGCTATCAAAGTCGTGTGGTGTTCTTACAATGAAGACTGCAGATAAGTCAGTATGGAGAAAGCACAAATCTCTTGTTTTGCTTGCTTTTTTTCCCAAGAAATTCTTGACACCTGCTTTCCCTCCATTTTTTTTGATTTCTGTGAGGTAGTACCATAATATTTAAGTGAAGTGAAAATAATTAAAGGCAACATAAAATAAAAAAGTTACTATTAAGGCAACAGAACTGTGTTTTAGAACATTTGGCTTCAATTACCAGCTTCCCTTTGCTCCTGTTTTCCTTTGTGATCTTGGGCAAGTTCTTTCTTTGTATTGTTTTCCCTCATATACACACTGTGTTTAACAATACTTCCTTTCTCCCACTTATTATGATTTTGGACTAGAAGTAAATTTTTGGGGATAGGACCAGTCTTTTACTGAAAGTGCAAAGTCCAGTCTCAAATGTACACATCGTCTCATAGTGGTGCATAATTTAGCTGCAGCTGTGACATTCTTGATACAATCTACTGTATCAGGATTGTAGTAGGAAATGTATTATAACAGAGTTTTTAATAAGCTAAAAGAGTCTGCTAAAAGGTATTTTTAAATTACCACTCATTAATAAAGATAGAAGCACAATGAGTAAAGTGCACAGTCTGATTAAGTATGGAAAATGTTTTTGCATTTTCAAATTTGTATGTTCATGTACACATGAGTAAATATATGTTTAGGAAAGTAAAAGCTCTTTCCTCAGCAGGTACTTGAGAGTAAAAAGTCTGTCTGAGATGAAGAAGGAAAAAACATTTGAATTACAATGGCCTGGACAAATGGCAACTAAGATTTAATGCAAAAGTTAATTGATTATTTTTTTCTTTAACTTAAATTAGTATGTGTTTCTAGTGAGCCTGCTACTGCTAGAGTAAATAAAAATTCTTCTGAGGTTTGAACAAACCTTGTCTGAAATCTGCTATCATGTATTGCTTATGGAGTGAGAGCAGTTGTGATACTGAGTTATTTTGTGTCTTCTGTCACAGCAATATGAAAGACATTGGCTGTTCTGGAACTGGTACTCTAATTTACCACACAAGAAACACACTGGCAAGAGAAAAATTAAAAGCCAGCTCTTAAGAAATTACCCATTTGGCAGAAGAACAGACTGAACATAATGCATGCCACCCAGGTGGGTCAGCTTGTGTATTCTGCAGTCATAGAGAGCTGTGGGAATATGCAATGTTTGTCTGACAATGTGCTTGGTTACCTTGACTCATACTGGATTTGCCCTGGAAGGCTTCCCTGTTCTGCACATCCACCCTTAAAGTTTGGACTGTAAAAGTGCACATCCGTCACCTGTGGAGATTGTCCCCATCATGGGTTGGTACTGCAGGGTGCCAGACTCCAAACTGCACACAGCAGGGCTGATGCACAGAAGGGATATCGATGATTTACAGTTTCATGGGAGAGAACTTGGCATAAAGTAGAAACCACTGCTTCCTAGAGATGCTGAGCATCACTGGCAGATGGCATTTTGCCTACTTTGGTGGTAGAATCTCTTGGTTCTTGCTCACTTGATACTTATATGCTTAACTTCTAACCTGTAAAGTGAAATATCATTTGATGGGCTGCCTTTGAAAGACTCCAGACACCAAGTCTACTTCAACAATTTCTAGAGCAGCCAGGATATCAGCCATCTTTCTAGTCTGTAATATTAGCTACAAAAAAAAAATGAACATTTGCTTTGGTACTGGTAGCATGATTCTCCAGAGGAATGAGAGGATTATATATTTAATCCTGACTTCTCAGCCTCCTTTCCAGCATTGGAGATGAGTGAAGACAAGTTGTTGTCTGCTCTAAGGCCTTGAGAGAGTAGTGCAAGAGTTAGGAAAGGGAAGTAGAGCTAGTGTCCTAATTTCCTCAGGACTCTGTGACTGTAGTGGCTAACAGCTGTTCAGAAAATTATTTAAAGTAAATGACATTAAAGTTCCCCTCCAAGATAAGCCAAAATATTAACCCTCAGAGATACTTAGCTGAGACAGTTAAGGCTAAATACCTTAAAGAACCTTGACTTAATATAGAAGTTTTATGTGTTGCATCAGATGAGATACTTGAAAACAATATCAACTCTGAACCTAATCCAAAAGTAATCCACTGTGTCCTTCCCAGCTCTGGAAGAGTGAATGAACTCCAGTGATTTCTCTGCTCATATCTCTAAGGTTGTCCTCTGCAAATGCTGGACAAATTTCACAAATATCTGTCATCTTCACCACAAGCCCAGACTCCCTAATGTGATAACTTGAATATGAAGAGGACCTTATGTAAATTCTGTTGAAATTAAATCAAGGAAGATAAACTGTAGACATCTGCTCCTTGCTTAGATGTTTTCCCTTGTTTAGATGTTTTCCCTTGATCTGCATAAAAATGCTTACTTTGCTTGAATAAATGCCAATCCAACATTTAGCATCTGATCGGCTAAATAACCATGTAAGCAATGGCAGTGAGAAGGTAAATGGGAAGGTGAAGCCTTCAGAGGATATGGATTAGCTGGCTACAGTTCCTCATTCAAAAATTGCTGATTAGTGATCTCCTTTACAATCTGATTAGAAAGAAACATTGTTTTCATTCATTTAAGTAGGGGCCAGTCACCTTTTATGCCTTTAAATATATGAAACAGCGTTTATAGGAGTATGACTCTCATGGGTGAAAAAAAATATTAATGAATGGCTTTGGAAAAAATAACATTTAGACTGTCCTTTAAGCAATGAACACATTCTCCTTTGCTTCTCTTAGTCCTGAAACTCCTTGAATCATAATTCCTGCATGGTGAAACTTTATTAGACCTGACAAACTTTACACCAGAGATTTGTCTGGGGTGTCATAAAGTATCCACCGTCTCATACCCAAACACATGACCCCAATGCTACAAGGTAGCCATAATAGGCAACAATACACAGTGCAATTTTGCAGTTAGAGGGAAGAGCTGGTGGCTCTCAAAGGCTGCAGCAGGCAGTGTGTGCATTCCATTGCTTTCGTCCAGGCATTGGGCTCTTATTGCCCCAAAGCTTCTGAAATTGAAGAACCACCTCACTGGTGCTCTCAATTCTTCCAAAATGTGGATTGGTAGTCTTGCTTCATAGTCCTCCCACTGGTGATAGCTAAAGGGCATGTGCAGAATGCTGTCACAGTGGAGCTCCCTATGGGACTGAGGTCTGAGCTGGCTTTCAAAACTATTTAGCTTCCCTCTGTGACTGATTGGTAAGCATGCTGCAGTGCTACTTTTTAAATTGGGCTTCATATGGAGCATCCCTGGAAGTGCTTGCTCCATCTCATTCCTCTTTTAATTGTTCAGCTACTAATTATAGCTCCGACTTCATGGTGATGATGGGAAGGATTTAACTTTTCTCATCTTTCTGAAGTGATTTGAACCTGGGATTAACTACTGTGGGCAGACTGAAGATGTTCTCATTCCCCCTGTTAAAGCTTCTGTTTTATGTGGAATAAATACATGTGCATCATGCCAGATAATAAACACGATACAGGAGTGCTTGAGGCATCTCTGTTCTGTTCCTGCTACTCTATTTATATTCAATAAACCCCACAGAGGGATGGGATTTGAGGCATACTTCTGCTTTAATGTTGCCTCTTAGCTGGCTGCTATCTTTGCAGAGTTTTCCTACTCTTTAAATCCTTAGGCTGTGGCTGCAAGGAATAGAAAATATGGTTTTAGAACCAGGATTTAAATGTAGGATTTAAAATGTCACAGCCATATGGTATGGCACGGAACTGGTTCAAAGCAACCCTGACTTTTCCAGTGCGCTCAAGGGATTTTCAAGGCAGGCAATTATGCACTAGATTTTATGCCAGCTCAGATATTATCTGACTCTCAGTTCTGATATTACTCACAGCCAGATACTTTCTCTGCTCCTGAGAGTTGCATAAACAATCTTTGCCTACCTTCCTAGTCCAGGTTAGGGTCATGTGGCTCAGGAAGCCCAAGTCTGATCCTAGTTAGCACAGAACTGTGGCCTTATGTTCCTCACAGGCAGTTTAGTAGTCTTAGACATGAGCCTAAATGTGATACATCCCTGCCTTTTGTAGTCCTAGCATTTGGCAAAAACCTATGTTTCTGCAGGTCGCTATTATTAAGATGAAATCTTTCATACCAGGTAGAAGACAATATTATGTTGATTTGATAAAACATATTTGCTAATGCATATAGAAGTTTATCTCCCCAGATCAGTAGAAATCAAAAAGCGGAATGCTTTTTCTCTCATAATTTCTGCTCATACTCCTTTGTTTTCCAGTCTGCATTCCCCTCACAAAACCTTCTGGGTTTCTTTCTGGTCAGGGTTATAAAATGACTAGCTGCCTTTGACTTTCTGTTGTGTTCTCTGTCTGTGATATTTCTCTGTGTCAGTTTATGCATACACATGCCTGCTTGTCTCTCCAATGGAAAAAAAACCAAACAACTATACCCATTTGCTTTCATTCTCTACTGGACCTCTCCATACAGATATTGCTCAGCTCTTGATTTGACCTGCATTTGTGGTGGTGGCTCTTGTTTTTTCCTTAGGCAAAATAAGGAATTTTTTCACTTTATACATATCAAGAGGCTATCATTAGTTTTTCCATGAGTCTTCCATCCATAGTCTGCCATCAGGAGACATATGAAAATGTAAATTCTTATTTATTATGAGGTGAACCAAATAACCTTGGGCTTGACTCTTTAGGAAGCACGAAAACCTTCAATTACTTATTTTAATGAGATGTGATGCTGTGAGATAATTTTTGGTGTAAGTAAATAATTTTATTTCATAGGAAAGAGCTTGGAGTAGTGTGCAAGTTCTGTTTCCTACTACAAATGTGTTAGCAAAGAGCTGGCAGTGGAAGAAGGCAGACACACATGTTGCTGAAAGCTGGGTTTTCATAGGCAGTGGAGACACACAATCTGACATTGGCAATCAAATTTACTGAATCCAGACTTTTGCTTTAAGATCTGAATAGCTGCATTGGTATATTACTGAGCATGTTTGAATATTTCCTTTTCTTGGCAGTCAGATGTGTCTACATGCACCCTGACAGATGTGCCCTTAGCCTGGGCATGTCAATAGGCATTTGTGTAAAGTGAAGTTTTGCTGTGTCTCCCCTTTCCTTTCCTCCTGTATGACTCAGGAGCTTTGAGCAGAAAGTTATGGCACTGAGTCTTGAAGAGCTAAAACTGACTCAGTGATGACTCAAGGTTAGGTGACACACTGTTCTACTGGGTAATGAGAGCACACAGTGTCATCTCTGGGAAGAACTGTGCTGAGTTTAGCATGTCCTTCAGATGCTCTGGAAGAAGGCATGTGACAGTACAAATCAGAGATAGCAGAGCTATTCCAGCCTACTCCTGAAACCAAGCAAGAAAATGAAGGATTGTACAGCAGGTATTAGCATTAAGTTGCTATCATTCACCTTTTAATCTCTGTCAGGTGTAATTTTTATTGGCTAGGTATATATATAGTGAGATACCAGTGTGCAATCTGCTGGTACTTCCTCAGATGAAAAAACAAGTGGGTCTAATGGCTAAATTGCTTTATATTTAATGAGCATTGCTATACCTGAAATGAACACACAGTGCTACAAGTTGAAGACCTGATCCCGTATGTAAGACAACCATGATTTACTTTGTCCCAGTCTGCCCACAGTGTGGCTCTGAGGAAACTCCTTTGCAGCAATTTCTACATGTGCCTTGCTCTCAAAATTTCCCCAGGCATCCTGGTAGTTTCCAGGGTCCGGGAAATACCCCGGAGAAGCAGTTATTTCCTTGTTATGTCCTCAACCTGCCACAAGATGACAATGTTTCAGAACTTTGATAGCTAATAATAACAACCAGACAGCTGTATCCTTTCAGCTGACTGCCTAGGCTTGGGTGGTGTCCGTAAATGACTGTGAATTTGGAGTGCTAAATGGGATGTGACGTTATAATCGAGAAAGCAGAGATATAAAAAAGAATGTCAGCCCACTGAGGTGCTGTTCTGCTAGGTCAGCCAGCAAATGAAGGCATTCTAAATCTAGCATTTGCCTTGTGTCAGTCATTGAGGCAACTTGCCACATACACACTTGGTTTATGTTTCTTGCCAGAGGACTAAACACAAGGTGTGTTGAATTTTATCATTCATATCTGGTTTGGAGTTGCTGAATGAAATATCATTGCCTGACATACAAAACAAAACTTAACTGGAGATCATACAGCTGCAACATCAGTTTCACAACTCTTATTTTTATTTAAATGATAGTTCTTTCATTGCTAATATTCCTTGACTATTAAATGACAGCTCTTGTGCTCCCTTTCAAAGAACAGGCAGAGACTGAAAGGTTGACAGCTTAGATGTGGAAGATGAACATAAAGTAGCACTCTTTCTTCTTTTGACTTGGCTTTGCTTTCGAGGTGCTTGATTTATCTAATAGAGGTTGTTTTTCTCCTGTTATGTTGGTGGACTGAAAAGAAAGGAGAAAACCAGGTTTGCCTTGATTAAGAATTATGTTACTTGTTTTGACATAATCTGCTACATAAATATGTTTAATAAGCGTGCATATTTAAGAGATCACTCATAATCAGAAAATAAGCAGTACTGAAAAAAGAATCTATGAACTCCTCAGTTAAGAGTCTTTATGTAACTACATGAGGAGATATCTTCTGGGCTACTTTTTAATTTTAGTTGCTGTTTCTAATAACAGCTTACCAAAAATCTGGTAGTCTATCAATAATTTTTCAAAGGTTTGGAAGACCTAGAGTACCATTTCATGTATATATGCCCTCATGCCTCCTTCCATGAAGTGGGGGCAACAATATTGTTCTCTTTTTTTTTTTTTTCTCATAGAGTCCTGTGATGACAGTGTGACAGTTCAACCAGGTTTGCTGGGTGATGCCAAGTTCAAACAATAAGGTCAAATTATTTAGGAAGACAAAATCTTTCTTTTGTTAGTGAGAAATCTTGTCAAAAGTATAAGGCAGAAAAAAACCCTAAAATTGTTTAGGAGTTAAAAAAACATATTCAACTTTAATACTGTTCAGAAATACTCCATATTTTCATTAATTTAATTGAGAAGGAGAGAAAGCATTAATCTCTTATAACTTTAGATATCTCAGACTTGTTAATCTAGTTTGACCTATTTAGCTGGCATGCTCTATAGTAAACCTGTAGGCAAGGTTGTATATAATCCCATATATTTTAGACATTGTTTTTGAACCAACACCCTGTGCTTGAACCAGAACCCTGTACACTTGATATTATTTTTCCTTTAACTAAGAAACAGCCTAAAAGCTTGCTTAGATCAGGCTTGTTTTTAGACATTCTAAACATCTGACTGCCTGCATGACTAGATCACCCACTTTTAGCTTTAAAAACCTGAAACAGGTTTTTTTAGAACCTAACTGTATGACATGAATATGATCTGTCTTTAGGATAGATAGGAATGGATTCAAAGAAAAACTGGGGAAAGAGCCATTATGCAAAGGAGCCTATATGTTGCTGCAGATTTTTTTTCTTATCTTGTGAAATTTTTCAGAGATTAAATATATAATATTTTTTTATTATAAGTCAGGGAATTATTTAAAAAAATAAATGACATTTAAGAGATTTGTTGTTTATCTATCAAAATACTTTATGTAGTTTTTACATTAAAAATAGTTGCAGTATTTAATAGTCATCTTAATAAAACAGTAACAATCATGTCAAATTAAAACACCAAAACCTTGTTTTGATGAAGAAAACAATCTCACATTCCCCACTCCTGGGAAATATTTTTATAATTTTTAAATGTATTTAGAAATACTTTTATAATTTCTAGGGAGGGAATAAAACTAATCTTAAGACTTTCTGTTAGAAAAAACATTGGGGTTATGGATTAACCAGTATCTTAGGAGGGGGAAGAAATTTCTCACTATAAAAGTTCCCACTGTCTTCTTTCCAGACATACTTGGGAAGTCAAGGTGTTTCATGAGCATTTAGGTGTTGGGTGGAGCAATTTTGTCCCCAGAGGGATTGCTCTGAAAGAGAAACTGACTGATAAATCATTGGCACCTGGTGAAAATGTTAATGGAACAGAGACTTTCCTCATATCTTGTTCTTAAACTCTTCTCTGGGTGTGTGCTGCTGGCTATTTGCAAGCACCAATTCTCTCTTGACGCAATGTGCAGTAGTATTGGGAAGAAAAAATAATTCTTTGGCTTCTCTCCATCTCCTGAGGAGTCTGTGGAAAGACCAAAGATTCCTCATTCCATAGTGCTTTCGAGGATTTGTCCAAGGATGTCTTCATTCAAAACAATTTACCGGTTACTATCCCCTTTCTAAACCCCAAATTAAGGAAGTAATCCCTTATTCAAAGCAGAGGGATAGCATCACATTCCTGCCATCAGGAATTGTCTTGGAATGGGATGTATTCACCTAAGACAGCTCTAAGTTAAGAGGTCTGAAAGTGTAGGCAAATAAAATCTGAACCATAAATCTTGGGAAGGCAGAGTCTACAAGTGCCAAAGACAGAAATAGCTCTGTATTAAAAGGTTCAGGAGACTGCATCCTCCTTCAGCTTCCCTGCTGTGTGCTGTGCTGTGGAAGAGTGGCCATGCAGCTGTGAGTCCCACCTGATCAAATAGCAGCGCTTCCCACTTCTGTGTGGAAGGATACAGCAACAGAAATATCAAAGCAAAAAATAAAAAGCTTCATAAAATGAACAAAAATGAAGAATCAACAAAACCACTGACTATTAATTTCGGAATTACTTGTTTAGAAACATTCAGGTCTGAGACTAAGTGGATGTATAAGTTATACTCTGGCCTTTTTATAAACTTTAAATTCTTAAATCATTTGATTCACTTACATGTTTTAATATTACTTAATGTCTACTAGTGGGAAATGGAATCTACATCGTAACTTAACTTTCCTGTCAAGAATCTATTTAAAGTAACTAATGTTAGCTGTCTTAATTTACACCTTTGAATAGACTCCCATTAATTGATTCTCTTGTGGCACTCTTCTACTAAAGCTTCAACACACATACTAAGCCAGTTTTAACATACATGAACCACTTAATTTATTGAAGTTTCTGCATGCTAAAAGTGAGTTTACAGAGTCTAGAAATTGTAGTCCTCACTAGCCATTTGTGTGATGCATTTTGGGATCTCTGCCATTAGAGCATAGAAATTTCTGAGAATACTCCATTAACATTGAAATTAGATTTTAAAATGGAACAAACGGGGGTTTTTATACTTGTTTGTTTTAGGAGACTGTAATTAACTTGCCAGAAGACATAACTCCAAATTTGTTTCAGAAAACAGGATCACTCCCAAATAGGTCTTATGATGATAAGGTCACTGACATATATGGTCTGTGTGTTTGCTTCTTGCAGCTTATGTCCCAGAACCCACAACTAGGCAAAACTATTTCACATGGCCAAGAACTGCCAGTATGCAATCAAATACTAGCTTTAAAATGCCTGCAATTATGGTGTGACTAAATTTCATATGTGAGAGAAGGTAATTCAGCTCTGAGAAACTATTACCCATGGTGTTGTGACTTTCACCAAAAGCAACAGATGGGCTGTCACCTCAGCAAATTGATTTTGTGGAGATATGACATCTTCCATTAGTAGAGGATTACTCTCTCTGGTCTTTGTTGCTTCTGCCTACTCTGTCAATGCAGTTAATGGATCTGGTGTCTAAACACAGATGCCACATTTTAAAGAGCAGATATTTTCCTCAAATCCAAAGTCAAGTAAATATCAAGGATGGAAAATAAAATGAGATGCTTTTGAGTGTTAGCTTTCAACACTAGCTCCCAAAATTTGAAGACGGGTTTTATTTCACTAACTGTTTATCTTCTTACACAGGGGCTGTCTCCATGTTCCTGGCATGAAGAACATGGGGATGTCCTTGATTTAGCTTTCTATTAATAGGTAGGAACAGCAGAGCAGCTTGACCTTTGTCTTGGGGGGATAAAAACCTGATAATATCATAGGAGGGCTCATATTCTTCCAAATGACCCAAAAGAATGTGAGGCAGCAAGCAAAGCAAGAGCAAGGGAAAGGGATGTCAATATCAACAGCAGACTTGGAGAACAAGGTGAGGAAATATTTAAAGATGTGGAATATCATATTCAGAGAGTCCTATTATAAGTGTAAACAGAGAAATAAAATTTAGATCATGAAGAAAGGGTCCCCGGGCAGAGGAATGACTTTCTGCATTTCCACAGAGCTCTGCCCCAGATCCAAACAGGTTTTTGAAGCAGTGAAGAAAGAGGCCAAGTCTTTTTAGAACTATGTCTAACTGGGTATTTCTTTTGCAAAGCATAACTGAATTTGTTTGATATTCCTGTTCAAAGTCTTTCAGGTATTGATTTTACTTGTTGTCATACATTGCATCAAATTTATCAAAAAACCTCATGTCCTTGCATGGCCAATGTTCTGGAAGGTGACATGCTTAGATTAGTCAGATACTGGGATTTCTGAGAGTAGTGTCTGTATCTGTGCCAAGAGCTTTCAGGTCCTGAGCTGAGGTGTTCCCTTTTCCTCTGGCAGGACTCCTCTACCAAAACATAAGCCATGGACAGAAGGGTGGGATACAGTGGTTCTCCCTGGAAGGGTAGAACATATGGATTCCTTGTGCGTGGCCCAAAGAGATTGCGCAGGAAGGGAGCAGAAACAGGATTATTTGTTGTGGTCTCTGTGTGTATGTGTGAGTTTCTAGTGATTGAAAAGGTGTGCTACAATTCCACTCCATTTCTTACAGTGCTCTTCTAATAAATTATCTTTTTATTGTAAATGGTAATATAGATTTTATATGATTCTTAGGATTCTAACTTGTAAACTGGAGAAGGAGAAAGTTGGAGATGAGGAGGAAGTGAGATATTTCTTCAGAAAAATAGAGTAACGTAATAATTTTTGGCTAACTGAAGACGGAAGGAAAAAATGCAATCTAATACATAACTGTCATTTGTTATGAGTCACATCTTTCATTTGAGATCCAGATTATCTCCATCCCACGTAAATGTGGCTTTCCTTAACTTTCTAGTGATAGAAATTATTGACTTAAAAAAATGTGTAGCACTTGTAGGAGACTGTTTTACTAGAGGAATGAGTCATTGCAGATTTCAATATCCAGACTTCACTATTACTTGTCCTTATGTCTCAGTGAAAGTTTTTTCTTAAGTCAGGATTTAGGAAAGATTAAATTTGCTATACCTTGGAGCTGTTTATCTTGGGTTTTTATAAAATGTAGTCTTCAGGATTGCTGCTTTTTGCAGTAAAACTCAGACATAAAATATTTCAGCTGTGAAATTATATGCAGCTATTTGAGGAACTGTAAGTGGGGAGACTGACACTTTTACCAAAGAAAAGGAAGATGATAAAATAGAAATAAGTCTAAAATAGGAGCAAAGAAATATGGGACTAGCTCTATATCATTGGTGGTATAGGGTGTCTTAGGATTCTCTTACACCATGGTTTTCTCAAAGTTTCAGTATTTCTAAGGCATCAGCATCTCCTGGGTAGTGTCTGGGGGAGATTTACATTGAAACCTGTGTGTTAATATTCCATAAGATTAAAAATTCAAACTTGATCTTGACACAGAAAAAGTGGAAGTGAAAGGCCTGCGGCAGCAGCTCTCTGACCACAGAGAGCAGGCACAGATTTTCCCAGGCATTTTCTTGGGGAAGGCTGTGAGAAGATGAGAGAAAAGAATGAGAAACAATTCATATCTCCACTTGTTGAACCTGCTGTTGTGCACATGTGGAATGTGCCATGGAGATTTGTTTACCAAAGGGTGATTTCTTAATTGGATACTGGATAGTGTTTGGATTGATTGACCAGTTAGGTTAAAGCTGCATTGGGTTACTGAGTCAAAGCTGAAAGGGTTACTGAGTGTCTTAATAAGTATTGTATAATATATAGTATAAGATGTAATAAAGCAATTGATCAGCCTTCTGCAATCAGGGAGTCAATGCTAATTAATACCTGGCTGGGGGCCTGTGGTGACAGAAGGCCTTCACAATAACTGTGTAGGTTGCTTAATATCTTGAAATTACTTGAAGATCTGGGCTAAGAGCAGCAGTGTGAACCTGCTTGGTCATTCTTGAGAGCTCAGCTGAAAAATAAACAGCAAATAACACACAAAAGAGGCTGTCTTCTGGTTGCTAATGTTACCTTTCTATCTTTCTCTGGGCTACCACTTTAACTCAAGAAAATGGAGATGAATCGTACTATAGTGTTCAACATAGAAAAGCTGGTGGAAAACAGCATTAGCAAGACAGAAAAAAATTTTCCTTTAAACAATTGTTTTCTAAACCCAATGGCACTTCGGAGCTGATGGTTACAGATAAATACATAAGAACATAAACAAAGAATCTCATAATCCAGTGAGGATTAACAGGTCAGAATTAAATTAATCTTGAGTAATAGATACATTTCACCTTTTTTAGTGAAAAAACACATTAAAACTAAATTAAAAAGCTTCCTTCTGCTTTGTCAGCAACAGGGAATAAACCAGGAAAAAATTTGCTGAAGCCAGTAACATTAGAAAGAAAGAGATAAAAATATTTTTAATCTCTTTATGCTGTCTGCAGCCTTCCCTTGTGAATATATTTGGGATAGTGGAGTCTCAACTGTCAAATAATTAGTTTCTTAGCTCTAAATCACGATTAAAATCTAAAATTTTCCAATCTTGGTTTATCATCCTTTATTTTCACATAAAAACTAACACTTCCAGGGAGACAGTACCTGCAAATTTGTCCTCCCACAAACACTAGCAAACATTTTTATATACATCCTTTCTTGGTGACTTACAAGTATTGATTGAATAATTTCTGTCCTCCATTTATTTGGTTTTGAAAAGTTGTAAGTGTATTTTGCATCTGCAGTCTGTCCTTTCATTCTGTTCCATTGTGTAGCCTTTCTGTCATCAGTTTTCCAGTAGGACTGGTTTACATTTTGCTTCCTGCTGTGGCTTTGTTTTTTTTTTTTTCATTACATTGAGCCAGATTTCCAGTTAATTCATAGTCATAGCTCATAAATGAACATTCAGATGGTTCTTGAGCACACATTTCTCCAATTAGAAACATTACTTTCCATCCAGGTTCATTAAGTGCCTCTGGGTCAAAGATGAAAAAGTTTCTTTAAATTTTCTCCCCAAGAACATTTATGTATTAAGATCTCTTCCATGATTGATTTTCCTGGGTGCCCTCTACCTCAGTAGGGCTGAGTTCTCTTTTTCATGATTTGTCTGACACAAAACTAGAAGTGGAAGTTGGCTGAGTAGAAAAAGAGGGGTTTGGATTTCTCAGGATCTAATGTAAAACCCAGTAGTATCCGTGGGAAGCCTCCCAGCAGTTCCCCATTAAGTTCTGCCCTGACTTTGTGGCACATTCTGGTACAGATAGATGTGAAATTCACTTTTACATTTTTCCATGTTTTATGAGTTCATGCAGGAAGAACTACTCCAGGAAGAAAAAAAAAAAGCTTTAAAAAAATATCTTCAAATGAAATGTAAACCTATCTCAGGTTCAGATAATTCAGTTAACTGCACTCTCCAGTTGCAGAAGAAGAGTAGAAGTGCTAAAAGTATATTTTTGCTATACTTCTGTGGTAGTTCAAAGAGCGGGCAGTGTGGGAACTTCTCAGAGCCAGTCCTTGCAAGTTTTCTGAAAGTGAGAGATTTAGGAGCCCAAGCACTTCCCAAGCTTTGGAAAGTCTCCTGCTATAAATCCTAGTGCTGTAGTCACTGGCATTCAGAGTCACTGAGGGCTTGTCATTTCCAAAACAATATAGCTTCACATTATGAATTAAAAGTCTGATACAGGTAAGTAACCTCCTGAAATGTTTATTTAGATAACAGTCCAGTTAGGTCCTGAGAAGCAATCAACGTTAAAATGGTGGGTTTTATTACATTCAAGATATTGCAGAAATGACATTTCAGTTTTTCAAATAGCTAGAAATTGCTGAGCTTAATGGGCATTGGAGTGATGGCATAATCACATTTTTCTCTGGTGGATAGCCCCTGTCATTTATAATTTCAACTATTGTACATTGGAATCTGCTTACTCTGACAGCCCTGCTTCACCAGAGGTCATCTTGATAGCATCAGCTGGGAATGGGTTATAACCAAACTGCTCTGACAGCAGGTTTGGCAGAGATAACTTTAAAGGTAGAAATGTGCTTAAAAATACATAAAGGTGTGACAAAAATGGGAATTGAAGCAGTCCTCACTTGAGTTTTATATGGCTCCCTGGATTTTTGATTTCCAGATGTTTTACCTATCAGATATTCCCTGATGGGTTTCATTAAAATTCCAAAATATGTCAGACACTCTCAGCTGCTCAGAGACACGGTATTGATGATATGGTGTGTATCATGTAGCCATGGATACAGAGTAGTCTTCCTTTCCCTCTTTTTTTAATTTTTTTTTTAACAATAGAGAAGCTCTGTTTACAATCCCCAACAGAGTTGCTGAGGAAACTTAGCAGTTCTGGCCCTCAGATTCAAACATCATTTTAAGGGACATGTAAAGACCGTTGTCTTTACTTGTAGGGCTAAGTACAAACCACTTGTTTGAGACTGTGGAGATAGGCCAAGCCTGTATGGCAAGTGACTCATAAATGACCTATTTCCTCCTGGACACTGCAGGAAGCCTACTCAGTGGACTACTGCATGCAGAGCTGATGATGCCCACACTGCCGTGGCTGCAGCCATGACTGTGCCCAAACTGTCTCAGTTCCTCTTCCCCACAGCATGCTGCCAACTAAAGGGGAGCTGCGTTCTGCCCAGGGGCTCAGAGTCAGCTTGCAGCAGCTCCTTATGCAAAGCTGAATCCCAGAAAAATAAAAGCGAACTGAAGTGCCTTCAGTTCATCACAGTCCAGTGTGGTCTTGCTGCTTTTCAGGGCTGCACTTCAGTCCAAACATGAACAGGGACTTTGGGCTAGAAGCTGAGGCATGCAGATGGCGCAGTACAACTCCTGATGGTGAGCTGGTTTTCTGCACCCTCATTCAAACTCTGAGAAATGTGTCTGGGTAAAGCTGAGCAGTTCTTGAAGAGGCAGGTGGAGCCACGTCCTGTGGGACTCAGCTTGAGGAGGCTCAGCAAATACCTTCCTGATTTGGTGTTCATGAGTATAAATACTGAGCTCTTTATATTTATTTGTTTTTATGGTCCTCCTCCACCCTAAACCTCCTTCTTTCCTTGGAAAAGTATGTTGGGGTTTTCTTGATATCTCCAAATTACTGGCGGTGGGGAAGATGTGCTTGCCAAGAGAGATCATGGAGAGTTTAATGGTTTTAGTGGAGCTGAAATAAGAACCAGATTGAGGTCTACAAGCAGACTGTTGCTGTCTGTACAGCATTCAGGTAATTTTCTAAAAGGACATTTAGAGATCTGGATTCGGCTCCTGTCATCTTAAAAGAACATATTTTGCTTCTAGTGTTTGTGACAGTTTGTACCTGTTCACTTCAGTTCCCCCAAACCTTTCTGTATATATTTCATCTTTTCTTCTAAGTCTGTCCTACTCAGTCCCATGAACCAGCCCAAATTAACCCAGTAATGTGAAGTATTTTTTTTCTTCTTCTTCCCATTTCCCCATTCAGAGCTTATATATATATTTGACTATAAGTTACCCTTAATTAATGAAATAATCCAGAGACAGCTGTAGCAGAGCCATGTAGATTGTAGATAAGGAACTGTTTTCTCTCTACTTTGTGATTAGCTGCCAGAGTTCGTTGGATTTTATGTTCCCCCTCTATCATGTTACACTGCAAATTCATGGCCAGTGAGATGTTCACAATTTCTCCAAAGTACATACTGCTATTACTGCTTCCCTGCTTTAAACCTGATCATTGGATGCCTGTGTTTCTCATTAATTTTCCTGAGATATTCTGGCTTGCAATTTTAAGATTAATTTGATTTTTGGTGGGACCCTCAGTCTGCATATTTCTGTTTTCTCTTCAACCCAGTCACGTATTAAATTTTTTTCTTCTCTACTAGAGCCTCATCTGTTTATCAGAAACATACAGTCTCTGGGTATTAGGGTTTCCAGGCTCAGCTATTTTTACAATACTTACTGCCACATTCCTTTGTCTTCTTTCATTCTCCATCTGCCTCTTATCTGGTGTCTCACCTTGTTTTCTTTCAGCTGACAAATACATGTTGCCAGTGTATTTTTTTTTTGGCTCTCATTGTAAGTTTTGCTCTAACTACTTTTTTTTTTTCTCTAAAACACAAGGTAACGTGTCACCTATATGCTATAAATATGTAAACTCCAAAATTCCTTTTGAAATAAATGAGAACAGCCTGCTTTATATTAGTTCATCAGAATCTGGTTTTAAAAGTATCCTGAAAGAAAAAAAAAAATAAAAAAAGGCTGTCACAACAAGAAAAAAATTTTAACAGATAACCTTTTTATTTGAAGGGATTTACATTCTGGCTTTGTAGAGTGTAAGTTAGATATTACTCTGATAATTACTTTTCTATAACAAAACTGTATTTTATTCTATTGAAGTTCATCTTTAAAATAGCTTGTTCCATCCTTTAACCACTGATAAAAAGTTTGGTCATAAAAACTTGTGACAAGAAGACGTATTGCAAAAGAAATCCTACAGCCAAGCTGTCAAATATAGAAAGGAATACAGCTATTAACATTAACTTCCAGAAAACGAAAAAAAACCACCTTTAGTAAAACGTTCCAAAACGTTCTGACCTTTTTAAAAGAAGATTCTGTTCAAACTTTGAGGTTTAATACTAGAATCTCTGTCCTAGACAGCAGTAACTATGAAATAAGAGTCTGTAACCTCTGAGAGCTGACACAGGTTTTATATCTTAGTTCATCTACTACTCTATGGATGCAGAATACTCTCATTCATTAGGATGACTACTTTCTTTTTTCATGAGAATTGAACATGTCGTGAAACCTGTTGAAGGATGATTCTCCAGTATTTCATGTCTCATGTCTTGATTATTTCATTTCCTCAATCAAAATTTGTATGAAGATTTATGTAACAACTCACAAATACCTGTATAATGGAAAGGTGAGCAGGTCATAATTTGAACAACTCACCTGAGAATTTCAGCAAAAATGCAATTTTTTAGCAATGTCATTACTCATTCTGACAAGAAAGAAAGAAAGAAAATTCAAATAGTTTCAAACTTGGATTGTGAAAAAAATTACAATAGAACAAAACCTACAGTAAAGCAAAATTATTGTTGTATTAAAGTTCCATTTATATTAATATAGATAAGGAAACCATACCAAATTTTAAAAAATACCATCCTGCCTGAAGCTGTTGGATCCATACATGTGAGTAACTCCTGAATACTGTGTTGAATATGGGGCAGGCATTGGTAGCAATTTTCTACTAAAAACCAGTATCACTCTTGAAACAAGACAGGGGAAAAAAAGAAAAAGAAAAAAGTCAAAGCAAAGCAAACAAAGTAAAATTGAATAGACTACAAGTGATTTTACCAGGTTTTTAATTAATGAGAACACAGGGATTGCTCAAATGAGTACATTACCTAATTGTGAATTAATATTATATGCTGAAACATCCCACAAGGGAAGAATTGGATATGCTAATATTGTATGAAAGAGATTGCCACTGGCAAATATTTCACTTTAGAGAATTCTACATTAGGCATAAACTCAGGAAAAAAACCCTGTTAATATATGTCGTTAAATATTAATTGTCTAGAAGTGGCTAAGGAAAGATAAAAGCTTGGTTATACACCTTTGCATCCTTTTGATGGTCTTTATTGACCATTGATCCAGAATTGTTTTTAGAAATGCAATAGGTTATTGTATGAGTAATAGAACAGACATTTTGTGGTATGAAGTTATAATTCCTAAGCAATAATATCTGAAACTGTAATTGGCCTAGGCCTAATGGGACATAGAATTTCCTAAGGGGAAGATATTTGGCTTTTGAATTTGCTTTCTTCTCCTTGGTTCAAAAATAGTGCCTGCCCTCTAGTACCATTTTGGCAAGCTACTCTGAAAAATGCACCAATTATTTCTCTTAATGTGAAGAGTGGCTGGAAATGCAGACAGTACTGGATCTGAAGTTTGTGTCACACCACAGCACAACTCTTTTTTTGGTAAAATACTCTGCAGTATCCCAGGAGTAAGTGAATACATTTTTACAAATGAACAAAAAAAGAGGAAGGCATTTCTTAACTTTTACATTTAGGATTGAGATAAACTGTTACCCAAAGGAAACAGCACACAAGTCTTTGTGTTTTGGCCTATGAATGTTCAAGGTACCAAAACCTGAAGGAAACAGCCAACTTTTATATTGTTCCATTAAAAACAGTGAATCTACCTTTATTTACTTTAGCATTCAGTGAATTCAGTAAACTCTGGGGAATAAGATTTAATTTTCATATGTATGAGGAAAACTTAAAATAATTGCTATTTTCTTGAACTGAAGTTAAAAAAAATCCCCAAATGAAAAATAATGCTCCCCCCAGCTGTATAGACAGTGACTGCAACAGAGAGAGAGAAATTTTCAGGTTAACACAAAGTTAAACTGTGTACTTTGGAGAGGCTTATTTGCATCAGACACAAATGGCACAGTTTAAATGTTGCTAGTAAGTGAACTAATTTATGTTTGATTCAGTTTTTAATTCCATTGGAGCCATTGTGATGATTGTTATAATTTCTACTGAGTGACTTGCTCATGCTTTTCTCTGGCTAACCAGTTGCCAAATGAAAGGTTGATTTCATACCTTTACTTCCCTTTGAATATGAACTTAAATTGGTAAATTATTTGTCAATATTTTTCCTTAACATATGATGAAATCTGTTTTGATCATAATGCTCAAGATGTATGAAATGGAAGAGAAAGGCCTTCAGCTGCTGCAAGCAGGCACAGATCCACTTATTTCTTTAAAGAGTTTGTAGAGTTTCCAGCAGAATGCAGCTTAGCTACATCTCATCTATTCCATTTGTGGTCTCCTTCCCAGTTGCCTTATACTCAAAATCAAGAGTGCTCCTGAACACTGGCTCACTCTGGAAATATCAAGTGTGTGAGTGAGAGGTTTAGCTTGTGTTTTGAGTGGGAATTTCTGAATAACGAATTCAGCCTTGTGTTTGGTCACTGCACATTTTTATTGCTGGCTCAGTGCTGTTTAGCATATATTTTTCCATGATAGTATTTCTTCTCAGATGCTGCTCCTGCTGCTCCCATTCTCCTGGCTTCTGTCATTCTCTTGAAGATGGTATATGACAGTTTACTGCATGTTACTGCTTTGTTCCATCCATTCCATCTTCCAGGCCTGAGTAGTCACAATCACTATAATCACAGTGACTTATTAAATAATAAGTAAACCTGCTTGACAGTGCCTTCAGAGATTTGATTCTGAGCAGTTTACTAAGCATTTTGTGAAGCATTATAAACAACCACTTCTTTGTCTTTTAATTTTCTGATTAAATGCAATTAAAATAACTTTCTCAAGAAGTCTAGTTATATGTAGAAGGCAGTATTCTGTATTTCTGGTTGCATGCCCAGTGAAGCCTGATGATGCAATGCAAATATGGTCAGTACAGGAGGTCTGGCATTATTAAATGGTTTCCTAGACCTGAGTATAATAAGACTGGGTGAAAAACAAAGTAAGGACGTATAAATAGCTGTGACTTCTTTGTTTGTACTCAAGAGAGAATACAGTCCTAATGTCCTTATTTATGAAAGAAATGCATATAAAGTGAGCCTGAATATAAGAGTCACTCTCAGATGCAGCCAGGACATTACTTGTGAAAGTACCAGGTAATTTCAGTTCTCTAACACAACTGTCTGTGCTAGCTGGAACTTTGTTTTTCTTAGTGCTGCACCATGGCAGGAAAATGTGAACCCAATCCATGGCATCTAAAATCACCTTCAAGGACTACTGTGCCAGCCTGTCTGAAGCACTTCAGATGTATCTTTTTTTTCTAGAATGTTCATAGTCATTTATAAAATTGGGACAAATGAAAGAGGGGAAAATGCTGAAATTACTGAATTAATTCTGCCTAAGAATTTTAAGAACTAATGTGGAACACAACAGAGCATATATAAGGTATTTCAATAGTACAAAGAAAATTGAAGGTTGCTGCAGTTCAGAGGAGATTAATGTCTTGAATATTGTTTGGGAGATACTAAAAGGTAAGAAAAGGGGAAGAAGGAATGTAGTCTTCATTCTCATCTCAGGCTGCTAAGTGATGGTTTGTCTCAGATTTTTAGGTGCACTGTTCTTACTAAACCTGGTCTAACTTGCTAGTGACCAAAATTTTCTGGGGTCACACTGACCTACAGCTGCCCAGAAGCCACGAAAGATGAGTAAGTTGCTATGTTTTTTTTCCTTAGCCTGGGCCTATGCCAGCAAAGGTTTTGTGAGACTTAAAAACCTGGTCCTCACTGAACCTGAATTAAATCTCCCTGTATCACTCTGACATATGGTAATATAATGACAAACAGTAGTCATTATATACATGATAAGCTTTGTCACAGACTAAACCATAAATTAATATCTATCACCATTTTGTGAAACAAGGAATTTGTTTAACCTTATGATTTTTAATTTAAATCAAGGTGTTGAAGACTTTCCTGGATGAAATGGTGCTAAGTATCTTCCAGGAGCTGGATTCTGAGACTCTATCCAGTAGAAGTCCAAGTTGATTCTAGCCATCCCTTATGGCAGGATATCATCACAGGAATCCACATGCAAACTGGAAGCCTAATCAGAAGTTTGTTTTCTGTTAGCTGAGTGGCTATATGGGGTTCATTGAAATTGATCATGAAAAAAAAATTCCAGCATAAAGGATCTGTGTCTTCTTTCAGGTCTTGCCTATACTTTGCTTCTTATAGCCTGATCCAAGTGCCAATCTGACATGTTATAATCTCCTGAGGTAAAAGCATAACTAAACACAGAAAGGGGATTATCCCATATTGTACCTATTGTTTTGAGGGGCGAAGATTGTAGCTGTGTTGGGGGGAATGGGAGAACACAAATTAAAAACAGAATACCAGGAGTCTTACTCAATGCATTGGTACAATTATCTTGGTACAATTCCTTAAATAGGAAAATCTGTGCAAAGATAGGATTTGCATTAAATATCATCACAGGTGGCAGTATTTTCCAGAGTAGATGTTGCTGGCACAAATACCTTAGGATTTGGCAAACAGGCAGCTGAAAAAGAATTAGTATTTATATGGTGTCTGTAAGGATGTTGACTACAGAGGGAATATTATGGTTACAGATTGTCATGGGTAGTAAATTGAAACCATGTGTTCCCTTAAAGTTCCCCTACAGCAATGTCCCTCATCTTCTATTCCTGTTTAGATACATAATGTCACTGGCATAACTAGTGCTCCTGCAGGTGCAGGCCAGGCTGGCAGCTAAAACGTGTCTCTGTGTTCTGCCTACACACCAGCCACTCAGATGGGTGTGCAGCTCATCACATTTGTTACCCTGGTATGGGTTGTAAGCACAAAAATATGCCGGAGTACATTGTTCAGGTGTTGCCTGTGCCTGTAAAATGATGGTCAACTTTTGAAAATAAACTCAGGGAAAGCAGGCTATGTATAGGAAGCCGTTTCTTTGATGGATGTTAGTTGCAGGGGGAGGATAAAATAAGCCCTTACCTCTAACTGCACAGGGTAATCATTCCTGTACGTGAAACTTACTTCTGTAATCTCACAAAGACCTGAACAATATGAAGGCAAAATCAAAATGCTAGCAGACAAGTTGTCCTCCAGTTTATTAGGGTTCCTTCCCAGGAGGGCTACATTCAATTATGTTTTCCAGTGGTTTGCCAAAAGAGTTTTACAGTTAAGCCAGCTGAGTTTGCATTCAGATTTTCTACTTTAAGTTACAAATGTCTTGCTTTTCAAAGCTTTCCAGCTGACCTGAAGTGTCATGCCAACAGTACTACAGCTAATTGAATATATATCTAATTTTTCATTCTTGCAGCTTTATGGACCATTTCCTCATTAAAAAGGTGACTGTTTGCACAGGAGCAGACAGGAGAATTAAGCAGCAGGAAAATCTCTATAATGTGACATTGTCTTCTTCTTTTGTTTTTGAGCTTGGCAGCTGGATACTTCTGTTAACTCATATTTATCTTGCACTGCCATAATAATTGGGAAATGGCTACTTCAGCAGAAGTACCCTGCAGTTCGGTGTAAGAAGCTCTATTTGCCTCAAGGCTGTGCTCTATTCTGTGTTTATAGTGTTTGTATATATATGCCTATAAAATCTGGAGAGACATTTGCAATGATTATCAGCAAAGCATAATTCTCCAAGGATTGAGGAGGATAAAAATCTCAGATAATTCACAGATAATCAGTGCACGTGCCGTGCATTCTGGAATTTGGTGCTATTTGTGTTCTCAAGGAGGGGTACTGTTTTCCATTGCAATTTCTTTTCACTAAAGAAAATGATTACTTACACACATTTCAAAGAGAACTTGAGTGCCTTTCTTGTGCATTGCAGAAAACAGTGCAGGCACCAAATATTAGCATTATGCTCCATGTTGTGTTGCAATTTATAATCCCTTGAACTATTCTGCTCATACAACAGCTGTAGCAAAAATGTACGTAAGGCGAGGAACGCATTGTAGCTGGGCAGAGGTAGTGCATGGGTCTGAACATTAAACAAGCATAATGAGATAGAGCAATATAGCTGTTCAATAAAGTTTATTGAAGTAGAAAATAACTTAAGTCTCAGCACTTTTTTAAAATGACCCTGAACACAAGCTAATTCCCACACAACACATGCAATATTGACTCCCACCTCTCATTTCCTAGATTTCATAGATTTCATATGCTCCAAGTGATGTTTTAAGCATTTTCTTTCTGAAAAGTAAAAATGCTTTAAGAAAAAGGGGTGACAAAATTAAGTATTACTGCTGTAATATTAAATGCTGTGTATTAGGGACCTAACTTTCTGTTGCCCTGGCTTATGAAATTGACCCAAAAGAGTCAGTGTCCCCTGTATTGAATGGTCTTATTGTATTTGTCAAGAGAAATGCTTTGATCCATGAAGAACTTTTCTGACTGTGCCCCTCTGACTCAATATTGATGTGATATGCAGATATTTGAAGATACTGAATGAACAGAAGCATGATCAAAGAGGAAGGAATGGCCTAAGACTGCCCTCAGTAGGAGATCAAGTCTTTGAAGAGGCTTAGAGGGCTGAAAGGTGTTCCCGGTATGTTCAAAAGAGCAGGTGTGCCCAGCGTCGTTAGAGGAGAGGGAAGAGACAGCGATGTACCAGTTCTGATTCTGCCACTGCCTTGCATTTCTGGTCAGTGAAGAAATTGAGCAAAACAGACCGACAGAGTTCCCTGCCTCAATACCCAAAACCAGCTAGATACCTCTGGTTTTGTCAAAAAATCCCTCTTGCCCCAAGGTTCTGAGCTCCTCCTGATCTACAGCTTTTGCTCTTGCTGGCCTCAAAGCAGCTGTGACAGATGAGCTGTGTAGGGCTGCCCAAAGGGTCAGTCTTCTGCCTCTTGAAAATAACTGTCAACATTACAGTTTTAGGCAAGCAAAATATTGAATCTTTGTGATTAAACAGCATCATTTGAAAAATATGCCAATTATTTAATTGGTTCTTTAATTTCTTGTGGGTGCAGACATGCTATTTTCAGTGATCCTGTGGTCAAACCTGCTGCCCAAGAGGCAGATTTGCAGACTGAAATACATTTGATGAGGTATATTGAGTGAAGGCCTGTATAAGTTGATCAGGATATATCCCAGAGTATGTATTGAAGCCTATCTGCTAGCTACAGAAGAAAATATTTTTATAATTATTGCAGTACTATTTCCAAAGGAGATTAAAGTGTCATATCAGATTTCAAGTCTCTTTTGGGCAGGCTCAGATGACTTTTTGGCACCCAATTGAGACTTCACCCTGTTTGTTTGAAGCAGTAAACATGTGGTGGGACTTTCTGGAAATAAGAGTACTTTGGAAATAGTTGTGTTATTAGTTAAGTATTTGCAAACAGGCTCTGTGTCCACAGTTGGGAGGTGTTCCTGTCAGCTCATACAGATGACTTGCAGATTCTACTTTTCTTCACCCGTGTCACTCCCTGCAACATACAAAACTCCCCACGGCAGAGGTTGCACTCTGGAATTCTTCACATTCACCTTCTTTGCACATCTTTTATAAAGCAACGAGCTGCATTGCTGGAAATGTTGAGGTGTTTTTGTCTCTTATCCAGTGTTCAGGAGGTATTGTAGCAACAGAAAGAAATTCTCCCTCATAAAAGAGAACTCTCTAGTGATGTTTTTTTGATTCTTAAGTGGGCTTTGATTTTGAAACAACCAATAACCTGCCTGTAGGTTGCCATTATGGAGCTAGCAGTGGAAATATTTACCTGAGTATTTCTACAGTAATGTAAATATCAGATAAGATTGAAGTGTTGGTGTAGTTAAGGCTGCATTAGGAATGAGAAGCCTGGATGGTTTTGACAGCTGAACTAATCCTCTTGGCCATTTTCATTTTTCTAAAACATTTTGCTGAAGGCTGTCAAGCCCTACTGATCACATCATATACTCTGCAAACCAGCACTGGTAATCTGGAGACACAATATTCTAGTGGCAGGTTTAAGGTGGATAGTGCCTTGGATTTATGTGAGCATGAGGACAAAGGAAGATGAGCATGGGGACAAAGGAAGATAGTTCACTAGGCACCAGCAGTGGGGCACACAGGAAAGAAATCTTCAAAGGTGGAGAGTGAAATTTTGTTGGAGGTTATTTTTAAGATGCATTTCTTACCAATACTTTACTGTTAATAGTAAGTTCTAGTAACAAATAATCAATAGTTGTTTTATCAATTGCCTTTGAGAGAAGCACATTAAAAAAAAAGACAATGGAGAATTTTTTCCATGTGCAGATACACAATTGCTGAAGTCTGTGTGTAAGACAACATTCTCTAAAGCACTGGGCTTTATTTCAGTGTCCAGTTACAACATTAACAAGGTGTATGAGTACTGGGGAACTTCTCATCTAATGTCACTTAGGTGTAGTGTCTTTCCTATAAACATCAGGAGCATGCCATCAAGGAAAAAACCCTCACACAGAGCTGTAACTTTTCTGGGAGTTGCACCAGTGGTCTCCTAACTCAGGTGTGCACATCTACCTACCTGTAGGCAAATTTTGCACTAAATAAATGTTACCTATCATAAACTATCAATCCCTTGCTTGTATGAGTATGGTGTCATCTAACACTATACTTTTTCCAGACACTCCTGAACTTACGAGATCACAGGAAGCAGATCTGTGTGTCCTGCATCTAACAGAAGAAACATGCCATTGCCCCCTGTAAGGAGCACTCTAGAAGCTTTGGGGTAATATACACCAGATTTCTCTGAGCTCAGATGCATATAGTACACATTGGAATGTGTTTTCTTACCATCTAGTGCTTCCCAGAATGTGTTTTCTTACCATCTAGTGCTTCCCAGAGGGATGTAAAACACCCAAAGACACTTGTGAAGCAACAGTGGCTTTCAGCATTTTTCCAGTAAACCAGAACAGTGGTCACAATGCCAATTCCTAATAGAATGGAGCTAAAGTGCACAAAAGCATTGTTCTGCACCTATTCCTGTGCAAGAGAGTAGTGATGTCAGTGACAGTTACCTTACCACTGTGTTACCTGCCTTTAAATGTTAGAGTATTCTGCATCTAATCTATGTTTCCTGGTTTGGAGAAGTGTGTATTTCATTCAGCAGACACACTGAAGAAGCACAAGCTGCCAGAGGCCCCTCTTTTCTCTTGACCACTTGAGTATTCAGAAAGCAGGAGCAAGTGGACTTCCCTACATACGTTCACCTACATATATAATGCAGGAAGCCTGCTAATTCACTTGGTTAGTTTCAGTATATTTCTGAATTTATGGGTTGGGATATGAATATTCTGTCCTTTCTGTGAGACTACAAAGGCTGGAAATGGGCACATTTTCCCCTGCTCTTATTTTTCCCATAGAAGAATAAACACACTCAAATACTTTAGCCATGTTCGTGTACATAGGTTCTTGTCTGTATCTGATCTCTTCTAGTTGTCCCTCTACCAGGGAGGATGAAGCAATTCATTTCACATCCACACCCCCAGCCTCCCACCAATTTTTTTCTCTCCATTAAAAGGATAAATCTTCATCACTCAGTCTGCAATAGAGTCAATTACAATCTGTCTATCCATGCGAGTGCAACCCTTTGAAAATTTGAAGTACTGTAAGTGCCGAGTGACTTCACACTCCTTTTTGTGAACAGTCTTTTCTGCTGATCTATAAAAATCATGTTTCTGTTGGTCATAGAGAATGAAAAACATTTTGCAGCAGCAGCAGTATGTGAAAAAAGATACATGTGCTACCACAAAAATCTTAATGCTTAAAAATAATTTACCAAATTTATGATATAGGGTAAATATGTAGTTTTGTGGGTTTTTTTATGTTTTAGAATGAGCCTTCCCCTGAAATAATTGAAATTCTATTCTGGATTGAATTTGTGAATACAGCACATGTAAAATTTTTTATATTTTATGTATTTAATAGAATAAAATTTATTCTATTTATTCTATTTTTATATATTAAATTTGTTGGGAAAAGATTACTTTTTTCACCTTATCTTTAATTTGTGACCTTGATCATCATATGTCTTTACAGAATCATAGTCTGATAGTCTTATTTATGGACAGACTTAACCTCCACAAGGACACCACAAGGACAGCAGGAACTGCAAGTCCAGTCTGATTATCTGTCCTGTCCAATTTAACCTCAGCCTATTATCCTGGGCTCCCTCAGCTTTTTATTTCCCCTGGATCCTCACCTCTGTTCTAATTGTTTGAAATGCTATAAGGCTGCTGTGTCGTTTTCAACCAGGAGACTTAAAGTATAATCTGAAAAATTTATCACCTCCCCTTGTTTCCTACCTGTGGAGAATTCAGTTGAAACTGGATCTGGAAATAAACCAAGTATGCTTTTATTTTTACTGAATTACAAGTCTCTTCAAAAACATAAACACTCATCTTTAGTTACCAATAAATAAGTTTAGCATGGCAGGTCTGCTTATGTTCTGTGCCAGAACACACCTGAGGAATAGAAAGGCTTTGAGTTTTAAATCAATAATGTTTTTTCCTAGCCAGTAATCACAAGACAAGATGAAACATTAAGTATCTCTTTCAGGACCAGATAGGATCCATTCTACACATCATCCATCTTTTACTTCACATAGAAAAAATAAGGATAGTTTCACAAGACAGACACAGAAGGGTTATGAACACTCCAGCCTAAAAAATTAAATCAAAATAACATCACTAGTAATTTTGAACTTATTTTAACAATAAAAATAAAAATACATAAATAAAAATAAAAATGAGGCATATACAGAGGCAAATTTGTGTGTATGATAGTGGACAGAGAGGAGTGGAATCAAATTTTTGTGTGTGGATATGGAGGGGTGGAATCAGATTATTGATGAATCCACATCAATAGGGGTGAGTTGTGGGAATGTTTTTGGAGAGGGACTGCTTTATAGAAGTAGACTTCCATTCTCAACTCTAAATTTTTCATCTATGAAAAATTTTACTTTGTCTTAACAAGTGTTAACAGGCTGGCAGCTAGAAAGGGCTAGTGTAATTTTAGATCTCTAAGGGCTTTTTTTGGTATGATTCTCCATGGATTACTGGAGATCCAAAATGAAACAAACTTGAAAACTGGAATCAGGTAAATACAAGGCAAATTCTAGGTAAAGGCTTCTTTAGTAGCATTTAGAAGCCCATTTGTCAATTTGAATTTTTGTTATCTTGGTATCTTGGTTTGCTGAGGTTGAACACATGTAATTTGAGGACAGTCTTATAAGCACTTATTTATTTATTACAGGGAAACCACTTGAAAATCTCAGTGGCCATTTGTAGGCCTAGATATGCACCTTTTCGTGCCATCTGTGCTCACACTGGAACCTGCAAAATATGAATTGTTTGAGGTAGTGTAGCACAGATAAGGCTGGGTATGTGAATCTCTATCTGAATATCAAGGTGTGGGTCAGTTTGCCCATTTAGAACCAGGATGAATGAAACTACTCTGAAGTTTGTGCATAATGTCCACGTGGGACATAAGGAGCTCTTTGAGGCATCTCTGCACACTCAGCAGATGTAGTGCAAACAGAATTACATTAATGACACACAAAATTTCAGCTTAAAAGACTAACCTAAAAATTATCTGCAAAACTGAAAAGGATCTTTGTAGCTCAGTTTTTCTACCTGTACACAACCAGTAATACACTATTATGTAAAGTAGTTGTGGACACACAAATGTATGAAATGACTATTGAAGACCCTCGTGGAGCTTCATGAATTTAAAGATGTGTATGGGTTCAGAAATCTTATTCTCTATTGTGGCATTTTTGTATCACTTTTACTCAAATGTAATGGCAATGATGAACTGAGAAAAGTAATGGGTAAATATGTTGGTAAAGAAGTTATTTTTTTATTTTATTTTCTAAACACTGCAATAATACATAATTTATTATCAACATATGCTAAACCCATCTAAATTAGCATAAATAAATTTAGAGCTGAAAAATATGAAGACAAAGTCAATCAAAGATCCAGATGCATAATGAAACAAAGCCTCTTTGGGCAGGAAAACCAAAACAAGTATGGTGAATCTACACTACAAAAAATTTAGCATCTCAGAGAAGGGTGAAAAAGTGACATTTGTATTCCACTGACCAAAATGGTGAGGGAATAAACTGAGAGGAGGAAATTCATCACTTGCTCTTAATTGTTAGTCCAACAAATCAGGAGAGAAAAAACATCTAAAGCAAGTGCTCTGTTCTTCCAGAGGAATGTGTGCTTGAATCTGTCTCCATCCACTTCCTTGGTAAACATCTTAGGAGAAAATCCCAAGCTGACATCCAGGCACTGAGCTCAGATATCTGTTTTCAGAACTCTGATTTCCATTTCTATTATTAAATGTTTAATCCTCTATCTCTCTATAGGTTGTTACCCAAAGTGTACTGCAGGGCTTTCAAGTCCTTGGATACAGCCTGAGAGTGGAACATTTCTAACCATTGCTAACCTGCCTCTTGAAAAATGGAGCTTATAACTCTGAAAGCAGTAATATCTGGATCAGAAATCTTTTCCCAGCCAACAGTCCCATGAAATAAAGAGAACTGCTTTCAGACAGGGTGGAGAAAATCAGAAAGGCACACTACCTTCTTATTTCTGAGCCACTACCAGTCTTGCCTTTCTGTCCCTACTGCAATTCATGAACCACGCTGGAGTCTGGTGCAATGACCAGCCAGATCCTGGCCCCAGATGTGCTGTGGGTCAGGGTCCATCAATCAATGGACCAACATCAATCAATCATAAGACTATTTTCTATGTAAGACAATATTCTATTAATACTGTCATTCAATCATGAGACTATTTTCTATTCCAGTGATTTCTGGTATCATTTTCCCCCAAAGTGGCAGTACACTTTTATTATAACTTGGTATCTAAACAAGAAAGAGTCAGTTATCCTGGGATGTATGTAAATGAATTAAAATTTGGACAAATTCACATATTACAGCGGAATTGAGGTCTGGACTTTCTAGTCCAGTCTCAACTCATCTATTAGATACTAAAGATTCAGGGGAAAAAAGTAGACCATATTGAATCTGCAGGAAACAGTGGTTTGTCTTAAATCAGTATGTAACTTTTTTGACCTGTTCCTTTCTTCACTGAAGTACTTGGAAGTTTTGCCATTGATTTCAGCAGCAGCACATCAAACCTTTTGAGATGAAATTTGTCATTACATGCACACTCTGCCACTAAGGTTAAGTGCACTTTCATTCTTTGATTGTTAAAAATCTATATTTTATTTAATGATTGTCTTTTAACAAAATCACTCTTTCTGTGATGCATTTATATTTCTAATGTTATTAAGAACCTCAAAGAGTAGGTAAATTGGCTGTGTTTTTTCCAAACTCACATCTATTTCAGTCTGAAACCTGAGGGCATTTTTCAATACAGCAGACAGCATAAGCTGACATGAAAAAGATAAGCTTTTTAACAGAACAAATTTTAACTCTACATAGAATATAGTAAGGAGGGGGAGAAAAGGAAAAAGAAACTCAAAATGAATGTGTATGAATCTTTCTGAAAAGACAGAAACTTTTCCTTTGTCTCAGCATTTTAAAGGAAGGCAATAGCAATGTTATTCTGTTTTAGCAATTTCTTTCCGATAGCATTTTGATTTTTTAAAAAAGAGAGAAGCAAACGTTTTTAAACAAAGTCAGCATAGTCACAAACATGGCTTGTACTAGAATGCATAAAATGTTTTTACCTATAGAGTTGTGCTTGCAAAGTGCAATTGGTGAATAACAGAAGCGGGGAGTGCTTTGTAAAAGCTAAGCATAGGAAATATTTGTTTATGTACACAGATGTTTCTCATTATATCATTGTCTTTTTTCTTTGTTATCTGGATATATCTATGATATTATCTCAATCTGAAATAGCAAATGTTAGCATAACAATAAAGCCAATGTCTAGAGGGTACTGGAAAGGAATATTTTTCCTATTGACCTTCCCTTGTGTGTCCTTTTTCTTCAAACAGAATTTCTAGAAATTATATAACTGCCTCATGTGTTAATAATATTCATCTAACTGACTTGTGTATATTTTGTAACTCCCTTTTACAACTACATTTTTTTATAACCTATTCCCCCCTCAGTTTTAATAACATTCACTTTTCTCTTATTCACTTTGTGTAAAGATTCACAAATTCACAAGGGAATAATTTGTAAACTGCTTGTAAAGTCTGACAATCTTCATCTGGTAATGATTCATGGAAGTCCAAACTGCCTCTGTGTTTGAGAGCAAAACAAAAATCAAAACCAGGATGGTCCATGTCTTTTCTGTCACAGCATGGGGCAGCTGGAAAGGGAAGGTGCAATTATATTTTTAAGATATTATTTCAGTATCAAGATAACTCTGAGATTACTACATGTGATGAATAGTATAGCTTTTGGTGTGGGCATACCAGAGTGCTTTATGACTATCCCTGCCCCTGGCCAATACTCCTTTGTGCCTTCCTGAGGACTCTGGTAGACCATCTAAGCCAAGTGATACTGGGCTAAGACCTCCTGCCCAATGCCTCTTGCTGTCCTCCAGCTGGAAGTAGAGCCCTCACAGCCCTGCTGCTGGACAGCACAGTAGGAGTGCTTCCAAAAAGGTCTTGGATGATGTCATCTGCTCTGGCTCATACTCCTTTTAAGTAAGTCAACCCAGACTGGTTTTGCCTGGAACAGATTAGAGACTTCTCCTGTGATCCCTTCTTTGCTGGCAATGCTGGGAGGATAACCTTTGGCAGAGGTCAAAAACAAACAGCAAGGGAGCAGCAGTGTTTTCAGCTGGCAAATGGTTTGGAAAATGACTGCCTGCCTGTGGCTTTACCAATACTCTGGAAACCTTTATATAAAGAGTGGGAGGACACTGGAGAGTGATTGTTGTCAAATGCTGCAAAATTAGGCCCAGTACAGAAAAGGTATGTGAAGAATTCTAACTTTTTGTAAAGTATTATGTGTCCTTGAAATAGACTATCCTATAGAGGTCATTAAGCAAGACGTGAGCCATAAATCTCTCCGTACTCATTCAACAAAATAATAGTGCATTCACAAAGGAAGGGACAGGGGATTTTGAGTACTCTGAAATGTCTTAAATTGTGGTATTCTTTTCACATGTCTTGCATTTGGCATTGAGAGGGAAATAATTTGATTGCTGTCAAGAACCCTCCATGCCTCGTCTCTGATTCCAATGGAGGAAAAATATTTGTTTTGCTGCTCAGAGTGCAGAAATGTCTGAGTTGTTCCCACGTTTCCCCCATAGAGAACTACTCTGTACTAGGTAGTACCACCACAAGGCAAAATGTATCTCATGACTACTCTCACTGTGTTACAAGAAACTGAGCAAAATTTGCATCACATGCAACAAGATTGAATTATGAATTCAATCTGCTGTGTGCACCTTGTAAAAACAATAACCTCCCACCCTGTATTGGTTTCACTGTAAATGTGAATGTGAAAAAGATTATAAAGTTGCTCAATTTTCAGGTAAGTATATATGTAGCAATTTATAAATCTGTTTTGAAATGAAACTGAGTTGAACTTTCATTTCACCAAGACACACTGGGTGGTTTCAGCTGTATTTCTCTTTTATTTTTCCTGTTACAAGTTGGCAAATTCAAAATAATAGAGTTAGAAAAATATGTTTTTCAAATGCACTGACAAATATGCAAACAAGCCTATACATGCCTTCTGCAGACCTTGTCACCTTCTCTGTATCAAAATACACAAGGAAAATTAAACAACTTTCAGATTTGTTTTAGGCTGAATAATTAGTGTTGGGGTGCTTGTCCGTGCTTTCAGAACCTTTGTAAGCACATTACCAGCTCAATTTGACCTGCTGTTACTGAAATATTTCAACAATCTATCAAACCTTGGTATATGTTTCACAAATAACAAATAACTCCACCTTTGAAAATAAAAAAATATCCATATTTCCTTCAGTATGCAAGCTATGATACTTTTAAAAATGAGACAAATATTTACGTGCTTTATCATTTAAACTTTGCCATTTGTTTAAAGGATGGAACTGTCTGTTGCTTTTTCACAGCCTTGGATCTTTCTGAAGTTTTTAAACTAATTATTAAAGTCACTCAGTAGCTTTGCCCAACGCCTAGCTGAATGTATTTCCACCACCAAATCAAGTGGCATTAGCAGCTGTGCAGGACTTCCCTACAGTTTTGCACATATTTTATTCAGATAACTCACTGTTTCCTTCTGTCTGAAGGGATGAATAAAGGAAGAAAGCAACAGAAGAACTAGACCCAAACACAACTAATTTCTGGGGAAGTTGCATGTTAAATCTTCATTTTGTGTAGTAATCTCTTGGTCACAGACTGCTTTACAGATGCTAATAGTTTTTCAGGTTGCTGCCACCATATCTTGAACACATTATAGATTACAGGAACCAATGAAAATACATTTGTGCCAATACATCCTGAAATTGCATTTTGTATCTTAAAGGCAGGGGGAGGTGTACAGAAAAACAATGAAGTTTCTTACATTGTTTCTAAACATTTTCCATGAAGCCACAAATAAGACTGACCAGCCTGAGTCAAAGAACTGGATATGTTCCTTGGTTCCCCCTAAATCTTTCTGCAGTTGTAATATAGGTAATAAAAATAGTATTCTGTAATTTATTGCACATCCATGTTTACTACATTAAAGACCCATCTGCTACAGGGGTATTTTTAGACTAATACTCTGACCTAGAGTCTGGAAACAATTAATGTTGTGCATTGTTCGGCTTTTGATAGACTGCTGCACTTCAGTGATACAGTCTGAAATGAAACTGCAACTTGAGGAGCTAAGGTAAGAAAAAACACAGTACATAGAAACAAAATATAATGTGGTAGTTTGACAACCTTGAAGGTGACTTTTTCCAACCCATTGAATATCAGGTTCATGCCCTGAGATGAAGTTCAGTGAGATTCATTACATTTCCTTCTGTCACTGTTAAAACCCCAAATGCATCATTAACTCACAAGTGGGCTTTGCCATTTGCCAATAGGGATTTGACACAACTCCAGTGACAAAACCATCTGCAGGAACACCATGCATTTCTGCTGCATGAAAAAGTAATTATTTTATATTGGAGATAAAGGAACTCATTTTGGTACACTTAGTAGCTGTTGTACATTTTATGATGAAAAGGCTTTCTATATTAAGGACCTAGTCTGGATTTCCTAAGGGAATAGAGGGCACACTGTGCTTCTCTTTAGAAGGCTTAAAATACAGGAGCACTGAAGTGTACCTTCTCTTGCTAACAGAAGCACAGCTACTGAATGTGCAGCATCTCGCAGAGTATAGGTGTTGACTAACATTCACCTTACCTTTCAGTCATATATCAGGAAGAGGTGAAACCACTAGTACAATGAGGCAATTATTCTTCCAGGACAAACCTTAGCCATAGTGATCCTTCTGTGAGTTACCAAACCCCCAAAATACTCCTAGAATAACTTCAGATATCTCCAGGCTATTAATTCTGTGAACAAGAAACAAGAGGATTTTGGAAGGTGTGGATAATTGGTGAGTTCTTTCTTTCTCTACCACCCAAATCCCCTTTTCCTCAATTTACCTCCTCAATTTACCTGACCTCATTACTTGATGACTGACAGCGTGGCTGTTTGAGATTACTTTTGAAGTGAACCACAATGAGCCACAAGAGCCAAAGGCTACTCTGTCGCATCAAGGTATTGTCTTTGTCAGTACAAAGTTACCAGTAAATTTTTGACAACCTCACAAGAGGGGTTGAGGACTCATCCGCATTTTGGCTTGAATAATCTTTCTACCCACATTTCTTTTACTTCAGACATTGCCTCAGCAGTGAGGAGAGGCCAGGGCAGATCCCTTCAGGACTGTACCAAATCCTGAAGGCTCAGGCTGAGATGCTGCAAAAGGTTCTGCTCTTCCCTGAAATAGTAATTTCAGGAAAATCCATTGCCTTCTCCACCCACCATTAGGGTCTAACGCCTGTTAAGAATACATAGCTCTTCCCTTCAGAACCTCTTGCTTCTATTTTGTTGAAGCAAAGAAAATAAACATGTAGAACCAGGCCAGTCTGGGAAGCAAGAGGATGGATGCTGGGAAGGATGGGAGCTTGATTAGGTTTGGGTCAAAGATGAAAGCCCAGCTGACATGTTTGGCACTGAAAGACCTTAGGAACTTTTCTAAAGCTTTTGTTACAGAGTGTGTAAATGGATGTGTGTGTGATGGTGTCTACCATTGTTTCATTAATACAATGTAATAAAGTTATGGTTCAAAATATGTAGGCAAATATACTCATCTTAAATGCCTCCCACTAATAATGAATAATTAAAAAAAAAAGCAGTTCACTAGATTTCATAAAGTTTAGCAATTACTTCAATTACTTGCATAAATAGTAGTGACTGCTTGCATAAATAGAGGAATTTGTGTGAAATCTTTGGTGGAAGCAAAAGGGCTGATGACATACAGATTTGGTTTTTAACTGCCCTTTTACCTTCCCGGGGCTGTGTTCTCCTTGCTTTAGCAGGTACAAAATTGCAGTGAGTGAAGTGTGACTATTTTGGTGATATATCTTTATGAAAATTCAAGTTAATCAGAGAGTTCCCTTGTCACCATCCAGTTACCAGAAAGCATTCTGACAGCCTCAGTAGGCTCAGTTAAACTTTGACTACCCTTCTTTTCAGGGCCAGGATGTCTCCAGCAGTTATGGCTGTGGCAGCAAGAACACCTTCTGCAGATGTCTGGGATGCACTGTGTGATAAAAAGGAAAACTTACAACTTTACTGCCATTCATTTATCACCTATATGGTCATGGATACAATAACAACTGCAGCATCAGTAGTAATTGCAACACATTTATTACACCGTTTGGGCACACTAGTTACAGACCAGGACTGAATTGCTCCAGGCACTTTACAAAGAACAAAGCAAAGATCGTGATTCAAGGACTTAACAATCCAAGTGGAAAACTAAGAGCAAAAGATGAAAATAGAAGATGGGAGTAGAAAAAGAAAGCAGCGAGACAGTATTGATCAGAGGACTCAGCACAGCAGCAGCCTAAATTGTTGTCAAACTGAATAATTTAAATCAGAATGCTGATATGGAGGAAGTGATTCTTTTGTTCACTGCAATGTCTTTGAGCTGTAAGCATATGAAATTTAATAGTGTTCTTCTTAAAAGACACCAATACAACAATACAATCAATTCTGCTTTGCAGCAGGATGTGAACTTGAACGTTGTGAATGACAGCAGGACTTAATAAACTAGACTAGGTTATTCTGTACCACAGAAATGCCCATCCAGCAAACAGAGAGAAGTGAAATTAGCAGAGATATTGAAGGTCACCTGCTCCTCTTCATTGTAGGAAGTCATTCTCCCTGTAAAGGGGGAGGATGAGGCTTGTCTGTGAACCTGTTACTTCACACCACAATTTGCACCAAATCCATAGGAACCAGATGATGAATGTAGTTTCTCTACAGCCCTGCATGCTCAAGCCTGGGGAAAAGGGATTAAAACAAATAAACAAACAAAAACAGAGAAAAAAAATTATAACATAAGCCTGGGAAAGTATTACCTCGCCCAAACTTACAATACTGAGGATGGCCACAATACTTGGGCTCCCTTCCCAGACTTCTGGCTGGTGTCTTTTGGTTGCCTGCTACTTCATTTGCACAGAGCTTGAAGCAACTGCACACAGAGTATTTCCCAAGGGCAACTAAGCAGCTTTTGTATTGAGGACACTCTGATATCAGCCTTTAGAGAGCTGGAAAGTCCAACACGTCCAGAATGTGGATACACTGCTTGAGCTGAGAATTCAGAGATGTGCACCTGGAACACAATGTTGTTTTTATTTTGACAGCTTTGCTTTTGTATTTGGCTTGCAGAAATGTTCTGCTACATCAGCAAACACAAGGAATTTATTTTCCTTTTGCAAAAAGGATACATATTTGGTGATAAGTACCTTAATCATCAGCTATTACATTGTCCCTATGGAATCCTACTCTAATCTAGCCATGCATTTTCAAAAGGTCACTGGTGATTTGTTTTAAAGGCCTGTCAAAGACAATGCTGTTGCCGTTGTTTTCAAGAAAATTTTTAGCTTACAGAAAGATAATTAGTTCCTACCTTCATATAGTTCCTACCTTTTTTTTTTTTTCTTAAACAGAAAGAGAACATTTTTAAGAAAGAAAAAAAGAACTAATAACTTTATTGAGTCAAGACAGCATGCAACAGACAGCTTCTAGAGGAAAGCAGCCTGCTTTTTATTATCAATTATTTATCCATTTTGCTATTCACTCACAATCTCCTTTTTTTTTTCTCCTAGTCTTTTTTGCCTCTTCACACTATAATAAGGCCTTTCAATTTTCTTTTAATATAAGAAGTGGAAGCAAAAGACCCTGGTTCTGTATACTGTTTCATCTTTTTTCTCCACCAGTGCTTTTCCCTTTCTTAACTTGGAAAAAAAATTTTAAAACTGTAGCACCCAGCCACCCATTGACTTCAGGGTACTTGAATAAAGTCTGTGAAGTCAGGGGAGGTGTTAGCTTGAGTCAGAAAGGCAGAAATCACCAGGAACTGTGTTGGCCCTTTTAGTCTTTGACACATATCTAAGCAATCTAAACTGAGATGACTATTGATGTGTCCATTTCCTACATGTCATCAAAATCCTGTTCATAATGAAGAGAAAGCCAATATTTTTAAGATTGGAACCTTCCTCACCGTCTGCTTTACCTGTGTTTAACTATCTGGTCAGATGGGTTCATTGAACATTGGGCAATTTGCAACCAAATGGATATAAGTATGTTGAAAAAACCTCACACTGTTACACTGCGCTCAAAACTACAATTTAAATAGACACCAAGGTAAAAATTTAGACCAAGCATTAGTGGTTTTATAAAAGGCAATAAGAACAATTCTTGACTTAATTTCTTTCTGCTATTCTGAGAAGCATAAACAGAAGCAGACCCTTGGGTGCACAAAAATATACTGGAAATATTTACTTAGAACTAGCAAGACATTTAAAATAGTCTTTTTCTATTTATAAAATAGACTTGCAGTCAGTCTGTATAAGACTGCCTTAGGTACACTCAGGTGCAGCTCAAGGACACAGACTCCATCCTCATTTGCACCCTGATGCATTTGAATAAATGGAAATTACTGTATATATTGCTGTTAGTGGTCACAAATATTTGAGTAGTAAACAATAATAAAATAGTGCAACACTTTAAATGTGGAACATTCACTTGACAGATACATAAAAAAGCTTGTTTTTAACTTAGTGTCAGAAGAATAAACACTGTGACAAGGCTTAATAATGACCACGTATACAGGTGGATGTCAGGCTTTCCCAAGGGAAGGATATACAATAACACAATGCAGCCAGAACTTGGGAAAAAAAAAAACACTTCAATAAACATAGTTTAGGAAAGAAAATGGTATTTTTTAAAAGACAAAGATTGATTTAATTTCTCCTCACAAGAACGGGAGCTGTCTGCAGCAGCCACTGCTTGCAAGAGCACGAACAGTGTGGATCTGGGCACAGGCACACTCTGTATCACCAAATGTGACACAAAAAACTTCAGCTCCTTCTCCAGCTTAGCCTGGGTCTCAGGGGACAGAGATGCCTCACAAAGGGCACTGCCTACCACCAGGTGCTGAGATTTTGTGGACACATTCTGTGGTAGTCAGTATAAATCTAGAAGTCCTGAGTAAGAGGATGTGTTTGTCATTTTCTAGCACACACTGGTAAGGACAGAGATCTGTGGGGAGACGCTTGTAAACAGCAGCAACAGAATTTTCATGAAGCAGGGCTGTATTTGCATCAACAAGAGGAGCTCCCTTTCTCAAAAGCAGCAGTGCACACAATCAAGGAATTTTCTTAGTATGGATTATACAGGGTTTAAATCTGAGCACTACTTCTAATTCCCAAATTAACCTTGCTATGAAGATGGAACCTGCCAGAGATGACCTGGAATTTTATGTGAACTCTATTTAGCTATTTTGTAACTCGAGGATTTGAGTCTACCTTATGAAGCAAGATAGAATTGGGAGAAATGTTCCAATTTTCATCCTTGAAAATGTTTCCATATCTTTAGCCACAGATTTTTAATTGAATTAGAGCCTGCAGATATTATTTTGTTCCTCTGCCTGTGTAGTCTTTGTGTAATGAGCAGGGATACTTCACTTTCTTGCATCTTATTAAAATCAGAGTTTAGCAACTTTCAAAGGCAGCACCCATTCTTCAGTCAGGAAAAACAAATGTAATATACAATATTCAAAGTAGCAATATGTTGTGGTATGTGCTGTTTACATTTTGGAAGTAGAGTGCCAAGCTCAGGATGCTATTTCCATCACATCTCACAAACTGCACCAATGGAAAACCTGATGTGCCTCACAATAAAAAGTGTTTTAAAAGGTATAGGAAACCACTGGGGTTTTTTCTGTGAATATTTTTCCCCTCATTCTGTATCCTTGGCACATGTAAGCCTGTGCTGAAATTAGGGCAATACTCAAGAGCAAATTTCATAGGCTCAGATTCTTGTTTGAACATGAAAAATGACAGAGTAATTAAAAAATCATTTAACTGAATATGCTGCAGAGGTGGGTGTCTGGAATTATTGCATAATAGGACCACAAGTGATCTTGCTCTAATATTTTCTGGGCATATGAATGACTTAAAGGGATCTGATCCTCCCTCACTTACAAAGTAGAAGACAAAATATAGACACCCTGGTGTAACTGTTGTCAGTGAAAGGACAATGAATTATCAAGTTTTAATAGACCTTAAATTTTAAAAATTATTTTTAAATGTAGAGGAGAAACTACCCCTAAAAACTTCTCTCTAGATGTAACATGAAGGTGTGTGCAGACTTGACTTTTTACATCAGGATAAATTTTGCCTTCAGATATGGATTTGCCAAGATGTGCTGGTTCAGTGGGTGTAACCTGTCTTGTACAGGTTACAGGCAATTTACTGTTGCCTGTAAAAGTTTCAAGCAAGTTGTGACTCTTCTCTGCAACTTTTTCAAGCAAGCTGACATATGAAATAAGAAGGGATGGCACCATGCAGATCCTACTTCAGCTATGCCATGTGGGATCATTCTACCAAGTTATACCTGAGCATGTGGAGTATTGTAGCCAATTCCATGGGCTATTATACAAGACAGATGGGGGGAAATCATAGCAAATTTGATAAGTTTTATATAAACATAAGACAGACTGAAAGATTCTACCCTGCACCTTAGAAAGAAAATGTGACATTACACCGTGCATATGCTTTTTATTGTGTCTTTTCCTACATAAGAAAAAAAGCTGAAATGGAGCATGTCTTTGAGATGGGGCAATAGATGTAAAACATGAGAATATGAATGGGTTCTTGTAAAAAAGACAGAAGGAAAGAAACAAAAATTTTCTATACTGATTCTTGATATTGGCTGTGAGTGCCTGTTTTATCTGCAGATGTTAGCATTTTGCAAGATGGACTAACCCAGGATGTGCCTTCATGCTGCTTCTTTGTTTGAGGGTCTATGAACATAAAGCATGGTGACAACAAAATCTGAAGAGTACTTAACTAAGTAGTGAAAAGCACAGCTCAGGAAACTCAGCCAAATAAAAGAGAAGGCGGTTTAGGGGTTTAATGTACGTGAGGATAAATTTACTTTTCCAAGTGTTGCCTTATTTGTTCTTTTCTTGACTTGGAGAAGCTATTTTTCATCACTTTTTCAATGCAAAAACTATTTTTATTGCTAGAAAATTATACAGAAAGACATGGCAAACTGCCTTGAAATCAGAATACCCGCACAGAATTGGCAAAGGGCCCAAATCCTCCACTTCACTTTGAAACTGGAAATTTTCTCACAGCTCCCATTCCAGCTCTCTCCTAAGACAAGGCCTTGACCTCCTGAGGCCTCTGAGACTTCTCACTGAAAAATGAAACAATGGGAAAACAGGATATCTTACAGAACCACGTTTTGGAAAGGAATGTAAAATAGTTGTGAGGGTTCTCTCTCTTTTTGTCTTTGCTTTGTTTGCTTTATGATTGCAGTAAAACAGGTAAGACAATGCACAGCATGTGGGGACACTAATCCAAGGACAGCACTGCTGCTGCTTTGGCAGACAAGACAGCCTCAATATGGGTAAAAGATTGTCTGGCTCCTCTCAAACAGGGAGGCATCAACCTTGACATAACCTTGATTTATAGCAAGGTATTTAACATGTTCTCCCACAATATAGTTTTTGACAAGAAAGTAAGATATGAGCTGGAGAGATGGACCTGTCCAGTGTGTGGAATGCTGTTAAACTTCGATGGTGTAATTACTGTACCAAAGGTGAATTGACAGCTGGATACAAGCAGAGTTCCTTTGAGGATGATGTTTTGTCCAGTACTATGTAGCATCTTTCATAAAAGACCTACGTGATGGGATGTAACTTTTCCTCACCAAGCTGGTAGATGGAAACTAAACTGAAAGGGAGATATTTTTGAAGAGACAAATATTCAAACAAAAATCAGTAGCTGAAATATGGAGTCAAAAAGAACTTGCATTGTGTATAGCAAGGATAAATATGGTACAGATTTATTTCAAGCAGATGAACAGGCTGGGGGTCTGGGTACTTGGAGCAGCTCTGCTGGATTGGCCCTGGGGGTCCTGCAGAGCATCAGTCTGAGCAAAACGTGTTCTGGACTGCATTAGCAAAAGAAAAGACAGTGGATCTAAAGATGTGTTTATTTCAACCTCCTGAACACTTGTTAGGCTACACCAAAACTATGGTTTCCTGATCTGCTCCCTCCAGTTCCAGAAAATTGTTGAAAACAGAGGTGAGTCCAATAGAAAGCTATTGAGATAATTAGAAGAGTATAGAACTTGAAATAAAAAGAAAGCTTAAAGGAACTTTAATTACTCTGGGAGTCTATGATTAAAATATTCTACTTGCTTTCTTTTGACTTGGAAGACAGATTATTTAAAAGAAAGGTATATGAATCAGTGATACATTGCCATCCCACAAATATTGGCTCTAAATGGCACACTTACATTTCCCCACTGATTTCAGCATTTCCTCTTGTAGGCTTTTCTGCCTCTTCTGTATCATCTTATTCTTCTTCTGAAAAAAAAGCATTGTTCTATTGGACACTAGAGATTCTTGCTATAAAAATTATTTTGATACAGCAGTTGTGCCCAGACTTCACATTGGGATCAAGAAAGCAAGTGCAGATTCCAAGGGGGAAAACACATTTTTGATTATTCAAGATGGTGTGAAACCTCTTTAAACACATAATTATTCTCCAAGATGCACTGAAAAATAAAAAAAAAAAAAGGGGGTAAACTAAACACAGCTCTTAATGTGTGTGCAGCTGCACTATTTCGAGATCAATTTAAAAGAAATTATTTGAGGCACACAAACTTCTGGTGGGCAAGGAAGAGTCAGATTCCTTTCAGAGAACTTCCAAAATATAGTCAAAAGAACTTTGAAAGGCAAGTTAAAATACAAAGGAGAAAGAAGTAGTGTGTCTTATTTTAAAGTAGAATTAAAGTTCCTTGTGGTGTTGACTGTCAAACAGTCTGTGTGTGTCCCATTCTTGCAAGGACTTCTGCTGGCAATGGGATCACTCACATTCCCAAAAAGCAAGTAGTACATAAGACATATGCAAAGTCACTAACCATTAGTTTAATTTGTTCTTCCTTTCTATTTTAAGACCTTGTGTCTGGGATGTTGTTGACCATGGCACTTTAGTCTACCAGAAGAGAAAAAGCTTTCCCTGCTTCCTAAAATGTCGCAGATACTCTCATTACATTTTCTCAATGTTTTCTTCCAAACATAACTTTGACTAATGCATAGAAATCCCTGCATTTAGAAAATTCAGCAAGTCTTTCTTATTTAGCAACTTAAATTGCTATTCTTGAAATGTAAGATCTGTAGTACTCAATATTTTTCAGCTATTTTAATAATGCTGTGCAAAAGAGTATTAGTTAGAACTGACACTGTTTCTATTCACTTAATTCCCCAGATTTCATCACTTCTTCAGACATGTCTACTGTGCAGGACAGATAAAGGTTTCTGTCTCATATTGGCATTTGACTTTCAGAGGTGTCAAGTAAAATGCCCAAGAGGAAATGTGTTTGACTTTGCCAGTAATTGTCCTGTTGATAATTCCTTCTCTTAGGTCTTCAAGTTTCATTTGGGGAAAAAAAAAGGAAACCTTTTATGGATTTGTGATAAATATTTTTTGTATAAATCGCTATAATTTCAAACCTTCATACTTTTATTTATCCCTATGCTTCCAAAAGCATCACACTCTATGACTTCAGATGAATTGATGTAAAACCATATATTATTTATTTGTTACCTTTTTTCTTTCTTTTTCTTTTCTGAAATTTCATTGCTGCTATAAAGCAGTAAAAAATGTGTGCAAGTGCACAACCAAATTGTCTTTTTATAGCTTGCCTTTGGCAGACCTGAGTGCAACAAAATCTTAGCGACACATATAATGTTTTGTCTGATGCTCTGTCACATTAAGAGACTTGCAGATGCCGCTCACCTAGAGATCAGATGAGTAAAATTTTTGTCATGACCCTTGGGCATGATTTGTCTGGGTGCACTTGGATGAATTCCCATTATACATGCCAAATAGTGAGTCAAATAATTACGTGTACTGCTTTACCATACTGCAGTCGAGAGTGGGGTTAACTGATGAGCATTATGCCATTTTTGCATTGGCTTTGGTACAGCTTAAATGACTTAAGTAGATTTGTGGTGTAGGTAAGTTGAACATATGCAACCAAATGCAGTTAGCAACAAAATTATTTTTGTCTGACTACAGAGGGTTTCACCTGAACATACCCATCATGCGCCAGTGGTGGTGAATCACTTCTCAATTCTGGTCAAATATCTTGAAAAAAAGGCTACAGCTGAAGTGTTTCTGCTGAATGTCTAATTATCATGAGAAAATGTAATAATTTCTCATGACTTTCTGCCCTTTGCTTCAAGCATCAAAAAAGCACTGAGTCACCATTGACCAAGTAATTTGTTAATTTTTTTCCAAGCAGTTGCCTACCTTACTCATAAATTAATCAGTAATAAAAATGGTCTCCAGCTTGATTAATCTACTAGTTTGGTTGTCTAAAGAGACTGTCAACAGAAAGTCCTACAGGGTACATGATTCACAGCCAGTTAAAAATAATATTTGCTTTTTTATATTTTCTTTGACACAGTCTAATTTAAAGAAGTTCAACAATCTATCTGGCTTGACTCATCACTGAGTTTCATTTCCCTCTTCATATAGACCCTGGTTATCATTAAGGAAATGACTTACTTACGAAGTGGTAATATGACTTGGCCCAAAAAACTGGAGTCAGAATGCAGAGCTGTGGGAGCAATTTGGGAAGGTTGAATCAGGCCCATGCTCAGTCCACAAAAGTGATCTATTGCTCTGTGACTATTTTCCTTCCAGCTTTAGCCAGCAAACTGCTATACTGAGGTATGTTCCTAAATTGCGGCTGTATTATGCCTTGGATAGAAGTCAGGCACTTTTCTGAAGGGGTTCCAGTAAGGCTTTAGATGTTGATCATGCCAGGAAATATTGTCTAAAAAAAGCTAAATTTAAATGCCATCACTTAAAATCAGCTTTGCAGCAGAGAGACTGAAGAGAGGACCTCAGAGACACTCTTCAGAGTCTTTCTGGAATTTTAATCCCCTTGGTAATCAGTCCTGCTCCACAACAGTGCTGGGGAACAATTATCAATCACATGCTGAGGAAGTTTTACTGATGCAGGAGTTTAAATAAAGAAAGCTGTTGAAGCCTTTTCTCACTGTTACCACTGCCAACTCAGCAACATTGGTAATAGCAAGGGTGGGAAATGTTTTTCTTGGAAGACTTTTCTTAAAAGAGGGCTTATATACAGCTGTAACTTCTTTTGATCCCTGTAGAAGCATAATCACAGTAGCATAGATAAAATCTTAAATTTGAGCATTTATTTCCATTTTCCTTCATGAAATTCTTGCTCTGTTTCAGTCATCTGCTCAGTCTGAAGGAATTGGATAAGTATTTAAGGAAAATAAAAACTTTTAGAAGTTTAATGGATAAACTTTATAAAAATTATAATAACTGGCTTTACAATGTTCTATCAGTATATGTTTAGAAAACAAAATAGTTTCAAAGAAAGGCTCAACACAACTACTTAAGATGTTTTGGGAAATATGACAGTTGGAATATGTTCTTGAGGAAAGTTAATATTCATAACTAAATATTTGCATAATCTCATATGATTGTGTGTTTTAATGGAGTTTAACATGTACCAATTGTTTTTAGTACACTTAGCTACGTGAGAATTTAAAGAAAACTTGAGAATTTAAATTATTGATGTGAAAAAAAGCATAGTGACTTATCATCACAACTGTATGGCTACATCCTGTTCTTCTCTAAAGGCAGCATTTACTCCTTAGATCTCTGAGTGTTGGAGAACAAAGAGCAAAACTCCATGAATAAATAAAATTAAATATCAGGCCAAAAATCTGTGTGATTAAATGTGGAATCATACAGTAGGGAGGTACACATTGTCTGCAAATGATTTTTAAAAAAGGACTAAGCATTTAATAGGGCCTTTTCAAGCCCTTTAAGTCACTTTTGAAATGCACATGAGTCCCATCACAGCCAAAGAGGCAGAAAAGGAGAAAAGCCTAGACAACCTGGCAAAGGTTCTTGCACTGAAATTCTTAAGCTCTCAGAATGATTTGAGATAAATATTGCAGGGATTTGGAACAGCAAAGTTAAATAACAGAACTTAGATGACCAAAAATATCAGCTTTTACTAGTTGGCTTGGGTTTGCTGCACTTCTTGAGTATTCTCTTTGATATTATGTGCTTACCTCTCTCCATCAGTCTTTTCTCATTGCCTTCAATGCCACCTTTTGGTGTCATCAGCTTGTTATGTCTGGGTGTTCTGTAACATTCTAAAACTATGGCAGATGCATACTTGAACAGATGGTTTCCAGACAAACGTGCCAACAGGTGAGGGAAATAACTATTCCAAGCATACTCTTCCAGAAACTGCAGCGCCATCTGAAACATTGCCAAAACCTGATAGGTTTGGTTTTCATTAATTGATTTTTGGGTCTTGTTTGTTTGCTTGTTTTGGTTTTATTTATTTGTTTGGGTTTTTTTTAGGTTTACATCCTAGTTTTGGGTCTGCCAGCTGATTTCTGAAGTCCTCTTTTTCATGAGCAGGTAGATGTGTCTATAGTGTTGCTCTGAATCACCTCATAGAAAAAGGCTCTTACCCAGTTATTAAGTTCTGCTTCCAAATAGCTGCCTATCACCCTATCCATTATGGCATATCCATGAGATTGCCATCTGCCTTACTCAGATGTAGAGACAAGTAGCATCAACAGAATCACTTCAACTTCTCTTCCTAATTTTCCCCTCCTCTGCTCTTATATGCAGGGGAAAAAATCAAGGGAGTGGATCTTGTTCATCCCTGCCTTCTTGTGAAGACTGACTGGGGCCCTTAGGGGAAAATCTTTTGTGTCTCTATATTTTGGCAGGATGGGGGACAAGGGCTGGCAGGCAATTACCAGGATATATTCAGAGAAGGCTGCTGCCACTGGGAGGCTGATTGAAGGTTTCTGTAACCTGCAGCTCCCCACCCATTCTGGGCATTTCAGGGTTTTTGCATACTGCCATTGTTCTCGTGACTACAGAGGGCAGGGAGCCCACTGGAGAAATTCTAAATACTCAGAATGATGGTCAACTCCTAGGCACTACTTGCTTCCCCCCATTTAGCATAAAAGAACAAACAGAAGAGAAGAGCTTTATGGAAGAATATATAATAATTTGTGTGCAAAACACTATTTACAAAAGATGAGACATGCTAATGGTATCATTCTTTCAGAGATGGCTTTCAGTCTACGCAGTATTTGAAACAAGGCATAAGCTTTCTAGGGTAATTTTGTTAGCAACATTTTCTGCCCTGTAATTTTAGGATACTTGTAGCAGAAATGGTGGGTTTTCAAGAGTCATTTTGCTCAGGCTGAATGTCTGACTGCTAATTACATTCAATATGTGTTCTTGTTCTACTGCATCAAGTTGAATACATGCACAGAAGCTGCTTAAATAGCTTTTCTCTGAATGGCTATATCTGGCTAATATTATCTCTATGCATTTATTTCAGGTTGCAGTGAATTCCTTTTTATGAATGTGCAATGTCCCCAGTATGACTTCTGCCAACACTCACAGCCACTGTACAGACCAATAAAAAATTTGCAATCTAGTGTTTAATTGTCCTTTGCTGGAGTCACAGCACACACTGCTTCTTTGAAAGGCCAAATAAATCTCCCCACTTATCCCATTTTGAAGAATAGAAAGGAGGGAATATGACAGGTTTGAAAGCTTTTTCCTTCTGAAAGATGGCCAATCTGTAAGTTGGATGGCGTTTCCTACTTTGCACAGTTCGTTCGGTCTCACATCCTTAAAAGCAAGCCATCTTGCATTCACCATCTAAGCAGAAAAAAGCCCTCCTTTAATCAAGGTATTGAATTGTCTTATTAGGTATTTTAACATCCACCATAATCATGAACCCTATCAGACTTATATGTCACAGTTACTGGTTATTGGGCTGTTGAGTATTTAAAACTATTCAAACAGAGCATATCAGGGATGCATTGTGTTATCTGATGTGGCTTCCATGTCCTCTGTTGGTGAAAAAATTCTCTTTCTGAGAAAAAAAAATTATGTGCATTTAAATTTTTACAGTTCCATAATAGCCTTTGTCTATTTTTCAGACTATGTGTAGCCTGAATGTCATAGGAAGAATCATTCCAGTGCCAGACATCATGATACCTGTGGCTGTTATTTTTATACAAAGATCAAAACAGATGTTGGTACACCCATACGTATCAATTTCTGGTTTCTCTTTAGCTTTGTTGAATTTCATTTGTTTTTATAATACAATTACTTGTCACCTTCTTGCTTTTGTATTCCTAATATTTCTATCAGCAATTCTGACAGGAGATATGTCTTTTTTTATCTCAGTTGTTATTCTGTTCTTAAATTCAGATAGGAGAAAGCACCATAATCTGGGCTTGGGTTGATGTTCTGAATTCTCAGACTATAATCTGTGTAATGAAGAAGCAATGGATCAGGCTTCCCAATGGAGATGTTGAGGATGCCCCATCCCTGGAAGCATTCAAGGATGTGTTGGATGGCACCCTGAGCAACCTGATTCAGTCAGTTACATCCCTGCCCATGGCAGGGTTTTTGGAACTATAACATCTTTAAGGTTCCTTGCAACCCTAACCATTCTATGATTCAATAATTCTATGAATTATTTTGCGTATTTATCAATTATAAGAATGCATATTTATATCTTCAGGAACAAGTAAGCATTTTTCTGATTAGTTTTAATATGACTCCTTCAGAACTGTGCAAATACTCTGGAAAGGTGCTCAAGTCATTATTCATTATGGCTTTGGTAGAAAACACATTATTTATATATATATGGCTATAATATAAAGCAATCCAAAATACTTTACAAAACCCAGCCCATGCAGTTTGCCAAAGAGCACCAGCAGATGGTATTTTAAATATTCACATTTTACTCTATTGAAAGCCTTTTTCTGTCTGTTCTCTCCCACGTTCTTCAGACTCTGTTTCTAAGTTGAGTATGGTAAAGTCCACGTTCTAGGTTTACTAGCAAAGCACATATATATGCTGAGATATTAAAAGAAATAGTGACCAGAATCCAAGTCTGGGTTAATTTTAAATATGGACAGCATCACTAAAATGCTGTCATGAAAACTATCTCATTCATTCCACATAACCATGTTTAAAATTCCTGAGTCCTCACCGTGCTGAGCTCTCCCTCAGTTTCCGACAGCCACAGAACAAGGTGGCTGACAAGGTCTGTAAAAAGTGTGGCTTTGTCCCCTCTTCTGGCACATTATTATTTTCACATAGTATGATGGTAATATCATCCTTTTGCAAAATTTCTGGGGGTGGTGGAAATGTGGAGTTCAAAATTAAACATATGCTTGGACAGATCGACCAAATGTCTCTTGGCTGTTCTGTATGAGAAAATATAAGTAATTTCATGACATGAAGATTTAGCACATGTTGTTTAATTTTACTCTTCTTTATAATGCTTTACTACACAAGGGAGCAAAACTTTTCCTGTGTGTGCTTTTGGAACACTAAACCTTTCTATAGATCTACAGTTTTTGTAGTCTGGGATGACACTGTTATGAAATCACAGAAACAGGAGTCTCTGCTTTCATGCTTCTCTCAAACTATTTCCCTAGCCATCTTTTAAAGGATCCCCAAACTTCTTTTTTATTATCCTCTAAATTATACAGCTGTAAAGATGCTAGATCATTCTCAGTGCATTCCATATTGTCATATAAGTTTTATGAATGTAGTGCTCTCTTCTTGGTCTCATTTTACTTATTGTAAAGTTTACATTATTCTGTTACAGTTTCCCATCATTTTTAATATCTGTTTCTGTTGAAAAAGCTATTCATGGGAATCGCTGTGGGATCAGCTGTGGCTTAGACAATAACCATTCACAAATAGCTTATTTTACATTTGGCACGTGGAACAGATCCTTAATGCAGCTCTTAAAGCCCTTGTAAAACTGGAAGGTCGCTTTTGATTTCATTAAACCAGCTGTATGTTGAAGGGTGTTTTTATTTGGCTTTCATTTCTACCTGTACAATTAAAATGCTCCAATTGCCCAAGGGTGTTGATGTGGATGACTCTATAGAAATTTTACAATCTGAGCAAACATCTTGTCAGTTAGTTTTCAGGACAATGCAGGCTTCACATTTGAATGTAACTCCAACTCCCATCACACCTTGTAAAACTAGTACTTTTTCATTATCACTGAAATGACTTCTTTTTATGCAGTTTTTCAGTGTCTCTCTTCAAGACTGTCTTCCATAGAGCATTGAACACCTCTTTTTCTCTGAATCATTGCTCTTTTTTAAACAACTTCCTAACAGCAGAAGTGTCTGAAATAAATTTTTAGTTTTTGTTTTGTCAGAAATATAAGCTCAATAAACCAAATGCATGAAAGTGTATCTGAGAAAAGTTTCTTGGAACTGGAAAGGAATTTCTGTTTGGAAAAAAAAGTAATGCCTGTGGTCCCAGAAGCACCAATTACTTTGGTGTATAATGCATTTGTATGGAAAATCAGGCTCAAATCTCTGTTCTGCCTAAATCAGACCAGCACCCTTCAACCAGCCACTCCACATTCCAGCTTCATGCTTGCCAAGCAAGTTACTGATTATTCTACAAAGAAAGACATAAATCCTTCTTTCATTTGTCATGAGAGAAGGAAAAAAAAAAGGCATAAGACAAGGAGAGGTCATCTCATCATCTTGATGTGAAACTGAAATTTTTTAAAATCTTGCTCTTGTCTGACCATAATTCAAATCTGCCAGTGTGTTGTTTAGGATACTACAGATTTTAGACTTTGGGCACATAAGTGGATTAGATTGAGTTATGCTATGTTAATGAAGTACCATTCGGAAATGGAACTGCCACAGAAAATTTTCGTGCAATTTCATTAAACTCTCTTATCAATTGTATTTGTTTGCCTGCAGCAGTACCTTCACAATTTCTGTGTGTCTACAGTTTGTTTGCCCACTTTATATAATTTCTAGAGGACTCTTTGTCCCTGTGAATTTTAGGATCACTTAACTAAAATTACAATGGATGAAAAATTAGATGAGATTAAAAAGTCTCTGTAATAGGGCTTGAAGCACTTCTTGATCCTCTTGGATTTGGATAATTCTCAACTCCTGAAAAGCATACAAACCAGCTCCCTCACTCTGCAGTCTGCTTTGCATTGTTCTTACATCTCAATATAATTTTCAATATGAAGGCTCATCTTCAAACCGTGCTTGGAACTGCAGATGTCACATTGAATTCAGTGGCAGCTTTGGCACACTACTGCTTTTGCTCCATCAGAAGAGACATTTGTCAACATCTCTAAAAGTGTGGAGTGTAGATATGCAGTGTGAGTTTTTTGTAAACTGCATTGCATGTTACATGAAGTCAGAATACCTTCAGTACTTGTTTTTCCAAAAATGATATTCCATCAGGTCTTGACTAATCTAACATCCTCCTTCAACAGAGTATAAATTCAACATCTTTATAAAATTAGCGTTTTAATATTATATGTAATATAATATCTCATCCAAGAGATTGTCACTTTATGCCTTTTCTGGAAGAAGAGCATTATTTTTTCTATACTGTGCAGTGAGATTTATTTTACAAATTATCATTAGTGTTAAAAATACAACATTGTATCTGCCTAACATTTACTATGACCTTAATGAAGTAGTTGAAGGGTTCAGCCAAAAGTATCTCTTGAAGTTTTACTTGTTCTCTTTTACCACATAACAACCACTAGCCCTACAGACATTCTTTGCCTACACGTAGTAATATGATAATGAACACAGTAACAGCTTTGTTCACAACCTATCTTTGATTTCTTGCCCTTGACATTCCTCCTCCTCTGGCTAGTCTGTTTCTATTCCAGAGCTAAATGATTTATCATCTTGTCAGTGAATTTCTCCTACACCTTGTATTTATTTGTCCCACCCTATGCCTCCTAGTAATTTTTATCTGTTTTTTGCATTGTTTGTCAATGTCTTGACAGTTCTCAGAATCTGACACAAAATACAGTGTGTGGCCAGGAGGAGAACTTTCAACAGTAAAACAGGATTTTAAGCCATGGCTTTAAAATTTATCATAGAAAATTCACAGATAAGTGGAATAACTTGTTTTTCACAAACACATTGAAATATATGTCAGATCTTCCTATTTTGTCTGGACAGGTCTGAACTCAACTCCAAATGCTCCATACAGTTTCCTCTAGAAATATTTTATTGTTAATTAAAACCTGGCTATGGTCGGGTCAAGGTTTCAAATTATGTGACAAGCTGAACCAAAAATAGAATGAAGAGACTGATGTGTGACAGACAGTTCTTGTAGCAGAAGGATTAGAATTAATTAGAGAAGTTAAATTTAAGTTCAAAGCTACAGATGGTTTATGTTATTATAAAAAAAAATAATTAACATTTTAAAAGCTCTCCCCATGTTAGCAATCAAGTCACAAGTTAAAACACTCTTGGACTTGTGCAATAAGCTCCAATTCTTCCAGTTACCTGGTGCTCAGCCAATTTCCCAACTGTGCCTATAATAGTGCATTAACAGCCATCCAGTCTGTTCCCCAAGCGCAATATTGGATCTGTCACTGCAACAAATTGCAGATCAGTGACCTCAGTGGTAAATGTTTAGTATTGTGTTTGGCCTGGGTGTTGTATTTTTGATCCAAAACAAAGGCAGAGATTCAAGACAAACACCAATGTTCTCTATAACCTTACACCTCATGTTTTAAAATTAAAGTGACATGGAGGAAATGGCATTTTAAACAGTAAAACGATGAGCTGTTTCCCTCTCCTTCATTGTTTGTCTTTTTGGTGGTATATTCATGTAAAAATATGGCAGGGAAAAAAGAAAAAGAAAAATAACAAGTTACAGCTTGCCTCTATTTGGCTTCAAATGTAGGGAAGCAGTGTCCTTCCTGAGGCAAAGAAGTTTCACAGCAATGGGCTGGGACCAGTGAGCCGGGTCAGCTGTGCGAGCAACGTATGAATGAGAAATTGGTGCAGTGGGCTGGGAGGGGTCTGCACAGCTGCCCTGAGCAGGCTAAAAAGTACTCAGGACTCAGCACAAATACTTGGTTCATGTGTTGGGGAGTTGCTTTAGTATACTAGATGCAAGGACTGCACATCTGTCTCTTAAGGGAGCAGATTAAGTATGTCCCTGGAATGGCTCCTCTGGTTTGGTGACATCCCAGTGCAATCCAGCTTGGATATGCCAGAGCTGCTCTGCAATGTGAACAATAAGGGAGTAAAAAGAGGTGAACACAAGTCTTACTTCTAAACTCACTACCAGTCTAAAGGACTTGGGAAAGTAGATAACACAGATTTATGTCTAGGAAGTGAAATAATAATTCAGCAACGTGCATTTTGGTGTCAAGAGGCATGAATAACTAATATGCAAAAGCCTTGATATTCATGGACATAAAATGTTATGTCATTTCATAACATTGTCATCATTATATTGCCATGCACTCACCATTGTTTCTACCTTCAATACATAATAGTGTGACCTATGGAGACTGTCTGCTTGATGAGGATGACTTTTCAATGATGTTTAAATCAAAATATGTTTAGGCAGCCTGGAATTTAACTTTGAAAAAAAATGGATGTTATTTTTCCATGATAATGTAGATTTGATGCCCTCACTAGCTGCCCATCTAACTGTAAGTGTGCTCTGCTCTTGGAATAGGTGCAAAGGCACTGCACAAGGAATTATTTATTGTTACTGTAAGTCCACTTCACAAATTGGACTCCAGCAATCAAAGGAGGTTCTTCTCTTCACTGTGTGACCTAAGCATATTATTTATGCTGATAGATAGTCCAGATTTTTAAAAGACAGTAATAGTGTGGATGAACAGTTAATGTGGACTGAGGCCTGAACAAAGAGAACAGCTGGGTGTAAATTTTGGCCAGGTGTTAAGCTGTTCCAGGGTCTATGAAATGAGACAGGGTGGTCTTTCAGAGACCTTAAAAGAGGACTTTGGTAGCAAAATCCTAGGCCTGAGTCCTAGTACCACGTTATTAAATGTGAAGTTCAACTTTATTTTTGTGTAAAAAATACTACCTTTTTAAATTTTTTATTACTCAGTTCTGTAAAATCATAGAGTCATAGAAATATTTAGTTTGGAATAAATATCTAAGACCGTTTAGTCCAACTGCTAACCCTGCACTGCTAAGTCCACCACTAAACTGGGTCCTCTAGTCCACATCCACACCTCTTAAATACCTCCAGGGATGGTGACTCAACCAGTGTCCTGGGCAGCCTCTTCCAATGCTTGATCAGCCTTTCATTGAAGAAATTTTCCTAACACCCAATCTAAACATCCCCTGGCACAATTTGACAACAATTCTGCTCACTATTTCTTGCCTGCAAGAGGAGAGCTGGGTACAAATACAAATTCTCCACAGTACTACAACCTCCTCTAGGTAGTAAACAGTGATAATATCTCCCCTGAGCTTCCTTTTTTCCAGGCTGAACACCCCCAGCTTCCTCAGCCACTTCTCAAAGGACTTGTGCTCCAGACCCTTCACTAGCTTCATTCTTGGTTCTGGACACACTCCAGCACCTCAACATCCTATTTGTAGGGAGGGCCCCAGAACTGAACACAGGATTTGAGGTGCAGCCTCACCAGTGCAGAGCACAGGGGGATGATCACTGATCACTACAAGCCTCTGTACTCATATAAGCAGATGATGTTCATAGGTGGAAATAAAACAAAACTGAGCTTCAGTGTATCATCTCTTGCCACATGATTCCCCAGAAGGATGAGTCAAAACAGGCAAATGCACAGGGTCTATGCCTCGACAGAGCAAGTTTGGATAAATATCCATGCAGAAGTAGGTACACCTCCAACTGATGTCTGAGGAGAAAAAAAGAACTTCAAATTGCTTCAAGGGCAACAGCCCAAGATGAGCAGAGAGCTTTGCTTTCTTGCGGACAGGCCCTGGCTGATATCTATTTGTTAGTGCACCAGCCTGTATCAAGTGTATTTCCATGGTGACTTCTCTCAGGTGTCGGGAAAGAAACTGTTGCAGTACTGCCACTTACCTCTTACAGTGATAATCTAACATTAATTTTTTTTCTTCTGCTTACACCATTCACAGAAGATCAACTAATTCCCTATCAGTAAATTCCTCATATGTTTTTATCTTCCCCTTCCATTTGTTGTCAGATGAACTTTCTCAACAAAAAAGTCACTAAAATTAAATACATTATAAAAATTTTAGGTTTAGTATTTTGCTTCAACTTCAGTCTAGAAAATGCCTACTCAAAAGTAAGTGCCTAAATGCAGATTTATCAACTTTTGTTTGGAGCAGCTTGAATAATAATATTACAGCAAACAGGCTTTGTCTCACAACTTTGAATCTAGTATTTTAACATTTAACAAAACTAAGGTTATATATGTCAGGCACACTTGGAAAATTTTACTTCAGTTGAAATGAACACAATAAAACCAACAGAAATCTATCTCAGTATTTTTATCTGTAACTCCTCTATTTGTTTCTACTTTTTTTTTCCCTTTGAATACCTTTAGAAATGTGTCATTAATGAATAAAAAAATCTTTATTCAGTTGAGTATAATCCATGCTTCTATACACTGATTAAAGGTATCCCAAAGGTGGAATTTCAAAGCAATACTGAGAAATGTAACACATTATTTGTCTTATGCTCTATTATTCAAAGTTATGGTCAAAAAAAGTATACTCTAAAGACCTATGCATTATTGATGGGCTTATCCTAACATCCCTTGTGATTTCTCTATTCATTTTCTACTCTTTTTCTCTTGAATAGAGAAAAAGAATGTTTTAGGCATTCAGGAAAAACTCTTCTCAGGGTTGTCCTGCTGCCTTCCAAACCATTATTCCAACGTCTATATTGATGGAGAAAATATTTTGGTACACAAATTCTTTCCACATTCCCTTCTTTGCTTGTCATGTAATTTTATGTCAATTTTTATTTCACACGCAAGTATCTTACAATAATATCAGTCTCATGGAAGTCAACGGGACTCACATTAATTCTAGTGACTCAAATATTTCTCTTTTGTATTTCAAAGCAAAAATTTATCCAATAATTTCAGTATGTGATTACTGCTGCCTCTAGAATTGAAGGGTCCTTTTTTGCAAAAAATGAGACCTTTCAATCTTTTATTTAATTACTGTGTGTTTAGATTAAAGCTACATTTGGGGCCATTACATTATACAGTATTATTTACTGAAGAACTCTAAAAGGGATATTTTCTTTCAATCTGATTTTGTTTCTCAATTGTATATCTCCTCCTTCTTATGACTCATTTATGAGGAGAATTGGAGAAACATTTCACCAGTCTTCTCAGAAATGTCTGTTTTGCTACCATCCCATTCATACCCTATGACAGAGATAAATATCTTTTGTTTGATACTCTCTGTTGAATACTTGTTTTTTAGGACATTTTGTATTTTTATTTCTGTAGTGTCTTACAGATAGATAATACAAAAGTGTCATTATTAAGCACAAGGTACAAATACAAAGCAAATGAAAGGACTCATTTAAAGTATGGCAACAGCCTGCAAAATTAGATGCCACTGTGGTTAACAAGGCTGCTATAATACATATTTGTGCAGAAGATGCAGTGCACCCCTTGTGAGTTGTGAATTACAGGTGATCTTGATCTTGTTCCAGGTAGGATTCAACCCTACAGAGAAAAGGGGGAGCCACAATTATAAGATACTGAACTGAGTTATTTTGCCCTGGGCTTCCTCAGAGCAACTGTACCATTGTCACTTCCATACTGGCTTGTAACAGCATTGATGTAATGTTAACAAAGCAAGTTTTAGAAGCAGTCTTATACATAAAAATAAACCAAATTACAAGCATCCTTCAGTCCAGTATTCTCTCCAGATTTTTCCCACTGTATGGAGAGTTGCCCCTCCAAGTTTGCATGCTTTTTAAATGCAAGCCTCCAGCTCACAACAAGGCCTGAATTTCTCTAAAGTATCTGGACTTTAAACTCCATGGGAAATGACACCTTGGTAAAAGTGAGAAGCCTAAGTACCTCTTGAGATTTTAAGCTAAATCTCTTGGAACTTATTCTCATCTTGCTTAATCAACTTAAAACTTGCAAAGGTGCTTGGGGTTTGGTTTGGTTTGGTTTGGGGTTTTTTTGGGCAGATTTTACATCCATGGTCAGTATTGATCTTAATGGAATATATTCTACTTATTGCTTCGACTGTAAGTATAGAAATGCCAGTGTTCAAAGTACCATAGTAGGACTTTTAAATTCAGATCCCTAAAAGAGCAAAAGGGAAAATTTCATGCCTCCTATGATTCTATAATTTATCTGGTATGATATCAACTTGGTCAGATAGTTCTACTCTCTGAAAAACCGTTCAAGTTGATTTCATGGCTCAGGAAAACCTAGGGAAAAAGTCATAGATTTAGGGTAAAATCTTCAACTACAAATTACAGCAAAAAATGGAAAGTGAAGCTGTCTTTGCTCATCAGCTGGATTTATCTCTGTTAGTTATCTTGTACACATGCAGAGAAAAGACCTGACATGTATGTAGAGCACACTCGGAGCTTCTTTTTTGGATGTCCCACCAGATTTGCATATCAAAAGATATAAGATGGAGATGAGGTATATTCAATTTCTGTGTTAGATGTTCTGATTTAAGATTTTGGATTTGATCACTCTCTAAGCAAACTTCTTTGTAGATATTAACCTAGGAAATATTGCTAAAAATACTTTCAATATTTCAGTCTGCAATGGGAGATTTAACTTCCTCCTCAAAAATTTATATAGTATCTGTAATCATCTAATGGAAAATAAATGTTTCCTCATACTCATGTATCCCAGACACCATGCACTTTATTAGTTCAGAGTTCAGACTGCTAAAAGAAAGCCATGCTCCACATATAAATTGTACAGTAGTACAATAGTTTAAAGTCATCCTTAAAAAGTAAGTGTATCTATAGACATGCTTGATACATATATCAATGATATAAATAACAGCATGTGAATTCCAGAGTGCAAGCAGTGGCCAATTTTAAGTTTAGCATTTTGTTTGGGAGACCTCACTAATCTCAGTTTCTATGAGTTACTAACCTGAAAGCAGAAATCTGTAGAATGCACTTAGAAATAATTTTTAATTTCTGTTCTTAAAAAAAAACAAAACAAAACAAAAGAAAAGAAAACAAAAAAACCGCCTACTTGCAGCCAACTTTTTAAAGGTTGTAAGATGTTAATGGCTAGCTGTCTAATAGGGGACTTTCTACTATTGTAGTACTGGCTGTGGCTTATAGAATGTAGAAATTAGGTATTTCTGCCTTGTGTTTGGCATATCTCCAACAGGTAGTCCTCTTGCCAGTCCCACTTAGATCTGTTTGTGTTGGCTGCCCCATCCCCTGGAGGGCATTACGTGTTGGAGCTATTCCATGCCCATGATGGGAATGTCCTTTAGGTACTCCATGAAGTGTTTCAGCTCAGGGTATTACTGTGTCAAACTACCAACAAACTGCAGGGCAGGTGGAAGTCAATTGGCACTCTGTAGGAATACTTTCTGGGGAGTTTTGCTAATTATAAATGCTATAGTTCAAATCAGGTTGAAAGGCATTTGTTTAAAAAAAATGCTTTTTTGACCTGGCTGAAATTGTTCTAATTGTTGACAGTGTTCTTTTTCTGATTTAGTGGGGAAAAAAAAGGAAACAGAAAGGAAACAAGAATTTTTGCTCAAGAAAGCACTCAAAAAACCATAACAAAGAAAATGTATTTGCAGAAAGGAACTGGAATATATGTATTTTTAATAATGCTCTTTAGTTATCCTGATAGGCTACTGAGCCCATCTTTCAAGATTAAGTATTGACATAATACACAGAATAGAACATAAAAATGCCAGTTCTTTTGAATACTCTAACCAGTAACTTAAAAATTGTAAAAGGTGTTGTGGATTTTACATTAATCTCATTCTGCTGATTTAATATCCTTCTTATAAATAAATTAGGTATTCGAACTTCTATAGGAATTGCTATTACTTTTCAGTTCTTCATACAATATCTTCCTCTGCATATAAAACACATATAAATTAGTTTAAATGTTCAAAATACCTTCTCATGAGTTTCATTAACTTGCATAATTATGCAGACAAGATACCACAGTAGATGATGGAACTAAGGTTGACAGTGCACATCAATAATTTAAGACAAAATGCATCACAAGGAGCCTCTAACCCCAAAACCCAAATGTTATAAATGAGGACATTCAGAGTTAAAATTACATTTTAAGGATATATTAACATGTGAAACTATAACAATATTTTAAGGACACCTAAATAAATATAATTTTTCACAATATTACTTTTCCCATGATCATTTTAAAGTAATAACCCTTACCCTGAAGAATTATGAACACTCTTGAATTTCTTTGTTATAAATAGCAATACTGTCATCAGTGGGAGTGCTCATAGTGCTTAATAATTAAGCAGATGCATGATCCTTGGAAGAATCTTGAGGGCAAGTAATTTACTTTTAGATACATCTTCCTCATTACATAACTATAGGGATTTATGCCAAAATGGTGTCTCCAACATCTGAGGTTTAAATTGACCTTCTCTTTATCCTGCCATTAGGACAATTTGTCATGGGTTGTGCAGGATGACACAGCCTTTTGTGGGAGTAGGAGCAGAAGCAGGTTTGTGGCCCATCATAAGACTCAGAAATAGAAGTAAGAAAAAGGAAAATGTTAGGTTGCCCTTTGGAGCTGACACACAAATCTATGTTTTGGTGATATTTAAGTTAGAGTTCAAATTATAACCTGGAAGTGAGCTCTTTTTCTAGACAGACTTTTGTAAGATGACTTTTGAAATAAATGAATATATATCATTGGAACATTTAATTATTTCTGGGGTAATTACTGATCAACACATATGGATAGCTGTGATCTTTGATAAAACTGCAGCTGAGCCTATAAATTTGTTTAATTAACTACAACATCAGTTGATAGTAATCTTACAGAACATAAAAAAAAACCCTAGAAAATCTTGTGGCATCAGCAGAGCTGTCTTTTGTTTCCCATCCCTGTTATTCATATTATCTTGACAAGGAACACTATTTGCCTAATTTCCCAATTTGTTTTACATTTGTTGTCCTAAAAAAATGTTTTTCTGGCATCACCAACATTTCTGTATATTTGATAAATTCTAAATAACAAGGTAATGTGCTAGCACAGCAACAGCAGGGAGGATCTCCTTTCCAGGGTCCAACAACAAAGGTTGCAATGAAAGAAAAGACATCTGCAAGAGTAAGTGTATTTTGTAAGACAGACTTGCAATGAGGATAGTAGGTATAAAACCAAAGTGCATCTGTTCTCTGGATAGATTTACTACTGTGAGGATTTGCTAGCATAGCCAAAGACAGTACTGCAATTTTCAGTAATTTGCCTTCCTGTGTATTCCTAGTAAAAAGACTACAATCTGGAGGGAAGAAAACTGTATAAAAGAAAAGGTACCTCCTCATACATGAAGTCTGCTTTGCCAGGAACTGCAGGGTGCTGAAAGTGTAATATGTGAAACTCGAATTAGATTCAACTGTTCTGATGATAAAGATGGGACTTCTTCCTCTAGGTTAGAAAGAGTTAGTGAGCATACAGTTCACTTGAAGATGGAAACTTGGTATTGTCAGATGCATCAAATGTGGAGAAGCAAAAGTAGAGAGCAGCTTTTGGGGAAATCATATTTTTTATTCATGCTCTGGGCATGTATATGAGATTGTAGATTTATAGACTTATTTTTCTTTTAGATGTATCTATCCTGCTGTGCAGTTCATTGCCCACAGAAATGTATTTCAAGGCAAAGCTTGAGCACAGTTTACTGATGATGGATGAAAAGGCTGAATTTCAGAGTCAAATAGCAGTTGAACTGGGCACTCCTTTTCCTAAAAATATCTGTTTACTGTAATATATAATGATCTGTGACAGACATGACCCAGATATACCTTTTTACTGGTCAGTTGTGGCCTGCAAATAACGAACTATGTGAACTAGGGAAAAAAATTATAGCTGGCAATAACAGCAAAAATTTAGTTGAACAGCAGCAATTTATATGTACTTAGGAAGATTGCATAACATCATTAATAACTGCTGACATGACCAGTAGATAACAGAAGATGCAGTCCTTGGGTTAGGCTGTCCAGCATGTGCCAGCATGAGGGGATGTGCTGATACAGGACTGTGTTGCAGGACTGTCATTCTGTAACGCTGGAAGGTTATCAGAAAGAAATGTTGCCAGCTTTCACTCCGGAAAAGCCCTTTTCTAATCACAAAGTCTTAAAAATTGCACACTCTGGGTTTGTGGAGTATTTTTTTTTTTAATAAATGAGATTCATGGAAACAGCCCCCATTAGGTCAACCACAGAGCACAAGGCACAAGATGTGTCCCAATTGCATTTCCAGTGCAGCCTGGTGGCTGAGGCTGTTCATCCCAGAGCACTGTCAGGGATCAGAATGTGACAGTCCTCACACGGTAACCAGAAAACCACTCTGATAGCTGGCACTTAGTTGGTGAGGTGCAGGGCAGGTGAAAACCAACCAGGGGAGAGAAAAACAAAAACAAAATCTTTATTCAGAGCCCATGGGGTTATAGGTACGTATAGTGACAGCAAAGTCAGAAGTGTTACTCACAGAGTAAAAGGTGTTGTTCAAACAATTGATTAAAGTAAGAACATTTCCTGTTTAAAAGAAAAAAAATAACAACAAAAACAAACCCTAATTTTCCCTCAGATTTTACAGGGATGCTAATAGTATTAATTATAGATTAAACAAGATAATTTTTTTTCCTCTCTCATGTCCAAATAATGAAGAAAACCAATAAATATGTGTCAGTAACAATAGCACATCTTCAGTAAATATTATGCATTAGTACTGAGCACAAAATTACCTGAGGAGGAAGAAAACAAGAAAATTAAAGTAGACTCTTTCTTCATCTATTCTCTCTTCATCTCATCATCTCCATCTCATTATCTATTCTTTCAACAGTAACAACAAATAACAACAGTAACAATAAATAAATAAATAAAAGTGACAGCCATTCCTGCACAATAGATCAGAAACCCATTTATTATTTAGTATTTCAGTCAGTTCACTTCTTTCAATATAAATAGACCACTGAAAGAGATGGTTTTCTGGTCAAAATGGTTTGTTAGAAACTTCTCCTCAATCCCCACAAAAACTAGAGTGTCTTTACCTCACCTCTGAAGGGTGGGAATCTACTCTAATACTTCTGAAAGATTAAGGATATACAGATATATATATGTGTGTGTATATATATGTGTGTATATATATATATATATATATGTGTATATATATATATAATCTGTTTTAACTTTTTAACAAGGAAGGAATTTTTGCATAATCTTATGAAGGATATTGAGGAACTGACCACACATTTGGAAAATCATGGGTCAGTGAGATTCAGTATCAAGATCAAGGACATGGGAAGTTCCTAACCAACTGCTGATCTTTTATGCTCTGTATATAAAATTTTCTCTTCTCGCAGGGACATTGTCTGTGCCCCAGTCCAACAAGGACAGAATGCCTTCAGGCTACCAGAGTTGCACACTAATCCTTAATTCACTGTTTAGTCCTTGCCTGCCATTGGATAGACTAATACAGTCATTTAAGTGACTGTATCTAATACCTCCAAAGAACAGCTGTCTGAAACAGTCACATCAGCCCTCAGGCACGAGGGCAGAGAGCACTTGGTCTGAATGGAGACATCAGCCAAAGAGTTTCCACAGAGAGCTTTCTGGGAGCTGGGCAAAGAGCTATGCAGCTGCACAACAGTGATGTTAACTTCCAATTTTTCACCAAAGCCTACTTTCTGCAGCTCTTTGAAGTGTGTTACAGAGAAATTATGTAGAAAGCCCACTGAACTCTTTTTCTTGATCAGCTTTGGGTTGTCCTCTCTAGAGGTGTACTAGCCATTCCCAGTGACCTTGTTTTCCTCATGTGCCTGTGAATATATTCTCAGAGAAAGGACTTTATGATGTTTCTAGGGACTGATAAGGTGCTGACCAACTCATGTTTGGTCACCTTTGCCTTCCTTCCTTTCTTTCTTAATGGCAGGTGAAAGCTTAGCCTGTGACCAGGCTGTCAGTGACCTCCCCCAGTCACACAATGGTTTTTCCACAGTCACTTTAAATGTTGCCTTGTTGCTGTTACTGCAACACTTGGAGAAACCTCTGCTGACTTCTTTTCTCTCTATAAATTAGATTATATCCAGCTTCTATAAATATTCCCTGTTTCTGGATGCCAGTCCTTCATATTGGTGGCTGAGAGATTTGAGAGCAAAGTTTTTTTCTACAGATGAAGACAAGAAAGGTCGAGTGCTTCAATCATTTCTCTACTACCTTAGTCAATAAAAAATAAAAATTAAATTTAAAAGAGTAATTTGTATTTTGACCCCCCTCTTCTTTCTTTCCCCTCTGTTCCATATCCCACTTTCATCCAGCATCTTGATTCAGAGGTCAAACAAAGAAATATAAAAGATATTTTAAAAAATGGAAAAGAAAAAAAAACATATCTGTTACTCTCAAACTTTTACTGGGCTTCACATTCAATGAAGGGATACACGTAATTTGTCTTGGCAACCAACAATCTCTTACATACTGTTGTTTCTTTCATAGAGCCATTCTCCACGAGGATGTTCAGTTCAAGGAGAATGTCTCTGGCTGTAGTCAAGTGGTCTGAACTGCTCCCTCAGCATCTAAATTCTTTTTTCACCTTATGTGGACTGACAACCATTGGTATAGTTAAATTCAATGTCATCAAACTGCAGCTCTCTGAGATACACTCAGCTGAGAATTTGGGACACAAGTGAATCTCAGTCACAGCTAGGGAAGGACTTCTAAGTAATTAGGGGGAAAGGCCAAGTACCTGTGAAATTATGAATCAGAGTTTCTTGATTTCTGGCTCTTTCATGTCCAATTTGTGGTCTTGTCAGTCTGGGGGACTTCCATAAAGCATTTCATTAGTGGCTTAAAATATGTAGTCATTTTTTGAGTCGATGTTGGCCAATCGGAGTCAAGCTGGTTTTCAGCTTCTCCTTTATACAAGGGAGTGCAGAGCTTCTGGAGAACAAAACTTGTAGTCTATCTTCATTTTCTAACTATGATTCAGTAACAAGACTCCTTGTTGCTGAATGTTGAGAAATGTTGCTGAATAATGAGAAAACGTTTGCCATGGTGCTGCAGGAAGGATTAATAAATTTGTATGAATTTATTGGAGGATGTCATGTCCATTTGGGGAAACAATCGTAAACTATGAGGAAATTTTTCCATGCAGCTGGAATTGTGTGACTCTACCTCCTCTGAACCTTCCTCTTCCAGGGAGCTGAGAGAGCCTCTTGTTCTACTTAAGCAAGACTTTTCTGTCCTCACTCCAAAGCACTCAAAAATAGGTAGCATATATACATAGGAGTCAATTTTGTGGGTGGTATTTCATGAGAACTTAAAGTGAGAAAAAAATCAGCTGGCACTTGAGATCTCATTCAGGTCTTTCTGTTGTCTGAGCTACCTCAGAAACACCACAAGCTGTAAGAAAAAGCACGTTCTTTGCACTGATAATGTAAAATTAATTTTTTTGAATATACAAAAGAAAATATCATTTTAATAAGTGTTTTTTGGTTGGATCATTGTCATGTTGAGCCAGAGATGTGCAGAAATGTGCCCACAATGCCTTTAATTGCAACAGCTGTTATTGCCCCATTCTGTTTAACATCTGTTTCAGAGTAATAATTCCATTGACGCCTCTGATATATCTGCCAGCTGTTTCTAATAAACCAGGAAAAGTTACAACCCTTTTAAGTGACAATCATTCAAGATGCTCCATAATTGCATAACTGCATAGAAGAATGAGGCTTTTTCTGAATGCGGTCAGCTGAATATTTTGGTTATTTATGTAGAAGGCTTTTATTTCTGGATGATTGCTCAAGTGAGGGAAAAATTTCACAAGACAGAAAGAACCATTGCACACCAAAGTTTATCATGCTGTCTGAAAGAAATCATGAGGGAAACTTAAAGAAATTTCTGTAGTATAAAACCAACTAGAAATTTCAAAGACTCATAAAGTTTTCCGCTCAACTGGGTATTCATCTAGAAATTTATATTAAATTCCTGAAGGCATTTTTCCTCTTCTTCAGCAGTAGAAGATGGGTTAAATGTATTGTAAAGTATAAAAGCAAAGGAAGAATAAGAAAAGGAAGGTATTCTCACTGTCTTTTTTCAGAAAAAATAATCTCCATAGAAACTTTCACCTTGAAAAATAGTCAGTGAAATATTCCCTCATAACCAATTACATCTGTGGTAGTAATCTATTACAGTCAATGCTTTGTTAGAAAAATTGAATAACTCCAATTGCTATAGAGAAAAAGTATACTTTTTTCGGGAAAAGAAACTCATGAATTATATTTGCTTTGTCTAGCTCAGTGAGTTATCTTGTTTCTCATTCTCTTGTGAGTACATCAGGGAAGAGTATAAATTCTGAGTATAGTTTTGAAATGTTGTTTTTTGTTTTCTGTCATCTGTAAATGTCTTAGATATCAGGGTTTGGCCCAATCAGCCCATGTTTCAGGGGTTTTGTCCTATACCTTGGGTAGATTGTATCCCAAAACCTTAAGAAGGTATTTAGGCTGCTGTGTGAGTCCTGGTCAGTGGCCTTGTAGATCACAGGGTAGGTCATGTTTCCATAAAATCAAGGACATCTTGAGAGACCACCACAAGCTGCACATTTTCTGCAAATAGAATATCTCACTTCAAGGGGCAGGTTCCTACATGTGCATGCCAAAAGACAGCTGGGGGGTAACTAGGAATGCACATGGATCTAAGAATTTGAAAATACCCCTGTGCCTTCACGTTGAGATGTAATCATACACTCAGCAGCTGTACTGTGATGTGCCTGCAGCTGGATTGCCCTGTTGCACTTACAGGTTAAGTGAATCAATCTGGGTACCTGGGTATTTGTGCTGTGGACATTTCTGGAGTGCAGAGGGGAGGCTTCTCTCTCTGTTCAGTGTTTTGCTCTTTATGATAGTAACTTTTTCAAGATCACTATGGTATATGGATGTCTTCCTGTGGGGTCAAAAGGTCTGGAAAATCAGCTCATGAAGTAAAAAAAGCTTTTTGCTTTGGCTACCAAGCTGTGTTTTATCGAATATAAGCAGTATGCTGGACAGTAGAGAAAAAGAGGCTTATTGCCAGCAGGTACATACTTTTTTGCACAGTGATTGAGATATCATTTGATCTAAAGGTGTGGAAAATAAAATGTTCAATGCGACATTTTCTTCAAATCAGTTGTATGCTTTTGGGAAGATGTTTCCAACTTGGCCAAACCACTTGTTTGAAGCCTGCATGTCAAACTTTACATAAAAGCCAGTGTTGTCTTGCATGTGATATTGACCTCTGTTTCAACCTTTTCATGATTGGTCTTGTTCTTGTTTCCCAACAAACCAAAAGTAGAACAAGGTAGGAAACACAACATGATATTGGCTGTATTCACTGTCTGTGTGAAGTAAGGAAAGGTTTTTTTTTCTGAGATATGAGTACATGAAGTACAAGAGAATGAGGCCAATGTAAAAGCAACCAAGCAAGAGAACAATTTTTCTTACACATGGAGGGCTGCAACACAACCTCATTTTATCTTAGTAATACTGCTGAGAACTGATAGTGGAAGCAACACTTTCACAGTTATAGAAGAGTCTTAGGAGACGATAAAAATAAAGAGCTCAAAAATAGCTATTTACACACTGTGGGACAGGAGATCCTGAAACATTTATAATATAACAAACTGAAAATAGATTGAGTCTTAAAAATGCTAAGGAAATAATGTCATGCTATAAAAAAAACCTGTTGTATTTGAATGCTATATTCTGCTGTCATTTATTCCTAGACAGAAAATAAGCATATTACAGATCTGAGGCAAAAAGTTATATCCAGCATTTTTTGCAATGCTGAGGAATAGAGAGGCAAACTATGTTTAATATTGATGATACAAAACTAAATGAGGCATATTAATTTGGACTTTCAGGAAAGCAAAATAAATTTACTTCCCAAGCAGAGATAATATGCAGATAATATGCAGATATAAAATTTTTCAGAAGGTCTGAAAAAAAGAAGTCTGACAACAGTTTAGCCAGAAAGTCTGTAGCTGTTCTGTGACAGCACATCCTCACCTAGAACCTGTCAGCTTAGCAAGTAGTGCTCAAGAAAACTAAATACTCTCATTTTGTGTACAAAATCACCAGTGACCAACAGCAAAATAAAACAACAAAAATAAAAATTCACACATTCCTTGTTCAACTAACAAGAGTGATTTGAGCAGTGAATTTGGGAGTGAAGAAAAACAGAAATTATCTACCACACTCCTCAGAGAGTTTACAGTCTGTATTCCATTGAAACTTCAATCTGAAAGGGAATATTTCACCTTATTCAAAATATTTATATAATTTATATATTCAATAATTGAAATACTCAATAATTGATATATTGAAATACTTCAATATATCAATTATGAAACAAGAAAAGCAAAAGAGGCATAATACATGCTAAAGCATATTGTACCAAGCCAGTACAAACAGTACAACCCTTGCAAGCACCTCCAGAGACAAAAAAAATCCCAAATAAAGCACTGTACATCAGTCATCTGTCACACTTAGCTACCACAACGTAACTTCCACAACTGGAACTAAGCTTACACTTGCTTGAGGTTTTCTACTACTTGAGTGCTTATTCTGGTCAAATCTAAAGAGATAAGTGACAGACTTAGCTGATCTATATTTAGTGGATATATTTAGATGACTAAGGAATACTCAAAAGTGAATAGTTGATGAAAACATGTTGACTGGTATAGAAGAGATTAAAGTCTTGGCAAATCAGAGGAAAGCAAAGCATTGGGAGAGCATACAATTCACATTTTGGAATCACACCAGCTAGTAAAATGCTTCAACAAAAGAACTAGAAATTTTGGAAACATTGTTGAGATAGCAGCTTGTAATGTGGTAGAAACAACATGATCTTGGAAAGGAACCTGGTAACAAGAGCTCATATGAAATTATAAGTTTCAAGAAAAGTAAAATTCCATTTGTGATTAGAAGTACTAAAATACACCAAATCCATATTACTATGAAGAATCCAGCAAATAACAAAATGAAGCCAAGTGACAAAATCTGAAGGCACAGCCAACAAAGGACCAAAAAGCTCTTACCAGTCCATAAAAGGACTATGAGATGACTCTGAGACACGCATGCTGTGGCAAAGGGGTGACAGAAGAAGGGTGCTTTTGTCTGCTCCTGTAGGAACATGCCTTATTTGATTGAATTATGCCTAGGGAAAAGAACTTTCTGTTGAGGCCTGAGAGAACACAAGGGGAAATGTGAACATATAAGTTTTAAAAGGGCAAGCCTGACTAAGAACAGCAACACTCCAGCACTTGGATCCCACTTGCTCTTAGGTCAGTCATTTTTCAATGGCAGTGCCAGGCTCTGTGAGCTCTGTGGTTTTTTTCTGATACAAGACAATGGACATTTCTGATGGCATCTAAGAGACAGATCTGCTCCAGCTTTCTCCTGTTAGGTCACACAGCATGTTATATATAGAAGCTGCAAAATAAGAAAAAATATAAACCAGTTTCTACCCATAAAATGAGACTAAATGGAAGAATCAGATGCTTAAGTTAGAACTGCAAAGCTACTAGATTTGACTTATTCCATAATAATCAACTGCAGTAGTTAACATTATGCAATTATATGGAGCTCTTGCAATTTCTGTAGTTCCAGGCAGGTATTTCATCTCCTCTCAGAAGCTGGAAACATCACAACTGCTTGTGAGAATGGACTGCACATCCTGAGTGTGCATGTCCCTGCACACTCATCAATGGACTGAGACATTTTCCTGCTACTTTTAATGTTTTTTGGAAGTTTGGAAACAGTGTTAATGTGTTTTTGAGACATATTTACTGATTGAGGGTGTTAGAATGTAAAGTCATGGAAAAGGCAGGGAGGGAGGCAGGGAGGCAGGCAGGCAGGAAGGAAGGAAGGAAGGAAGGAAGGAAGGAAAATTTTAAATTATGAAGACTCTTTTGGTATGTTCCTCTAATTAATGTGTTTTTTTTCCTGTTTCAGCAAGCTGTTATTTTCAGGAGTTCTACGATTTCAGAACTCCAAATATAGAACATCCACACAGCATTTTTATCTCAGTTTAAATTCATCTCATTGTGTGTGTTTGTCAGTTGATGAGGTCCAATTCCTTCAGCAAGCAGACTTCCATGCTAAGCTTCCCTGTATGTGTCCCTAGCACACTTTGCATGTGTCTTTCCTCTTGGAGAATCCTGTGCTCCACAGATCACCCCTTTACCTGGCAAGTAGTTTGTTACTAAGAGGAGTACAAAGGTAGCATATGTGGAGCTACATTTCCCTATAATTCTAAGACTGGCATATTTTCCCATGCCCACTATAAATATTATCCAATAAGACCCTCCTTTTCAAGAGTAGTGCTACTACAGGCTGTCAATGGAAGCATATTTCAAGACTTTGTAATGGTCTTGACCATCAGTTTGGACATAAACATGGAATACAGGTAAAATGTATATATCATTTTTCATCCTTATGAAATGAAATTATGTTTTTGTTTAAGGAGGATCTGAAAGAAAAGAAATACTGCTCATTTAATATGCTCAGAACCATAACTGATTTTCCCAGAGATTTCCCATCACTACATGGGTCTCACTATAAAATTAGCAGGAATTATATACATTATGTACATTATATAGGTACAGCACACTGTCATCAGTCTTTCCTTAAATGCAAGCAATTACAGAAACATTAAGGTTCAGAAGGAGACTATCTGTTCATGAAATCAAATGTTTTCCAAAGTTAGCAGGGACCCACAATTGAAATGCATTCTCCTGAACTATTCGGCAAGATAGTGAAGAAGAAAGAAAAATATTGATTCATTTCCTGTAAGTGATAATCTAACCAACAAGCAGCAAGATCTGAAGGCTAGAAGCCTCTGTTGGGTCACATTCCAATTCCAAATCATTGTGTGTCTCATTCCTAGTGCAAGGATATTGAAAGCAAAATACAGATCACCTCAGTCAAATTTGTCTCTGCAGTCACTTTATCATATTGGCAATTTTCTTCCTTACTATCAACTTTCCATTGTAGCACATTACTAAAACAAAATTATGTTTTCACTTGCGAAATGAAAAGTGAAATGATTAATATAAAATAACTCTCATGTTTTGGTAGTGAACACAAACAAAACAAAATAATAATATTTAGGAAAATGGAAAATTAACAGTGGTGAAAGCCTTCATGAGTTTCTGTAAAGTTTCTTCTTTTTTTTCAAACAAACTTAGTCAAATGCTCCTAAAAAATATACTATCTTAGAACAGACAAGGCATCCAAAGTTTTGTCAGTATAATTCTTGTACATCTAAAATTTCAAATCAGAATAAAATAATAGTCCCTGTCCCTGCAACAAGGAGAGGCACACTTACCCCTAGAGTCATGTTTTTGTACAGGGCCTTGTTTATTGTGTGTTCAGTTCACACCCGCACTGGAGCTGAAAATATGAATCCAATTCTAAATACTTGATTGCAGGGAAGAAGCTGGTAGTTAAGAGATTTGAATAACCAGCTGTTCACCTAAATCATACTTCAAATGCAAAAAGGATTACAAGACCCAGCCTCTTCAAATGTTTACCCTTGCATGTGTTTTTTATAAAGCAAATGCCAGCTAAGGGTCATTGTTCTTCATAAGTCCCTCTAAGTTTGAACTCCCACTCTCATGAGATCCCTTGATCTCCCAGGAGTTATATGCATGTACTCCAGCTGAAAATTTTTGCCCAGTGACAAGTTATGCAAAGATTTACATTATATGGTAATAATAGTGCTCATTGTTCAGCATTGCATATCACCAATGTACCATTCCACATGTCCATTAAAGCTGGTTTTATTACTGTAATGTGCAGCTGATATGGCAAAAGTACTAGCTAAAATAGAGAAAGCTTATAAGATATCATTTTAGTGCAATCAGTGCTGTAGCAAGTCCTTGTCTGAACAGTTTTCAATGGATGCACCTGCAACGAGTGCATATCAAATCCTTTAACTGTACTTTAGAGGTTTGTTCTGCCTGCAAATTTCCTTTAGGAGCGCAGTCAGTGTTTGGTGGCCAAAATTATTACCTGCCTGCAGACTGGTCTTGCTCATCAGCATTCTGTACCATTGCCACAAGCTGAAGGAGAAAAAGACAAGGAGGAGGGGGGGAAAAAACACCCTCAAAAACTAGATACACAAATGGGAGAAGTGATTAAAGAAGATCACTGAGGTGGAAAATAAGCTCACCGCCAAGTTGTTTAGAAACAAAATTCCACATACTCTAAAAATGCATTCCAGTAGAGCATTTGTCCTCCTGGTTCTTTGTGAGTTTCCCTTAGGACTGAACTACAGGGCAGAAGTTTATAATTTGGTGGGGCCAAAAAAGAAGGATGTGGTAAAATTTAGTGGACAGTCCATATATAAACTTGGTACTGATGTGAAAGAAGATAATAAAATGTTCATACAACTGAGGGAAGGAAAAGGGTGAACAGACGCACTGGAAAAAACCTACCATGCCACCAATCAATGAACCAAACTTGGCTTTGTTCCTCTTGTTCCATTTAAAATCATAAGAACCATTAAAATTTGATGTTCCCACTTAATTTTTTCAACATTTATTATTTCTCAGCCTCAGTTTTGAGATTTTTTCCTTTGACCTATTGGCAGCAATGTTACAGTCAGAAGCCTATCTGTGTTTGGAAGAGAGGGTTAAAATTCCATTCTTTACATGTATGTTATTACAACTTGTGATTCATGTACTATTATTCATTAAAAAATTAAAAAGATTACTCATTAGGCATTCAATTTAGGTTTTCTGAGTTACTCCTCTAAGTTATTACATTACATTGACTAAAAGGGTCCTAAATTGTAGATATTTTGACTTGCGGTCTTCAAATACCCACAGTACTTGAAACTACTCCTGATGGAACCCTGAGAAAGTAAAGGATTTAATTTTTTTTTACATGAAAACTTTAAACCACTGGTTGATCCATTGTACACGAATGGGGCATCAACAGAAGTAGAGGAAATGGGTCACAGCACTTTTTTCTCTGCTCCAGATACCCTGTCACTGTGACAGAGAAGGCAATAGTATGATTTGGAAATGAGAAGAAATTAATTCTGGTTGCTTTAAGGTACCCCATTGGAGGTACCACCCCTCCAAAGCTGAATGCCAATTCTCTGCTCTGAGGATGTATTTACATCAGTGTTAGCTCAGATTAGGAATTTTTGAAGCAGATCTCCCATGTGCCCCCAGTTACCATATTTTTGTTTACATTGCAGAGTACGCCAATTGTATTTTCAGAATAAAGGAAGCCAAAGATACTCCAGGAGCCCACCTAATGTCTCCCAGTGGGCCAGAATGGTCAGAGGAACACTTCATTCCACCTCATCTCACACCACTGCTTTGTAAGCAAAGGCATCCAGTCCAATCCTTTTCACTGCCTAGATCTACTGCTCTTGCTCATCCCATAAATGTAGATATGACCTGAAATCCCCATTTCAAGCTAGGCTGACCAATTTCTTGAAAGGATGCTGACTCCCTAATTCTGGGCCCTCATGTGTCTGAAGCTGACAAGCCAAATTACTGAATTGAGTGTTGCCTGAAATCAGCCCTATGGACAGAAAAAGTCACAAGCTGAAGCACACTACTCAGTGCCTTTAAAATATGGACCAAATCCAGGCTTAAAACTTTATCAGACAAAATTATATAATGGAAAACCAAATCAACTTGTTTATAAAGGTGGAGACTTTGCCTCCTTAAATTCTAGATTTTTCAAGAGCTACTTCCAAAGCATCTTCAGAAGACTGCACTTATTGTAGCTTTCAGGGGCATCCTCAACGTTCCAAAGATATCACATTTATGTTTTGCAGCAACTCAAATCAGTGTGCAACCCATGGCAACAGGCCAAATCACATATAATCCCATTCTCTTCAGCAGTTGTTTTCTCAGAACAGATGCTTTAAGCCCACATTAGATTCCTTTGAGTGAAACCACCTGCGTACCCTTTTCTAGGGTTTCTTCTTTTTCCTGAACATAAATATATCTTCTCAAAAAAATGACCTTTACATCAATACAATAACAGCATATGTCAGCAAAAATTATGATTGCTCCTCTAGCATGGAGGAAGGGTGAGTAAGTTTTGATACCTCTTTGCTGCTAGAAGCATATAAAACAACTTCAGTGGAATCATATTTTTGTCACTTTCAATTTTAAACATTTCTGGGTGCAATATATCACTTTTGTAGCATAAAACCTCAATGCTACCTATCTGACAAGATGACCTTCCTCTAGTTCCTTCATAATCTACAATATACAAAATCTGACAGAAAAACAGACAGTTTTACAGTTGGTCACTCAGGATCACATCTCAGTGCCAGTTTCAGACACTATCACCTTTGTCATTACTTCTTTTTGATCAGAGAGAATCTGACCAGCTATTTATATGCCTTCTCAGAAAACTGAAAATGCCAAGATCTGTCACAGGCCAGACTCTAAACGTTTTGATTAGTTCTAGTAAATCCCATCATTATTTGTTTCAGTATTTATTTAATTTTAGGAAGGGAGATATGTGTTTCTAATCTCACACACCAACCCTAAGGAATGTGAGCTTCAGTATTTGATACGATTTGATTTGATACCCTTCACTTTTATTGTTAATAATTCCTACATAAATACTCTGAATAAGTGCTTATAATTTCACTGATGGTTTTGAGGGGATTGTTTGACTGAAGGGAGTTATTTTGGGTTGTTTGTTTTTTCCTTCTTTGATACAGCTGATGGTATACACCATTATAATATTTATCTCTTTGATGCTTAATGGTTCTGGCACTAATTTCTTGATCATCTACCATGATGCTGGACAGAAAATTCTACCTTATCTTCTCAGATGATAGAAAGCACATTAGGATCATGCAGTCCCACACAGTGAAGCTTTAACTATCCTGCCAGCTCCAAGCATGAAAGCACAGTGGAACTGTTTATACATTTCATGAATTATAAATATTTATGAGCATAAGAAAGACCTAGATTCTAGCTGATATAACATCTGTATGTGAGGATCCTTTGACCAACTATGGCAATTCTTTCCAAAAGAGAAAGATGGCTACAATTAGTATAGAAATGAAGTGCTTTCCAAGGAATAGTTTTAAAGGCATTTATCAACATAAAATATGGATAGTAAAAATATATTTATCTCACAGTGTACTGAGACATCTTCAATTTACTCTGAAAACTATTTAATCAAGAAACATAGGAAAGCCTTAGTTTCATATATCATTCATGAAATGGAAAGTATCACACTATCCTCAGAGTGCAATTATCTGTTATGATTTGAAAATGGTGCTTCCTAAATCATCTTCAGTGTCACTTTTTGTAGTACACACCAGATTCTGGGAAAAGAAAATGCAGATTTTAAAGTGGCTCAGGAGAGCTGATTGGCACACATCTGAAGATGGTTTGGCTAAATGTTGCACCTAAAAATTAACCATTAATTTCAAAAATAAAATCAATTCTGTACACAATAAATATATTTTGAAGTATCTTCTACTTATAAGGGCCTAAAATAATAAATAATATGGAACTTCTGTATTTAAAAATAATAAATAAATAATATGGAACTTTTGTATTTAAATAATAATAACTTTCAAAAATTGCCATTTGTTCAGCAAATGAAAATCAAAATCTGCAATGGCCACCCAGAAATTTCTTATGACAGAGCCTTGTAAATTACTACATTTTTACATATTTCCTTTTCAGTCTACTCTCATATGGGTGTAAATATATATAAACACACACCACATACATGAGAATTGTTTGAAATGGAAAATTTTTAATGTCACAAATGAGAAGCTGCAATCTGGAAAGTAATTAATCATTCAGAGAAAATGCTATTGTCCAAGTCCTCAAAATACCTCAAGCTCTTGAGTGCTTTATTCCCCTGCTTTCTTTCTGACTTCGAGTTTGAATAATTTCATTGACCTTGAGGATGTGTCTTTGACATTGGTCCAAGAAGTTTCATGTTTTAATGGGCTATGATGTCATGTGCAAGAAAAAGCTTATGTTCGAAGAAAAGGCCATCAACAGTAAAACACTGAAATCTTATGTAACTGAATATAGATTTTGCTTGCAGTCAGCAATGCATATTAATATGGCAGTGAATCACTGCAGCCTGCTACTGTAAGCAATACTGTTTTAACGGGAGGCAATTGGAATAAATCTTGACAGTATATGAAAAATGTTTCCATTTTGCTTTGCTTTAAATTGCTAATCAACTGCTTTCTCTTGATTGCTGTTTCCCAGTTATTTCAAGAAATAACTGTATGTTCGAATGAAAATAAACAGAATCAATATGCTTTTAAAGCTGTTTATGATTGTACATGAATGACACATTAGCTACACTCCACAATAGATGCATTGTAGGGCCTTTTCTTTCTAAGTGAAATGCACTTTTCACCAAAGAGATTACCTGCTGGGAACTGAGCAGGCTGCATATGTATGCTGACCTATGTGCAGGTGGCTTTCAATTAAAGGCATTTCATCTAATTAAAGGCAGAGTTGTGACCTGGGTGACATTACATTTTCTGAGTATTAAAAATGCAACTTTTCTTGTTTTGAACATTCTGTCAGTGCTCCTCTAGCTTAAGCAAGGAGACATGATGCCTCCACTCATTATCCTTTTGGTTGCTTTATCATTATGTCTGTTCTCCACAGACATAATGATATCCTGCATTAAAATGGGATTTTACCTATCCAAAGAAACTCAGTTATATACCTTGCCCCTTGCCTTTTGATGGGTCAGAAAATGAGGTATTACTCATAATGGTTGCGGAGAGAACTCAGTTTCTGTTCTTCTGGTAACTCTTTAACGCCATGCCAAAATACATCAAGCCATGGTACTTTGAGGTGTTTAATATATGCTACATCATGATTTTAACCCTAAACTTAAGAACTTCGAGAGATAATATTTTAGTTTTGTCAGCTGATACTTTACAAATTTACTGTATAAGAAGAGCTCTTTGTTTTATGGGTAAAGCATCTCTAAATTGTAGCAAGGGGAAAACGGAGCAGAGGGAGACATTTTAATAGAATGGCTGACAGAGAACATATATTTAGGAGGGATATTTATGCATTATCATTAAAATTTAATTTCTTGAAAAGTGGTTGTGGGACAAAAGTAAGAGATTTTTTTTATTCAGACTCCCAATTTTTCCTCCTGATCTATTCTTGCAAAAGCACCAGAGATAATAAGGCCTTTATGCTGGGTGAGGAAGGTCATGGCTAACACCTTGAGCTTGGTATAACTTGTAAAGTCCAGATCCTTCACTACCAGCAACTCACTGACCAAGCTCTTCAGGAAACTTGAGCACAGGAGTACCTAGGCTGCCTTTCATCAGGTGGTGATTGATCTGCATGTTTTCCTTCCAAACATCCATAGGAGGCCCAAATTTGGTCAATGTGCCCTTTTCAATTACTGTGTCAAATGCGCTGTGCATGAAAAGTACCCACCATGGTGATTTTCACATAATGGAAGAAGTTGTGCTGCTGTGAATTCTTAAAAATTATTAGAAAACAAAGAAATTTTCCCTTATTTGAAAGGAGCTGCCTCTCAGCTTGTTACAGCATTTATGTGCTAAATGTTATAGGTATAAATACTCTCCAAAATTAAACTAATTTATTCCTAATGACTTTTTATTTAACACATCTTAAAACTCTATAAATATTCTCACACACTGCATAGACATCTGAAATAGAAAGCTCTTATTATTTACTCTTTGTTCACAACAGTTGACGTTTTACAAAGAGGCAGCTGTAGATTAAGTAAGTTAATTCCTCTGGTGGTGTTCAGATGATTCAGTTTCTCATAAATGTAAATTTTTATTCCTTAGAAAATATCCTAAAATATTCCATTTTAAAATTACAGAATAGATTCATATGTATCAAGGATTTTAGCTGAAGAATTTACTACATGTGGTCTTTAGCCTGATTTAATTTCTTGCTGTTTATCCTGGGCATGATTCAAAGTAACAGAAGTTAATGAAAGGTATCCGTAAGGTTATTCAGCAATGTTTTGTGTTTTACTGTGTACTTTTCAGAAGCTGCTGCAATGGTGGAATAATTTTTAGAAGTCCAGAAACTTCTCCAAAGTATGTTCTAGGTGAACCCATCTCCTGGCCTCTCTCTGGAACAGGAAACAATACACTGGGTACATTAACAGTGATGATGAGGAGGCAGGGAGGAAGGGAAGGAGAGAGCACACAGATCAGCCATACAGCTGCAGCACCAAAGTTGTCCAAGATTCCTCCCATTTTCAGATCTTGAGGTTTCGGACTACCACAAACAATGTTGAAAAACTGAAGCCCTGAGAACAGAATAGTCAGCTGAATAGCAATGAATATTGCTGTTCATTGTTTTTCATATAAATAAAAGTTCATGAAAGGAGCAAACCTAGACAATGATCCAAATTCTTAAATGCTGTACTTGAAAACCAAAACATACTAAGTTTTCCATTTTCCAAGAGGATATTATCTGATCATTTTAGGAAGCAATTGAAACTGGACAGCAACCATTTAAACAAGCAATCTCTTTGTAATCAAAATTAATAATTCATCCAATAAATAAGCTAATTTTGTGCCAAATTCTATCCCAGATATTGTCAGTTCAATCTGACTTTACTTTTTGACAGATGTGCTGCTGATTGGCTGCAAGCAAAGCCCTGACTTCTAATTTACAGAAGAGTTCCTTAACTTTTAAGAGATTTTACATAGATTTGAAACATTGATAACTATGGAGTTTAATAGTTCTTTATGTTTTGGCATTTTTGGTTTTTTTTTCAGATTTCAATTCTAATCCCCAAACGAATCATCACATACAAGTTTCTGACTTGCTCAACTCCATGGGAAGATTTTGGCTGTGTTGTAGTAACGCAAAAACCCCTGAAATCCAGATGTGATTTATCTCATTCCACTGTTGAAAAGCAGTTTTACCCCCAAACAAGAACTCATTAATTTACTTACTTTGAAGCTTTTTCAGCTTTAATTCCTACCATACATTTGCAATTGTGCCTGAGCACTACCTTTAGTATTCAAAGATACCAAGGAGAAGAAGAATGTCGCTCCAAAAAGAAGCATTTTTTATATGAACTCTTTACCAGATTTTGCAATTGTGCTTAGAGGCTTTCATGTGGTAATTAATTGTGCTTTCACAGGTTAAAGAAATTTATTTGTCTCCAAAATAAGGTGATGATTCAGAAGATTTAGCTTTTCAGTTTCACTTTTTGCTTATGAAATATGTGTACTTAGGCATATATCTGAAAAGCACAAAAACTTTCCATCTGAAAATTGTTCTTGAGCTACTCAAATGGATCTTGAGCAGTTCAAATGGATCTGTTTATCACAGCTGTAATAACCAGTGCTAGTGACACTATTGAGCCAAAATTCAACTAATTTGGAAAGGTTCTGCTAGAAGAGTTGTCTGCACCGTGGGGTCCCAATCATACTACATAGTGGAGAAAATTCTTCTTTCAATTTTTATTTCCATCATGTTTATCTGGACTTTTTTCTTCTGATACAGCAGATATCTGAATATTGTGAACATTTTTAATTCTCAATAATTTTTCATATTTCCTATGTAAACCTATACATATCTGCTAAAACGGTAAAATAATTTCTGTTCATATATTTAAGTTTCTTTTACTAAAAGCATGGTCAGTAAAGATAGAAATTTCCCTTGCTTCTACTGCACAATTCCACTATAATTACTGAGTGTAGCCAAAAGGTAATAGCTGTATATAGATAGATATTAAAGTAATTCTATGAATAGACTGCTGTTTTAAAATAGAAGAACAATGAGTTCGTCTTTTTCTGAAATTCCATTTTGCAGACTGATCAGTGTAAAGTAACAGGAAAGTGAGGAACAGAGATATAATAAAATTATTGAGCCTTTAAGAAATAAACAGGGAGATGTTAAGAAAGAGATGTTACCCAGACAATAGAATAGGTTCTTGGTGTAAAAAACATCAAAAGAAATAAGAAATCTAGTTGCATTCAAATTAAAATACAAATATGAAATAATATGTTAAGAGAAATTACATTGTTAGACAATGCACTGTAGACACTTCCTTCATCACTACAATACATATCCAGCCTATCTTATCAGAAGACATTGTCATCTGAAGGATTCCTGCAGACCTGAGAGAAATGGATGATCTTGTCATGTGGGTATATACGCTTTCATGATTCTCAGGGGTGCAAGGGGCTGAACTAGTACTGAGAATGTACTATCTCCATCACAAGAGGTGTCACAAAACACATTAGGAAAACAGATCATGTGCTTATACAGCACAGTTTTCTTTTGTAGCTATTGCTGAAAAAAAACAGGTTAAATGTTTAAGTTCTTTTTAACTGTATGTGAAAGTGCAGCATGGAAGGCTCCAATGCAGACACATTATCTTAAATTATAATCTTTTGTTCATTAACCCAGAGGGCTTTGAATACACATAAGAAATGCCACAGCTTAATCTTTTCTCTGGGCAGGAATTTAAGCCATATGGTTTTTAACATTTAGGAATCTGGGAGCAGTTCATGCACAGTTCCTGTGCTTCAGCATGGAGGGTCTAAAATGTTGACTGATGCTAATTGTGGCTCTGTGTCTGAGACCAGTTTTGATCTACATTAGCCCCTTTTCTCATTTGCAAGTTATGTAGATCTGCCAAGTGCATGTCGCCCTTCCACTAGCAGCAGCAATCACAGAGATATCAAAGGCAGTTTTCAATTAACTTGTTCAGGTACTGGTGAACACTTCATTGCAGAATCCTGAATCTTGGAACAGAAATGAGGTTTTTTTCCAAAGGAAAAATAGTACCTAACTTTTTTTTTTTTTTTTTTAGTTTGTCTCTATTTTTCCTATTTTTTGCCTCAGATAATCAAGGCTATTGAAATCAGCAAATATATCAGGGGCATTATTGTCATTGTATCTCATTGGGAAAATAAATTTGGTTAGCGTTTCCATTTGCAGCATAAGGATTTAAGTCTGGAGACAGGAGGTTAATGACATTTTCATGCACTATAGCGTTTTGTTAAAATCTGGTACGGTAGAAGGAAATAGAACTTTATGATGCTTACTGCATAAAAACCTAATATTCTCCCTCACCCTCAGCACAATCTGTGCCAGTCAAATATACAGTCCTGTAGTAAGCCAGCTCAACATTAAGAACTCTCTTAGCTCTGATGCTTCAAATAACATTTTCTTGATGACAGGAAGGAAAACCAATAAGGAAATGCTTATTGTTTTGTTGGTTTTTTTTCTTTCTGAAAAGTTTGACCTCAAATTTGCTAGATTAAAATGACATAAGCACCATGTCTTCTTATAAAACAACGTTATTGACATGCACCTGAGCAGAAAAAAAATGAGAAGATATATTATGGAAAGTTTTTATTTTTTAAGATTATATTTAAATTTATTGAGATGCTAAAAATATGAAATTCCAGTTTACCCCTCAGGTCAGGAGCTATGCTTGTACAGCTCCAAATCTCTGTTGAATTGGCTCTCCTGTTTTTCTGAGAAAAGCAATATAAACGGAAGATCCAATGCTTGTTGCTTTCTTCTTTAATTTGTCAGCACCTTGTGTCTAGAGGGGCTGTGGTGCCAGTCAGTATGCTGCATAAAGAGTGCAGCAGACAAATTGCATTACATATTGTGGCATATATACTGACATAGAATTGCCTTGAAAAATATAAATTATAACTTCTCTCTGAATCTCAGCCGCCTCACTGGAAATGTGGTTGAAATCGGTGATTTTCATGGCTTAGGTGTGACAATCCCAAAGGTAGTGCCCCCTCCCCTCCCCCTCACAAGACTCTCCCAAACCAGATAATGCTCACTTGTTCCCCCTATTTCCCCTCCCTCTTCTGGGGATGGAGTTGAGAATTGGAGGTACAAAACTGTGAAAATTACAGCTTGAGATGAGAAAAATTTTCTGGAAACAGTAATGAGAAAAGAAAATTAACACTAACAACAATATTGATTTTTAAAAAGTATACATAAAGAGAATTATATATATACATAAAGAGAATTATTCACATGCAAAAATGCTTATTGCAGAGCCTGACTGACACAATCATAGCCAACTTTTTGCTGACTGCAAAAAGAAACACCTTTCTTCCCAGAAGAGAGAGAAAAGAGTCCATTTCCCCACCCCCTGGCAATGGTATTTTTCTGTCCTTTTTGTGCCAGTGACAAAAACCTCCTATCTTATGCGTTACAAAGCAACTGCTTTTTTAAAATTAACTTTACCTATATATTTATGTCAATATATTTACAAGCTCTGGAATGCTATAAATGAGGTGACACACTTTTACCATGATTGCCATTTTAAAAGCCATTGGGTTATTATGGGTTTTCCGAAAGAACTGATTATGTCAGAGCACAGATAACAATAATGCAATAACGTAGCCTTTTTGGTGTTTTCCAGATGAACAATAAAAATGTATTTTTAGTGCAACATTATAATGCAAATTTGGGGGAAAACTATTAAGGACTTCTTTCCAAGATTTTTGACATTGGTATGAAATTAAAATTTGGGGAAAATTCATTAATATATGGATGACTGTCAGCAGGAGATAACTGCGAAAGGGAATTTTGCATTTTTGATTTTACATATAAGCTGCTACAGCATAAGCAGGTCTTTAAAAATCAAACTGATATTTCTTCAAGAAATTCTTCAAGAATTAAGAGCACTTTTGTTGAATAATTCCATATGATCATTCCAGAGTTTTGGAAAATCTTCATATTGAGTTTACCAGAGCTATATTCCTAGGTTGGCATTAACCTTTTTGCTTACCTAATAAAAAGAAAAAAATATTTCATATTCACTTTAACCAGCAGAAAGACATTGTCTTTTCATTGTCAGCTTGGAGCATCTGGGAAGGTGTTAAAGTGACTTCATCTTAGTCAACTTTTTCCCTGTAATTCTATTTTATGACATCTTTATGACACCTAGACTACTGTAGAGGAAAATACGGTCAGCAGAACTTATTAATTTGCCAGCATTTCTGATCATTACCATGTTTTAAATGCAATTTACCAGGAAAAAACAAAGTTTTATATAATACATTGGGAATTAAATTCATCTTCTTAATTGCACGATTCTTAATCTTTTTGAATAGACAATGAAATTCACAGTTGCATGACTAAGTGCAAGATTTGACAACTTTTTCAATTTATTACACTAAATTACAGTTTCACTGAAGCACACATTCTTGGTTAATTAAAATGCAAGTTGCCAGTAAATGAATTATGCAAATAAGATATTGCACAAGTCATGCAGTAATTACCAATTCTACATTTATAACCTTATTGATTTTCAATAACTAGCCCTAAATCTTAAATGTGTAATGTGTAATTAAAGAAAAGATTAAGCACGAAGTGATATGTGAGGGGTTTTGAAAATAAACTCATATTATGTCATTGCTTTTCATTCTTTTTGCAGTAAACCCTTTTGGAGATGCAAATTTTGATATGGTATATTTTGATCATAGCTTGGCCAATCTCAGTTTTCATCAGATTGCCTAAAAAACAGAGAATCCCTCATTTCTTACACAGTTTTAGAAGTCAGAATGTCAGTTCTTCATATGAATCACGTTATCTTTATAACTGTACTAGGAATAAGTCTTAGAAAAAAATGGCTGGCTCTGGAAGGAACAAAAGATCATCTTCTTGTTTGCTTCTCTGCCTTGTCTTCCCCTTCAGCAGTTGTGCCCCAGGGAGATTCTTGTGAGACATTCCAGCCTAAAACAAATCTCTCACTCTCATCCTTTGCAATTTCAAAGGACTGTTGTGAATTTCACTGGAGCTTCCTTGTGATGCAAATAATCACATCTAGAAAAGGGTCATCTTTATTACAATCCCCAACTACAGTGTGGAGGTCTCGCTCCCAATGCCAGGTGCAGGAGCTCACACAGGACTGTCGAACTCTTTCACCACCCAGAAACTCAGTTGTATCACAGCTGGAAAGTATGAGCATGATTTACTGGGCAACACTTTTGAATATTATTAACTAAAATTAGTTCTGTATTATCAGATAAACTATTTTAGTGTCACTGTCTCAGACACTAATTGCCGTTTTCCCCCAGGAGCCCCCCAAATTTTTGCCAGTAATAAGATTTTCTAAAATGTGGATTGATATGGAGGTGGCATTACTGAAAAATTTGTTACTAGGAGCGACAGCAAAAGTTATAAATCTGCACACAAAAGTAAGAAACAACTGTCTCTTTGGTAAATTAGAATTTAATTACTGTATCACTTCATTAATGGCTTTTAAAAGGGTTTCCCTTTTTTTTAATTGTAACTTCAGGGAATCAGAAAGGTACTACCTTTTCAATGTTTGTATTCCTCAGCCTTCCCAAAGAAACTACTGCAGAGCACAGTGGTACAAAAGGTCAAAGTCTGCTGGACTTCACACACTTAACACATGTAGAGGTAATTGCCAGATAGCAGTGTGATTTCAGCTGCTGCTGGATATTAGCTAAGGTTCAGGCAATTATCTGTGCCTGAAAAGTACAGCCTAGTCCTGGAAATATTTTGGATACAAGAGGAAACAGCACTAGATGGTCCAGTCCAGGCAACCAGGGCTGCCCCTGACCCACCACCCAACAGTGCTTTCTCTGCAGCCCCAGCAACTCCCCGGAGGCTGTGGTGGCAGCAGGAATCAGGACTTACTTCTTCTGGGTTTATCATGGGCAAAGCTGCTGAAGGAGTCATTCATCAACATCTTTATGCTCCCTGGAGAAATAAAGCAGCATTACACTTTGCTGCTATGTAGTGCTGTAATAAGCAAGAGAGGAAGAGAATTACTTAACTTTATCCTCATGTATAGGTATAGATATAGCATCCAAAAGTAATATACAGGTGGGATTCAAATATCTATTATTTCAGTTCTTGCTGATAATAGCTTTTATTCTGAACTGCACATTTGTAAACGTGGCTTAAAATAAATATGTACTGCATCCAATTGTACAAATACTTTGATGAAAGTAATATCAGCTATGTTCAGTCATATTTAATGTTTTCTTGGAGTGTTCACACAGGATACCAAAATGCTGCAAAGCTCATTCCTAGCTTGCAACACAAACACAGAACAATCTGGGTGTTTTGTGCATGAGAGAAAGTCCGAAGGGGAAGATTCCAGCTGAAGGCAATTGTCACTGCCTCTCCTCACAATTATAGAGATCCGTTGGCTAAAAAAAGCTGAAAAAACCTTTGGATATGCAGATCTTCTAAAATCTTGTCTCCTCTCATCCAAGCAGTCAGGCTAGGAAAGCTTGATAGACTGTCTGAGGAAATAATTCCTGCTCAAGCCTTTCCAGACCTTCATGTTCCCTTTTAAAATGGTCTGTAGATGCCACTGTCTCATGTATCGTGTTATGCACCATGGTATTTCAAACAGCAAACATCAAGGTCATGTGAAGGTTTCAGCAATAAATGTAATATTTTTAGAGCTAAAATATGAAATTTGTTCAGTTTTAGAATAAAAGGAATATAAATTGTTAGAAGGGAATACCAAAGGAGTTGTAAGCCACGGTGGCAAAAGAAATGTGAGTTGCAGCCCCAAGTGGCACAAAGGAACTGAAGAAGGTCTGTGAAGACTCTGTAGGGTACTGTGCTATGAGGAAGCTCTAGGAAATGCCGAGCATGTGTAGTGATCTGGCAGATCTGGTGGCAAAACTATCTGATGTCAGTGCACAAAATTAATATTTAGGACAACCTAAACAATCGCTATGATGAAGATTCAGTCTTAGTGAATATATACAAGTGATTAAGTGCTCCCAATTGAGACACTATCTAAACTCTATTGCTTGTTCACATTAAGTGAACAAAAGTAACTTCAGACAAAATCCAGGGCCCGTGTTTCAGAAAGGAAAACATTTAAGCAACATTTAAGAAAGAAAAACTAAAACCTGATTCTCTAATTAAAGCATTAACTAAAAGTTAAGTGATAACTAAAATTTGTAACATTCACCTCTTTCATATCTGAATTTTGGACTAGCACTTCAGTGACTATTCAAAACAATTTGCATATGTAAGTTTAAAAATTAATGTTATCTTTGCTTTCTTCCATTGCCTTAAAACAAGCAAACATGCCTCTCCCTCCTCAAACAAACAAACAAAATCTCCAACCCTCTAACCCCACAGGTTATTAAAAATCCCCTAGGGGATTTGGAATTCATTGACTTTAAAACTTGGTGCAGGGAGTGATCTTGGCTGATCCAGTGTAAGAATATTTGAACTGCACACAAGGCAAAATCTTTCTAACAATGAAATGTAATAGACTGTGGAATGATCTCCCAAGGGAAATAGCAATACTTGATGCCTAAAGCCAGACTAGATAAAGCAACAGGAAACACACTGTTGTGCACAACACCATAATGTAATGTGGCCAAGAAGTGACTCACTTACTATTTCTTTTTTCTCTGGAAATCTATATTTCTGTGATATTGTTGTGGTAACAAGCAGCAATACAGCTCTTTTGATAATATCCATTAGGTAATGGAACAATAATGACTATGTAGAAAATGGATAAGGAAGTTTTGTCCTATTTGATATCAAAATGGAAGGCTTTTTGGCAGAAGGGAGGAGATTTTTATCCAAAATCATTTCATGAGCTGAGGGAGTTCTGAATGAACCACAGCCCATCATGATGTGCTAAAAGCTCACAAGAAGGGGGCTTCAAGGTTCAAAAGAACACTCTGCAGAAATAAGATCCATGCACAATTCTTAGAGGTATAAGAAGTTATTGTCACTGACTATTTTAGTCTGAGTACAGCAAAGTTCTCTACTGATTCTCAAGTATTTCTGTTCCTGGACATTACTACTCATCTTCTTTCAGCTGAGAATGGAATATTTATATCTTCTTTTTATTGTTCTATAGAACTGAAACAACAGCATCAGCAAAAATGGATGTAATACCAAAGAAACAAAGAAATTTCTTGCTTTGGAAACTCAATGAAAAAGCTTCATAAAACACCATGAAAGGAAAGAAATTTACAACAGAAAATGGCTGGAAATGTCAATTTACTTTAAAGTGAACAATAAAAGTTATTTCTTGCAGGAACAAGAAAATTTCGCTGGGACTAAAATAGTACCGCTTGGTTTAAACCTGTTGTTAATAGCTAGAAGGGTAGCTACAAAGAAATGCTTGTGACAAAGGCTTGGGACAAACATTTGTTCTGTTGAGTGTTGCAGCTGTCTGTATAACAATGTGCTTTTCATATTAGACCAAATAAACAGAAACCTATTTTCTAAGCAAATGGGAATTGGAAATGGGAAAAAGGGAGGCGTTATCTGATCCTGAGCTTTAGGAAAAATTAATTGTTCCTTTGTTGTAAATTTTTTTATCATGAGAATCTTTATCAATGCAACACTATGCATGCAGCAATGGATTGAGGCAATAGCAGAAGAAATTCACTCAGTGCCACAGCAAGTGATCAGATTGTGCAGGGGCAATCAATTTAAAGCGCAAACAATAACATTTAAACAAATAATAAGAAACTCTTTAACTCTTTAATTAAAAAGCCTCCTTCAGAGAGATGAAGGACCTAGGGAGGGAGAGAGATCAAATCTCTGTCAGGAAGGCTAGTGTGAAGAAAAGCAGTTCAGGAAAAAATGCTTTCTCAGGAAATTTTTTTTTTGACAGAATATGTTGAATCAGATCTTCAAACATAAGGATTAAATAAAACAAAATTGATGGGAAGGGCTGATTTGGTAGATAGCTGCAAAGGATCATTCAGCTCCAATTCCTTTTTTTCGAAAGAGTGATGCAGAATTGGTTAGCAGTGAAATAAAATCTGTCTTCTCCCTACTAGAGGTGTCCTTATAAGAAAAGAAAATTTATAACAAAATAACAAGTCATGGACTTTTCAGGAGAGGTGACTCAGCCAGGATGATGTGACAATTCTGGCTGAAGATCCTGTTGCAGTCAATTAGACGCCACTCCTGCATGTACTAACATTTAATTTAAATAAGATCTGGAAGAAAGGTACTTATTATTTCAGATCAAATACATCAGAACATGGAATTCACCACTAAAAAAAAGACCAAGACTACACAAAATAAAACACCCCACCTAAAAAAACCCCAAACAACTAAACCCCAACATTGATCATCCAGGAAAAAGAGAATCAGGAAGAGTATTTTGTTTGAATTACCCTCAAGCATCTTTTTGAAAAGTTTGAAATTCTGTTGGTCTTTTCTTCAGAGTTTTAATAAGTAAACAATTGTCCAGATGTTGAGGCCTGACCTACGGTAAAGCTGAGTCCATTTTAGCTAGATTGGCAAATAATGGAGTATTTAAAAGACTGACATGTAGTGGAGAAAATCCCATATTAGTGATGGTTACTGGAAGTCATATACCCTTAAAAGTACAAAAAAAAAAATTGCAAAGCTTATAGGGAAAGGTATAAGTTGCAAAAAAGCAGATAATCTGTTTGGAAAAAAAAAAGAAAAAATATCCCACAACCAGATTTGTGAGCTTATCAGTACTTTTTTGAGAGTGAAGCACCAGACAGTGCATATGTCTCTCTTTATTGCCTTTTCCAAGAAAATGAAGAGCGTTCCCACAGTTTGCGTTTCCTGATATATCTGCAGATCTGTGTTTCTGTAGGATTTTGTTTGGAAAAAGATATTTCTTGTTTTCCCTAAGGGGCCAAGTTCAGTGAAATACACATTTATTATATTGATTCCTGTTCAGTTTTCCACCCACTTTTTGTATCAAAACTGTGAATCCTACCAAGACCTAACAAAAGCTTTATTGACATTTCAAGGTACTTATTCCAACTTCAAGCTACATATTCCAGCATATTCCAATTTCATACAAAAGGCCATGCACAAAGTTATTTCCTTGTGTTTCTGGCAAGCAGTAAGGGATGGTAACAGCAATCTTCAGCCCACTATATCTTGGAAAAATTGGATGAAATTTCACAGGATGAAGGAATTTGCTCAGTTTTTTCTCTGCTTAATTTCAAAAATTTCATGTAAGTGGTGGAGTTGTTTGAATTTATTTGATTTCATTTTTTGTTTCATGAGTCTTTGATCATGAAACTATTAGACAACACAAATGTGAGTTTCACCACAGCTGTTCAGGCACATCACTGGAATACACACTTCAAATTCAAAGGGAACTCTTGGCTGCTTAGTCCTTTTCAAAATGATGGTATTTATTTAACAGACTCACTTCTGTTCTTTTTTTTTTTTCCTATAAGAAAACATTCAGTGACATATACATGTAACTCCACTTTCTCATCTCAAGACCAATCCTGAAATCCTTTTCAATATTCATCCTGGCAGGAATTTTTGTTGTCAGAGGAAATAAAGGTAGAGTAAGGATTTCAGGAATTACCACTATTGTCTAGGTTCATTTCACCCACATTTTTAGTTTGAGGGGTATTGTTTTTGTTCCTTTCCTGGCCTATCTCTCTTCAAACCAAACTTACTTTGCTCACTAGTTTAATGTTCCAACTTCCAAAGAATACCATTTTTATAACAGCTTAAGGGAAACATTGTTACAGTGTTCTGTAGCCTGGGGCATATAACACTGCAGAAGAGAAAAACAAAGCGTGTTTTTCGCTGACAGATGGAGAAGTTGAGTTTTCAGCAGTTTGTGCCCACAGGCAAAGTGTACAATTGTCTTAAGTCCAGTCTTTGGAACTACACAAAATCAATTATTTTTTCCTGTGCTAATATTGTGCTTAGATCCCTCCACAGCACTGGAGCCAAACTTGAGCAGTTTTACGTCCTGTGAATAGAACAGTAATAGCTGTAATCATGGGGTATTGAGTAATCTGAGACCAAGTTCCCTCTCTGCCTCACAGTATACAAATCTTAATTTGGACTGTAGATTTCTCCTGGTTTCCTGGTTCATAGCAAGTGAACAGATTTCAAGGTTTTGGAAGTTGACAGTTTGTTCAGAACCACTGGTCAGTACTTCTGCAGAAGGGGCAGACTAGCAAGTTGCTTTTTAGCAACAGCAAAACCTCACACATCTCCAAGACCAGTAGTCTTGCTACTCTTTTTCATACTAATGTCTATTAGCTAGAGAATGAAGCACTCCACCTATTGTCTTAGGTGTATGTTTTGTTGGAAAAATATTGTCAGTTCCATTTTCCTCACAAGGAAACAGTTAATGAGTTCCCTGTCCCCTTTCTAACATTTCTGGTAAATTCTAATTAAGATTGAGTTTAAGTATCATTTATAAGAAAACTCATTCTGTCTCTTACAGTATCAGTTTTGCTATTGCAAGTTTTTCTTACTGACAGAAAGAAAAGGATCTTAGTGAAACATATAATTGCATTCAAACCAAATTTTGCAAAAGAAAATAAAATTACTTAAATATCATAAATCTGGTGCAAAAAAGAGTTTTTAAAAACTAGACTTTGTTGTTCTAGCTATTTTTGATCTTGCCTGAAAACATAGCACATCTGTCAGCAGACAACAGGAAAGTACAGTGCTGAGATATAGTCCAACAAGTGAACACACCATTTTGTTGCATTTTACTCTACTCTTATTACTCTCCAGATTTCTGTCCCAGCTACCAGAGCTGCAAATGAGAACATAGAACCAGTTGAGGGAGTGCTAGACAACTACAGACATAGCGCTACATTAACTTTGGTTCTTAATATATTATTAAAAGCTGTTCCACAAATAGGCATTATTTTTATAAGAGGTCAGGGATTTTGGTACTTTCTAATTACAATGGATTGAGCTTGATGAGCAATCCATTTAATTTAAAGAATCTCATTCAAGAAGCAATCTGAAAGTAATAACCTTCATTAAGTCTGGAAGTTCTGTCCTAACTTTCCTTAATGTTTTCAGCTGCTGATATTCACCTTTGAATCATCTGTACATACTGAGGGTTGTACAATCAATTCATTGATCTAGCCCTCTGAATTTAGGACTTACATCATAGCTGAGCTCTTGTGGTGCACAATATATATCACTATTATGATCAAAGGATGAAATTAAATATGAGTGACTTGAACATGGAGAAATATGCTCCCACAGCAAATGTGTCCCTTCAGATTAGGACCTGTGACATGCAATAAACCTGTTCAGCTGTTGAAAAATCTTCATATTTATGTACTTTTCATTTCACATTGTGCTGCTTTGGTGACACTGCCTAGTAGAATATCTACATAAGGACTGCACAGAACTTACAGGCACACTTTTAAAATAAGATATCTCAGAGTGAAAGATCCAGTGCAAAAGTGTTCATTGTTGAGTAGATGAGGCAGAGGTGTACTGACGTTGTCTTGTTGTTTTTTAAATGTCTCACCTTCTTCAAAATCTAATTGTAAGACCCAAGTCCTGTCTTATACTATTATCTTTATCTGAATTTCAGTGAATTTACATAAATATATACACACATATTCACAAGACCAAAGGAGGAAGAACATAGCAGAATTTATTATTGAATTACTCTACAAGAAAGGTTTATTCATTTTTATTAATCATAGTGTGTCAACTGGCATGTCTGAAGTCTTCTAATTACCTTGCTGAAGTAGCAGTCAAGTGGCATTATTTGTTCTTTGAATTTATGGGGTCCACTTTTATTTAAATGATTAATGATGCATATTAATCAAGAAGTGAATTTCTGCAGAAAACTACCAGCTTGGGAAATAAAGCCAGAAATTAAATTAGCTCTTTTGAGGTGTGATTGAACTTTTTTCCCCCTGAAAGCATGCCCTTTACAGTTTCAGATAAATGAAAAGAGCCTTATTATCATTGGGTTTTGTTTGTAATGTGAAAGCCTTCAGTATAAATTCAGGCTCAAAGTCTTATTGCAACTTGTTCCACACTGTTATAGATATGTATTATGTATGTATTATATATGTATGATATATTTATATATGTATTATATATTATATCCGTATGCCAGTACATGCATGAAGAGGCTGGGACAATGAACTTGTGCCATATGCAAGAGCAGCAGTGCTCCCCTCTGCTGGAAGGAGACCATCCCCATCCATGTGGGCAACAGGTTCACTCCCTTGAAAGACAATGTGAATCCCAAATTTTTGCATTCTCCCTTTCACAGTCCTTCGCTCAGTGTGAAACTCGACATTGATGCAGACAGAGGAGCATGCCCAGATTGTTTGTAGCATCAAAAAACATTGATGATATCCAAATTTCTAGTTTCTGTGTTATAAGCATTTAAATCTACACACACACACACATATTTAATTTCCATAGTTAGTTGCTTGTCCCTGCTTTTAGCTAGCATTTTCTGCCTGTAAACTGGAGTTACCCATAGTAGTAGAGTGTCAGAAACAGCAAAAAAACTTTGCTTGACTATGTTTGTTCTACAAACTCTACATTTGTGAGTTTCAATTGGTTTTCCACAAGGGGCTGTACAGGTGTCCATGCACAAATGGCAGACATACCTTTTCAGACAGTTTGTCTACCCTTAAAATTTTGAAGTTTCCCTTTTACATTTACCTGAACAGACACAAGGACAAATGTGCACACACACAGACACACACACACATCCAAGTGCTGTTTCTCCCTTAAAGGTTGCCTGAAACCTCTGTATTTTCCCTTTCGATTTTTTAAAGTTTGTATTTTCAAAATTGAATTTGTCTGATGCCTCACTGCAAAAAAAAAAAAAATACAAAAGATCTATTTTATTTCCTCTTCACAGTTTGTAGAGGGAAATAACAATTTACTGTCTAAGAAATCATCAAGATGTAGGTTTATGGCTTGTTCAGTGAAGATAGTCTATTCATATTTCAAAGTAGAAAATGAAAATTAAGTCAACAGTTTACTTTTAATAAACCAAATAGAATTTTTACTGCATTTTCTTCTCAAAACCAATTTTCTTCAAAGGAGGAGATTTTCTGTGTCATTTTTATGTTAACTATTCTGATTATTTCACTGAAAACCTATAGGTCTTATCAGTTCACTTGCAAAACTTCACTTGTAAAGCTGTCATTTGAAACTTTATTTCTAGCTAGAAGCAGATACAAAAGTTGCCTGAAGAATGCTGACTCTAAACAGTGGCCTAGTTAACAGACAGATGTGGCTGCTTTTCATATCACATCACAAGTCACTAAAGCTGAAGAATGCCAGCATGTCTCATATTGTCTTTTTATTTGTAAAATTCCTGGGTCAGCTTTACCTCCTCACTGATCATTTGTCTGGGCATGCAGATGTTGATTGCTGCCAAGAAGGTGATGAGCTGTGGTGTAGCTGGTGTTACCAGACAATTTCCAGCTAAACCTCAGGAGAACCTTCAGCGATGTATTTACTAAAAGTACAGGAGTAATTCTCTTTACAATTCCTCTTCAGCAACAAGGTTTGTTTGGAAAGAAGCATTTAATGTCTGTCATTTGTAGCAGAGAGAGTCAGGATCGACCCGGTTACAATCAGTGACTGATGCTCAGTACAGCTGGTTTACTATTTTCCATTGTTGGTAAATTATCTGATTTAGATCCAGTTCTCTGATAATTTTAAATAACCTTTACTTTGACCAGTTCCCAGGGTTGAGTTAATTGATTTAATTATCCATATCCTTTAACCATAGATTTTGGGTTTCAGAGTTCATTCATCATCTTATTTTTATTGTTACAACAATTTTATATTAAAATTAGGCAGTTCTACTGCCATTATTTTTCCTTCAAAATTATAGAACAATTGGTTGAAACCTTTTTTCCAAAATATAATTCCAATACTATGGAAGTAAAATTTTCCACAGGAATCCTGCTAATAAATTTATGTATGGAAATTTTCTAAAATTATGCAGAATTCAGTGACATTTCAATGACATTCAATGACATTCAATGACAATATTTTAAAATTTTATTTGAAAAACTAAATTTAATTTTGGTTTAGTCTGAATTTAATGTTTATAAACATAAACATTCCCTTCTGTGCTGCATCAAGCCCTCTTTCCCTTCTACAGTGAGCTTTTCCTTGACTACATCTTCCATGAAAAATGTGGTTTCCCTTCTAGTTTAAGAGTTTGTTTATAGTGGTTAGAGGGAATGGCTGAATCTGTAACACTAAATTACATAGGAAACATAGTGACATGAATGATCTTTAGATGACTTAAAATGAAACTTTCCAACATTTTTCCAAATACTTCTGTTTCTGATCTTTGTGTCTGAGAAAACATTCAATAATGCAGAAAATAAATATTTTTTCACTCATTTATTTTGGCAAGAATTGTAAATTGCAACTTTTTGTTTGATTTTGGATACATTTCCACATAAACCACACAGAATCAATGAATAATTCTACACAAAAGGAATAGTAAGGCTACACAAAAGGAATAATAAAGTTACACAAAAGGAATGTGCATTCCTCCTTGTTTCCCAGGCTAACCATTATTTACTTGCTGGTTTAAAATTCTTAAATAGCATATCAGTGTCCTTGTCTAGTTCATTTGACTGCAAGAAGTGGTGATTTTTTTGACAATGTAGTTCTATAACAAAACAAATGATTTAAGTTTTCTGTGTATGCACTAAGTCTGAATTCTTCAATGACAGGTAGATCAGTGAGTCAGCTATCATGAATGTGTATGATCAGAAAAGGAAGCTCAGAAAATTTTAAGTTGTTGGAAAGTTGAGCTTGACAGACATGTAGATGCTGATTACAAAGACAGATACACTAATCTAGCTAAATACGAGTATTGTGTATAAACGTGGAAAAAGAGAGACTGTACACTTGCTATAACAAAAATGTATATACTAAAGTGCTTGCTAATTGATAAAAAATAATTTTATTGGGAAACTAGGATTCTTCTTTTGAAGAAGCAAAAGAATTAATGTTATTTGTAATTTTGACAAGCCTCAGAGTGAATTTATCTTTGAAATTTTGTATGGTTAAGTCACATGCGGCACATGGGATTTCCCATTGAATTTACTTATTAAAAGGAAAGACCTACCACATCTGTCTTAAAACCATTACTGAATGCTAAAAACATTTATTCTACTATTAATAAAAAATGCTCAAATGACAACTGATTATAAACCGTTAATATTTTCCCTGCTTTGCAGATAATTTTACTGCTAAACGGGGGGAGTGGGTTTTTACATGTGAAATATGGTTGCCTAAATCAAAAATTATGCTCTTTATGTAACATTTATAATCACTGAAGACAATTAAAATGCTCTGAATTTTATTTTGGACAATGTTGACTGTACTTTTATGTATGTCTGCCTTGGTATATATACAATACCTTTATTATATAACTATACACACAAAATATATTATTGCACATGTTGGATGTCTATTCACACACATACAAGTATGTAGGGATCAACATGTATATAATGTATGAATATGCAGACATATGGGCTTGGATAATTCCTACCTTTATGTAGTGTAGAAATTTAATAACTTGGTCACCTGAGTCCTAGTTGACCTAACAAGTGCTAGGTTATTTTGCTGTTTTCACTGAGTCAAATTGTAATTACAATGGACATTTTTATGACAACATCTAGGAATAAGTCTTTGGTTTATATCTAGTAGTGCTTGGAGTCCAGACAAAAAGCTTTTGAAGCTTTAGTTTTCCTTGTACCTTGCACCAGCAGGGGTGAATGTGAAATATGAAATGTTCTTGTGGTGAAATCACAGAGAAATACAAATCAAGGTCAGGGCTTGAACCACCAGCTCATCTGCTCAGAGGACAGCCAGTATCAGGGTCATTCCTTACTGTCTAACTAGTTCTTAAAAGAATCTCAACAATGAAACTCCTCAGGTCTTCCATCGATCCATACCAGTTCCTCACTACCCTGTTGCAGTGATGGTTTCTACTGTCTGGATTTGTGCTTTATGTTACACTTTAAATCCATTATTTCCTGTTCTGTTCACAAATGTTGTTAAGAGCAGATGTTGCCTTCTCCTTTGTAGTAGGTCTTTATACACTTAAAAAAATCTTTATTCTATTCTTCATTATTGACCTTTTTCAAATAAATTAAAAGAGTACTTTCTCTAGGTATCATCATTTTTATATCTGATCATTTTTATTGGTCTCTGGGGGTCTTGTGACATCTTATGAACATCTTCTTGGGGCATGAATTCCCCAAAATTTTGTGCCTTTCTAACTGAAGCCTTCCCAAAGCAAAATTAAAACCTAACATTTGGGGCTTTTTGTAGATAAACTACTTTTTTATAAGATCAATACCTTCTTTAGTCACCTTGTGCTGTCTTCTAAATCTAGATGATTTTCAGAAATTGTCTCTGTTTGTTTCCCTGTCTTTTATTGTGCAACTGATTTTAATGTCACATTTTCTGATTGATTTTCAGACTATCTCTTGAGTAGATCAAGAATTGTCCTTTGGCACTCTAATCTTGTTTTCCAACTGGCTTATTGTCCTGGTCTGATGTTGTTTTGAAATTAAAAAAAATTAACAAGATCATTTTCTGTTACATCATGCACTTCATTATTGAAAGCCTTGGTAGAAACAGATGCAGTTTGATTCTGCAGAGCCGTATCTGAAAACTTTATTTTATTTTCATAGAAAATTAATACATTACTTCTTGCATATGATTGTCTAACCTGTGTTGCACAAATTTCAGAGGCTTTGCTGTCCTGTCTATAAAGTTGTCCTGGCTTGTCAAGGTGGTATCAAAGCCGTACTGATAGCAAGAAGCCCCAGGAAATCTCCTACTTGTTTCCCACCAGCAAGATCTGATTAAGAAGAAAAGTCTATTATTTGATATGATTATTCAGGAAAAATCCATCCTAGTTCTTATTTATTTATTTGTTATTTTACAAGTTTACAGGTAGACCCCTTTGTTTCAGGTTTTTAGTGGGAAAAGAATTGAAATGTGACTAACCTGAAATTCTCATGCTACTCTGCTTTCCATGCTAAAAGAAATATTTCCTTTCTTTGTTTGCAAATGCATTTGGATTTTTGTTTTGTTTGTTTGATTAGGTTTGTTGTTTGTTTGTTTGAAGTTCATTCTTCCTCCAGCAGTTCTCATATTCCAGTGATTCTACAATGGGAAGAAGGCCTGGCTGTGTGGGGCATCCAGGAGCAGCACCAAGTCCTTTTTCTCAGTGGGAGAGGGTTGCACTCAGAGATTTGACTACCCCCTAACTATCCCATCAATCTTTAAATTTGTCTTCCCTGTTCTATTGAAGATCTTGCTCATTTTCCTCTATGACTGTCACCCTTGTGCCAAGAATGACACAAGAACAGACAAGGACACAGCGTGAAAAGGAAAATATACGTAAGCTCATAAAAACTTTTAGGTACAGATTTTACTCCTTCACTCCAACCAAGCAGGATTTGTTGCTTCTATTCTGAGGTGAGGCTGCTTGTAAAGAATAACTTTCTTGAACAAGTGGAGGGCAATTTACTCAATAATTAATAATATTCTTCTCTTATTTTTCGGGTTAAGTGGACCAGAGATATGGAAACTTTTTCTTTTTTAAATTTAATTTACAAATTTAATTTTAAGTTCATACTCCAAAAACAGCATAAAACCAACAAAAGGGGAACAAAAGGGGAACATATGAAAACTGTTCACAAAGCAACCTCATTTTGCTTTCTTAAATCTAGTGGAGAGGTCACATCTGCTTATTTTTTTTCTTTCTTTCTGAAAATCTGTTTATCATAAATGTAAGCACTTGCTGGAGTCTGAAGTTCTCTGACCACCTGATAGTCTCCAAGAGAAATAATTAAATAAAGATGTCTATTAAAACGGAAGAAATAAAAGACTGAGAAACACAACATGTACTATGAGTCAAACATAAAACTGACTAAAGAAATGTGGGAAAGTAAATTTCATATCACTTACGAATGTTAGCTCCTCTTAATTAAGGAAGAGACAATGAAATGTTCTTTGTATTATTACTAGAAAATTTATACTCAAAGGAGGTATTTATTCATTAGGATGCACATGTTAATTCTTTGCATGTAATGAGGACCAAATTTCTTAGGCTTATCTAAGTAAAACTAAATGCATTTTTAAAATTATTTCATTATAAGTATGTTTAGCTCAAATAAGAACAGATATGAGCACATTTGAAAACTATCTTTACAAACTGATTATACTTCATGAATTCCCAGCTTACTAATGGACTGGGAATATATCTGTGCATCTGCAAGTCTTATTAACTTAATTGCTAACATCTTACAGGAATTGCAATGAAACACACAAATCGAGCTCAGAGCACACACTAAGACTGTGACATGTTGAGTTAGTTATGCTCACCTGAGGTAAAAAGTCAAAGGTCAACTGTTAACACATTAATAAACTAAATGAAGACAGAGGAAATTGTATTTCGCTGATCTTAACAGAAATCTAAGCCACCTTTTGGCTCAGCGAGTACACAGGGTAAATTAAATATCTTGACTTGATTCTCTACTGCAGCTTCCATATGTTTCCTCATACTCTGAGCGACTCCACTCCATGCCTTCCTTTTCAGGTGAAAAACATGTTGAAATAGCAAAATCTCCATAAATAAGAGTCAATCATGTGAAGTAAGCTGCACTTTTGGGACTGAATTATGATTGTCTTGGATGAAGATTTTTTATATTTTGGGCTGCTTCTATCTCCCCTGTTCAATTACTCAGTCGTCTTCTTTATGACTTTTGTTTACCACTGTGGAAGGAAAGCATGAATTCTCATGCTGGTTGTGCATGACTCATGAGTGTGTTCTGCTTACTGGGGGATGGCTCCTTTCTGTTCCCTCACTCTGAAAAGCAGAATAAGAAATCCTTAGAGTTGACAGTCTTTGTGTAGGAGAAAAGATCCATCTGTGTCTACTAAAATATTATTCCTAGAGTCATCAATATGATCAGCATGTCACTACAGCATCAACATTCCCAACCCTGATGTTTGGAAGATAAGGAGGATCGAGCCATCAGTAATGATTGTTGTACAGATCTTCATCCATGGTCTACATTAAAATTTAGGTGGTTTAGGGCCAAGCCTACTTTCCAAAAGGTCAACCCTTTCTCCTAGTGAAATTAGTACCTATACTCACATTTCATGACCGTGAGCACGAATATCAACTGAAACATTCACTCATGTGACTTGTCTGCACAGAACTATAGCAGAGTGTACCAGCACCCATTTATTTCTGTGTGGAAATCAGTGCTACAGAGGAATTTAGGTCATGTGTGCTCATATAATCCCATAAACTTTTAGGTAGCAACCATTTCATTTTGCCATATATCTTAATCAGGTGTTCCAGATAAACTGCACAAGAATTATGTATAGCAATTTTACTATGCAACAATTTTCTGTGCAGGCCCTTTCTCAAATAAAATTTGAGAATAATGTTATTGTTTATGTGTTTATAAGTTTTTCCTGGAAGATACAGAAATCTTTGAGATTTCTACTGAAAGCGAAAACTAACCATCATGAGAAATTTCAGAAAATATATCCTTTCTAGTCGGAAAATCATTCAGCTTGAGATGATTATTTTTATTTAACAGTTACTTTAGGACCATTTATGTAAGAATATCTTTCATTAAACTAGAAAACCTCAACATGTTTTCTTATGAAAACCTAAAAGTAAACAGGCAACAAATAATATTATGGAACAATATTCCTGTTCATTAATTTATTTTTTTATATACATAGTTATAAATTAACACCTGCTGGGAAGACATTTGGAAGTGTAAAATTTGGAGGTGTAATTGGGGGCAGAAATATGATAGGGAACAGAGATCTAAAAAATTAGTAATGAATGATCCATGATTCAATCTGGGATAGCTGCACTGAAATCCAAGCAGTTATGTAAGTCACAGGACCATGTACATCTATTACAAAATAATAGATCATCTTCTCTTGAGAAAAAACAAGCACAGCTTTGCTAACACACAAAAGATAAGGTCTTCTGGGTTTTTTTTTTTTGTGTTGATTGAGTACAGTTAATGACTGTGGAATACAAGTTCTAGACCATACTTTTACTTGCAGTAATGTTCAGGATGTCACTGAAACAATCACAAAAATATGAGGGTCACCTCTACTGAGGTAAGGCACCTCTTAGAATGCAATAGGACTACCCACACTACTACCATTGGAACTCCAAAAAAGGTCAAATTTTGGTTGATGAAGTCTATCCATTTCTAATCTTGGAGCTCTACAAGCTCTGTTAAATTTCAGTAAGACAGCAAAGTACTCCTTGTAATCAATCTCACAGTGGGAGGAAGAGGAAGTAACAATCACCTTATTACACAACTGTTGCTCATTTAGCTTCACTCCTTAATATAATTTCATTATGAAGGTCATACATATGATACTTCACTATTTGAATCACATGTCTCATATGAAGGCCCCAGATGTTCACATAAAAACTTGTTTCATATCTTAAAACATTTCAGCTGTCTGACAAGTACAGTACAATTATGCTCATTGATTCCTACGAAGTCTACAGGAAAAGATTTCCAGGAACAAGATATGCTTGTGCCTTATTGGAGTATGAGCCTCTTTTTGGTAATGAGAGATTCACCCCATCTGTAGCTGCACACTTGGTTGTCACAAAATGTGGAACTAGATCAGCAAATTTCTTTGTTTTCCCTCCAAGATAAGAAAGGTAAGCAAATGTCCTTCCTCCCTCAACCAACTATTTGCCTCCTTATTTAAAAATATCTAAAAGGTATTTAAGTGTCTCTATGTACCGTGACAGTAAAATACAATATTAAGTATAAAAGTATTTAATAATGCATTTGTAATTAACTCAGATTTTGTATGTCAGCAATCAAATGATTTGCTAAAGGACAACTCTTTGAATTGCTTAATGCTCATCTAAGGACGAAATAAGTTTTGCAATATAATTAAAAGAACAGAAATTCATAATCATAATATTATTAATATGTTAACCTTGTAAAAATATTTTAGTATTGCAGGCACTTAAGATAGCTATGGCAAGTTAATTAGTTTTCAAGTAAGTTTCTAACCATGCTAATTCATATTTTATAAGAATATTAATTAAAAACCAACACGCTATATCTTCACTGCACTATCTTGCTATATTTTATACCAGCTCTGACTTACAATTAAACAAAGCCACTAACTATAAAGGACTAGAAAAGTGCCAGCAACCATTTCTTGCTAATATAGTAAAAATTATTCTGCAAATGGTTTATCTTTTATATGCTTACTACATTTCATGAAGATCTTTCTTTAGGAGTCAGTGTAACATATGAATTTTCTACGCAAAATTAAATATGGAGTTGAAAATTCAAATATGTATATTAGGGCAATTTTATTGCTCTCTTTTCATTCAGAGTAGAGAATTAAATTATCAAAGGCAAGAGTTATAGAATATTATGAAATAATTAACTGATGGGTATTTTCCCCTTAGGTCCATGACACAAGTCACCAAATAAAACACTCATTTAATTTATCAATAAATCTATCTTTTAATCAATGATTAAATCACTCCTGATGCTGGGCTTAGCTCAGCAGCACTAAATGTTGTGCAGGTATTTCCATTTATCTCTGTGGCACAGAAAAGCACTATTTATGGCTAGATGCTAGACTTACTGTTATTTTAACACATTTTAAGGTGGTAAAGACTCAAGAAAGTGGGAATTAATCATTAAAATTAAGAGCACAAATTTTCTTTAGGAAAACTAAAGTAGCTCAGCTACATCCTTCAAGATGTCCGTTTTGATCCATGAAACTAAAAGGCCTTTGATCTAGGTCAAGTTCTGGAGAACAGCATAAACTTCAAGAAGAGCAAAGGGCTGAGTGTCTTTTTTAGCAAAATTATCAAAGGATCCAGGTAATTCTTTTTGTTATTCTGAACTCCAAAGAACCCAGCCTACACAGATGCTCATTTATTTTCCAGGTCAGCATGCAGGATGTGTAAATCTAAGACACCAACGCTTCTCTTGCTGTCCTGTGTTCTGTCAGGACCATCCTGAGAAGATGCCGAATCTTTTTACAGTTGCTTTTACCTGAGACATCCTCAACAGAGTTTCCTTCTTGACAAGACCTTCTGCAAATTCTAAGGTAAGATAGTGCAGCCTGTTTTTCAGATGCTGGCATTGCTTGGACTTATCTTGAAAACCACAGTCTACACAGCTCCTTGCTAATTTGTGACTCTCATTTAGTGTGCCTTGCTTGATTCCTTGTAGCATTTTTGTCCCCTGCTATGACCTCAGTGTCAGGATAGTATTTACCTTCTATAAGCTTCAGACTAAAATAGTAAGTTATTGATCTGCTCCATTTTTCCCTTCAGGGTCCCATTTTGCTCCTGTTCAGAAATCAGTCTGAGGCACAGAAACTGATTTGTTTCATTTTGTGTTTGATATTTGGCCCAGATTTTGCTCAGTTTAGCACTAGAAGAAGTTCCTATTATCTCATGCCACTCTTTAGTTTAGTTTCCATGAACAAGCAGAAGGACAGAAACAAAATACATCAAGTCCACCAATTTTTAAATTTTTTTTAGCTTGCACATCAGTGGGTTTTTTGTTAAGAATCAAAGGCAGCTACTGACATTATCCTTTTTCAATAAATTTCTCATACACATAATTTTTTCATTGTTTCTGTGCTTGCTGTCAGGCTTTACAGTCCCTCCCTTTGTTCTTTTTGCTCCAAATGAAAAGCAACCATTACATGAAGCTATTTCCTCAGCAATGCTGTGCTTATCACTCGGTAAAGAGGCCTGTTCCACACATCCCTAAAGTTCATTAGATATTCTAGATACCTGGCAGTGTTACACATTCTCAGACAAGACACTAATGCAGGGAAGAGCCAGGGCACAGGAAAGTGAGGATTCCCTTTTGCTGATGCAGAAGAATCTGATTTGTCTCTACCCCACTGTTGCTGGGTTGCGTGCAGGACTTTGATACATTCAGTTAATTGTTTATGTTGCTTTATAAAAATATCTTTAATCAAAACCTTAAATATTTACTTTTTCCATTTGCTGATTAGAAAGTAATATAGTTATAATGCAAAAATACAGTTATATTGTAACATGGTCATGAAAAAAAGCCTGAGTGTCTTTGAGTCCTTTTATCCAAACTATATATTTTTATGCACAGTACAGGAAAGCTTGTGCAACATGGGCAATTATTTATTCAGTTTGAAATATCAGTTTTGAAATTCAGTTTGAAAAGTTTTAGTTAACTTAGTTTACTTAGTTTACTCAATTGCCCTTTTACTAAATTATTCAGTGTAAGTTGTAAGTAGTGCATGCAATTATTTTATTAATTTGTGTTTCTCTATACAGAAAAGGTATCCCAAAATTTTGTTCAGAAAAATGATAGTGAATTATGCCTTGGCCATTCATTTTTTTTCTTGCAGACAGACCATCCAGAACATTAAAAGCTCAGCAAGATACTACATGTGGCAAAAAAAAAAAAAAAAGTAATAAAAAAATATTAAAAGGAGGACATTTTACCAACAAGTAGAAACATATCTTCTAGCTTTCCCCTTAAGGTGCCTCAGACCACTTATGGCTATTAAAAGGTCATCAGGTCTGTAAAGAGAGAAAACTGAAGAGTCAAAAACTTCTGCTGAGAGTAACTTGCTCACAGAACTTTTGTACATGACAGGAGGATCAAACACCTCTAAGAAAACTCAAAGTACCAGTAAAAAAAACTCCTTTTTATACAGGTTCATGTCCAAGGTATTATTGCCTTTCTTGACAGGCAAAAATGAGCTCTCTGGTGCCATTTTGCATCAATGCCTTTTCCGTTCTCTCAAGTGTTCTGTTTGAGAGATACAAGACAATAAGCTGCATCCTCCTGAGCCCTTACATCTTCTCTGGGCACCATGTGGTTTTTGAAATCTGTTGATAGAGTGTATCACAGTGAGTAGCAAAGTTCAGAGCAGTAAGAAACAAATGCTACCTCTTGAAAATGCCTGGATGGGAAAAAATATTCTGCTTTTTTACTATCATCTAATAGCAAGTGATTGTTCACAGCAGAACCTAGGCTGTGAGCTTTTGTTATTAATCATAGGGATTTTCTCAAATAAAAGCTCCTGGGAAATCCATCATCTTCATCAGCCTTTGTTCCTTCTAGTCCACTATCATTGTTCTGGGATCCTGTCCACTCTAACAAAACAGAGAAATATTTCAAACTTTCAGGCAAAACATTGCCACCCAGCTCCAAATATAAGGGGAACAATAAGATGATGCACTTATTCTCTGGTTTTCTCATCTCTGCAATCCTTAAAGCACAGATGGCATTCACCCTTGTATATTACTTCTCTTTAGAAAAAGTACACTTTCTCTTACAGTAATACACAAAAAGACGGAGTAGCCGATAGTTGTCCAGCAAGAACAAATAATTGTTTAAAGGAGCAGTCAGTACTCACCTCCATCTTTTGCTAACAGAAATTAACTGGCCCAAGGTCTACAAAGTTCTACTGATAAAATGTGAAGTTTCTTCTAAAATTGAGAAGCTTTGTTTATTTCTTTGGAACTTGCTTTTAAATCATGAAGATTGTTGGTTACTATGGTATGAATTCTTAACAAAAATATTTTATGTTGTTCATTAGTGCAGGGATTTTCCTCCTAAGCCAGAAAAGCAAGAAGGTTACTGGTAAAATATGCAGTGAAATACAGTGTTCTGAAAACCAAAGTGCAAGAGGGTTTACAAGTATTAAATATGTCAAACTTTAAAGGTCTCACTACTCTTCTAATACTGTAGTGGTCTAATCTTTTTTTTTTTTTTTTTTTTTGAGCAGTTCCAAATGGTGGTGTCCCAATGTTCATATATTCTAAGAGCTGCATTTGGTTTTGCTTAGGCTGGAACTTTTTATCAGATCATTGTTTTGGCCTCAAAGATAGTACTGTGATAACTTACAGACAGCATTTCTGTAGATGAAATTGAGAAGAAATAGAAGTAAATGGGAAACCTTCACATGGAGGCCAGCCTAACCCTTTGGCATCTTAAACCACCAAATAAATAGAGAAAAAGGCTGCCTTTTAGCAGTTCTCCTTTTTTGGGGGTTGGGGTTATTTTAGTACCAGTTTGGGGAAAAAAATCCTACAGTCTTATGTCTGAAACACTGAAAAAAATTAATGTCAACAAGAAAACTTAGAACAGTTTGACCTAATTTATAACTTTTAAATATTGGTTTCACTGATGTTTCTTTATTAGTATGGAAGACAAGTTCTCTTATCATTTTTACCCTGATGCTTTTGTTTTCATAAATCATATATCAAGTTGATAAAGAGAAATTCAGCACAGCCCTAGGAAAATTCAACAGGTTGTCAGCTATTTCTTATTCAATAATTTATGAGAACAAGATGTCTCCATCACATAAATAATTCCTTTGCATTTCATTCAATTATGCTGTTATTTTGATGTTTACTATTGAGAGAAAATGTGGCTTTTGAAGGGCAAAGTGGATGTTCTGGGTTGAAATATTTCTTGAACTCCAGAGATTAGTGATATGTTATTAATAACCATCTGTAACACAGAACATACACATGTAGAAAAATATATTCCTTATCAAACAAGCATTGTATGATGTGAACTCAAAAGCCAAAGAGAGTAAGTCAGAATTTTTTCAAATAAATACCCCTTCCCTGGAAAAATAGGATTTACTGTAACCCAAACTTGCCATTTATATTATGTGTGGCAATCAGTGGCAGTGGGGAAACTTTGACTTTCATATATGAATTGATAATGGTTATTTCGTCTGTAATCTGACATACAATCACTGAATCACGTCACCTTCTATTGTCTTAATGGTGATTAATCTGTGCACAGTGTTGTTTTGATGCCTTAAGTTTTAGCTTTCATATTTTCCAGATTCTGTACTGTGTTAATATATAACTAATTATACATCATATATAACTTATTATATAATGTATAGCTAATAAGTACTGATTCCCATTTTATATTACTTTTGCTAGGTCTTGTGTTCTAAAGCACAGGTCTTCATATGTTCCCTTTAATTCTGTGTTCTGTTTCTTAGTGGATAATGCAGCAATGACTTTGGCATTTTGGTACTCTAGGCATATGACTGTCACATCATAGTGTTGCTACAGTGAGTTTTCCTGAATATCTGCAATCTCTAAATTATGATATAATATATAATCTAGTATGCAATAGGAGATGCAAGAAACTACAGGTGAGATTTGCCTGGGATGCAAATATATTATTGATAGCAAATGTATTGTATACAATTCAACAGCAAGATGTTTTTAAAATGTTTAGTTCAGTCTGAGGTTTGAGTCTGATTTGCTTCTAAATCCAAAATATGTGCAAGCTCTCTTAATGTCATCTGTCATCTACTGGATGAATAAGCATATTTCAAAAGTTTATTGGCAATAGACAAAATGAGTTGATAGCTTGCATTAGTATGCTTCCTGATTCTTCTTGCAGCTTAGTATATGCAGCCTTGATTTGCTCTTCTGTCATCACGGTTTTATGTGTGTCTGTTCCCCAGATTCACCAGTTCAGCTAACGGCATGTCTCTCCTTGTATGATCTTTCCAAAGTATTCCTCAGCAGATCATACCTAATGCTTTTTTGTTGCAACTTTTAAGTTCATCAAGTTTCCAGATAACTACAAGTGTATCTGCATTCCAGAACTGAGCTCTCATGTTTGGATCCCATTGACAGGGCAGAGCTGTTGAACTGTCACACAAGTCTGTTTCATATCCCAGCTAACAGGAGAAGCACACAAAAATATGTGTATGATGACCAAAGATACATATCAAAAAAGCACATTTTATGTCTCTTTAATAGTTGTATTTTGTCTACTAAGTGTAGTCAGTGCAGCTGAAAGATTATTATTAGTTTAACATCATATTGTTAAACTAGTATCTGGAGCACTTTGGGTAGACATCACTCTATTCCCCAATTACTATACTTACAGAATCATAGAATGTTAAAGGTTGGGAGGGACCTTAAAGGTAATGAAATCCCAACAGCCATCCACCTGTTAGGCAGGGATACCTCCCACTAGACCTCCCCTAGATGCTCAAAGGCTTATACAACCTGGCCTTGAACACCAGCAGGGTTGGGGCATCCACAGCCTCCCTGGACAACCTGTACCACTGCCTCACCACCCTCACAGCAAAGAATCTTTTCCTAATATCCAGCTGAAATTTGTCATCTTTCAATTTGTACCCATTCCTCCTTGTCCTATCACTACAGCTCCTGATGAAGAGTCCCTCTCCAGCTTCCTAGTAGGCCTCCTTCAGAGACTGGAAAGTTGCTGTGAGGTCTCCACTCAACCTCCTCTCTTCTTCAGGATGAACAGCTCCATCTTTCTCAGCCTGCCTTTGTAAGGAAAGTGCTTCAGTCCTCTAAGCAGTTTTGTGGCCCTCCTCTGGAATTGCTCCAACAGTTCCTTGTTGACGGATTCGACACCACAGAATTCTGCATTTGGTCCCATGAATGTCATTTATTATTGATTTCGATTAGAGACTGTATTGGAACTACAGGTTAGGTGACAATTCTAGTCACATTCACATTCCAGTTCTCCTGATGTCATTCAAGGGTTTCCCCCATGTACAGTTTTAGGAGTCCAGTGCTGTTTGCCCTGTAGCTGCTAACTACAAATAGGCCATCAGCTGTGCTTTATTTGTGCCTCAGCTCAAACAACATTTAGTTAGTTTACAGCTGATGGAGTTGTACAGCCAATGGTGAGATCTTATGTTTGCTCAGGCTGCCAGACAACCACGCATGCTGATGTGAGAGGTAACTGCCAAATCTGAATTGTTGCCTTTACTGATGTAGATAGTAATGAACTGTAATTACCATTTGGCTTTCCATATGTCGCTAAAGAATTTGTGTAATTAGCTCCATATTTAAGTATGATTCATCTATGCAAAATTAAATGTGTCTACTGGATCCAGGAGCCTTAGGATTCCTCAGGATTTCAATTGCTTTGCTAATTTGTTCAAGGTAGGGGGTTATGTTAATTTTGCTAGGCTTTGGATGACCTATTTCTTTATGATTTATTTATTCATCTGAGAGTGTACTTAGGAGATACATTTTTAAAAAATCCACAATTTAAAAAATACGTCAAAAAATTGTTACATTTGTTCCAGTTTTGATACTTACAGATTTTAAGTCTTAAAGTTTGATATAAGTAATTTGGATAGCTGTTTAACATTATATATTCTTTTAAAATACAAAAAAACCTCAAACAAACAAAAAACCAAAACCAAACAAAACCCCCAAACAAACAAACAAAAAACTCCAACATTTTGTACTGTTTATTTGTAAAAAAAAAAAAGATATTTATGTTGTCCCAGACTGAACTTTCAGGTTTTGACTTTCTGAAAAATTTTTAGATCTTAAAAATTCTTACTGAATGGACAACTATTAATTTGACTAACATCTCCATTCTGAATTGTCCTTCTCAAACCCAGTAAGGGTGAAAGAACCATGAGGTGTTCAAAATGAGAAAAATCTCTCTAAAAACTGCCTAGCAAACTGATAAAACATGTTAGCTTTGTCTTTAACCATGTGGTTACCATATGTGCCATCTTTCCCAGATCATAATATTTCCAATTTTTCTGATGCAGTTGTTCTGAGTTGACAGAGGTGCAGCTGTTGAGTTTTACCTTGATTTGGTTCTCCTTCCACTCATACATCATACCCTGGATTCAAATATCATTGTAACTTCTCCAAAAACTTGTTGCTTAACAGTGACATTTTTGATTTGTCTCTGTGATCATATCCCCCAGGAAGAATGAGAGTATAGCCATATATTTCCTATGTTATATGTAATCTATTGAGAACAAGAAATTACCAAAAGGACATCACTTGTCATGGCTTAAAATAATGAATTTCGTTAGTGAGACTAGTGCACCCTTTGAACTTCATAACTGCATGCATGGTTGCAGAAAATAGATTGCATTATTTTGGAGAGCTTTATAAATATTGCAGCAGTGTTTTGTGGACTAGATATGCTATAAGAACAATGAAGACTACAGATCCACACATGCTGCTTTAGTGACAGGCTGAGAAACATCAAATCCTTGAAAAAATTAGGTGTGAAAGTTAAATTAATGGTTCCACCAGAACCTATTCTATTTTTTTTATCAGAAATGATGGGCAGACCTATGAGTACTAATAAACAACTAATTTTTTACCAGTAAAGTAACAGATCAAAGGTAAACCCAAGAAGAATTCTAGGTGTTTTGCAAATGATTATTTACAGCTTTCAAAAAGCAAGAATAACAACTTCTCTATAACAAAGATGTGGGAACCTAACATTTCAAAATACCCTAGGAATTAAGGTAAATAAGCAAAAAAGAACAACACTCCACAAATCCAGTCTGAATTACAGAAAAACGTGCAGCATTTATAATTTTTTTCAGGCATTCCCAAATGTAGAGTAAATCAAGTCATATTGAAAAGGCAGCCTTAGTGAAATGTGTGAGGCATTGTGTGAGTAGATTAGTAGGAATTCTGACAAATGTGGAAATACTGTCAATGTTACACTGACAAGCACTGTAACTAAATGGTGATCAGATTGAATCACTGTAGTGTGGAGCAAATTAAATTGGGGAACTTGAAGGAGACCTACCCATGTGTATATAAAGTACATTTAACAGAAGGAACTCTTACTGAGCTGTTATCTGGGCACTTAGTGAGGTCTTACTGTAAACAAGAGGGCAGCAGATGACAGGGTTTATTTAAATTAAAAGTCAGAAAGAGTGAAATTCAAATGATTGAAGCAAGGGCCAACAATGTACCTCTATTAGCAGAAGCTGCTAGTAGAAAATTTTTATGGAAAATCTTTTTCTTTATTGCATCTCATTCAGTGAGATGGGCCACTTTTAAGGATTACTGTTAGTCCCACACAGTATTGCAAATATTTGTGATTAATATTATAACATTGCCTAAAGGTGTTTGGTTAGACTCTGAGGAAATTGTTGCCAGGTGCATCTACCCTGAAATACAGGTACCTCCATCATCAGAAAACAGTGAATGTGTTATCCTACCTGGGATGGGTGACCATCTCTCTCTGCCCACTGAAACTTTTGCCACCTCAGACACTCCCAGGCAAATGACACAAATAATGGCATTTATATTCTTACTGTCTGAGATTTACAAGTGGATCCATAACTTGCTTCTGCTAGGAGAGTCAACTTAAAATGTGTGAGATGTGCAAGTCACATCTTGCAACTTCTCTGCTGTCTGTAAACTGTATTTGCTGCCCTTGATAGGCATTGCATCATTTTCTGGAGCTGAGTAGCACTTGAGACATCAAATTTCATTGACTTTCTTCATATTTTATTTTTCCTTTTCTGCCAGAAGCTCCTCATGAATCTGATATCATAGTCCAGCAGTGCAGCATTTCTTTTGACTGAAGCTAAGTACCAGGGATATGTGCCATCTGAATGTTTTATTAGAATCTGATTGAAAAACCTTGATCAGTTGCCATTTTCTGAAGCTGCCATAGTAAAAATCTCTACTTCATTGCGAACTGCTTGAATCCACTGAAAAAATTTCACTATTATATAAAGACTGCCACTTTGGGAAAAGTTAATACGCTATACATAAGCATACATTAGGCTTGGGGTTCTTTTATTAAGTTTTATTAAGTTCTTTTATATCATGTAAAAAACTAGAATTATTGTCCAGAAAAATTTGTCACAGGCAAAATAAATTAATCTTTTCCAAATTCACTACCTAAATGTGCTCTTTCTCTCAACTTGACCTACAGTTTTGCATATGAAATGAAAGTTTTCCTAATGTTCCTCTAAGGACAACCTAAATTATCTCTGGACCTTCTCTTGCATTTCTTTTACCTCCACCTAAGTTTCATATGCACTTTTCCACAATTTTCCATTAAAACCTGTTTTCCTACCCAAAGATCTTACCCAGTTCCAAGAAATACCCCTTATAATCATATTAAGGTTTCAGAATGCACTCTCCCTGACATCTCTGACTAGTCACTTTCAATGTTTTCTGTCATGTCTGACATTCAACTTTATATCTAGAAATCATTATCCAGATTTCATCTGAACATAAACAAGTTTTTTACTGTACTGATATTGATGTTCTATCTTTCAACTTTTATACCCTGCCCAGACACTGGAATATATATCTGAAGTCTCTGCATCTCTTCCAAAAATCTCTTTTCAAATGTTACTTTTTTGTCTGGGGTATAGAAAACAAAAAAAGAAAAAAAAAATCAGATCCATTATGTGTTTGATCAATTTTTTAAAGGGGGAATTAATTTCCTCTTTTGTTACCCATTGTTTTTCATATAATGGTAGGGCCCCAGTTTGTGAACTGTTCTACCTTGTAGGACCTGCAGCTTAAAGGCACTTGAGTTCTTTAATGCTGAGATATCAGTCATCACTCCCTGCAGCACTGCCTGCTTTGCTATGGGTTATTCCTAAGGTAACAATGTCAGAGCCAATGTCTTTGTCTTGGCTCGACCACTCTCTTGTTCCAGCTAAGAAATGTAATTTTGCATTGTTTTCCAAATGTTGGGTTTGTGCTTGAAGCTCTTTCGATGGGATTTTCTGGATGCCATCTCTGAACTGCTCAGATCCTCCTACCTCTGCCCTCTTGAGGTCTTTTGCATTTGTAATTGTGAGCAGTGCATCAGAACACTATCAACCTATCTGTGCTGACAATGATATCCAGAATTTTTAACTGTTTTATCAAAGTCTATATTTTAATCTTCAAAGAGTCTTTACCCAAGTTTTGGTTTCAGATCCTGCTTAGAGGTCCTGTCAGAGACAATGCCTGAAACTCTCAGACAGTTCTTCCTTTTGCCAGTAACTCTTCTGTATATTTACATCTCCCTGAAGCCTGTTTAAAAAACATGCCATTCATTTTTTGCTTTTGTGTCATCTTTGGTACATTTCCAAGGACTGGAGTAACTGCATTGTTTCTTTTGCCTAAGTTTAACTGGAAACAATGAAAAACCTCTATTACTTCAGAAATTGCTATTATGAGAAATACATTTCAGATTAATATTCTTTTTGATGGAAAACTCTCTTCATCATTACAACTAATGCTGTCTTTACCTCGGTTTTCTGGAGAACTTAATTCACAACGGGTCTGTTAACTGTTAGAGTTGAACTAAAAATATTATTGACCTCATCTTCATTTCTGCTTCACTCCAGCTTACCTAGGTGTGAGCTCTGTGCAAGGTGAGCAGTCTGGCTCATGCTACAGCCTCATGCTGGCTAAGAACTTTGGCTAAATTTCTTGAAGTAAGAGAAGGCAGGGAAGGTATCACCACCCTACTTGTCACTCAACTATTATCCATATCCATACCTCTCTCCTTTCAGCATTTAATTCTTCAGTTCTGATATCATCTCATTACAGTCAAAGCCTGTTTTGCCACTCACAGCAGCAGATGCTGAGTAGATCCAAGAGAACAAACCTTGGAAGGCAGTTCCCCGGAGGATTGTACACACACTCATTCTGCACCAAGGACAGGTTGTATTAGCAGGCATGAGCAGAAGAGCACAGTCAAGGACAGCACTTGACAGGCCAGTGTGCACTTGGGAAAAACATGTTTTACCCATAGTTTCCATTCCGTGACTATTTCTATTCAGACTCAGCTATCTGAAAGGAAAAATTTTCTCAGATACTGTATGTGGCAAATTAGAGCTTTGCAGAGGGCAATTCTGTGTGTATATATCTTGAAGACTGGCACAGGGGAATTAGCCAGTAAATCATAATTTATTGCTAAATAAGTCTTACTTCTATGGGTCTAATAAAAATCAAGTGATGAAGTTCTGGAGATGACTAGATTCAGTTTTGTGACAGTAACAACACATGTCCAGATAAAATTCTGTCTTCCTACTTTAGACTTTCCAGGTGGCTTTTATAATTTCTCAATTAATCTCATTTTTCAGAAACATGCAACCTGATCTAAGCTTCAGAGCACCTAATTGAGAAATTATTGGTCTGATTTTCCTGATCACTGAGTATATCAGGGTTTTACTTTTGAAATTTATCTCACATTGAGAAATAAAATAAAGATATAAAGAGCATCTAGCTTTAGATATACAATAATACATCTAACTTGTATGTTATCTCATTAGTAATATTTTTATGGTATCAGTATCACTTCTTTAAGAGAAAATAGCTGTCAATTTCAATACTTTAAAATCACTTAATTGGAGTAGACAAGTGATATGTCTCTCTCTTCTTCTGAAATAAACAAAAAAAATACAGAATAACCTCTAAAGAATCACTTAAATGCCTATGTTCATTGCATTGCATTAAACCTAAAGCCATACATATTTGACAAAGAGTTGTAGGCAGGGAATTTCCTACAAAAGTCATAAGTGTTTGCAAATTCTTGGCTATTACAACATATTGACTGTCAAGATATGCTGTGAGGGCTCATTTGTTTCTATATATGTGAGGAAGTAGTTGAATATATTATGTAAATTTTTTTCTGCTGAGTTTTTCCACCTTGCAGCATATTTGCTGATTACTATCAGGTGGAAGAGGCAACTTAGAAGTGTGTTCTCTTTTATGGGTCTGTATTGTCAAGGGACACCAAGAAAGACAGGAGGGAACTCCAATATAACAGATAAATCTGAATGTGTTTATTCCATGGCTTCCCACCTCTTTTGTCAGAGAGAAAGACTGAAAATCTGTTTCTGCATATGTTTCCCATTGAATTCAAGACATAGTAATGCATAAACCATAGCAAATTTTTTCAAGTCACTATTGCTTATCACAAATTAATGAGAACAACTGTGTGTACTCTCCACATTTTAGTTGATGTATAAACAGAGCACTGGGGTTAATTGTGAAAACTGTTTACTTTTGAGGGGGGAATAAAACCCACTCAGATGCTGACTTTTTTCAAGCTGTGATTTTCTTTTCCTCCATAACACATATGCCTTGCTACAATCTGGCAAACATACCCATAAAAAAATCAAACACAGAATTTTTTTTTTTTTACAGCTTGCAGTAGAAACTATGAATTAATGTAAATTACATATAGTTTATCCTCCATATAAAAGTATCAAAATTGCTCATTAAATATTGGCCCCAAGACTGTGCTGGCATATGTACTTACAGCTAGTCACAAGAAAGGAAAACAAGCATGCTCAGTTTGAGTGAACTTTACAGTCTGATAAAACAGAAATCTGGTTTAATAATATTTCAATTATGTGAGATGTAGTGCGCAGAGCCAATAGCCTAAAACTTATGTTTCTCTACTGAGAGCATTGTTATTAAAAATAATATCTGCCAAGAACTGTCCCAGTTGTATGCCCTGTGTTTCTCACCACTGTTTTCTCTGCAATAATGGCCTCTCATATTGATTTATGTACATTTACCTAGTTCTCCAAGGGTATCCATACCTTCAGACATGAAATAAATCTGGTATTTGGCTAACTGCAAGGGTTTAAATTAGTCAGTTTCTTTTTTATTATATTTTTCTTTTTTTTTAATATGTATTTTGGCCTAAGTGGTAAATAGACCAAATATTAAGATACATATTTTATAGTACATTACTTACATAAATTTTGAGCAAGTCTTGGAAATGTTTCTCCAGCACTGTTTAATTTCTGCCTATTCAGGACCTGAATGATGCTGCAGAGCAGAGTTGGATCACTCACCTGAGAATGATATGGTTTGCTAAGACCTTTCTAGGCTACAGTGCCAAGCAGAGGGAGAAGACAAAGCTCTTCTCAGAAGACAGCTCTGGATAATCCAATGAAAAAAAAAGAATTAGTCTAAGACAAAGCTGCATCCTGACCTACTGAGGTGTTTTGCTAGCTTGACTTGAGAGGCAGCCCAGCAACAATGTGACCAACTGCACTACCTCCAGCCTCCCACCTCTCATTATAAATTAACCCATCATTCTCCTTGGATAGTAGAGGTACACAATATTCCAGGTATCCACACCTCTGTGGAGTCACAATAAGTAAATTTATAAATTCTTTGCAAAAATAAGGTTTTTGGATTCAGTAGAAATCATAAAATCATGGAATCACAGAATGGTTTGGGTCACAAGTGATCTTAAAGATCACTTAGTCCCAAGCCCTGCCATGGGCAGTGACATGTTCTGCTAGATCAGGTTGCTCAAAGTCCCATCTTCTCTGGGCAAGCTTTCTTAGTGCCTCATGACCCTCACAGTAAAGAATTTCTTCCTAATTTCTAATCTAAACCTACCCACTTCCAGCCTAATGCCATTACCACTTGTCCTTTCATTACTTTCCTGTGTAAAAAGTCCCTCACCAATGGTCATGTAAGGGTTTGTATCTATCAAGCATTTCCCAAAATACAGTCCTAAATGGGCAAATTTGTACCAAGACTAAGAGAATAATGTTAATGAAAGAAAATTACAAATGCAGAAATATTTTAACAAAGTATTCTATATAAACCTAAGAAGAGATCAATTCTTTATGTGACTGCAAAATATTTCTTTTCCTCCTGCTTCCCTTCTGCATCTAGGAGCTCTGTACCAGGAAGAAAGGGCTATGACACTACTCCTTATATGAGTGGTATTTCAACAGTTCTTAATTTGCAATGTAATTTTGGGTCCCAGTCACTAACTACATCAGTATATAGAGAATAGTCTGTCTTCTTGCTTTTTCTGCCTTCCACATCCTCTGCTGAAAGACAGGCCTTGCCCTGAGTTTTACATTCCTTACAAAAAGTTTCATCCCACACAGAGCTCAGGATCTTAGCACCTCAAGCAACAGTAGACTTTTCTGACATAGCTTCTTTTTGCAGTGGCCTCAAAATGTTTATGACCCAAGAGCTGTTTGTTCTTCTTGTCAGCCACGTTTCTCTGTCAGTGGCTACAGATTTCAGCTTTACATTCCCCATGTTACCCAGGACTGAGAAGGGACATGCCTGATTTCTTCAGCAATATTTAATGAAACTGAAATTGGAGCTTCTTCAGTTGCTGTTGCTTTTACAGCACTGACATTTTCTGGCTTAGTGGTCCAGTGGATAAGGTAATGAATTGGGAGTCACAATGAAAACCTATGCCTCTGAATCCTATTACTTCAAATTATCTTAAATTTTTTGTGGAGAAGTGGACACATGGTGAGGAATTCATTAGCTGTAATTAAATAATCTAGAATTTGGTGTCTCACTCTGAATAAGAATCCCCACATTTCTTTAGCAAGCAATGGAGGAACATAAGCATCTACAGGGTAATTCATTTCCTAGCAACATATGTCTGCAATGGGTCCTGTGGATAGTTCTGTTCATTAGCCAAGGGAACTCATCACTGGAGCCCAGATTTAGACATGTGATTTTTAGAAATTTAAATTTCCTCAAGAGGACTTTGATTCACTTTTATGGTAATTCAGAAAATATTTGGAATTCATAAAATGTCAACACCTATTTCTTCAATTCAATAGTTCTTCAATTCCCTCTTTTGAAAAAAAAAAATGAAACGTTGTTAAGGTTCCACATTATCACTGTAACTATATTCTGGGGTTGAACAAAAAAAAAAAATCATGATGGTGCTGCTTGGTATTAAAAGTTTATATTTGTAAACCCCAGCATTTTTAATCTGCAAATTAGTCATACTGAAAAGACAAAAATTGAAACATAAACTAAACCAAGTAAACCAGAAACATAAACTAAACCAAGTAAACTCAGAAGATGTTTCACTAAAAGAGCTCTGAACATATGGAATAAATAATTGAAGAGAAGACTGAGGCTGAGAAGTGAAAATTAGTTCAAAAGAGCCTTATATATCCTTCTTCAGCACAAAAAGGGTCAAGTCACAGAGTGGAAAGACAGGAAAGTGGGATTAAGATGCACCAAAAAAACCAGACATGCTGGACAAGATATCTTTTTCCTGTTTGTAAATTCCATGTTTTCAACAGAAAATGAGATGACTACACAGATGGTCTGTGTTATTCCCACATCCTTTGAAATTCAGTTTCTAAAAATGTCACCTTGTTCTGTATTCCCTCATGTAATATAAAGTGCATACACTGTTTCCCAACATGTTCACATGCATTTTGCTGTCAAGAATGGTCTATTTCATTAGCCGTGTTCATGGAAAAAATTGTGTAAGAATGGGATATAAACATTAATAGGATCAGATTCTGCTGTTAAGATCTGTGTGAAAGAAGGCTGCTGGTGTCTAAGTTACAGTGTCCACATTAGTATGCAATTTGGCCCCAAAATAATAAATAATTTGGTGTTGAGGCTGCTGTATTTTTGATCACTGCTGTTGTTGAATTCTATATTGGTCTAGGAAAAAAAAAACTCCCCCTACCTGCATTATCAAAGCTGTCTGAATGCCCTAGCTTGGATACTAAATAAATTAAGTATCCTGTTAGAATGGGAAAACATTACATACAGAATGGAACATACAGTTTGGGTTGATTTAGAAGGAATCCATCCATTGCATACCACAAGATGTTTGTAAAAGGATTAAACTTGGAATATCTCTATCCTGCTGGTCCAGATCAAAATATATATGAAAATGTAGTCTTTGTTCCCAGGTTCAAGCTTGACTACATCTAGTGGTTTCTGACTTGCTCCATCTTACCAGACACTGCTTCACTATGGAAAGTGCTTTTGGATATTGTCTGATTTTCATAACATCATTAAAGAAAAAGAAGTGCTTTATGTTCTTTTCATAACATCATTATGAAGAGAACATAAAGCACTTAGGAAGTCCAAGTTATCCTACAAAAAAGTCCCATGTTTGGGTTAGGCTGTGCTCCTGATCTTAGACTGATTACTGGCAACAGAAGCAGTCTTAGAGCTCAGAGAATTCTGTACCAAATTTGTCCTACATTTTTTTTCCCTGGAATCTGAGCCAGCAGTCGCCAGTTCCCTTTCCACTCACTGTCCATTCTTGTGGCATAAGTGAAAAGGAAGCACATTCCTTTCTGATAGCACAGACCTGAGGATGTGTGTATGACCATTAGGAAAATACCTTAAATAACAAGAGCTTAAATAAAAAAAATTATATTGAGATTTTCCATCAGACAAGATTCCATGCAACTGCTTCTCTTTCTCTCAGTGTCAGCGCCTCCTTTAGCTTTTCCTTCTAAATTGTGAACTGAGATACACATGTGTTTTCACCACCCCACAAGATGTCCATAGGCAGACCACTACCTCACCCTCCTACACAGTTTAGAAAATGCTTTGCAGAAATCATGCACCTGGAGACACTCAGTCCTGTGTTCTCTCTGCATTTGGGCCCATTGTGTCGCAGTAATTGTGCCACGTATTCTTGCAGCCTACAGTACTCCCTTCTCCAATGGCACCTTTTCATTAAGAGGGGAAATCTTGGCAATAGGAGCACGGTTCCCTGCTGTGTTTACAGCAGCAAAGAGTTGTAGTGAGGTGTGGTTCCCAGCTCCAGACAGTTATGGGCAAGGGATCAAAGCTCCAGTAATGCTCTGTGGAGAAAGAGGACATGGCTCTACCTTTGTTACTCTCAGACTTAACTTGTGTGGTACATATTCAGAGATAAAAGAGCCTGACGAAATCCATCATCTGATTTCCTCCACAACCCTCCTTCTCTGCCCTTTTGTAAGGAGGGGGCACAAAAACATATGTTTTCTGTGTTGAAACAAGTTCATGTTCAAAAGCGGTGAATGAACCGAGCACCAGGGAAACTCAGAGTCTTTTGAAGGCTCTCATTTCCTTGATAGAGTAACTTTGGAGTCTGGGAGATTGCTCCTTAGTGAAGCTTACATAAAATGAAATGAGTCAGGCCCTCATTATATTAGTATTTTCCTACAAAAGTCCTAAAAATAATAACGCAATTGAGAGTATAGGCAGTTCTACAAGTTTAGGAAAGACATCAAATAATACACAAAAAAAACCCCTCAAAAAATCCCACAAAACCCCCCACCAACCACTGAGTTACATAAAATAGGATTTCACCTTTGTTGTAATTCAGCCTTACTTCATTCACTCTCCAGACATTTAGGGATACAATTTTTGGTTTTTAACAGTCCTGAGGGGTACATCAGAACTCAGCTCTATGAGAAATTATGGGCACATGTTTCTGAGTGCAATTTGTGAAGATTTCCAAGTAGATTGTTTTAAAGTGAAAAGCAATTCATATACCTTAGCATACTATACTCAAACTATGTTTTTAGATTTGTTTTGGAAAGGAAAATTACTATCAAAACCTCTCTACAATAAAGAAAATCAATCATTACATGGACTGATGAAAATATATCCAGATAAATTATCTAATTAAAGAGGCATTGCATACTCTCCTGTTCCCCTCACAAAATACAAATCATTTTAGTCTAAGAGGAACATTTGGCTATGTCATCCTGCTATGAGGTGACTAAAAACATTACATTTGTTCTTTCTTTTACAGTGTCACTTTCTTTTCTTAATATATTGTCTCTGCCACAGTGACTGCGCAGTGTTTGCTGGTGCACCACATGGTGCTCCACAGGATGCTGGTCTGTCAGAAAGTGAGGCACACAGTGGCATCATGAATATCTGTACTTAAAACTGTAGTTTTCTTGTCCCCAGATACCAGTACTGCCAGGAAGGTGTTCTAGCTACCTCTGCAGCTTTCTGTTCCTTACATTTAAGTGCAGCTGGGAGCACAAGGGGTTAAGTGACACTGCTCATACCGTGTCTGTCTCGGTGGCAGGGCAGGAGGTTGTGCAGCAGGGATCTCACAGGAAAGTGAGTGCTTCTCCTAATGAGGTGAAGCTGATGGCTCTAATGCAGTGGAACAGCTGCAGCGGGCTCTTTCCCAGCTTGGAGTCACACTGAGATCAGTTTCAGCACATAGCTGCTCTGTTTCCTTCACACATTACAGTTATGATTAATTTACAAAACATGTAAAATGTTACCTTTTTATAACAAGAGCTTTAAGGTTATGAGGCATTGAGGAAAGGATTTTGGTGCTGTTCCAGTGAGGACCAGCTCCCCCCTGCCTGCTCAGTCTTCTCCTTGGCTGACAAGGTTAGCTTCCCCTTTTCCTGCAGTCTTCTGAAGGTGCTGGGGGATCCGGGTGCTGGGAGGGATCAGGAATCCTAGTTCCAAGTTTTATAATAATGCAAGCACAACCTGCCTGTTTTGAATGCACATGTTGTATAAAACACAGTCACAAGAGACTCGTGGCTTTTCTGCTCTGTTATTAACAATTCTACCAAGTTTCCATTAGTGGTCCTATATCATAGTTAGATGTCACAGCAGGTATATGCACATGATTTGCTGCCTGTAATACTCAGTCTGCTTCCCTCAACACAAAATTCCTGATTCCCCAGATTTATCATCTGGCTCTGTCACAGCTGTGCATCCCACTGCCTGGACATGTAGATCATCTCCCTGTCTCGAGTTCCCAGGGGTCAGGAGGTGTCCACAAGGCACATAGTGAACATGTGTATGCAGGGAGATTCTGAACTAGTCTGGATAGCTAAGCAAAAGAGAGCTTAGCAGTATTCCCACACAGATGTTGGGTTTCTGGAGGGAAAGCAAGCTGGTTTTAGTCAGCCTGCAGGCTCTGTGGAATTGCTCAGGACACTACCTGTCCACAGAGACAGAAAAGAGCTCATAGAAAATAGTCAGTTCTTAGTACTTTTAATTAGTCTTTAGTTTGTGCAATTATTACATCTGTAGTGAGTTTTGTCATTCTAACGTAGGAAGATTTTAGAGATAAAAAACCAAAAACAACAAAAAATAGGAAAAAACAACCAACAAAACCCCCTAGAAAACAAGAACAACCAAAATAAAACCACAAAAAACCCCCAGAAAACCAACAAAAAAACTCCCACCAAACCACCCAGGAAAGGAATCAGCTTTGGCAAATAGCACAAGCAAAATGCAACATACATCCATTATAAGAAAACAAATTATTATTCAGTCCTTAACTATTTGATCATGAAGAGTGTCCAGGGTACAGAACAAGCAGAGCAGAAAGCTTCAAGAAAAGAAATGATAATTTGCTTTCTGGTGTGTAAGCATCAGATTAGACCAGGACACAGGAACTTTCCCTGCCAAATTTCTCAGTTTGGACAGCTTAATTCTGGCAGCTCTTAACATTTTCCAATTAGACACCGCAATCTGAACACTTTTTTATTATAATTTCTATATGTACTGTTGCATGAAATTAATTGTCTGAATAAAGGATACGTGGTTTGTGATTTAGCAAAGAGGCTAATTTGCCCTTTTAGTTATAAGACAAAATAATGACATTGCTGGTACATTAAAAACCACAGGCAGCATACATCCAACTTATTATGACACAGTTTTGTCAATTGCTAAGCTCAGTGGTGTTTCTACATGTAATGGCAGAGTTCAAAAAATAGTGTTAGGAATTTTTGAGGGAGATAATAAATAAATTATAACTAATAATAATGTTTTCAGCAAATTGCTGACACTTAAAGGAATAAAAGCTGTAGAACCAAATTGAACCATATGCTTTTTGAAAAAGCAATTTCACAAGTGGAAACTCTATTAATATCTCTGTATGTTATTAGGACAGCAGGATTTGTTCTGCAACTAGACGTATTTGCTGTATTAGATTAGATTTAGTTATGTACAGAAATATGTACAGCTATCCAACATGCACTGACAGCTCTGTAGAAACTGAAACAATATCGTCAGATGTTTTTATTTATATTCAGTATTTCTTACTGTGTTGGGTTCTTTTCTTTGCCATTTTCATGTTGATAAAAAACAATGGTGAAAGAGGGGAGAAAAGTACATTGGTATTACCTCCTTCCCATCTTCACAAAGAATCAGAAATATGCAGTTACAACAGAGGGATTTAAAACTTGAAATGTAATCAGAGACCTAATTCTGTGAGATTGTCAACCATCTTTTAGCTTTCCTTACAAGCAAACAAGCAAGTTTGAAATTGTCCCATAGCTAAAACCTTGTTCAGTTGTAAATGGCGTGTAAAGGTGATGATAGCTGTAAAGAGTTTTCCTGAGAGAAGAAGCAAATTAAGATATTGTACCCCAGCTGCCAGCCTGGGCCTAGAGGAGGGCTCAGAGAATGTGTATGACATATTGCTGCATAATGCATCTGGAGGCTGCAATTTGGGATAGACCTGGCAACTATATTTTAGGATATTTCCTCTGTTCCTTCACGCCAACTGGCAAGGACACAACAGACAAGATAGGAACCAGGACTCAGTCCTTCATCTGAGAATACCAATTTTAGTTTTTCCTACCTCTCTCTCCTATAAGTGTGTTGATATCATATGACAGCAAAGTCATTTTATCAGAATTTTGTTAAATTTTATTTTGTTTGTAAACCAGAAGAGATGCCTGAGTCTCATCAGTTGCACAGACAGCTCTGAATATGCTCTCTGGAAGAACAGACCAAGGCAAACTGAGTAAACCAGAAGATGTGATAATTCCCAAAAAAAATATATAACTTCCTCTCATATTTGTGCTCTATACAACTCTTTCAGTGATGCTTTGTCATATCTATTAAAAAAACCAAACCCACCAACCAACCAAAAACAGATAGAAGAGAAAAAACCACATTTTTTTATAGGCAACTGAACAAAGCTAATGCATGCTTTCAAAAGAGAAAAATAATTCCTGTAGCTTGTGTGATGAATAGAAAGAATGTAAAGCTATTTCTGATTTCTCTGCTGAAATCCTGATCTCACCAAACTCCTTAAGGACAGACATGGTGATGTCAGTTCATGTTATTTCACAAAGCTTTAGTAAATTAGTTGGATAGAATTTATGCTTTCAGAGGAAGACAGCCAAGTCTGAGCCTGGATTATCTGTAACTAAATACAAAATGGTCATGTTTTGCCTAACCCAGATTTTGTTGAAAATATCCTGGATGTACACAGAAAGGTCTCTCCCCCTGGATGTTGTGTGATTCAGTGAAGACTGATGCCCTGCTGAACTCTGGAGCCTGCAGAGTACAGGAAGCCTCAACAGGGCAGGACAAGCCCTGCTGGGCAGCTCTGAGGAATGGGCTGGGGTCAGACAGACAGCTCCCTGCTGGAACACTAAACTCTGTTGGTGAAGCTATCACTGCAGTGAGGCCAGGAGTCTTGGTGTCTGTCAGTTTTTCACTATAGTAAGATCATATATCACTGTTAAAATGTAAACATCTTTTCCAAAGTAGCCTGATATTAAAAGAAAACACCCTCTAAAAATTTGCAAAAGAAACATAAAATGCCTTGGACTGGAGCAAGACAAGACTTCATTTTTGCTTTTAATACCACACGGGAGCTCTATTTTCTCTCCTTCTTGTCCATGCTTAAATTTAGTAACATTGCAAGAGAACATCATAATTTTGCTGATGCAGAAGTCCTTGCCATCCCTTCTTTTTGTCCTGGCTAAGCTACTGCAGTGATTCGTTCCTCACTAATGCCTCTGCATGCACAATTAGCAGCTGATGCAGAATTCCCTTGCCTGGTCTCTGCTGGCATTGAATAGCTACAGCTCATAACTCCAGACCTGGCTCTGTTGTACTGCTAGTTGTTAATCTGAGCTCATGTTAGTTTCAAGGTGTTCTTGCTACATTAGGAAGACCTTTCATCTAATTCTGTCAATTCTTGGACTCTGTTTTTCCATAAACTCTACTTCCCCCCAGTTGCAGACTCCTGGCTTCCACTCTCAAGATGGAAAACTGAAGACTGGTAACCAGCCCTTCAGACAATGTTTTCTGCCATGGCTCATGCCTAGGTGCTCACAAACCCTTGGTGTTTTCAGTTCTTCAGGGAAATTTTATTATGTGAAGCAAATGCAGGACAGCTGCCTATATCTTTGATACTGATCTGCTGTTGCTAATTTAACAGACTGTCAAGAAAACACTGTCGAAAGAAGTCAAATCTGCTTTAATTCTTCAAATGAATGGTCCATTTTCCATCTTTGTCATTGCAGATTACAGTTTTTGAGAACATTTAATGAAGTGTGAGTGTAACAGGGCAGTCAGCACAATTTAGTTGCTGTTAAAAGGACCTTATTTCTACTTCCTTTGCAAATGACCTGCTTCCATCTTTTGTTGCAAACAGAGGTATAAATAATATCAGAAATCAAGCAGCATCTCACGAGAATTCATGATTCTCAAAGACTTCCTGCCAGTCTCCCAGGGGAAATTGTACAGGTAGAGATGCAAACATACTGGAGAAATTAAGAGGGAAGCGTAGGGTGGGGTGGAGAGAAAGCAAAAAAACTAATTTTAAACCATTTGGAGATTCTATTCCTCATTAACATTCCAATGGATTTGCATTTTTTTTTCCCCCAAGGGCAGAAAAAGGACAACACTTTAAAACTTTTTAGTCTTCTAATCTAATCTAAGGGACTCTTTGCAACAGACAAATCTCTCCTAATTGTCTCTAATAAGTAAAGCAACATGAGAACCAAACTCTGTTGGAGACATTCCAGGAATTTTCATTTCTTCATTTCTTCCTTCTCCCTTATGATGGTAATTTCTTTTTATCTGCTCTTAATTTGTACTGATTACTTCCCTTACAAATTAGAGCTGTACTTTTACTGGCTGCATGTCAGTTTCTTTATAGTTACGGCTCTCAAAATGTTTCAAAGCCAAATCCTCCTAGTCTCGGTTTTGAGGTTTTGTTTGCTGGCTTGCAAGAGAGCACAAGCAGCACAAGGCTCTTCCTCAGAAGTGCAGGGAGCCCTGCAAAGCCCCTCTGCTCTCCTTAGAAATCTTGGTGACCACAGCTTCTGGGCCTTGTGACAACTGCCAAGGAAATCTCTGCCTTTTGTGAGCATTCAGGAATCCTTTTGCATTAAATGTTTTGTGTGTGTGCATATGTATAATATAAGTCATGATGTGATCCATGAGCACTGAATCCATATGTTTCAACTCCATGCTCTCTTTTGACTGCTTAGGCAGGCCCTGCTGGTCGGAACCCACATATTTGTTTGGTTAATTGAAAGTTTTTACTTTTCTGCTCACATAGTTATAATAATTTTGGATTTAGTACGTACAGACTAGTGAACTCCAGAGCATATTTGCCAAAACATCACTGTTGTTATTTTCCAAGAGAAATTCAGATGGGATTGAAATCCTTTAGGCCTTTAATGAGTTTCCAGCATTATCTGGGCCTGCAATAATTCTCTAGGGTTAAAGAATTGAAATAATTATTGCCCTCAGTCCATTTGACTTTTTAAAAAAAATTCAGATATAATTATTTCCTCTACTGTCTGCACATAGCTATTTCTGTAGAGATGTAGATTTCCTGACCTTGGTCCAGACATTATCTCTTACTATGAATAAATTTATTCAGAAAGCTGCTCACTGAGGGAGCACCATCACCCCAATTTGTCTTGACTGACATATGCCTATTGAAAACTTCCAGAAATTTAGCCTGAAATTAATGAGAAGTTACAGATGTTTAAGGAATTACATCAGTGCTAGTGGAACCCAAGCAATAGAGTATAAATGGTAGTATCTGTATTTGAAGGAAGCTACCTTTTTTATTTTAAAACATCTCAGTGGAGATTATGTCAGGGCATATATAAAAACATGCAGAAATATCCAAACATCTATTGTTTGAACCAAGTCTTCTTCTTAAAACATCAATATATCTCTTTGGTGGAAATGTGTCAGGAAGACTACAGTAAGTGCATTAAGTTCCTGAGCTGGCAGGGACAAGCACTTCAAAGAATCACAGAATAAGCTGATTTGGATGGGACCCACATGGATCATCAATAGCCCAGATCCTGGCCCTGCACAGGACAAGAATCACACCATGTACCTGAGGGCATTGTCCAAATGCTTTTTGAGCTCTGTCAGGTTTGGTGCTGTGACCACTGCCCTGGGGAGCCTGTTCCAGGGCCTGACCACCCTCTGGGTGAAGAGTCTTTTCCTGATGTCCAACCTAAACTTCCCCTGACACAATTTCAGGCCATTCCCTCTGGTCCTGTCACTGGTCACCACAGGAAAGAGAACAGTATCTGCTCCTCTTCTTCCCCTCATGAGGAACCTGTAGACAGCTATGAGGGCTCCCCTCACCCTTCTCTAGGCTGAACAGACCAAGTGACCTCAGCTCCTCCTCATATGGTATCCCCATCTCCATTGCCCTCTGGATGGTGTCCAGTTTCTTACATTGTGGTGCCCAAAACTGCCCGCGACATGCTGAGGCCACCTCAGCACAGAGCAGAGCAGGACAATCCCCTCCCTTGCCCGGCTGGTGATGCTGTGCCTGATGCCCCCCAGGACATGGGTGGCCCTCCTGGCTGCCGGGGCACTGCTGGCTCATGTTCAACTTGCCATCAGCCAGGATCCCCAGGTCCCATTCTGTGTTACTGCTTTCCAGCATCTTATTCCCCAGTCTATACAAACATCCAGGGTTGTCCCATCACAGGTGCAGAATTCAGCACTTCCTCTTGAACTTAGGACTGGTGATTGCCCAGCCTTCTGATTTAAGGTCTGTCTGCAGGGCCTCTCTATCTTTGAGGGAGTCAAAAGTTTTGAATCATCTTCAAACTTGCTTAATATCCATTTTAGTCCTGCATTCAAGTAATTCATGAGGATGCTGAAGAGCACAGAGCATCAGAGCCTTGTAGAACCCCACTAGTGACAATACACTAGTCTGATGTCACCCCATTCCCTATAACTCTTTGTGCTCGACCCATGAGCCAGTTGCTCACTGAACTCGTAACGTGGTTCTTGAGATGCATCCTGGACATCTTATCCAGAAGGATACTGTGAGACACAGGGCCAAAAGCTTTGCTGAAATCCAAAAAGACTACATCAAATGGTTTCCCTTGATTCACTAGGTGGGTTACCCTGTCGCAAAAGGAAATCAGGTTTGATAAGCAGGACTTGCCTCTTATGAAGTTGTGCTGGCTGTGACCAGTGATTGCATTGCCTTTCAGGGGTCTTTCAATACCTCTCAGAATAATTTCTCCATAATTTAGCAGGCACTGAAGTGAGATTGACAGGCCTGTAGTTTCTGGGGTCCTCCTTGCCCTTCTTAAAAACTGGGACAATATTTGCCAGCTCCCAGTCAGCTAGAACCTCTCCAGATTCCCAAGATGACTCCAAAGTCTTCAAGAGAGGTTTTGTGATGACATCAGCCAATTCTTGGAGGGTTCTTGGATGAATCCCATCAGGCCCCATAGATTTATAAGGATACAGCTGGAGCAGCAGTTCCTACACATTTTCATAATCAAGTGGAAGTTGATCCTTCTTGCAGTCATGGTCCTCCAGCTCAGGGCACTGAGAGCCCCTTGGTCCATTATCCGTATTGAAGATGGAGACAAAGAATGCATTGAACTCTTCTGTCCGGTCTCTGTCCCTGTGTGTGGTCTTGTCCCTGTGAGGTGACCATCTTCATACCATAATGGGCCAATGTTATTTTTACACTGCCTACTGCCATTAATATCTTTGGAAATACTCTTTTTATTGTTTCCCACATTTCTGGCCATCTTCAACTCTAGTAGAGATTGGGACCTACAAATTTTCTCCCTGCAAACAGCATGTCTGTATTCTTCTCCATCTCCTGATCTTGCTTCCACTGGGCATACACCTGCCTTTTTTGCCTTATTTCCAAGAGAAATCCCTATTCAGCCAAGCTGACCTTCTGCCTGGCTTGCTTGGCTTCTGACATTTGGGAATTGCCTGCTCTTGTGCCTTTAGGAAGTGATGTTTGAAAAGTGACTAGCACTGATGAACCCCATCACCTGCAAAAATCTTTTCCCAGGGGACCTTACTTACTAATTCCTGGAACAATCTGAAGTCATCTCTCCCTGTGTCCAGATTTGAGGTTCTGCTGACACTTTTCCTCCTGTCAACAGAGATTTTAAACTCAGTTTCTTCTATGGCTGCTATGGCCAAGAGGGCTGTCATTCTCCACTTCACTTACAAGATCCACTCTATTGATTCCAGTTAGAATTTTTTGTTGATTTCAGTTAGAAGTCCTGGAGCCTTTGAGGTTCAGTCTAGACTGTATTCAATATTACATGCTTTTGTTTGTAAACTGAAATTATGTAGACAAACTAAGAACAGGAAAGAGTCTGACACTGGAAAATTTTTACAGCTCATTACTGGAAGAAGTGCAAGGCCCTCTCCTATTCAATTCTCTCTGCCTTTAGAAAAAGGAGACAATAAAAAAGTTTTCTCATATCCTTATCTGTTTAAAACTAATTTATTTTAATCATACTGGTTGTGTTCAAACAGTTTACTGCTTAATCTACATTTAATGGGTTTCATAATACTTATAACTGTCTAGTCGGTGTCCGAATCATCTCCAATTTCTTTTTATATTTATTTCCACTGTATCAATATTACTTCAGCAAAGATCACTGCAATATATAAATAAAGAAAAACAACACTGTTACTCTACTTGACTGTATTTAAATGATCATAGATACAAAATTTCTGTGTAATCATGGAAAAGTCCTATTTTACTTTTCTTACTTGTTCAAACATAAAATTTCTCTTTAAGCTAATGCAATGCGTCATGAATTTAAGTTAAATTGATTATTCACCATTTCAAACAATTTTCTGAGCTACTTATTGTTTTTTAGCTACAATCCTTCATGTTTCATATGCAAAAGGAATTCTTTCTCTAGCAAATTGACCTTCGTTTTCTAGGCATATGATTTAAAGTTTAATTCTTCAGCTCATCATGGGAATTTGAGTTTACAGACATCTTCAAAATTCCATTTTTTAGAGGTCTACTTTATCTGAAATATGAAGGGTATTTCCCAGGGCTTTGAAAAGTCTAGGAATGTATTAATCATGCTGTTACAAGATTATAAGCAAGACAAGGATGTTGCTATCAGATACTGAGCAATTCTTATTGCCTAAACTGTAAACTTCCTACAATACTATATTAAAAAATAAATTCTAATATATTATATATAGAGAAAAATAGAAAAACACTGCCATATATAGGTACCTATGCATATGTGCATGCATACACACTCTCCAAAATAATAAAAAAACTAAACAGGACGCCATCAGACAAGAGAATTTGTAAAATTTGTAGCTTTTAATCCTAAGCCTATTCTTCATTCTTTAATACTGTCAATAAGAAAGATACTTCAGACATCAAATTATCAGTGAATCACTAGGTCTGGCAGGAGATGTTGGTTAGCAAGCAGTGTCCTTATTTGAAAGTCAGATGGCGTATCATAAAAAAAGAAGCCAGAGTTAGTGCCCAAATGTGAGGGACAGGCCTGTCACCTCTCTATGAAGAGATTTTTCATGCTTCTGGCCAAAGCTGTGAAACATTTGAAATGTGTCTGTTACTGGAATTTGGAAACGGATAAAGAATAAAACATAATTTATTCTCAGATAGAAAATTATCTTCTTCCCAAAGCCAGCTTTTGGAGTTCATACACTTCCTCTAAGTGAAATCATTGTCAGCTGGAAAGAAAAGAATTCGGGGATGTAACGTGAAATTAGATTTTCCTATTTGTTCAAGGAAAGACTTTGAGATCAGAGCTGTTACCATGCTTCAGACTTGAGAAGTGGGTTGCTTATTTTAGGAGGAATGATGGGTTCATTATTCCAGTCTACACCCATTTAACAATGTAATACCCTTGGATACAATTTTGAAGAGTTATGCATGGATAAAACCTATGCCTCCTCAGTTCATATTTACATATTTATACAAAGAGTATGTTTAGTATTTGTGTCTTTCTCAGCACAAGTTGAGGTTTGTTTTATTCATAATGTTCAACCTCCCATTGTAAGAGTCTAGTTTTGAATACCTTTACCAGATAACTCCTACATCCACTCTTAAACAGAGACTTTCCCACTGATTTCAGTGACCTCAATGCAGAGATGCAAAATGTGTTCTTAATTAATTTACACCTCTCAGTGTTATGCTTTTAGCTGGTTTATTCTTCCTATGAACAAATACTTTCACTTGGTGGAACAGCTTTCTTTAGTGGTGCTAAATTATCATGTATTTGTCCCACTGGGTGGGACTAATTGCCAATCACAAATTAGAGGGCAGCTGCTATCAACCACAAGGCAGATTATTACAAGATACTGAAAGTAAAGTAATGGAAACAAAATATTTTGTTCAAGTCCATGCCCAACTTTGAGGAATAAAAATCTGGTATGTAAGGGTTCTTTGTCAAAAAGAAATACTGGAACAAAGACACTTAGGCTTGTGCAGTTTCTACAAACAAAAAATTGAAGGTTGTTTCAAAACAATTTTTTAATTTTTTTAATCTTTTCTTTGCAGCAATTTACCTCTGGTGATTTACAAATAATTTGATATGAAAACTTTTGTTAAGTGAGTTAACATTTCTGTTACTTCTGAAGATTTACAGAACAAATGGTCAAAGTGGAACACGGTTATGAGCTAGTCTGAGCCTTTGGGTAAGATAATGCACTCCCAGTGTGCAGGTTTGAGGATTCATTATCTTTACCGTTAGAAATGTGTTTTTTATTTTTGCTGTACCTCCCTGGTTCCTGCTACCAGCCCTTAAATCTTACTACATGCTCTGCCAGTCAGGTGGAAGGCGTCTCTGTTATCGGATTTCCATTTCCTAGACTTCAAGGCACTAAAAGGTTTGGAGGAAGTCATCCCTTCGTCTTTCCTTTGATATGTTAAGTAGATGAAGCACCTGAAGAGTGTCTCTAAGATACATGTTTCCTCCTCTATAATCCTTCAGCTTTTTTTTGTTCAGCTAATTTACCAGCCCTTTTTTCAGTCTAGATGTCAGACTGGGGAACTACACACCATGGGATGTTGATAGAATTTCCTCTTAATGTGATATTCCTTAGAGCATTTAGTTCACTGACTACAATTTATTATTAAGCTTTTCTGATTACCTGGTGAACTATCACATCCCCTCCACCCCCTCCCTCTTAAAATGCTTTCCATTATTATTTCTTTGAAATTTATAATTCTTTTCTGTACTTAAGGATAATGTTTCTCTTTCCCCTGCTTGACTTTGTATTTTGTTGTCACTTGGGTTCAGACAACCAAACAGATGATTATTAATCATTATTTAGTATGTCCATAAATATCTCTGTAATTTACACACTTCATTTATATCTATGCTACTTATTTTTCAAAATTGTGGTTCTGAAATTAAATCTAAATCTAAGATACCCCAAAAGAAACACACTCATCTCATTGAGATTCCTCTCCTATAACTGTGTTATAGAAATGGACAGCAAGCTTTGAATCCATCTATATGCTGATTATAGGCCCTTCTACTTCTTAAATAAAAACATTATCTGGTATTACACCCATGCAAAACTCCAACTATATTGTATATATCATATTACATTTATCAGTCAAACTTAAAACTTCAGTTGAGATGCTCAAATATTTAGCATTCATTCCTTAAACCTTGCCAGCAAAACTGAAGAAAATCAGATTTATATTTGTATTTCTTCAGATAAAAATCAAGACGGGTGGAAAAAATCCCAATAATGGGCAATAAACTATCTTTTCAGGCCAGAACGTACATTACCTCTTGGGTTTTTTAAGATGTCTTTGGCCGAAAATTATTTTTGTTCTTGCCATTGGTTGAAGACTAATCCTGTCTAATGGGTCCATTTATCTCTAGTTTAACTAATTGAAAGAGCACCTTTCCAGAGTGAAATTTTCCTTTTTCATATACCGTAAAAATTATGACCATTTTTTCCTATATACAATGTAATCCATAGACATTAAAAATTTAAGATGAGGTTTAATTTTTCCTCTTAAAAAAAAATAAAACTGCATATCTATTCAACCTCATTACTATAAGCCTCACAGTTTTGTTTTAGATGTTCCAGAAAATAACTACTTTATTCTTGTGGGGGAAAATGATAGAAGATAATTTGATAAAAAATGTCAAATAATTTAAGATTTGCAGCTGATTTAAGGTGTGCAGGTCAACACAACACCTGCTAGAGACCCACAAATCCAAATGTTTGTCTTTTTTTTTTCCATTGCAATCTGAACATGTGTGATGACACCAAATATCTGTAATTTTCTCCAAGTGAAAATTCTGAGTTGATGAACATCCTTGAATTTTATTTGCTGAGTGCAGTCAACTGCAGCATGGAATAAGAGAAAGCTTCATGTATTTCCTGCCTTTCAAGTGCAAATGGAGGAAATACATGAAGTCCAGATATGTGTGTTTTTGTCTCTGTGTTTGCTTACATGATCAGGTGCTGTAGCCTTGTGATCCAAATAACAGCATTACCATGGTTTGTGACAGGGCAAAGGCTTTACATTAATGCTGCAAAGCCTCAGAAGTAGGACTTGCCAGGCTTGATTTGTCTTGGCCTGACTGGATCTTTGTTTCAGCTTGTTTAGCTAACAGTAATTTTCTTGCTCCTAGGCAACTGATACCTATTTTCTTTAGTTTAGCTTTTTATGATTTTGTGCTGCAATAACTGTCAACTGCTGAAACTGTTCTGATACATTTTTGCAACTAATCTGTGGTAACCAGCAGCAGTTATTCAGCGCACAAAAAAGTAACTGTGGCCTTAGAATAATGATTTGTTATAGAGGAGTGTAGGCATAGGATGAGAGCAGAGTCCTTGCAAGCATAGGAACAGTACAAATGCAGAGGCCCTTGCATGATAAATAATTAATCAGTTCTCAATTATTAATCATCAAAAGATTGAAACCTCGGAACATTGTTAATTTTAAATGGTTTTTAAGCATAGCAAGGAGAATAAAGAACAAGTGTCTAACTCACACCAGTAAATTCATCTGTAACACCATTTGAGGACCAGTGGAGAGAAGAGCACAGTGTGCCAGTGTATAAAAATATCAGAGCTGGAGTGGAGAGGAAGAAATACTCACTACCTAAATCATGTTCTTCCCAGACAACTGGGACATCGATGAGACATCGACAACTCCCCAGAAATCTTCTCCCCTTTATCCTCCTCCTCCTCCCTCTGAGGGTAGGTCACACTGGCTGCATTAGTCTCAGAGCCCAGGAGAACAGTGGTGGGATGAATATAACATGAGTCAAAGGGATAGTGGTTACATGTTCAAAGGAATCAGGAATTCTGTGTACCTAACAATTGTAACTGTGCTGTTAACAATTGCTATACTATAAAGATTAGGTAGTTTTGACTGTAAATATTACTACTGTTGTCACTGAATTTTTGCATTTTGTCAGACATCAAAGACAAAATCAAGTGTGTTTTTAAGAGATTATCTTTTACTACACAAGTTTTCAAAGAAAAGAGAAGTATGTTTCATTGGAAGACATTCAGTGAGTTCTCAGCCTTAGCCTTACTTGTAAATCATATCAAAGGGTTGAACTTTACAAATCAATTCCTTAAATTACTGATTCATCTGTCCTTAAGAAAACCAAATCTCTATATCTTCTTCATATTTCCCTATTATACCCACATTCCATTTACTTGGAATTTGCACCATGATACCTCCCACTGCTCCTTCAAGTAGTTCTGACCAATGCTGAGGTTTGGGGTTTTGCTTCTTGTTGGGTTTTCACAGTCCCTTCCCTAATGGGTGTGTAGTGGGATGACCCATGGGTCTCCTCCATGGCTGCAGAAGGATCTCTGCACTCCCATCTTGGCCCCTGGCAGGTCCATCCTGGAGCTGGCTGGCATTGACTCTGCTGGATATTGGGTTTGCTTCTGGCAGCTTCTCACAGAAGCCATCCATGTAATCCTCCTGCTACCAAAACCTGGCCACATAAACTCAACAGAGTGTTATTAAAACCTTTATGTCACAAATTGTTGATTCTGATGCCCTCCAAACACTAAAACAATTTAAAAAATGTCACTGGGTTTAGTTTAGTAGCCATACTCTTTACTGACAAACCAGGTGGTTTAACCTGTGTGGCAAAACCCAGACACCTGATGTTTCCAGTAATGTATTTACTTTTCAGTCTTTGTATGACCTTGGGCCAATCATTTAATCAGAAATATGCTAATTCTGGCTTTTCTATTCTTTCTTACATTAGGGAGGCAAACTGAAACTAGCAGGAGTTAAAGGCAGGTAAGCCCAAAGGAATCACCTAAATAATTATTGACTTTGCTTCTTGGTACAGATCTCCATAAACATTGTCTTCCCTGTGATTAATTTCTCTGTTTGTCAGCGATACTGTCACATTTGCAGCACCAGAGAGGCCATTCACTTAGATCTATAAGAATTATTGCAAGGACTCATTCATCACTCAGATTTGCAAGTTCTGCAGCTAGCTTTTTTCACCTCCCTTAACCCCCTCCCTGTTCCACTTCTCATTTTATGGAGTTTGTGCAGAGCCTGCAAATTCCCTCCAAACTCAAGGAGTCCTAATCAAGGCATTTTACTGCTCGGGCATCCACTCTGCTGTATCACCACAACTGCTCTGGAGAGACAGTGATTGTGTGCTGTTCCTTTGGTCCTGATGGCAGGCTGGCCCGGGAGAGCCACAAAGCTGCAGTTTATAGAAGGCTGTTAGCAGATTCTCTAGCTGACATTAGAAAAGGAAATCAGAGAAGTGTTCTAGTTGTGTCTGTGAAATCATATGGATGATATCTCAGACTGAACCAGAAAGAAAAGAGTGTGGGGGTGGACATGTTGTTGTCTGGGAGTCCAGGCAGAATGACTGCCAAAACAGCAAATTAACATCTCTGTGTATTAATCTGGCACCATCCATCCAAAATCCCATCAAATAACTCAGCATGAATTGACAAAAAACCCATATCTCCTTGTCACTTAGAGGCACACAAATCAGAATTACTGTTTGTGAAAATTCAGAACAAGAGAAAGAAGAGGATGAGATGGAAAACACATAAATCAGAAATAAAACCTTCTCATAAAAGGAAAAAAATTACCAACCCCTCCCCCATCATCCTCCCTTATTTGGATTTTTTTTACCATGGATTCAAACTGTAATGATTTTTTCAAAATCTGCCTGTGGCTATCAGATATAAGGAAGAGGCAGCACTCCACAATCAACATCACTGATTTCTGTTTCAGGGTATCTGATAAAAAGATATATTTCCATATTGTTAGAACAAAAATTATCACAAGAACAGGAGTAATAAATGCATTAAGACCATTACAGTTGCCTATGAATAGTCAGAGCAGAAAGAAAAGGCTGTACATGCTGAGGAAATAATTTCTTGAGAGTTACACTCTGAACTCAAGTAATTTATTTTTCTGAGAGCTTTGAAGTGCTATACTAATGTTAAGCTGTATTAATTGGACTGCTACCCCTCCTTTGACTTAATTATTTCACAGCCATAAGCACAAAACCTCTAATAATTAAAAATAATTTCTTAATCTGAATTTTCTGCTGTAAGAAATACCTTGTAACCTCACAACTTCCTATTTCATTGTCCAATTTTTTTTTTTTAAATTTACATTTCATTTTATTATCCCACTCCTTTTTTTCTGTCTAGGAGCCACTACAGAGTACAACACTCTCAAAAGTTTAAAGTGAGAAATCTTTATTGTAGGACTCAGTTCAATGTGCAGTAGATGAAGGAGGGGCATATTTGAGGGGAATGTGTTGTTTAAAATTGAGAAAAAATGTATGTGCATAAAAAAAGAATAAAAAAATCCAAATCAAAATCTGAACGAGTATGTTTCCTATTCCCTAGACTGTATGAACATCATGGGATATGACTGACAGTCTGCATTATAAACTATTCACAGCAGAAAAACAAACTGTATTAAAAAGTTAATAATTAATTTAGATTTGGTCTTGAGAGATTCTGAGACCCTTCCATAATTACAATTGTTTGCCTGGCCCCATAATCTGTCTGAAGGAGACCTCGCTCAGGTTCAGCAAACAAACTTTTAAGGTAACCCATGCACAAGATTAGATCACTATATATTAATTAAATTTGTTAATTAAATTTGAAACATGAGTCTTGAAATATCCAGAGAAAGGTTCTATGAGTTGCTACTCAGGCAATAAATGCTGCTAACAAGGTCAGGCAACAGGGAAAGTTATTGCCCAGTTCAATCTAAAGTGAGTCTAAATATGGTCATCATGATAAGCCCAACAGTCTTAGGGAGTTTAATGCGTCACTGGGTCAAATATTGGTTTAGAATTTTGTGTTGTTGCACTAACTGAAAAATAAAATCTTAATTTTGAAATTGTAAAAGTAATGAAAGATTGATTCTTAGCTGACACTATATGTAACAGAAATTTTCTATAAAAAAATAAGTTTCACTAGAAACAAGAAAACTTATTTTCCTTGAAAAGTATCCACAATAGCAAATAATTTTTTTAAATTTAAATTTCCCCATAGTTTTATTTCTGTATGAACCTTACTTTCTTTGGTTTGGATCTCAGAATAAGACTGAGGAAAAATTAAAGAAAAAAAGGAGGGATGATGATAATAGAAAAAGAAAACATTTCTAAATCACTGTTACAACACTCCTATCACTCTGTGTCTTACACAGGAAAAATTATTGGAAGTGTTTACTTTACATTAACAAGTTACCTTTAATCCAGCCTTTTTACTTTTGAGTGAAAACAATAATTAGTGTCTCCAAGCCAGGAAGGTGGGATAATCTTAGTCATCTCCAGACTCTTAATACTACTTTAACTTAGTGTTACAGATAGAGTAATGCCAATCGAGTTCAAATAACCAAAAAGCTTCAAAATCCAAGCCTTTCTATAACAGCAATGTACTCTTTTAATAAAAATAAAAGAAAAATATCTTATTCAGGGCACTGAACCAGAAAAAAAAACAAAAAAACCAACAAATAAAGCATGAAGACTATTTAAAAATCAAGTTTAGTTTGGCATACCATGATGTAAGCTAAAGCATTCTTTACTGAAAGAACATTGTTTTCCACATCAGTGACATTTTTCTTGTTTCTTAGATGATATTCACTGAAAAGCACATTCAAATTCTGAAGCTATGTTTGTTTTGGAATACAGACTAATAAGGCAGCAGTGCATTTAATGGCCTAGCCAGAGCAATGCTTGTGTCAGTGAGTAACTAAAGGAACTCTTGGCCCGATTTCTCTCTATAACTCTCAAAATCAGTCTAGAAGGGCAATTTTTATTGGTACAACTTCAGTCAAAGTAAATAAGATAGATGTAAGTATAATATGTTAGTGAAAGGCATACCGTGATTTTAACCACCACAGAAGTCAGGGTATGGAAATCTGAATGCATTCAAAATTCACTGCAAGTGTTCTCTGAATATCCTCCAGGAAAGGGAAAACCAGAATGACAGAGGACCCATTTCACCCCCAATGAAAACATGAAAGAGGCGTCTTTGTATTCCAGGGCCTACATTCCTTGGCAGTGGTCGAGAAGATTAGTGTCATGAGAGAATCACTACTGAACTACAAAATTAGGATAGAGTGAATCAAGATGTTTAGAGGAGTCTGTTCAAATCAAGTTCAAATTTGAAGGCAAGATTATATTTTTTTTCATCAACCAGGTAGGGGTCAGGTCAGCGCTAGGGTTCAGTCAAGAATCAAGAAAATAAAGCTTGGGCCCATACAAGCTCCTTAGCTGAGATTTCTGACACTATTTAAAACTGACATTTTGGAAGTGATGTCCATCTTTCTGGATTTTAATCTGAATTAGAATGAAAAGCTATTTCTAAATCAATTTTTTATTATATACACTCAACAAACGAGTATCAGTGCACTTAGACTATATTATATCCCCTGAGGATATGGTTCAGGGAGAAATCAGCCCTTAACATGCAAAGATCAACCCTGAAGTCACAAACAGGTTGTTTAAAAAAGCAGCACTTATTAATTACTTCACTGGCCATAGTCCAAAATGGAAAACTGATGCAGAGATAATTGTTATGAAGTAAAGAAGATGAAATCTTCACTGGCAGTAAACTAGTAAAACTACAGTAATTCATTCTTGGACCAGCCTGGAAAAAGTTTGTCTCTATTCTCCACACATTTTGTTTATGTTACAAGACAGTTACAGTGGAGGGAACCTTTACAGATTTGTCTTGAAAGTAGATGTGTTTTCTGAAGTGCCTGCAGGAGACAGCTCAGTATGATAAATCTGGTTCAATATTGTTGATCTCTAAAGGTACTGTGGCTGCTATTCTCACATGAGACGTTTAAGAGGTGCTTTAGAAATGTGAAATTATCAAAATGCTCATTTCCTGGTTAGTTTTGCGCCACTGCACAGCTGTGCTCAATTAGGCAGACATTTGAAAAACAGCAGGGAAAAAAATAAAAACCACCCAAAAAACAAACACAAAAAAACCCAATGCATTTTTCTAGCCATTTTGTTCTTCATTTACACAAGTAAAAGCCTAGAATAAGTCATATCAGAAAACAGAATACATCAGCCTCCCTCTGCAGTTAAATATATTTTTGGAAGAAAATTTGATTTTTTTTTCCTATTCCTCATGTCATTATTTTCTGTACCTAAAAAAAACCACAAAGTGGATAACATGATTTCTTGTCCTCTAGTAAGATTAAAAGGACACACTTAAATTCCAGGTCTATTATGCTGGACAGAAAGTCTAAAATTCATTATCCCCACTTTAAGTTTTCCACAATTTGCAACAGGTTTGTAATAGACAATGAGAGGGATAGAAACAATGAGATAGTATTTCCATTAGACAACCTGTTCTAAAAGATTTTTGGATATCAGCCTGAAGTTTTATTTACTCTGGCCTCAGCACTTAGATCTCTCTTCAACTCCTATTGATTTCTTCTGGCTTTTGTGCATCTAGATCTATCTATTCTGAAAAAAAAATGAAAAAGCAGAAGAAAAACATTGTCAGAAAAAATAAAAGGAGAGAAGAAAAATAGTTGGAAAAAAGTTCTTGGTGAACACAGAAAAAAAATCTCAAAACATTTCTGGAGCCTAGGACTGTTTAAACACTTCCACTTTCTGCAGGTATTACTAGTTGGAATCTCAAGGGTTGGTCTCATCTTCCGCGAGAGAGACAAATATGAAAGTATCTTTTCCTATAATCTCATTTATTTTATGGCATTGCAGGCAAATTAATAGGAATAATGTTCCAGTTAAAAGTGTTTTACTATTTAATAAGACACAAAATTCTGTGTTGTGACTTTTTGTGGAAAATATTAAGAGACAAACATGTCTGCAATGGAAATGGCACTTTTTTGTACCCCCTAGTTTTGAGCTAGAATTACTTGTCACCTGCTCAAAGACAGCAAAACCAAAAAGGCAATGCCTTCCTTTGGAATAAAAAGAAAAGCTAAATGGGACTGGTCTGCTACTTCATGTAGCCTTCACATTCCTGTGCTGGCACTTTTGTCATGCTGCTTTTAAGAAGTCAACAGGAAAGCAACTGTCTCATGAGATATAGAGATACAAATCCTTGGTTGCCTGAAGTCATATAATAATCATACTAAATCTCTGTAATGTCAAATATCTGTCAAGCTTTATAAAACATTACAGTCAGTCTGTCCAAATTCCAGCACCAGTGTTTGCTGCTGATTCATTCTCAAAGTTAACAGAGAGAGGAGAAACAGTTCCTGTGGAGGAGATATCTACTCTCCCTGTCTAATAGGAGGGGGGAGCACATTTTCAATAGACTGTTGCTTTCTCCCAAACTGAAACCTGTCACAGACACATAGCAGTTTTAATGAGATGACCCACAGAATTGTAGAAGAAAGAAGATGCAGGCACAGCTCTACCCATTTTGCCTAATTTGGTGATGACATTTGTTAGTTTCATATAGTACACAAGGATTATTATACACATGTAATACACAAAGAAAGCAGAAACAAAAATAAATGTTGCTCTGATCAGTTATACTGTACACTGACAACATGGAGGCTAAAACCTCTTCTTTACACAGAAGTAATCTTTGTCATCAGATGGTTGGATACTTGATAAAAGAAGGAGGAAGCTTGTATATTGACCTATTTCAACATAGCTGTCACAAAACAATGTTAGCTCTTGCAGGGATCTCATTTTGAACCAGAAGACATACCTGAGAGTTTTCAAATCCCATTTGATTTTTATGTCATTTGTCTACAATTCTATTTGAAGAAATAATGGAAAAAATGAAATGATGAAAAGTGGTAGAAGATGGTAAACAGAATAACACAAAATGTATCTCATCAAGGTATTGGAGACGACTACATCCTTGTACTAACTGATCTTTTCTTACATAAATATCTCCTAAAATGACTCAAATAACCATTTCATGAAAATAAGATCAATCCATGTGTTAACAGATGGTCATGTTTCTCATTGTCCTCATTGCTGGTCATTCCTTTCTCCCCCTGCCACCTTTTGTTTTTCATGTCCCTTCAAAAAATCTGGTGTGGGATTTCACAAATTATATCTTTTTTTACGTAAGGTAAGTCTGGCTGGAGTGAATGGATCTGTCTGTTGAAGTGACACAAGAGCCATCTCTGCTACCAAGCTCGCTAATCTAGCAGCGAGTTCTCCAGCCATGTTCAGTGCAGGATGCTGACCAAAGCCTCGTGAGAAGAGATGCATGGGCTGCAGGCAGGGGAAGGCCTGATGAATGGCAGGAGGGAGCAGGTTCTCATGCTTCCACCATGAAAACAGCTGCCCTGGGAATGCCCTCAAGTACCTGTAGCCACACAGCACAGGAAAAGAATGGCAAGAATGAGAAGTCCATGTACAGCTGCAGATCTATGAGCTCATTTGGAAGGAGCAGATGTGGTGGGGTAACCTGTGCCACAGGAGTACTGTGTTGAATAAGTAGGAGCTCTTCAGAAAGAAGGAAGAGATGCATTTTGGGCAATGCAGCTGGTTGAATTCAAGGAGATTTGTCTGGGAACTTGTGTCTTGTGTCACAAGGGTTAGAGGACAGACTAACACAGGTGACATCAATAGTGACTTTATGAACAACAAAACTGCTGAAAGGACAACTCTGATTAGACGTAAGGACACTTTTTTTCACCATAAGAGTGATAAAATATTACAACTGTTTCCCTGAGAGGATGTTGAATCTTCTTCCCTAGAAATATTCAGAATGAAACAGATCAAGGCCCTTAACAGCCTGCTCCAAGTTGGCATATCTTTGAGAGGGGCCTGGACCAGATGATACCCAGCAGTAGCATCCCATCTAAATTATTCTTTTATTTTATGAATTAATGCAGATATATGCAGGGGGTCAGTGGGAAAGGAAATAGTTAAATACTTGTCATAGCTGCAGAGCAAGTTCTCCTTTGGTGTCTTTCTTATTTGTTACTCTGGATCATGATGTGTTGCTTCTGATGCATTCACCTCTCCCAGCAAGAAATCTGCAATTTGCTTAATCTTATTCCAAGTGCCTGATTACAAACCTTAATCACTCAGCAGGCTTGACCATAATTAGTATCTGAGGATCTTTCCTTTGAGAATTGTGAGAAATGGCAGATTCAGCAATCTAAAAAATATATTTGAAACAAAATATGGCTTAAGCTTAACAACAGGAAGAAGGTAGAGCAAAAGATAGTTCTATAAAACTATAACTACGTATAGATGACATTCAATTATTGAGATGTGAACATCCACATTGTTTATGTCTAAGATAATGTATCCAGACACTTTTTATTATTATGACACTGTTTTAAATAAAAGGAGAAATCTAGGATTAGTGATACTTATTTTAATCCAAAACTGCCTGTAATTCTCCATTGATTATGTGGAAAGAAATGCAGCCAAGAGCAACTATTTTACCTACAGACACTGACACTGTAAATGTCTACATTACACTAAACAATTCCCAAGTATCAATTCTTGCGTATGTCTGAGTCTGGATTCCAGTCTACATCCACAAGCTTGCACTTTAGCCAATTTTTTTTCCTGATGTCTTCTCCTTTTATTTTAATCCAAGTTTTCTATTCTCTATTCTGTTTCCTGATCCCAGCTAAACCTAGTGAGTCAACCTGGAGGAATGTCACAGGTTCAGGTATAGACTGATGGAGCTGCAGTATTCTGAAGTGTTTCTAAGAAATGAATATAAGGATTGTAATATACACTATTTACAGAGCCAATTTCCTGACAAACATGCTCTGTAGATGCATGAAGTAAACACCACAACAATCCTGTTAAGCCATAGCATTCATAAAATATTTACATGCAGCTTTGAATTTGTCACAATACTTTAAATATTTAAAGGATTATCACTGGTAACTTGGAACCATTGCAGTACTTCGCACCCAGACTTCTCATTTCAAACTTTCTGCAGACACTGCCATATATTTTCAGCAACTTTTGACAAGTTTCTGAACAATTTTTGCTTCTAGTAAGAGTGCATTTTGTTCCATTAAACGGAAGTTAAAACCAAGGCTCCTGAAAACAAGGTCTGCAAGAATCAAGCTCCTATGAGATGCTGTAAAAGACTGCAATTTATTCAGTTCATTTTACATGAAACATCTAGTGGTGTTGCAATACAATTTTTAACAAATTTTATGAATGCTCCACACAGAAAGCAAATGAAAGGAGGATGCCAAAAAGGTTTGAGCGAGTTTGAGAAAGAACAAATGGAGATATGACTTTGAAACATGATCATTTTCTGTAACATTGGACAAGGCAGTAAATAGAAAGCAGGCAGAGGGGGTAAGGGTGGGGAAAAGAGCATGAATGAGAAACAACACTACATTCTAATCCTGTTCTACTCTTCTGATTTTATAAGATCTAGCTTTGATATTCTGTTCATTTACCAAAGTTTTCCAACATATATCATTCTGTGGGGGCCGAGGGAGAGGGCAGTTAATCCATTTAATTCATTGTTTAAATACGAGGAACAAGATCTTAGATGCAGAAGGGTATGATTCTGTTGTTTTCACTAAGAGTTCAGAGACAAGTATGTGCAGAGGGAAAAGAAATTATGTAGAAGTCCCTCAAAAATGTTGTATTTATCTCAGTGTATGATGTAAAAGTCCCACATAAAATAAGCCACAACTACTTCAAGAACTTATTCCAGGTTTCCCTGCAGTTTTTCTCAGCAAATGTTTTATTTCTAATAGGAGGTCTGTATAACACAATGATACACACATATCCTGTTGGGTGAAATCTCAAGTCACAACTGTAGAGAACAGCTGTGTTCTCTGTGATTTGTACTCAAAGACCTTTAGAGAAAATGAAACCTGGAAACACAGTATGTCCCTTTCTCTTTGTGCTTCATCTCTACTGTATCTCTCCAAACACAGAAGTCACTATCATTTACTTGTCTCCTTTCCGTTTTTTCACCCCTGGAAAATCTAATCAAAGTTCATGTCTGGGGGTTTGGTAAACTACCTAGAAACCTGGTCATTACCTTTAAAGTCTTTGACCACATTCAGTAGTTCAAACTGCCTCTTTTTAACACAAATACTTATAGTGATGACAGCTCCCAGTCAGAGCCAAGCCACATAAATCACTGAAGGATTTTGTTTAAATGTGGCCATTTATTTTTTTTGGCCTGTTAGTTTTTCCTTATATTCAGCAAGCGTCAGAACACAGAGGGTAACACCCAACACAATAATTAATCTTAATGCACATATGTCTATCAATGTAAACCCTCTTATTTTCCATAAGACAAAGAGGTTGTACAACAACAACAAAAAAAATAATTTGGAAAACCTTCAGTCCTTATATTAGTGTTTTATTTTGGGAAAAAGAAAGCACAACATGGCACAGCATTTTCAGTGGGGACCTTATTATAAATTGAGTCTGAAGAGGAATGCATAACCTTTATTCTTTTTGCTCTCTGGTCTTCATTTACAAGTGATAAAAGCTGATTAATGCACTTACAAAATGCATCTTATATACTTCAGAGAAATGGAGTTTCATTGGAAGGAAAGAACTCTTTAAAAGTAAATCATGTCATTTGTGACAAAATCTCTGAGAAAGGATGGCAGCCTGTGGCTACAGTCTGCTTTTCCACTGGGTGCTATTATTACTGTTCCAATGTCAAGTGCAGAACTGCACTCAACAACTCTTGCTTCAAATGCAGAGACATCTACAGAGGCTTGAGCTTTGCACTAGCTTTTTTAACAACTGGAAAAAAGGAAGAAAGAAAACTTCTTTACTATTGCAAGACTCCATTCTATTCACTGAGACTTTCAATGGAGCACACAAGCACTCAACTTATTTTTCCCACCAGCTACGAGAAGGGCACTTTCAGGAAGAATAGAAACCCCCCGTTTGTGATACTTTTGAAGCTTTCCACTTATGGCTAACAGCAAGCAGATGCAGTGAAAGGACTCCTAAATGGAATCTTAGGTTCTGTATTGTTTTGTTCATCATATCAAATTGCAATGACTTTGAGTAGTACAGTTCATGCAGCATTCAAAGACAAACACTCAGGGACAAACACAAAGCTCTTAAAAATGCATGGAAAAAGATATAGAAAGCAGCCTAAAAACATTGCAGAGTAAAATTCCATCACAATTAATGTGAGCTGTTCTATTTAATTTTGATTACTTTTGCAACAGGCTCTTTAGTCAGTTCTGCAGTATTTCCTCTCTTTGTCTCTCATTCCTGTGGAACAACACAACAAAGGTTAAAAAGATGGTTTCAAGTGTGCTATATCCATCCATTCAATATTTCACTTTCTTATAATAAAATGAAGACAAAACTATTCAGACTCTGAGTCAAATCAGATGTCTTATTAGTCAAAAAACTGACCCAAAACAAGTGTTTCAACATGCAAACAAACCTGTCTTCAGAAGAAGAAAAAGCACTTATATGTGAAAACCATTCATAAAATAGGCTGGTTAGGTTCTCATAAGAATCTACACAAAGGAATTGGTGAAATGGTGCTCAGTCTTGATGCTCTAGAGTAACAGCAGCAACCAGAAACAGTGCATCAGCTGGTTCTTGCAGGGAAAAAAGACCTTGTGGACTTATGTGTAGCATGCTGCAGAATTGACAAAGCTACAAGGTTGCTTGTTTATTTTTCAGTCCAACACAGGTCATTGCTGGAGGCAAGGTATAATACTAGACCAGCTGTTTTAGAGTAGTGATTTGTAATGACAGAGATTTCGCTTTTGCTGAAGAGTCAGATTTTAGAGCAGACAGTCTACCTTGTATAAGAACCTCATAAAAAATCATGGCCCTCTTTTTCTGTCATGGCAAATGACAGGTGAATCTTCTCCTTTATGTCTTGTGTCTTGTTCATATTCCCTGTGGCTTTGATATAAGACTGTTGTTTTTTGTGGCACTGTTTTGTCATATGTTTCAGTTTACTATGCAGATGGCACATTGATTTAGTGCCAAGATATTTTCTATGTGTATTTCTATTTGTGTCTATATATACACTGTAATTGACATCACAAACGAATTAGAAAAATGAAGGATATGCTATATCTTTTAAAATGCAAAGTAGATTTTTCCACCTTGAAGGAGGGAATCTAAATCATAAAGTCATTCTGATACAGAGATTAATTCTAATGAGGATCCAGAGTAAAAAAAGTATCAATAAATGACTACACTTCCTGCAGCTGTTTGTTATTAGCTTGGAAAATACTGTTTGGTTTGCACTAGAGTTTCATTATATAATGTAAGATAGGAAAGAAAACTGTCACAGGCAAAGCAACTAAATAATTGTCACAACTAAAGCATGACACAAAAATCTTGTCCTTCTGAGAAGGATCATTTCAGCAGAGATTCAGAATTTATATTCTTACAAAATGCCTGTGAATATGGCTGGCTGGGAAATGTCTATTCACCTTCAAGCACTGAAGCAGGAATTGTTGTACACCTCACTCTCATAATGAGAACAGTGAGAAAATCAAAATCACTGTATTATTTTTCAAAATTCCTCATTAGCTTTTAACCAAAAAATAAAAATGTGTTTGATGCAGTTAATTCTTGAATTATGATGTCTCAGCTGTCCTTGAGTGACATGCAAATAAGAGTACTTTTATCCACAGACTTAGCATGCATCCACAAGTTACCACTCTGCAAGCAAAAATGCACAGGATAATGAAAACAACAAATTGTGACTGTACAAAACACATATTTAGGTATTTTTTTTAAAAGGGAATTTATCACAATCCTGGTCATGTTTGAAATAAAAAATATTGCTACAAACACCTGCTATAGTATCTAATTCAGTCCTCAGGTAAACAAATTAAGCACTCAGACCTCAAATTTCCTCTTGCTAATGGACTCCTGGGCTTCTCAACAAAGTCTGAAATAGCTTTAGTTAACATAAATCTATCCTTTTTCTGGCTACAGTATGAAAATTAAGATAATAAGTGTCTCAGAATATTTTATTCTAAATTTTTGTAACATTTTAAACTGCTAATTTTTGTAACATTTTTAAAGCTATGTATGGCATAGTGCAACTCTTATCTTGCTACATCTTCAGCAAAACAGAAACTGCCTGTCTTTTTACATATCTGTTCTCTGAGTTTGGAAGCTTATTCAACATGAAGTCATTATTTCTGTCTTACAGATTTCATCCCTCTTGTTTTGACAAAAAATCCAATGAAAATCAGCACATGATATAGAGGATTCGGAGATTTTCCATGGGCTGAATCAGTCAGCAATTAAATAAATGTTTTGTAAATCCTATGTCTACCCAGGAGATGCACAAGCCATCAATTCTCCTTCGCCTACATGTGGATCAAGGCTGCTACACAAAAGATCTAGGAGCACCAGAGCCTTGTCCTGACAGCAGCAGAAACTAACAACAAAATCAAAAGTTAGGAGTACTGTAAATCTATGAGTCATTCACACACAAGTGTTTATTTTTGAGCTTCTCTGTCAAAAAAAAAACTCTGCCAAGTTATTGGAGGATGTGTATGTAACACTTGCTATTCTTTATCATCAGTGTTACTTTAAAAGATCTGTCTGAAAATAGAGTAGGATTGCAAAAGACAACTAAGAAGAAAAAGCAGGAAAAGAAGGAAAGACAATTGCTTTAGGGCAGCATGATATCAGTAGTGGGAGAAGAGATTTGGTGAGCACAAAAAGCACACTGCCTGCCTCTTCTGTAATGCCTCTTGATTCCATTGCTATGAGTGATTCGTAATCTGGCAGAAATGCTTAAATTTAGTGTTTCAGCAAATTCTGAGCATTTAATGAAATTTCTTTTCAGAGAATGGAGCCATGAGTCTAGTCTTTGAATAAACAAGTCAATATTACAGTTATTTCCTTGTTTTCACTATTTAGATGTATGCTTTCCTAGAAATATCACAACAAATTAAATCTCCCTTATGACAAACTAAGCTTTCCAATAAAGTAAGTGAGAAACTCTTGTTATGTGCCGCTACCCACTCCTTAAACCTGTAAAAAAACAAAACCTCAGAATTTTGCAATTTGTCTCTATGGTGGTCTGATTACACCTTTTCAGGATCCCTCTTCTCTTGGGACCTGCATTAAGGCTCTCCCCATCAGCAAATCTTAGGATGTTCACCTGCAGTACAAGGCACTAAACCTCATATCCCAAATCATGCACAAAAAGCACCTTGACCTCAGTGTGATGCTACCTGAGCTAATAATATTATACAATTCACTCTTAAGACATGGCTGCATGTAGTTTCTCTTTTCTGTTCAAACCAGATATGTTTTAGAAGAAAACTTTTTAAGTGTAAAAAGCAAAAAATTCTCCAGGATAACAACATTTAATTTGAATGTGCCTGACAGACACTCATTCCAGGCAAAACATCAAAAGAATTTATTTTAAATAGCTTGTAATCAGCCCTTTTTATGGTATGAGGTGGCTTTATAAACAGCTTTCTAGGCTCTCAGTGGATTATTAATTTTGATGGTTGATTTTAGTACTAATCCATTTCAGTCTCCTAAATACAGAGTGTTTGGTTCTGAAAAAAGAAGGCTTGATGAGCAGACTTCAAATGCTTTAAAAGATTTTGCAAGAAGCTGGTAATAATCTGTTCTTCATGGATAAACAAGAAGTAATGGACTTAAATTGCACTGAGGAAAGTCCAGGCTGGTCATTATCAAAGACTTTCTAAATGGAAAGTGGAAGTGAATCCCTGAAACACTGACTTAGAGAAGTGTGGTGACTCTGTCACTGTAGGCCACTAAGACTGGGCTCAGAAAGCATCAAGAGAAAAGCAGCAATAGGTGATGCTGCCTTGGAGTAGAAGAATGAAATGGGCATTGCTACTTCAATGAAATTTTAAACAGCCAACCAAAATCCAGCTACTATATAAAAAAGGTTATTTCACAAAAGGTTTTTCCTAGATAAGTGTTAGAATTACCTTTTACATGTGAAAGGTGAATATTAAAATTTTCAGCATTACACTCTGCCCTTTGTAGAAATAAAATTTAGCTTCTTATGCAGCACTTTACCATGCCATTACTATAGAAAATGTGATTAAATCACATGTACAATTCTTGGCAACTCATTTCACTCTTATTCACTTATTTTCTTTAGTTTCAGGGTTTCATTTTTTTCTGAAGTTTGGACTTCATTTACACAGTCTTCTGTATTTATGTCTCTATGTATAAAGAACCTCCACTTCAGCTCTTCCTTTCTGTCCTTTTAAATTAGAAAGGAACCTCCACAAAAAGAACTCTTGAGGTCAGTGAGGTCTATGTATTTAAAATCAAACAAAAAATCTTTTAAATTTCAGTCTCACTTAATACAGTGTCATAAAGGCTTTTAAACAAAAATTGAAATACTTGAATTGAAAAAGAATGCCTTGTACAGTACTATAAGATGTCAGAAATATGGAAAAAATGGTTCCTAGATGAATCTTTATCCTAATTCAGTTTAAAAAAGCCAGAAATTCAATAACATAAAATAAAAATAGCAACAATTATCATGATCCCAGATATTTCAGGGCAGGCAGTTTAAGAGGAGGAACATTCTCCCAGCCTGGAGGTATTTGCACTCCAACATATAATTTAGAGCCTGTACATACCTTAACCTTAGTACATAGTATATCACTGTGCAGTCCAGAGCCTTTCAGAATTTTTTGAATGGCTAAAAAGGATAAATGTGAGATTCCCCTCTGCCCTATTGCAGCTTAACTATGTTCAGTGGGGTTAAAGATACTCAAAACAAAGCATTTCATCAGGATGTGTGGTAACTGCAGGAACACATTGAAAATGTCAGCACACAGAGGGTCTCTATTCCAGGTACCATATAAGTTACATAGAGCTCTCAGTTCTAGACTCTGAGATTATTTTGATGCTGAGCATCTGATACTTTTGGAATCATAACTTTGTGAATTCCTTGTATGGGCAGATTTAATTTGATTTCTCCTTTAAGAAATTACCAGAAGTCCTTACAACAAAATAGAAGAAAAATCCTTTATGTCCTTTTAAATGACAAAGGAACCTCTACAAAAAGAAGCAGTATTTCCCATTATCTCTTGTAATCAGAATGCAATATGATGAACTGAACAAAAGGTGGCTAAAAACATTAACCCTGTTGCTAATCCCACTATTGTGGCTGCACCTTGGCAGAGCTTGTGTTTCAAAGTTTGAAGCCTTTCTAGGTGGAATGCCACCAATATCTTCATTTTGCATTTGATAATCAAAATATTAATTAGAAATTGTTCTTAGTTTAATTATAGAACTGTATCTAGTTAGCTTTTGAATAGAATTAAGCCTGTCACATTTAGCCATCAACCCAAAATAAGAACTCACAAATTGCATGGAAACTTATCAAAAGTACTCTGGGCCATTGCACAAATTGACATGAGGTACAGATTAATCAATTGCTTTAGGTTCTGTTTTAAGACTGTGGGGTAGAGTTGCAAATTTCTACACCCATTTTTATACTTTTGCATGAAATTCCAGTGAATGGTAAATTAAGCCTGCCACACTTGATTGCGGAAAGTTCTTTTGTTATTTGTGCTGGTAGAATGCATTTGAATTATTCTTACAAGACTCCTTTATACCATGTGTCTGTATTTTATCAAAACTCGGGATTTTTAACTAATACTTAGAGGTTCTGTTCCCCTATTGGATTATTAAACACAGTTGCCTTTCAGCATTTTTCAGTATGGAGGATTACCCCCACACTTTCAAAGCTGTAAGGTAATTCCTCTTCCCCTTCACCTAAGAAATATTCTGTAGCCTCAACTAAGTCCTTAGATAGCCTAGAACTTATTATAAGAGTTCATGCTGTTGCATCCACCTGCAGCAAAATACAAAGGTCTTTTCACAATGCACAGGAAGAAAAATGAATCAGCGCTCTTCCTGGCTGCATTGTCTCTGCAGCACTAACTGAAATAAACAGCAGTTGACTTATTGCTGTCCCCTGTGACTTGAAAGTACACAGGAAAGGAGTCTTTCATTTGAAAGTGACATTTAAACAGTCATTTCTTGAAGTAGACCCATATTTAAGGAGGCAGTGTTTTCAGCTGATGAAGTTCAGCTTGTCAAGACATTTTCAATTACCTTCCTAAGCATAAAGATATAGCTGGTGCTCAAGTGACACCTTTATTGGTTTTAGTTAGCACCAAAGAGAAAACAGTTCAGAGAGAACAATTCTGCTTTTTGTGGTTTTACCTACACAAACTCTATTTCTTATGGCATAACCTTAGGCCATAGTTCAGGAAATAAGTTGTGGACAAGTGGAATGCCAGAACCCTGCTGGATTGCTGTTGAAGCAGACAGAACTCGAAGCACAGTCAAAGCTAAACACATACAAGCTGCTGCTTCATCTAGAGACAGTCCAGTGGGCAAGAAGGGCTGGAGTACACAGTACAGTAGCTCATTTGATCTGATCAGGTTAATTTGGAAGGCTGTGAAACAGCGTTCCCTATCCTCCTTCCTTTGCTCATTTATTCATGCACGGTTAGCAAAATTATAGTGTGTTTTTAATCAAAGAACTCATTATTAACTGATTTTATGTACTTGTACAGAATCTTCTCAATTAGAATTTTCCTTTTATCCCTAAGAAAGATAGAGAATCAATCACATTGAGTAATGAACCAACATTTGAAAATATTTTGCCTATTCCCTTCAAGCCACTGAAGTAAAATAGAAGTAGCTTTTCATATTTTTGTTTTGTAACAATTCCAGATTTGCCACATGCCTATTCCTTTTCAAGATTAAGAAAACCATCTCTTTCAGAATTATTCACTTAAATTACAAAGAATAATGAGCAGGATAGCAAAAGCCTGTCAGACTTTGTGCTTAACTGAATGTCTTGAAGAATATCGTTTAATTCCCTCATGATTAATCTCATGGTCATTAAGAATGTCTTCCACATCCAGTCTGATGTCCTCTGTGTAATACAGAGTCTTTGTGTCTTCTCATTTTTGTCAAAAATTAGGTTTTCCTATAAAAAGTTACAGTTTTGAGGCTTTTATACAACCTGAATAATAGGGTCGTTCAGTGAAAGAAAATTTCAAATTTCGTTATGAAAACATTTCCTTCAAATACTCTTAATGTCTTTTTCCTTAACTCCTACAATAAAATCTATGAAGTGATATCTTTACTAACTACTTAAAATAATCCCAGTTTATGAATCTATAAAGTGCATGGAATAAAAATTAACAGCATTTTTTTACAGAAATAATAAGTCTTAGCCTACATAGAATAACATGTTCCTATTTATTTAAATAATCTCAAGCTCTGTATGCGGCAGCATCAGTTATCCAGTTATTACAGTTTTGAAATTACTTATGAATTCATTGCATTTTTCATTTTTGTAAATATATCCTAAAGAGTGTTTCAGAACATGGTGTTGCTGATTTATCTACACAATAGTGGCTGCAGCAAAGTTATTTCCAGTTATAGGGTGTATCTGATAGGCTGGAAAATATTTAACCAGTCTATACACTGCAGAATGCATTTAAGATTATGACATCTTTATGTTTCAATATAGTATAAGTGTTCGTATATTGCTGCATAACAATCGCAATTCTATTATGCTTATCTATCTGTTCAAGACCTGTAATGGACAATTCTGCTAAATAGGAGTTCCCTGTGGAATTATGAGCCAGAAAAGCACTAGGTAAATCTTTCAAAAGACAAAGGAGTGAAATACTTTATATCTATGAATATCTTGCACACTTTTTGCAAAACTCTTTGGAAAAATTTAGTGCTATACATTTTTTCAACATTGAAGATAAGGGCCATAAAAGTAGTTACAGGTGAAATTGCAATTTCCGGTAATTGATTCTGAAGACTTCAGTATATTTCTCCAAAATCCCACTAATAATATTTAGCCAGCCATTCAAAATGGAGTACCTCAATTTGCATGAGAAACCTCTGGAAAATATAGGACAGGGACTTATATTACATAACAAGGCCTCTAAAAAGACAAGGTTTGGCTCATGAATTTGACTAACTCATATTAAGGAAATAGATGCAAAAAAAGACATTTTTAGCATGGAAATTTATGTTGTGTATATATTCAATGAAAGCAGACATCTTGTCCTGTTTATGCATATTGGACATAAACAATTATTTATCATTGCTTTAGGTATCAAAGAGAAACACTGAACACACAAAGCAGTCAGTCAGGAATTTTCAGCATTTACAAGCTTCTTATTTGTATACAGATAAAAGGCACCTGCAGCTGTATTTCATTGGAATAAAAAATGACCTTCAGTGACCAATCAGGCTAATGAAAGAAAAGTTTTTCCCAAAGGGCACAGCACTACCCAAATTTCCCTCCAGAGGAAGTCAGGCTGGATTCAGGTAATAAAAATGTATTGAGCCTTCTTCAGACTTTCTCTGTTAATTACAGTGCATTGTGTATGCTGCATCTGTGCTCGTGTACAATAGGATGCAAATAAAAATAAATTGCAAGACTATTTTTAAAAGGTAAACAAAACATGCAAAGCTCACCAAATTGAATATAGCACTAAGCCCGTGTGATAAACACAAAGTCTGGGAAAATACTGGTGATGGTAGTTAAACAGGAACCCTATTGGATGAAAGTAAGAAAAGGGTGCTTTTTGAAGGCAATTTTGCTGACCTGTCTGTATTAATTATAGGTAATTTTTCTCCAGCCTATTTTGCTTGGAACTAATTGTGCAGACACCCTTTGCCATGGACAGCATACCACAATAAATAGGCACAATCAATGGTACCTTATGCCTACAATAGTCCATGGAGATCGCCAATACATTTTCTATCCTCCCACCTGATTAAAATATAAGATGGTGTCATTTTCTTGTATTTGGATCTGTGAGTTGTAGAAATTTGATATTTATTGTAGCAATATCAAGTCTTGTGTCAGGCCCATCAGATTTTTGTGGACAATAAAATACCATAAAGTCGTGTCATATTGTCTGCGTCTCAAAAACATCTCAAAGAAAACAATTATGTAGTGCTCAAAGTTTGTATTTTTTGTGATGGTGCTAAAAGCTGCTTGATATCAGAGTAGTCCTATTGAGACAGATTGTTCAGGAGATGCAATCAGAGATACCTGATTAATACATCTATCCAAAGTACTTATATAACTCCTGTTCTCAAAGTACTAAATACCACATGATCTTGTTTAACTTCAGAAGATCTCTGAAAAGTAGAGATTAACTCTTCATCTGTATTTTCATAAAATTCAGATGCAGGTAAGCTAAACATGGGTGATCCAAGAAGTGGCCAACAAAGCAGAGACTGGGACAACTCTACAAATTCACCTCTCTCTTGGACTCTTCTCATTTCTCTAACTGAGAAGATTATCTATGCAATGTTGTTCTATGCAACATATTTCTCCATCTGCTCTAAGAGCTGCCACATAGAGAAGAAACTCAGGAGATTATGGAAATCTGAAGGGAAATGAGAAACATAATCAACAGATCTGCCAGGAACAGGAAAGAAGGCAGAAGAAACTCAGCTCATAGAGTGCTGTTTCTTATATTTCCGTAGCTGATTTCATACTGTGCATTATGGTCAATAGGAATAAACACAAGTATTCCAAATGGATGTCAAAGAACACAGGGATATTTTGTGAAAAATGGTAGCAGCGAAGAGCCTCTTTTCCACTGAAATGTATTGAAAATGTGCAGTGTGTCAGACTATTTGCTGTCTTAGTCTAAATTGCTCAATATATAGTTCTCTCTTTTTCTTTTGTCTCATTTCACAAAAGAAATCAAACAAAGAAGTTGGCTTGGCTTTTCCTATTGCTCCATTTTCTCTTGTTCTGTAAAGAATCACTGCCTTTCTATTTCCAAAGCCTCCCTGATGGATAGTTCAAGGAAAGGTCCGGAAGCAGACTAAACAGAGTTGCTTTGATTGATGACACAGAAGCCAAAAAGCTCCAAAACAACTTGCTGCTAGCAAAAATAGAGAAAGGTTTTACTGGCTTCATTAATACAGATTAGCCTTTTTATTTTTAAACCCACAAAAAGCCTGCTAACAGAAATACAGCCCCTCAGGGCAGGGTGTTAGAAAAAACACAGTCCTCTGGTCACTCTGTTTCCTCCCATACACAGGTCAGACACACTGTGAGACATTGTAAATTTAAGTCTCGTACAGGCAACATCGTGGATCCTACAATTACCACAACAGTGTTAAAGACACCTGCTCCAAGAATTATGCTCTGCACCAGAACCAGGCAGTGACATGACTTCAGCTCTCCCCCAGCTGGAACTGTCCAGAGTGACCTTCCATATAATTTACCCACATCTTTTCTGAGTCTCATGTAGCATCTAACACCCCTTATGAATCATCATTACCTTTTCATTTTGGTTTTTTTTTTTTTTTTAGTTCAAAGTGCCTGCAATAATGCCATTAATCATTACACCTATTCATCTTCAAATTAGTTTTCAGTTATTGCAGGGAATTGATATAAATTAATCTAACCCAAAAGGCTTGAGTCAAACATCATGGCTTCACTGGTTTAATGGTAATTCTGCTTGCTGTGCACTGTGCCTCTTTCAGCTGCTGTCAGTGCACACCTCCAGCCTGAGCACAAGGAGAGAAGTGCTTCTCTGAGAGGTCCTGTTAAAGGGGCCTCATCTGTACAGCTCTTCCAAAAATCTCTTCTGCACTGCCGCACAAGAAACTCTGGTGAACCATGACATTGCAGTAAGAACTCCATACCTCACATTCCAGATGTATGGGGCACTGGTTGGTAAGGGGTGTCTTGCCAAGGTAAAAGAAAAGGAAGGCTCCTTTAATTGAGCACTAAGAAAACTGGAATATCACACACCAGCCTTTCTAGGACCTTTACCCACTTCATCCTTCCCCAGGAAGCCAGTACATACACAAATAGGTAGTCAACAGGTTTTTTTTAATTTCCTGTATGCAATAAATTTGTCCCTCACCACTTCTTTTCACTAGAGGAGAGTTACTGAACTAGTCAGTCTGTCACTTCGTTAGACTGCCACTAAGAGGGCAGACATAGCTTTATAAAACAAAGTCTAGTACAACTAATTATTTCTTTTAGTTGAGTTTAGTTTGTTCTGTGAGGAGATCTGGGCACAGTTCTATACTGAGCTGCATCAATAGATTTTTTTGGGTCTTTAATTGTGTCATGCTATCTTTTCCTGGGTATTTTGCTTCTGGCATTGTGGACAGCATCATGTACTTCATATTCATTTAGTAATAAACACAAGCAAAACCTACATAAGACCTATGAAAGAGCTCTATGTACAGCCAGACATTATTCTTCCCTTCTCAGCAATCTATATAACTCACCAATTTGAAATACCTAATCTGGAACCCACTGAGTGTAACCAATACCAATAAGATAATTTTACTGTCTCCCCTTTAGATTGCAATTTATTTTGGTAAAATCTTACTTGATTTTTTAAATTTAAGACAGCTTCATTTTCTTTATTTACATTATTAAGGGCTTTTGACAGTAACAGAGCATTTAAATTTTTAGACCTGTGACATCCTTACTCTGTTTCTAATTAAGCCTCAATTATGAGGCATGACTCCCTGAACATGTTTAAGTCCCTTCCCAAATGCATAACTTTGGATTTACAGTCACCTTTAGTATTACTAAAGGTAATTAGTTTAAGATCAATATTATAGTTGAAGGAAACACACTGAAAATAATTGTATTCAATAACTTCCATACAACCAGGGTAACTATTTTGGGCTGAAGTGGGCTATTTGGAATACTCACTGTGGCTGTATTGTACTAGTCAGAGATGTCCTTTGACATTCATTTGCTCCAAATACTTCCTTGTGTCTATTCTGGGGTTTGATAACAGACATATTCTCCCTCCTGGCTTATGATATAGAAAATATTGGACAGGCACTTAACAGTACAAATATAGTCTCCAATCTGACCGTGGACAATCGGGGTGCAGGCTCTGCTACAAAGCCTCTACTGTACCATAAAACTCATACCGTGTGCCAAAGCAGCTAATGCTGACAGAGCCTTTCCACAGTCCTAACTGCTCCTGGAGGAGTATCCCAGGGGAATGCATTGCCATCTAAGTAGGCCAGTATAAAAGCACAGGATGTGCACCAAAGAAAGTCATGTTACTGTTTGTAGCTGCTTAGCTGAACCTAGACCCATAATTTACTAATCTCTGGTGGTATTTATTCCCCTCTCCTTTTTTTACCCTCTATAGTCCTAATACCTCAGACAGTGAGCAGTGAAATACTGGATATAATTAGATTTTTTTTTTTAATGGAATCCAAATTTGTTAGGCTGGGTGTACATAATTACTACAGCCACCTCTGAGTTTATGACTCTGAAGCAGCAAGAGGAATGATGACCCCATTGCAGTGTGCACACCATGCATTGCACAAGCACTTAGTGTACAGAAAATTTAGAGTCCAAGTAAACACAGTGGCAGAAGGTAGGAAAACTAAAAGCAGCCTGATCAGAGCCTTGACCCAGCTAGGAAAAGAATTTGGATGTACAACTCCTAAACCTTTAAACAACAGCTGTCACTCTCATTTTATCTCAGTATTGAGAATTTAACAGTCCTAAAGAGTTTATTTTTTTTTCCTGAGCTGCTAATTTTCACTGGTACCTCCTACCTACAAAAAGAAACCCATAATGTCATACCTGATGGGAAAAAAATATTTTTGCAAAATTGTCTCTCTGAAGATGTGGCAAAAGGAATAAACCACCAAAATTAAGTTCTGTGAGCACTGGGGGAATGGGCAAAAGGAATGTCTGCAGAGTAATGATGTGGGTAGCTTCACACAATTACTTTCAGTGCTATTGATTCTGATGTATCCATTGTATCAGGATCACTAAAAAGCAGTGATATTGCTTTGTTTTCATTCTCTTTCTTAATAGCAAAGAATATAAACTTAATTTCAATATCTATATGCTTCCTGAGCCAAGTATGTGGTGTTCAGCTTGTCAGCAACTGTGACATGCTCTTGCACACCAATTTACACTATCATTTCCAAAGGCTGCCTTTTCTGTTCTTGTCATACATGCACAACTCAAAATAGCTTGTGAGAAACATTATGTTCATTTGTGCTACTCACCAGGAAAGGACAGAAAATTTTAGTAAGGATTATAAATTAACACCACTGTGGTTATCAGAAACCTTTATATGCTACTAGAATCTTAAACATGTGGTTTAGCTCTCACTGAAGTCAAATGGAAAACTAAGAATCAAACAGCCTCAGAGAGAAGTTTCATGTTTTCTTGGCTATTGGTTGGAAATTAGGATAGCTATTACAGTAGTTATGCAGCTGGAAGTATTTAAAGAAAACAGCAGGAAACACAAAGGATTATTCAGAAGAAGCAATTCTGGATTAACCCTTCCAGTGCATTATAGCTCACTATACTGCTCTTATTCTGACTCAGAAGGTCATAAGAGAGGTCTTTGACTTGAGGGAAGAAAAAATTATACCCTATGTTTTTCATTAGAAGAATATGTTTCATACAACTTCCATGTCGCAGAGAACTAGACAGCAAGGATAAACAGTAACAATAGCCACATGAAAATCCATATATCTTCCTTTTACCCTCTGCCTATTTGGAAAATTATCTGCTGCCTTAAGGTGTGTTACTCCCAGAACTATTACCAAGAATGTGGTACAACCTACTTCAGGCACAAAGTAGTGAAACAGCAATAACATGCAAATTACTTCAGCAAAGGGTCTATCAACCAAGGAAGTCCCACTTGAGCACTGAAAATAGGGGTTTAATTGTAACATAAGTGTTTCTGCTCTGCAGAGAGAGAAATTCCTCCCAAAGAGAGCCACAGAGCTGCACCAATAAATGCACATCAAAATGAGTCAAGCAAAAGTAAATATTTATATTAAGCTGTGCTTCACTTTTTCTGTGTTTTTCAGTACAATGGGGAAATATTGCATGACAAACTGTGGTAACTGGTTCCTAGAACAACTCTAAAGAACACTTATTTTTTGCAAGACCTGGAAAATGGGTTTAACTTGAGCAAACTTGCCACTGGACTTTGCAGTCTCTGCTTTATCACATATAAGTTTCTGTTTTATCACATATAACTTTTTAAAAACATTTTTACTTGTAATGTGGAATATTTACACACATCCCCTTTTGTACTGCTTTTCTGAGTCACACCCGGAGTGTGTATAAAACTCTCATGATCTTCCTTCTATAGTCTATTGTCCTTATAAGTCTACTAGGCAAAAAAGGAAGCTTCATGAACAAACTCTGTCCTTCTGCACAGAGATTTATTCCAATCATTTTAGAGTAAGTGAGACTGAATGGAAGCTGAGATTTTTGCCCCACCCTTGGGTTTATCACAAGGAAAATAGTTTATATGGCATTTTGAATATTTTTCCCCAACATCTGGACAAAAAGGTCCAAAATATATCTTTTTCCAAATTGTAATTAACATTACACAAGACAGCAATATTTATTTATTTTTATAGTTTTAAGTTCTCTGCTGGAACAGTTTCCTCTGACAAAATTTCATCATTTCCTCATTGAATTTTTATGGCTGCAGTGAACAGTGCCAAAGGCTTTACCCAATGTAACCTCATAAGCATCTTTCCACTCACAGTTTCTCAGCACTGAGATTATGAATAGAGTTTTCAAAGCACTTAAATTACTTAGTATTTTACATACATTCTCTAAAAAAAAAAAAAAAAGAGGTGGGCATATAGAAAGCTCCAGGAAAGCCAATAGTATGCTTAAATCTCACAATAGTGAGGAGTGAGGCAGCTTTCCACCAGCCAGCTCCAGATCTAACAGCAAATTTAACCACAGCAATATGAAGTGCAGTTTGGCAAAGAAGCCTAGAAAAGTTTTGAGCTGTGATTAAATTTTTATTCATACATGGGCTGTCCCTTAACTGCTGCTATAAATTACAAGCATCATGCATTGGAATGGGGGGGTGCATTCTTCTGGCAATGACCTGCACTGTGCTCTCCCAGTCCTAAGTCACAATTTTCCAGGACATAAATACTAAATATTTTTGCTGAGAGCAATTTCACTAAAGAATGGGGCAGTGGAAAGGGTGGCTCACTTATAGAATATTCAGTCCATCAGGACACTTTTTAATATTTTATTTTATTGGGAAAAAAACAAACCTATAATTGAAAAACTGCAAGGGGCATAGACATACAACAGCATTACTATGCTGGAAGAGGCTTGAAGATAAAATATTTTGTCTTGCTGTCTGTCCCTGGTGGGCAAGGACATGTACACAGTCACTGTGACACAACAGATATGGTGAACTCACAGTAATTGACTGTCAGAGCTATCCACCCCCAGTACTCCTCTGCAACTGCAACTTTCCTATCCCCTGTACATACTCTTATGTGTGTGCTCAATAACTTCTTTTTATCCTTAGAGGGATGAGAAAGACAACTCAAACATAATATGGCTTAATACAAAATGCAATATCTTCTTAACCAAAGCCTCAAAAAAAAAAAAAAAAAGAAAAAAAAGTAACCTGTGTTAAACATAGTAGAGCTTCAAAGCCCTAGTTCATGAACAAAGTGCTAGAGTCCCTACAAACAAAAGAGGATCACCTGTGCCCTAGGGTATTTTTGGAAGAGACTGAGGAAAGGAAAAAGAATCAAAGATATTTGAAGTTTGCCAAGCCATGCTTCGTGTTCACAGCAGTCAAAGGTACATTTCAGCTCTCCAATATCCTGCCTCAGGACTCGATAATTAATAAACTGATAATTAATAGGTCTGATCTCAGCACAGAAGTCAGCATAAATTTCTAGGTAGAAAATCCTGTCAGGTAAAGACAGAATTCATCCTCTCCCTCAAGCAGACACAGCTTAGTACTTGCTTTGGTAATGCACCAGAATATTTATGAACACCATGTTCATATACTTTGTCAGACAGGTAATTTGACCTTCCTTGGGCTCCTCACAGTATCTCACCTCTCTCCAGCAGGCTCATCTCCAGCAATGTTACACTGGAACGCTGGTGTTTTGTATGTGGCATCTATTATGCAGAATACCTTCTATCAGTTCACTTCCTCACTCCAGACTGCCTTCCTCTTGTTGCCAGCCTTTGTGCTTCTCTATTTCTAACAATATTCTCTGCCTGAGGCCATCCAAACTATCAACCTCTTTTTTTTTTATTTCATTTTTTTAAAAATCACTTCTGTTCCTAACAGTCCTTAGTCTCTACCCTCTCCATCTCAAATACCTGTCTGCTCCAGGCACACTTCTCCTGTCACAGTGTCTCTCCATCCCTGGATCTTTCATTAATCTGATTCCAACCACATTCATCCAGTGACATTGCTTCCAGCAGAATTGTCACCCTCCTTGAGATGGGCACACAAAGCAGCAACAGTGGCCACTATGAAGAAACCTGGATCCAAATGAGGGTGTAACAATGAAAGACAGAGGATAAAATCTCCAGTCATGAGTTGGTTAATGCTGGGCAGACAGTACCTCCAGCAGAAAACAAATATCTGTTTCTTTTTTATTTTCTTTACAGTTTGGCATGGCTTTACAGAGCTTGTCATGTCAACAAAATATTTAATTTGAATTTTATCAAGCACCAGAGGCTGACAAAATTAAATCTAATTAGCAAACCTCTCTGCTCCTTAGCATCCAGTCCAGAAAGATTTTACCTTCTAATCTTGCACTTACTATAGGAATTAAATCTATTTCAGCCATTACAGCTTTTATAATACCCTTAAATATTTTCAGAAATTGGATTGTCACAGCTTGAAGTATATTTTCAAAAAGCACCCACCCAAAAATTACTGCAGATTTTCAGAGATCTACATTATACTCCCAAAAAAAAAAAAAAAAAAAAAAGATAAGGACATATATGGCTTCACAGAACATCAAGCCTTAGACTTCCTTGGGAAGCAGTACAGATATCAGTGCACCCAACAGAGCTGGATCATGCTGTGAGGGACTGGGAAACAGCTCTGCAGATCCTGGCACTGATGTTTACTTGCCTACAGTGAGCTTAAATACCACTGCTTGATATTGACAAAAACTCAAGTCACAACAGTCATGGAGCCAACAGCTGGAAGCAAAGGAATTTACAAGGAGAGGTTTATATTAAGTATTTATGTATTTGTGTGATATTATAAACATTCATACATATTTATTTAAAATGGACCAGGGATTTAAATTCATCTCTTCTTCATGGACAGAATCTGCAAATGTAAGATAGAAAATCAGGTATCCACCATTTGTATTTTTTCACAAAAATAGTCTTGTTGGAGCTATGTAATTTTCATCAGCCATAATTAGATCGAAGGTAAGTAACTCAACTTTGCTCCTTCTGATAAAAGAAGAAGCCACAATTAAAGCAACTTGTTGGCAAAATATATTCAATACTGTTACTAGTCTAAGCACATCTACTTAATAACCAGTTGACTTAGTGGATTTTTAAAATTAAATATTAAAATTACTTTAATGCCTCTGGAATATGAGAACCAAAACCACCATATGAATTAGATCAAGACCACATATTTTTGTGGACAAAGAAACGGTTACAAATTTAATAAAAATCAAAATGAAAAACAGAAACACATTTCACTGAGTGAATAAATTCCTTAATTGCCTGTATTAAAGAATTGAAACAGGCATTTTTAAAATCACATATAGGAGGTTTAGAATTTTTTTTTATATAGCACTGACCATGAACTCATATAGAAAACACAAAAGTCAGTTCTTGCACTAAATATATTGCAGAAGATAAAACCTTTACCTCTGTAACCGAATGCACATGGCACAATTCTTCTTTCAGAACTGAAATAGAACTGAAATAGAACTAGGATACTGAGAATTAACAGCATCTTTAATTCAGCCAGGAAATCCATAGTAGTCTTTTACTGACATTTGTTCGGTTGTGTAAAAATCTCAAAATTATTTTCAATAATTGGTCAAAAGGAAATTAAAATTGCTTTATAGAATATACACCCACAATAAATTAAAACATTTTCCTAATATTTTAACATAAATGAAACATCTGTACAATCCTTTTACTCAATCATGTTATAGTTTTTGTCCTAAGACTGTAACAATAAATTATAATTCAGGCATATTATTGCTTTAAGTGCAAGAAAATTTTAACCTTCATTTATTAAATACATCAATTTCTAGCAATAAGTTTTTGTTCTCTTCCTGTACGATGGTAAAATTGCAAAGCAAAAAAATTTAAAAGCCAAGAAACCTGAACTGATATTTACTCTTGTTCTTCCCCAGAGAAGCTTTTTTTAATTTTTTTGTTAGTAGGCACTTAAAAAGATTTTAGGAGGGGGCAGAATTTGCATAGTGAATATAAAATTTCCATAATTCTGAGAGTCATTTTGTTGTTCTTAATTTACCTTTCACAGCACACTCAAAAATAACCTGTGGATATTCAAGGCTATGTGAGGTGCAGACCGAAAAACACTTCTGAATATAGAGCAGAAGGAATTAAAATAATTTAATGTTTAGTGTCATCACTGTGGCCAGATTAAAAGGAAGAAATTTACATAAATATGCCTTCAAATCTACAAGTATCAGGGGAAATAAAGGCTTTTTTTTTCAATTAATAAAATGTTCATTTCTATTCACAAATGATCTATCAAGACCAGCTGCCCTTTTGCCTCGGGAGCTAAATCCAGTTCAGCAATAACTACATCAAGAAAGACTTCCTAATTAAACAGTTACATTAAAAAAAAAAAAAAAGAAAAAAAAGATAATGGGATCTGCTCTAGCTTTTCTAATTGTAAAGTTTCAAGCCTGACCACTGCATTTGACTTGAAATTGAGCCTCCAGTAATCAAGGCCAGGGCTGCAATCCCTAATCCAGTTTGAAGATTATTCCCATGGGATGCAAATGTCCACATGTGGGTGGCTGCCTGTGTCCTAAACATGCATTCAAATAGGATCTGGTCTCATGACACTCTCATACCATTCGGAACAGATTTAGGGGGCACCTTGCAGAGAATTCCCACCCAGTGACTCACTCACAATCTTCACTTTCAGATTCTTTAAAGAATCCTAGTTTCCCTAATAGTCTCTGAAATGCTGCAAGGGCCTTAGGCATATGGAAACTTGATTATCTCATTTTACCTGCAAAATTTTTTTTTCAGTTTCTTCCTGGCACAGCACTTTTAGTAGATCTTTTCCCCTTCTTCATAACCCAGCAAAACAAGCCTTGGTACTATGACACCAGAAGAGGGAAAACAAGGCCAGGGACTGAAATTCATTACCATAAATTACAATATTCTTCCTTCCCTTGAGGTCTCACTTAAGAAAAGAAAAAGTATGAAAAAAAAAGAGTGAAAAAGTATTAGTAGTAATATTTAAAGTTCAACTTCATTTTTGGTCTCGCTCTTCTATTCCCAGGTTTGTCACAGATTTTTAAGAGAACCTGTCAGCTAATATTCCTAAGAATGTTTTATAAACATTTATATTTATCTAATTCCCTCCCTATTCTTACCTCTTCCAACACAGCTAGAATAGTACATGTCCTCCTTCATAAGTAATTTCTTCTTGTTTTACAAAATATACTTAAAACTTATCTGGAAAAGAAATACAATGGAGCAAATAGATAAAATAATTACAAACCTAATTATGGTCCATTATACACAGTGGTGTCAACCTCACAGGCTTTATTCACTGGCCAACCACACTGAAGTTAAGAGGGAGAATTGACAGAAAGCATAAAGATTGCTTGCCTGGATCTTTCTGAGAGGCACTATAGCCCTGGCTGTGTTCTAGAGCAAGTGCTACAAAGGGGAAATTTCATCATGAGACAATGAGTTCGAAAGTTCTCCTGAGATTTTTTTTCACATTTTTCTTCTTCACCTCTTCTACCTTCTATTTGTCTCTTGTCTGGCCTTTTTTTGTGTCTTCTCTTTCAGTTTGTCATCAACAACTTCCCCTTACTAATATTTTCTTCAGGTCTATAGCTTGAACATCACCAAGTCAGGCTTTTTCCTTACGCTCTCACATCCAGAGAGATACCTTACTGCCAAACACCCCCAAGAGAATGGGTCTTTTTTCCCCTCTTTCCACATTTAAGCTCTGCTATCATAGCTGAAACATCTGTTTCTCTTCAAAATTTCTCTGTCCCAACTTGTTCAAAATGATGCCCAAAACATCACTGCTTTGATAGGCCTTGAAACTGACCCTCTGCCATTCTGGTTGAGGAATAGGGAATATTTGTAATTGGAAGAATCTCACCAGCTATGCCAATTCTGCATGGCCCAGGAGATCCAGAGTCTAAATGCATGTCTTGCATAAATGTTGACTGGATGTCAAGAAGTAATTTTGGATTATACAAACTGTGATTGCATTACATCATTCTCCTTTTGTATTTTTCCACATGCCTCTCTTCTATTCCACCAAAACTTGTGCACCAATTTCTTCCACAATCTCTTCATGATACTCCCAGGCTTCCCCTTGGATAAGGAGGATGTGTATGTATATACTTCTGAAAACTTTTACCTTCCATGTTTAAAGATGCCTCCTCCAATGTTTGCACAAATATTGATTACTTTTAAACAGCAGTTAATAGCCTGCACCACAACAAATAAATAATGATTACTTTGTTGCTTTTACTGTCTATATACTAGAGCTATCTCTATCTGATCTTTCAACCCTAAATTCACCATGAACAAAGCAGTGACTTTTTTTTTCAGGATCAATTTACTGCAGATTTCTGTTTCTGTAGCTTTGGATTAAAACTTGAAGTCTGTTAACTTTTAAAAATACCCATTTATTTATGCCAAGCTTTAATGATGACATTGGGAGACAGAATATAACCTAAGGAAAGGTATTTTTTAAAACCACAGATAATGGTTAGAACTAAGAAAAGAAAGTAAAAAATATATTTCAAAGGTGTTCCACTGGTTCTACAGAATCTGGTCTGGGAGAGAGGGCCATCACAAAGCATGTGGCCAGGAGTCAGCCAGAAGCCCAGTCCAAACCTGTTCAGTCTGGGGTGGTAATGTTGTTTTTTGTTCTTACAGATACTGAGTTCTGATCATGTAAACAACCCTCATATTTAAAATTGGCTGAAGATATGAATGGGAAGGTCATTTTGGACTCAAGGCTATGTTATTTCTCATCCATTCAAGGGGAATTTTGCCTGCCTGACATCTGCAGGAAAATAGTGGGTTTATTTGGTTTTACTTTTAAGTTAGAGTTATAAAAGCTTTTTTTTTCCTTACGAAAAGCAATATTTTTTTCCTCAGTAATTACTCCTCAGAGCTATTAGATATCTGTAGTAATCATGGTTTGCTTTTGATAATAATTTGACCATTCACAACATACATTATTACTACATTACCATGAAAATGCTGGAAATCTCAATATTTTGTTTATACTTCTAATTCTTAATAGGTTAAGGTAAACAATATAGCTCTATGATTCTGCTAAAAAAAAAAAAAGAGTGTATCAATACATACATAAGGGATATCTACTGTGAATAGACCATAATCCTAAAGAATGCCAGTGATTTCTACAGACCACTTGTACAGATCACTACAAGTCTCACTTGTAGCTTACTCTGCTGGCTCTACTCCAAATAACTTTTCAATATTGCTGATTTTAAAAGCATCTTAACATTTTAAAAGAAAAACAATATTAAAAATAATATTTCCCAATTTCTAAATCTTCAGGTTCCACAATTCCTTTTTCTTGCCTCACCTATTGGCAGGAACAAAGATCTACAAAAGGCAGCATAAACAGAGACAACTTTTATCAAAAAAAGATTGTTCAAGCTATATGAAAGTGCAAGAACTTATCAGTTGTGCCTCCAGTAAATAATGGAATTGCACATATATGATGTGTGATAGGATATAAACAGGGACATAGGAATAACATCAACTTTGCTGATAAGGTGGATACCTTATCAGCAAAGTTGATGTTATTCCTATGTCCCTGTTTAATAACACCATCAGGACTCATTGCAGATCTTTTCCCTGTGTTTCAGTTTTCCAAACATTGAAAAAGTCTGGTGCTTCTACTTGCAAGAACATCTGTTTAATTATCCAGCCATTATGGCAACATCGCTTTTAATTCGCTTTTATTTTTTTGTGCTGTAAGTTTATGTCTAAATACTTGCTGACATCACTCTTAGTCCTTTTCTCACTTCTATTTTTAACATCCCCATTGAATGCAATTAATAAAGCCCATCAACAGCCTGTGTAATTTTTCTGAACAACTATTTAATATTTTTGAGTTTATCTGGGCTTTCCTGCTAATTCACCTTCAGTTTTCAAATTCTAGCAACTACATCATTTTGCTTTATTATATGATTCCTTCTTGAGAAAGCTTTTCATATGTTTGTATTGAAATAATCTACTGGCTTTTCCCATTCATCCAGTTTCACAACGATTTGTGAGATGACACATAACAAAGATTGCTTCAGGGATACTGCCTTTTCATCCTTCTGCTGGTGAGCATCTGTGAGAATAAAGCCCATGTGAGAGCAGCTCATAAACCACAAGCTGTCACATGTCTCTTGTGATCTGTATCTGCTGCAGAGTGCATTGCAGCTTTCTCTGTTTCTTCCTTAACCTGTGCCAGAGAATGCAAAAGTTTTTGTCCATGTTTTTGTTTATATAAGGTGATTTCTTCTCCTCTTGATCCTCAGCAAAAGCCTTCCAGCATCACAGTTTTCTGCTTTTTCAGATTGGACCCAAAAGGCTCAGCTCCTTTCTTATTTTCCACATTTCCACATCAAGTCTTCCCTCTCCTCCCACTCCTGTCACACCATGTAGGGACAATAAGTTCTTTATATCAGAAGCCCATAATTTTGCTGCATCTTAGTTAGCACTCTGCAGAGTGCAGAAGTTGTTTGTAACAGTTAAATACAGACAAGAAAGAAACACCTAAAACTTGAGGTGCTCCTGTGCCGAGACTTCAAAGAACTGAAGTTCCACATAAGAAAGGTAAAACTAACAGGTCCGCCTGTCTCTTAATAGATTTTCTCAAAGCCACTGCTTTCATCAACTCAGCTCAATATGCAAAGATCAGAGCAGGAATTCAGACTCACTCCTGTTACTATTTATATATATGTACAAATATAGACTTCAGATTCATTGTTATAAACATGATCTGTTATTCAGTGCAGGTATAAAATAAACACATTAATATCAATGGATATCAATAGCAACATCTATAAAAAATTCCACAGAGAAAATACATGGATTAGACTATGGATTATGTTTTGCTCTAAAGTGCTCCCTGAGGTCCTTCCCACAATATGCTCAAAGGAATGGATAATTTTCCATTATCCTTCACTTATTTGACACATTTCACTACAGCTCTTCATAATTCAGTGTTCCAGGATTCTCAAAAATTTGATAAGATGCACAATTTTTCACCAGCACTTCTTTATTTTTTTTTTTTCTTCTGAATAGAACCAATATGAGCAGTGCTTGTCATTTGTTATTAATGGAATTCAGTGAAACACAAAAGAACAGGATAACTTTCACCATGTTATCAACTTAAGAAATCTATACACCTGACAGGACTAAATGTCCTGGAAAAAAAAAAGAAAAAAAAATAGGTTTTTGGAGAAGAACTAGTATCACAATGATTCAGGCACATCTCTGGACATACTAACAAACTGGTCAATGAATGACACAATATCATACCGTATAATTTGCAGTGTTAGGGTTCTTAAAACCTTTAATTTTAGGTGAAAGATGTTGAGAGATAGAGGATGCCATTAGAAAAGTTTTATTTTCTTACTTGCTTTGCTGCTTTGCATTCACTGTCATTTCTTTTGCATATGTTTCCTCGAAATTCTGTGAGCTTATCTGCCTTTTTAATACAATTTTAACTGCTTCAGAGAAGGGCACAGGCTGGTTTCTTTTGCAGTTTTGATGAAGGAGAAATGGGAGAAAAAGGTACTGTATCATCATTATACTTGCTCCAAAGAGCCAGAAAATTCCCCTCTGGATATCTGAGACTTGGAAAGTGCAATTCTTCCCAGTCGGGAAGCAGGAAACTTGGCAAGTCCCTTCACTAAGCTGTCCTCAGTATCTGGCCCCTATCTGTGCTCACTGCTCAACTCCTCACCTTTTCTAAAATTGTCCTTATAGGAAAAAAGAATACTCAAAAAGAAACAATTAAGCTCTCACTCTCTGGTACTATAAAAAAAAGCCCCCAGTGAACCACTATGAAAGATTAATATTAATATTTTAATGTGTAATTTCTTATGAAACAGCAGAAAATGTGAAAACAATGACATATTAGCATAATATCAAAATGGTTAAGTCTACTATATTTATGCCCAGGCTCATATTTTTATTTTGTTTTTAATGAACAAAAAGGTGCCTTAGTTCTATATTCACAAGTTTACCAATAAATAGGTAAAGAGATGACAAACCATACATTAGACAAAAATACAAAAATGGCAGAAGGTCCTACTGAGATGTTAAGGAATGCCCAAAGAGCACAGTCTGGGGATATGCAGCCTTGCCATTACTTTAGACACAACTCTTGAAGCCACTTGTTTGTAGCCAAGTATGTGAATACAGGAACAGCTTGATGACATCCAGAACAAAGTCCTCAGGCTGAACTCAGCATAACAAGTGACTACAGGCAAAGTGCTTATCTAGAAACACAATAAAGGCATATATTGGAGATGGGACTAGTTTGATTTCTGAAATACGCTTACTACTACTCCCAGTACTCAGATTTTTTTTCTAATTAAAGCACTATAATATGTTTTGGATTAGCATACATATGCCTCTATTGAACTTTAGCCATGCTAGGGATTTTAATGCACATATAATATATGCAAGGCCTTTCTGTTATATAAAACATGTAACACACATGCTAGAAACTATTTGAAATATATTAGTAAATCCCTTTCTCTCTCCTTGTTTTGTTTCTCCAGTTATCTGGGATAGATCACCTGTTTGAGCTTTTTAGTTTTGGTGTGAATCCCAAAGAAAGGATTACTGTCATATATTCTTTATTGAGGAAAAAATTGGCAGAAAAGGCAGACTTTTATACACTCCTTGGCCAATTCTTGTGGTATTCAGAGTCACTCGGATCATCTGACACAGGTGTCTTTCACACCTTTCTTGCCTGTTTTAAAATGCTGAATAAAGCACAGGCTGGTCCTGACTGATGCAGAATAGAACACCCTAAGCATATACTTCTGTAACACTCAGAGTAAGACACTTAGTCTAACTCTCCCAGTGTACAGCATAGAAACACTCAGACAAGATAAACAACAGTACTCAGGGTCACGTTGAGACCCTCACAGACCCTCCATGAAACAAGGAATTGTCATGCTCTTTTTGCAGTAATCAGGGTTCTTTTCAAACCTCACAGAAATACACTTTCTTGTTCACATACAAAAGACTTTCAACCTGAGCCATGGTTTAAAAAGCTTTTTTCTCCCCCTCATTTTGAGTTGAGTACTTCCATGTGACTGATTTAAGCAGGATTTTCCTGTCCTTCCTCTTTAATGAAAGTATGTAAGCTGTTATACCTCATTGTTCATACAGATTTCTCTTCTCTATTCATTTTTATCCCTGCTATGGGAATGCCACCTGCTCTTCTTCCAGCAGCTGTCTCTTTTTCCAAACCTGCTCATGAGGATACAGCACATCAGGGTGCAGTATTCATGCCATAAGTATGGTTTGAATTACATATCAAAACTCTCATGAGAGAATCACTTGTCAGGAAAACCCTTGTCAAGATGGTCTCACAACTAAACCTTCCCTCTCTTGCTGACTGTCAAGAGGACCACAAATGTCCACGATTCTAAAAAAGTCTACTGATACAAAGATAGACCCAGTTCTGTTGATCAGTGGCAGTACTCACTCATCTCTGGACTTACACGACTTGCCACAAACCAAATGGGGTAAAAGAATATCACAAAATCTTCTTTATGTAACTATGGAAAAGCTCCGCACATGTATCTAAATCTATTCCAGTTGTGCCTGCCCCATCATAAGCTAGCCAAATGCTTGAATAAAAATATTGATTTCAGGTACTATATCAAATTCTTTGACATTGAGTTATTTCATCTAATGGAATTGGCTTGTGCTGTGATTACTACTTGAATTAATAGGAGATTTTGCCATGTAAAATCCAAAAACCAATACAGAAGTGCACCTAATTTCCCAGAGCCCAACAGGACCCAAAAGATACTCCTGCAGGGCTGTGTCACAGAGTCTATCTCTCTGTTTGCACCCACCTGGTGCACCAGAGAGGTGGAGCTTCTTGACCGTGCAGGTGACCCTGCACTGGAACAGATTTCCCAGAGAGGCAGTGGAATCTCCCTCACTGGAGATATTCAAGACCCATCTGAATGTACTCCTGTTCTATGAGCTCTAGGATAATCCTACTTGAGCGGGAAGGTTGAAGCAGGTGCCCCACTGTGGGTCCCTTCCAACCTGACCCATCCTGTGGTTTGGTGTCTAGCAGAGCTGATGGTGTCCACACAGCAACAGCTGCTTTTTATCCACAGGCTGCATGGGTATGGCCATATAGCACTTTTGTAGTTCTGAAGTCACTCCTGGCAGAACTTAGATATTATTGGTTGTACATCTTTAGCCATATCATTGCTCCTGCACGTGCACTCAGACTGGCTAACACTGCATTTCCTTGTGAAGCAAATGGGGCTCAACAGAAGAAATGAAAACAAAATCAAAAAAAATATATTTTTCAAATTTTCAAAGAGCTCTTTTCATGTGAATAGAAATTGAGTGTGTGTGCAGGACTGTCCCATCTACTTTTACTGCAGTGAGGAGGTGAGGAGGACACAGCAATCCCCCACAGCCAGCTGCGTGGGTTTGGGGCCAGTATCCAAACCACACAGCTGGTGGACTTAGAGGAAGCTGTAATGAAGAAAGCAGCCTCAGCAGAGGATATCTCTCTGCAACTTTCTTGGGAGCCAGTTTTAAGTGAAGATTTTCCCACACTCAAACCCTTCCTGAGCTGCGGTGCATCAGGGTCTCAGCTGGGGTGCAAGGTGTCCATCTAAACCCAGTCCTTGACCTATGGACCAGTCCCCCAGCCTGACCACAGGCCTGCCCTGGGCTATGCAAAATGGGCTCTCAGCTGAGCCTGGCAGCCAGCCCCTGGCCGGCAGGGTTGTGCTTGGCTTCCCATTCCCCTCCCTCTGTGGAACAGTCTGCTATGCTGTTCCCAGCAGACCACAGCACAAAGGTACAAAAGAGTGCAGGAGAGGCGATGGGAAATTGCAGGAGCTTTATATTTATTATCACATATTTAAACCAAAAAATTAACAGTATTGGATACGCTGAATATTTTGGTGCTGGCCGAATATGTGTGAGACAACCTCTCTCTCAAATAATAAATGCTGCACGTTGTTATTTACAAGGTCAGAGATTTTTTACACATAGCCCTTGGGTGATAAAATCACCAGTCAATATGCATGTATAATTCTGTGAACATCACTGTAACCCCATATGTTCTCAGGTCTTAAAGGCACCACGTGAATAAGCCCTGGAAGGGCTTGGCTGGTCATAGCCAATTATGACCGAGAAGGTCGTAAATTGACACACAAACTTAGGTCTATTAAAAAGCTATTAAATCATCTGCATCAGCCATTCAGCTGTTCTGAAATTGGACTTGGGCAAACATGTGGTCTGATGCCCAAAGAGTCATCATTCATCTGTCCTTTTCCCACAGAGAGATCCTGATCTGCTCCAGAGGCTCTCCAGAGACAGAGCTCTGTTGTACAGCACACATACAGAGGCTGTATGCAGCCTCTCTCAACGCTGTTTGCAATTGCTCACCCCTCACAACCTTAGTCTGAATCTGCATTTTTCTTCTGCTTGATACAGGAAACATTTACAGGTGACATTTGATGCAAGCTGCCATAATCAAATGCTAACTCCAGCATGGACAGAGTTAGCAATAATCTGGTACAACACACCTGCATTTATAAGGTATTTTGCAACACTTTACCCTTCCAGCACTAGACAGAAAAGTGGAGACAGACCTCCAGGCTAATGAAGTGGAAAGCTGTCCCCTAAATATGAAGTCAAGAGACCAGAGACCTTCCTTGCACCCTTGGCACAAGATTAAGTGGAACAGAGAAAGGCAGTACTGCTAACATGGTAGCAAATTTGGAAGGATGGCCCCAGCTGTGCTCATGCTGCCAGCATTGCAATCACAACTTGATGTCCAAACACTGGACTTGTGCTGCTCTGTGTTGGATTGCCTCATTAAGTGCTGACCTGAACTCTGCCATCCTTTCTCCTGCAAGTCCTTTTGTGAGGACTTTGCTCGGTTCTCAATCATACTGACAGGGTAAAAGTGCCTTCCATTCTCTATAAATTTTTGTACGTAGTGGGTGACTACCTCTGCTTTTTATATTTTAATTGCTTTGTCAAAAAGAGTAATTCAGGGCCTTTTAGAAAATTCCCAGGGTGGTATAACCACAGTTCCATACATGACCTCTTCTCCTCTCAGAGAATTGCAAGAGTGACTTTTATCCTTACAACACTAAAACACTCGTATGCTTCACCTCCTCTTTTCTTATCTCTGGATGATTGCATGGCATTGCTTGTGTTCTATTTCGTCCAAGGAGGAAAAGGAAAGGTCAACATCTCAATCGGTATATCTTAACCTTTTACAGGCATTGCAATTCAAAGCAAAATATGTTTTTAAAATAATATATTCCTGAAAAGGTGAACAAGAGTCAGCTAGTGCATTGATCCTTTTCCTTCCGTTTCAGGGATTTGAATTCAAATTATTCATTCTGCCACCTTGTCTAGATTAGCGAAGCTGAATATGGAAAACTTTAAGAGAGATAATTAACTTTGTACCAAGAGTGGATGAAGCGCATGGTCCCACACTAGACCTTGCCTTCTGCACTAATAATAGTGATTTATCTCTGGTCTTTCATTATTTAAAAATAGTTTGCCACCCAAATGCATGACAATGAATTTGAGTGAAAACTTTGACTCTGTAAGATAGCATGTACAACCAGCACTGCTTCAAGAAAATAAAGTGCAACTTTTTGACAGAGTAATACTTAAAGACTTTGTTCTAGTCATGTGTATTGCAGAGCAGCAGTTGATTCTGTGTAGGATCCTTGTTTCAGTCCATGTTTTTAATTGTGCAAGTGATTTTAGCTTGACAGAAATAATAGCTATTTATATTTATTATATAATAGGCTATTATGAAAGTTTGCTAAAAATCTGATCGTGCCTACCCATATAGGCCCTATCAAAGTGCTTTTCAAGTTTCAGTTTGCTCTTTTTTTTTTCCAAGTCTGAGTAGCAGACCATAGCTAATACCTAAAATTTCTTAAAAGTAGCTTTTGGGTTTATCCTTTGCTTCCTGTGCCATCCAACAAAATCTTCTCCTTATAAAGTTTACTTGCAATGCAACATGTATTTGTGTTGCTGTCCTAGGGCAACTTCATGATGCTTGTATCCCCAGTCATCTGTTCTGTTTATGCTGGACTTTGAGTTCTTCACCTTTAAAACTAGACCTGAGAGCAAAGAGTGGGGAAAAGGAAAAGCAGGGGAATTTTTTTGCAGTTGTATTCAAAAACAGAGATAAGAGCTTTAGCTCTCTCTCTCTCTGTGTTGTCTGCAGCATGGACGGGGAGCTGGAGAGAGCTCTCCTTTGCTTTTAGGTAATTTTTTTAGCTAGCTTAGGCAGGGAAGTTCCACAGACGGTGGCTTCTCTTTTTCTTGGAACGGATCGGCCCCACTCTGGATTGAAAACCCAGGAAAACACCAGGAGCTCACACCTGTGGCCCACCAGAACCTGGGATGTGGCATTTTCCAGAATCAGAGGGACTGATAAGAGACTGAGCAAGCCAAGCTACACCCCACAAAAAGAACACTCTGAATTTGTAACCTCTTCAGAACAGTGAGAGGTTCTATTGCTTAATATTATTTATGTATTCATGTTTGTGAGTACTTTCCTTGTTAAATAAACTGTTTTTTCCCCCCACTTCCCTTGAAGGAGATTTATGTCTCCTCCCAAATCTGTCCCAAACCAGGACAGTTGCTAAGACTGCTAAATTTGCCTTCACAGCGAGCTGGGGAGGAGGGAGGTAAAATCTTGACCTCTGCCTGCAAAATTATCTTGTCTTCCCAGATTAGACCATAAAACTAGACTTCCCATACTGGTTTTAATTAACCAGAGTAATTATAAAAGGCTTATGCAAGCCTGAGCCTAGAACAGTGGGACTAGAGTTTTACTTCATTAGCTTTAGAGGGTCTTTGCCCTTCTATCTTTCAAGCAGGTGTGAAGCAGTGCTGGAGCTTGTTTCAGAAGCCTGCAGTACTTCATGTGAGCCTTTATTGACTCAAAAGTGGCTTTGCAAAATTGCAAGGAAATTTTCCAGTTCAGTGTAGCTGCACCTTTGAAAGGTTTAGCCCTAAGTGTCAAAAATAATATTTATTTTCCTGAACGGTAGTTTTTTTCAATCAGGGGAAATTACCCCCTCTTATGAATAAGAAACAGACTTCATTTCTATCATTTACTCTCCTTCCTTTAGCATCTCTAATTGTGCCATCTCCCAGCAGCACCACAATAATTTCTAAAAGCCCCTTGGGCTTTCCCCTGGATTGGAATTTTAAAATTTGAAAATCTCTTTTGATCCTATATTCTGGTCTGGGACAAGTAAACAACCATCGGTGAGTAAACCTGGTCTGCTGCTAGGAGCCAGTCTGCCAGTCCATAGCTTCCCTGTGTTTCCCACAGATTCCTGCCAGTTTCTATCACCTTATCATCATTGTAATAGATTGGAAGCATTATCTCAGTTGGTGAGAGCACGGTGCTATTAACGCCAGGGTCACACATTCGATCCCCATTTGGGCCATTCACTTAAAGAGGTGGACTTTATGATCCTTATGGGTCCCTTCCAACTCAGACTATTCTGTGATCCTTTGTAATTCCCTGCAGCTTTCCCACCTGTGATCTAATTTCAAGTTGTCTGGACAGAATAATATCAAACAGAAAATTGAGGGACCCTCGATGCTCATTAGGAAATCATGAATATTTCATTTATTCTCCTCAGCATGCCCTTTTCACTTGACTGAAAGTACATTAGAAACTCATGTGAAAACTCACACCATTTCTGCTCCAAGTGCTGCTCAAACCAGCCATATCTTAATCATTGTCATTCCCTTTCTCTTACCACGCTGAAGAAATTAATGGCTTCAAAACCAGTTCATTTAGTTGCCCCAATATGTTTTTGTATTTTGCTTTCCTTTTATCCCCCCCACTCCTGCCTATAATTGACTGGCTTGTGTTCTTGACAGCTAAAGAACAGTTCAGTTCTATTAGGGAAGACCCCTCCTCAAACTCAAACCCCTTGACCCTTAAGTCATTTTTTGTGAAAGCAGATGCCATGAAAGCAATTTGTTTTTGATCTGAGTCCAAGAAATAAATACTCTGTGCTCCATATATACATATTCTGAGCTATACTTAAAATGTCACATAATTTTAACTTTGTATATAACCGGAATGTTTCTCCCTGCAGCTTATACTTTTGCATTATGCATTTATGTAAAATGCATTTAGCCAGGAGTAATCCTTTGAAATTCTCATCTTTATTCCACAGGGAAAATTATGGACTGGCTTCTACTTATATAAATTTAGAAACAGTTGCCTAAGCTATATAATTCCTTAATTTGAATCTAAATTTTACTCCACTTTCTTCCTTTGTTTAAAGTTTGATTGATAGGTTTAAAATCATCCTGTAACTATTGTCTTTGAGTAATACTTTTATTGACTGTATTTCCATTTTGTCTTTTCATAACTTTTTTTTTTTTCTGATTGCACTGTGTGTGTTAATTTTAATTCTGGTTAGTTTTTACAAGATGCTAGAGAATGATTTTTTTTTTTCAGTCTCATTCTCTTCGACGTCAAATGTAACAGTTGCAGTTGTTGCAACAGTTTCTCATTTATGATGACATGTTTTCCTGAATTTAATACTTACTTCATCTTTTCAAATCTTGCAGCATGTACTTTCACACTCCTAGTCCATCTGCATGCTTGACATCTACCTTCCAAATTCATAGGATATTTGGTAAATAATCTCATATTTAAATTCTCAGTCTTTGCAAACACGGCAAAACAAAATGAAAGTGTCATACCTGTACATTATATGTCATATCAGTAAAATACATATTGTTGTATCTGATACTTGATAAAGGGATTTTCTAAATTTTCTGTGCAGCCAAGTTTCAGCAGCTTCACATCTCTTTTGTGGAAGCACATTAAAAAAGTAGCCATGAAGCTATCTCTTCATGATTTCCCATGAGGACTTTTTCAAAAGCAGCCCCAGGTATTCAAGTCAAACTTCAGGGGAACAAGGACTATTGACAGTATCACTGAAAACACTACTTTCAACATATGGTTTGGAAAGAAGAACTAAAAGTTCAGAAAACCCGGGAAGAATTAATATTATTCTATTTTTTCTACATATCATTTCTTTCCACCAGTTCATTTGCATCCACTTATTTTACTCTCTATCCAGCTATCCCCTGCTGTTCATGCACACTGCCTCAATAATACCAGCACCTGCAGTTTAGACAGCTTGTTGATCTAATTTTTCCACAGGCAATTATTGAATTTCATTTTAGAATTGGTCAACACCCACCTATCCTACCACCAAAAATACTTTTGAAGAAATGCTATCCAAATAGAAAGCAGTTAAAAATGTTTTCAGGTGATGCTCTCACACTTTGCATGATTTCAGGGATTTCAAATCCAAAGTGACAGGCACACCACCTTGCCATCACAGACATTAAGAGATATTACCCAGCCAAAATCAGGTTTTTGGAGGTTTTCAGTATCAAGTAGTACTCATGCTAATTTTCATTTCAGTATTACTGATATAAGGAGAAAAGGTTAGTCCTTTAAACTGTACACAAAGCAAATAATATGAGATGGTCTGGTCTTGGTTATAGCAGACATGGATCTGTTCTGCATAAGCTGTAATGAGCAAGTGTTACAGCGAAGGCAGTGCTACTGAGGGTGAATCCAACAAGTGAGAAAATAAATCCATCTTACAAATTCATTGTGGTAGCAATGTCCCACAGTATTATATCTTCAAAATTATAACCTTTTTTACCACCTTCTAGTCCTTCCATTGTAAGTAAGCATGTCCTGCTCAGCTCCCTGTCTCCCCTGGGACTCAGCTCCACACACCCTCCTGCCTTCCATGGCCTCTGGAAGTCAGTTTAAGCAGTGAGAAGGCAACATCAGCTTTTGCTTAATATTTTATCTGCCTTTCAAATATTACTGGGGACTTACCAAGAGTGAAAACTTACAAATATGGAAAAGGGGATGTGGTATGACTTGTTGAACCAAACTATCTAGGATACACAAGGCTTAGGAGAACAGGGCAGAAAAAAAAATAGCAAAGAATATCAAAGTTATTTTAAAAATTCATGGTTCTTCACTTGAAGGTCAGAACAATGAACAAATGCTCTCTAGGGCTACAGAGAGTCCTTAATATTTCTTTCACAGAAAATAGACACAACGATACCTAACAACAGTTATTATGGCTTCAAAAGGTATAGTCCCTGAGGATCTCCTCTTGCTTTCAAAAAAATTAAACGATTTGATTTTCATTCCTGGCATTGTACAGCTCCTCAGTGCAATCTGCTCAGGAGTTGGGGCAGGTGACCTGTTTTATCTGAGTCACCAGCCTAAATCAATTTCAATCCCACTGATATGATTTACTCCAAACTTCTCTTTTCACAGTATAGCTCAACAGCAGGTCTGAATGAAATTCTATTTTATCAAACTGTCCAGGCAATTCAAAGTAAGGAAGCGAGGTTGTATCTAAGAGTCTTAAAATATCCTTCAGGTTCTAAGATCTGTGGTCATGTAGTTCTATGGACTTAATGGTACAGATTTTCTGTAAAGTCATAAAATAAAGTACTTTGTATATAAAGTACAGAAAACCTTCAACAAATTGCATCCCTCTTTATCTTCCATCTGTAAAAGCTAGAATACAATGCTCATTTCCATTTACTAAATGGATATGGCTGTAATTTTTTTAAATGGTACATGGTTTGTTTTTATTTTATCAGTGTGAGAAGTAGGAGTAATTTAATTGACATTAAAACAGCAGTGACTTTCTATCCAGCAAAACAAATTGTGCAGCCGATTCCTTGCATACTGCTTATTAGTTTCCTTGGTAACTTGTAATCATTTGCCTTTCTAAAACAGATGAGATGTCAACAAATATGTACTGTAGTAGTGGTTTGATACATCAAAACCAAAAGTGCTGTAATGACAGCATAATAAATCTTAACATGAAAACTTAATGGCCACATTAGTGACATAATAACCATAGTCTCAGGTTCATGCTGCTCACCATTGCATACTTTTGTTTCATAGCATGGTTGTGACATGGAGTAGTACATGAAGCACCTTCCAGTACATTCTCCAAAATCAACTCCAGACAAAACATTTAAAAGCAATCATTTTATATACTAAAATCCCACAACTAAATGATGTCAGCTCTTCCCAGGGTGATACTATTAATCAGACAAATCTTATTCCAATTCATTTTAGTTGTAGAAGTTATGTCAACAGAGACAAAAATCTTTATATGCTGTCATAGATGAATTCTCAAAGAATGGAAAAAAGTTCTTTGATACCTCTACACATTTCTGACATGGTTTCTTTTCAAGGCAGCAATATTACAGGAGTCCAAAGAAAAAAAAAAAAAAAAACACCTCACCAGAGTTTCTAAGTAGAGAACAGAGATAATAAAAAGAGTGCCTTTATAGTTTGGGAAAAGATAATGTTAAGTGATCTCCAAAATTTCAAAACGGAGTTCCACCAGCTGCTTGAATGATGGGCAGTAACTGATGTTCAGCAGAGGAAAAAAGAATAAAAAAAAATAAAAGCTGTGAAGAAATGGAAGCAAAGGTAAACATGTACCTAGAATCTAGTAAAGCCTTTGACATTATTTCCCACAAAATTCTCCTGAAGAACCTGGTTGCTCAGGCCTTGGAGAGGCATACCCTTTGCTGGGTAAAAAACTGGCTGGCTGAGCTCAGAGTGGTTGTGAATGGAAATACATCAAGTTGGCATTTGGTACAAGTTTCCCTCATTGAGCAGTACTGGGACTTGTTCTGATTATTTTACCAATGCAATGCCTGAATGAGGGGGTTTAGTGCACTGTCAATCAGTTTGTAGGCAATGCCAAGTTGGGCAGGAGTGTTGATCTGCTGGAGGGTAGGAAGGCTGTGCAGAGGGATCTGGACAGGCTGCATCCATGCACCAATTGCATGAAGTTCAGTAATCTGAAGGTCCTGGTCCTGCACTTGGATCACAACAACTCCGGCATCACTTCAGGCTGGAGAAAGAATGACAGGAGAGCTTCTTGGTAGAAAAAGACTGGGGTGGGGAAGTAGTGCACAGTCATCTGAACATGGGCCAGCATGTGTCCAGGTGGCCAAGAAAGCCAGTAACATCCTGGCCTGTATCAGCAGTAGTGTGGCCAGCAGGACCAGGGCAGTGATCATCCCCTTGTCCTTGGCACTGGTGAGGCTGCCTCTCCAATCCTGTGTTCAGTTCTGGTGCCCCCACTACAAGGCACACCCTGAGGTGGTGGAGCGAGTCTAGAGAAGGGCAATGAGCTGGTGGAGGGTCTGGAACACAAGTTTATGGGGAGTGACTGAGGAAATGGGTCGTTTTACCTGAAGAAAAGGAGGATCGTGAAGGAGACCTTTCTCTTTCCAACTACCTGAAAAATGTAGTCAGGATTGGACTCCCAGGCAGCCAGGGACAGGACAAGGGAAAACAGACTCCGCTTGCTCCAGGGTAGGTTTAAATTTTATACTGGGAAAAATTTCTTCACTGAAAGAGTTGTCAGGCTCATACCGGTTGTCTAATGAAGTTCCATTCCTGAAAGCATTCAAAAAATTGTATAGAACTGGCACACAGGGACATGTTTAATGCTGGTCTTGGCAGCGGACGTTCCAATGTTGGAGACTTTAAAAACGCAACTGGACAAAGCCCCAAACAAACTGATCTAATGTTGAAGATAGCCTTACTTTGGGTTGGACTTGATGACCTGCCATAATCCAAACTAAATTAATCTACGGTTCATGGTTGAATATTGGCAACTGCAGCATAGATAGGCCCTTGGCATCTTTAGATTAAGTGGCAGTTGAAGAGGGATTTTAGTTTGCAGCGATTATGTATGTATGGGAGGAAAAGTGCAACTATGTGATGCCTGTTGGGCCCTATGTTGCCTTTTCCAAAACCTTAAGGAATTACCGCAGTTATGCCGCCTTGTACATCTGTGAAAGCCATTGCTGTAGTCTGAGACAGCTGTAATTTAGATGATGAGGAAAAAAAGCAGGTTCTAATCTCTCTAACTGGCTAGCTATTACATATTTATCTCAAAATTACCCTTATACCTTACAAATTGCGCATCACTATTTGGAAGAAAAGAACCATGACTGATTTAGAGATCAGATACATGACTGCATATCCAAATATTTTTCTCTTCCCCAAGATTTCACCAAGTAAGGCAGTGCTGGCATGTTTTTAGTGATGGACTAACTGTAGCTTGCAGAAATGAGTGGAACTAGGCAAACTGCTAGTAACACAGTAAACCAGGGAACATAGAATGAACAGAAGAAAATAAATAATGAGGAAAGGAAGCTAATGAAATACATTAATTCCAGGGAGACCACCACCAATGTCTGATGTGGTTAAGATAGGTTAACATTGGGCAGAAGTACATGCTTTCAAATAAATGGGGAAATAAGAATAGCTTTTCACAGCTATTGGACATGCATTTTCACTAATTTTTCTAATCCATATTAAATCATTTGTCAACTTGCTTATTTGTGTTTTAAATCTTCATGTTGCCAAGAGTTTAGTGATTTGTGAGCCAAGTGGAATAAAAGCAAGAGTTCCCCAATACTTTCTCAGTTCCTGTGCAAACACACAGATGAATTATGTATCTACATGTGCCAGTCCCTCCAGGCTCATTTTTTAACACCCCTGGGAAGAAAATCTGTGATCTCTGACACTCTGGTCACCCCCTCTGCTCTCTAACAGTATTTGTAGAGCAGAACATATAGCACTGTCAAAGTCTCTGAAGATTTAAGTAGCTAGGCCATAATAGTGGGATCTAAGATAAGGAGCTAAATATTTAGGAGGAGATTTGAGCAGAATTTTGGCAACCCTTAAACAAACATTTTTAATTCCCAAAATTCCTTCTCTGTAGCTCAGCAAATGCTTGAATGACACAAGTGCATGCATTGCCTCCTGCAAGATATCTGACCATAACAGGTGTACTGGCAATGTCGATGCATTGTCTTATGCTAATCTATGCCTAATGCTTTTCCAGATTTCAGAATGCTAATTAAAAGAAATAGAAGATCAATAAGATACAAAACATCAGTCAAAGCAGGAAAAAGCTATGTCCTTATCCTGTCTAACTCAGCACCTCCTAACACCAATTTTACAACCTAGTGTCTTTCTTGGGAATCTATAAGCGTACCCTAAACAACATCTTGCTAGCAGCAGAGACACTGCATTTTAGCCCACTTTTCTTTGGGCAAGCTTCTAATAAAACACTGTCTATCCCCCAAAGAAATTTTTCCTCCTACTGGCCTGAATAGTTTCCAGAACAATACCAGCAAAGAAATTTATCCTAAGCAGTGCTGTAGATACTTTAGCTCTGTGATTTTGGGAGAGGACAAAGAAAGACACAAACACAAACCAGGAAAAATTGGCTTAGGAAGATGGTGAGAAGTTTTAGGGCCAGTCAGAAAACTGGGATAAATTCTTCAGTGGACAGGAAGTTATATGATTATGAATGTAAACATTTTCTTTCATGTTACTGATATGGGAAATATTATTTGGGCAATACTACTAAATTGAAGTATTTTCTTATTTAGAATGAGCTGAGCATGCCAGTCAGTGTATCATTTAAGCCCAGTAACTGGTGCTTACTCACCAGCTTCATGACAGACCCATCACTAAATGGAACCTTGGACCAGATCCTATTCTCCGTAGCACTTTCTCAGAGCCCATTTTCAGTAGCAGAACAACCTTGAGAAATTTACCAGCATCAGGAACAGTCAACATACAAAGCTAGATCTGCATGGTGCCTTCACTAGACAAGGATTTCTTCACCATAACCTATCACAAAGTGTAACAGACTGGAACTAGGTGAAGGTAAGAAAACAATGACACCGCAATTCAGCTCTTTTATAGCTACAAGAGGATGTTCATGCTCCCAGAAGCAGTATTGGGACACACGAGTCCCAAAACTTTGGTCACACCAAGATATTTAGGCCAAATAAGGAAGATTCCATCCACCACACCTCACCCAAGCAAACACTGGCACATCCTGGTTCAATAAAATATTATTGAGTTATTATAATTTCTTTCAGAATGACACAAAACTGTCAACAGCTACATAATTTAGAAAATAAGTGATTTTTGTGTGAGGAAATGATTTAATCTTTAGGAGTCTGATGTTAAAGCAGAGAAAAGTGGAAATAGCAGTTCTCAGAAAATTTCACAGTCACTGTCTCTCTGGTAAATCAAGAGATATTCACAGTAGAATATGACCATTTTTAACAGGGTCATCTCTTTGATTATGAATTGAAAATAACACTTTTATTCAAAACTATGTGCCAGATCTCAGCCACCAAAAATTGCTATAGGCCTAGAAAAATGAGGCTATGCTTATTTATAACAGCTAAGCATCTGTCTCTGAACTTTCAAAATGGAACTGTCTCAGCCTCTACAAAAGACTGTGAAAGCCCCCTACAAAAAGTGAAAACTTAGTATTTCTATGCAACAGCAGTGGAAGGAAACACCTGACTTCTCATAAAATTTTAGACAGTTGTTTCTCAAATCAGGAATTTTGTGAGATGCTAACAGATAGGATAAACTCTCATATAGGAGGGACTGAGTGGTGTTGGAAGTAAGGTATACCACTCCTCTCAGAAAACTTTTATAAGTCAAACAGAATTTATACTTAAGATTTACTCCTACTGTTCTCAACGTCTCCATTTGCTTCAGTCTTCTGCTTCTGTATTTTAGCCTGATGATCCCATGCTACAAATACTGGTATTTCACTGGAATCCTGGGTAAGGGGACAAGGACTCAACCACCTTTGCTTTATTATTCTTCGGGACTGTATGTAAAGCTCAGTGTCTCCATTTCCTTTCCCGCCCTTTGATTCCCTTTTTCTCTGTAAGTCCTAGAGTCAAAATAATCTCTTCTAGTCTTTAAAAAGTATGCAGTAACGTTGCCAGGGCCCTATGCGAATCTATGTCCTTCACTTCCCAAGGGTAAGCTGGCTGGGCTGCTTTGACGTATCATGGCCATGTAACATGGGAGCAAACTGCTGGAGAAGAGCTAAGGTGAGAGAAGGAGCTGAGAGAGACACACAAAAACAAACCCTAATTCAAAAACTTTTACATTAACATGCTCGGTATAATAAAAGCTTCACTGCAAAAAAAAAATTCTTCTCTTTTAAGACTGAAGGTAAACTTACTAACAAGGATATTTATGTTTTTTCACACTTATCTTGCATATGGAAGACTCAGTTCCATCACTCCACCACATCCTGGACTTCCTGTTGGTTGTCCCCCACCCTGAACTAAAGAGTAACTTGCTTACACAGGATTAATTTATGACATACAATATTTGCTTAACTTTTAATTTCAGACTTATAGAGCACAGATGTGTACCTCTCATTTATCATCCAATGTTTCCTTTGTGGTGTGTGGGTAAAATAAGCACTTCCAGTGCACAAGTAATCTCATCCTATAGTAGACTTTTCATGGAGAACAGCTCAAAAATCTACCTTTAGTGAAAGGTAGTGATAGAGGTGTACACATTTACACTGCTGCATATAGTAACAAAGGAATTGAGTCACCTCCCAATAAACCAGAGGCTGAAGAAATACTTTAGTGCCTAACAGCTTCACCAAGGCCCTAGCACCAGCTTAGGTCTCCAGAGAGTGTCAGATGGACTTGAATCTCACATTTCATATGGCCAGTCTCTTCCTGTCTTTCTCATGAAAAATTGTGAAAGCTTCTCTAGTTATGTTGGGGTATAATGAAAATTACTTTGAAGACTTGTCTTCTGCCATAAAATGAAATTCTTATTTTATGAGTAAAGAGAACCTTTAGACAACAATAAAGCAAAAATAAATAAGAAACTGCCAGGCTGTAAAATGGCCAATTTGTAAAATGGCCAAATTATTAGCCATGCTCTGAACAGCTCTGTAATAAAGATTTCCATTAACAGATGGCATAATCTATGAAGACTTTGAATTTAACTCTTCTTATACTTAAGATGTTCAAATTAAAGATAAAACAGTAGACTAAATAACTGGAAATCTACAAATGTTGCAGGATTTTTAAAATAAGAAACTAAGTCTAAATTGCATTTAATGTTAATTAAGAACTCAGAAATTAAAATTGGTTTGGCCTCAGTTGTAAGAAAAACAGAAGGCTTCACTTTTTAGCCAAAACAGATTATGTTTTTGTAATGCAGTCACACAAAACTTTTGGTTCTGTAAAATATTTTGAACATGCTTCATTTGGAAGAATATTCTAAATCAACTAAGAAAATATTGAACATATTGCTGAATGTTGGCTCATAGGTTTTGGTTTTTTGGTAGGGAGATTTTTCTTGGTTGTTGTGGTTTTGTTTGGGTGTTTTTTGTTGATTACAAAATATGGGATTGAGCAAAGAGTAAAAATGTATCCGCAGTGTGCTACACCATAACATTTATATCTGTGACTTTTGGGAGAGGAAAGTTTGAAAAAGTTAAGACAGGCAGATGTCAAGTGGCAATTTATTTACTGAATTATTAGCTAAAGCCTGAACTCAATTGTAAGTGTTAAAAATCAGACATCACAGACTAGTGCAGGAACTTAAATAAGATCTGTATTTTGTTGTTGAACATTTGAACTCCACCGCTTAACTGAATGGCATCTTGCCCACCTAGCATAGTCATACAACATGCAGGCACTCCTTCACTGAGGAAGGCAACTCACAGGATTCAGCAACCTCAGCAGAGTCTGAAATGAGTGAAAAGCTAAGAGGCCCTTTATTTTGACTTCACCCCCTCATTCTGTTGCAGGGACTTGGTCACAGGTATCTGTCTCCCTATGGCATGCCCTGCCCTAAATCCCAAGTCAGTTGTTGCCCAAAATAAAAGATAATCAAGTCTTAAGCAGTTGCTAAACTCTGCATATTTTCATGAATTCAGTGAACTAGAGACATACATTTTGCTTTCAGCACTGTTAAATATTTTCACTCATTTGTCTGATTTTTTTACAACCTGAACTATGCTTAGCAACTGATTGTGACAGATATATTTTGACATGACATTGTCTAGGAAAACTATACTGAATCCTATTTCAGCAAGCATATGACAGACTCTTCCAGCTGACATGCAGTGTCCAAAAAGCCACCACCAAACATATGCACTTACACTCAGATTTGAAACAATTTTCTTCTTATTATTATGTGAATACATAGATGAAAAAGACCCTGGGTAAGATTCAGAAATCTTCCTATTACATGTCAACCCTGATATTTCATACATTTCTCTTCCCAACTTATCAAGTCACAAGTAAAGCCACTAACATGTTTTGGAGCAACACACTAAAGTATGCCCTGACAGAAAATGGAACAGACTTGCTGACTAGGACATTGTGCCTGGTTAGCTGCTGCCACAGCAAATGTGGCACAGAAGCCCATTCATAACCAAGACAGAGCCAACCTGAGGATAACCTCAGTCTTTGCATGCTTGACACCTTTTCTGTGTTTTAACCCTTACAAGTATCTTTTAATTTCCAGAGAACTTCCACTGGTGAGTTTATAGATATCAATTCAAATATTTATGCTTGAAGACCTTCCTACCTTGAATAGCTTTCTTCTTTTCCTGATGGCTACCACCATTTCCACCCCATCGTAGAGGGAGCAATAGGAACTCTTTTGTGCTCAGCCTTCCATCCTTATTCTAACCATATAAATTTCATTATATTATTTTCTCATGCCTCATATCTTTTCCAAAAAGATTTAATTACACTTTATTATAAATAAATGAAGTTGTCAAAATACAAAGTTTTTATTCTGTGGTATAATGCAGAGTATACCTCAATTAAAATTTTTGATTTTATTTTTAACAGCTTTGTAACCCATTGCCACAAATGGTAATAACCTGTACATTGTGCTCTTCAACTGTTTAGAGCTCCTGCATTCTTAGAGCTAGTTGTTACTAGTTTCTAAATACATGATTGTGCCTTTCCTTCCTATTCAGTTACAGCTCCTTTCTATTATATCAGTTCCCAAGGTCATTCTATTCTTTCTGGAAAATATAATGGTCCTTTCTCAATTGATGATAGCTCCTAATATGTGTTATCAAAGATTTCAAGAGCACATTTTTTTATCTATGTGCAAAATCACCAGTGAAGCCAGATACAACTAAAAGCTGCCTTCTATTTTCTCTCCCCAGCCCAACAATTCTCCTTATACTATAACCCATACAGACTTCACAGACTTCAGTCAGTTTCTTTCATCATTATTTGAATTATCATACTACCATTTTAATAAATTTTATAGATCACAGTATCAAATACCTAAGTAAATCTGGAGTAATTAATCTACACTTACCTAATGAAGAAATTCCTAAAATTTGGATAATTTTTCCTCACCTAACTTGCCTCCAAGAAGACCCAGCTATCTTCTTAACCCACTGCCTTTTTCCACATGGTTGATAACTCTGACCTTTAAAAGGCCCTCAGGCAGTTATCAGGTGTTTTAAATAGTAAGGTATAATTGCCCCAGTCACCTCCCTCCACTCTTTTTTAAGAGGAGATATTATATTGACTATTTATGAGTCAAAACTACTATTACAAACTACCAGACCATGAAATTTTACTCTTGGACTTATAAAAATGTCATCTAAATTTAAAGTGTTTTGAAGAGTGAATGGATCAGGGCCAGTTTTTGTAAAAGTGTGAGCACTCAGTGGTACTAATGACAGTACATTAGTACCCAGTAACGTAACTGTGCCCTGCATTACTAAATGAAGGGCTTATGCTGGTTATCTGCAAGCACTAGGAAGCATATTTCATTACCCTGCTAAATAACTTGGTCTCATGTTTGAAATCTCTCACTGCAATGTGAGAGATTGTCCACAGCTGGAAGAATATTGTTCAAGAATGCCAACAAATTTCTCCAGTTCTCAGTAGTTGCAGTGTATTTGGCAGGGTTAAACTTGTTCTCACACTTGGGCTCAGAAAGAATCACCCTACACTTAATTTCCAGAATTACCATCTCTGCCACTTGCTGTTGGACTAACTTGGATGTTCTCCTGAAGGTTCTGAGGTTTTTTTATCCAAATTTAAATAGTTTAATGAGTTGGTGCCATTGGGAGATGATCTGCATACTGCTGTGGATTAAATATCTATTGTATAGGATAATGATCCATTGCATCCTGTCTCAAAGAAGAGTTTCTGAAGTATTTACTGGCACTGTGAAGTTCCTGACAGTCAGGTGGAACATGGGTATCAATAAAACATGAAAAGCTAATTTACTTTTTTCCCCCTGCTTTTCACAGCTGTATAAGGAGGTGATAAAAGCTCTAAGTTTTATTCCAGGAATTCACTTGACATGAAAAATACCCGTGGAGAACAGAGAACCTTACAGTTAGGGAGAAGGCTTAATTATAGCACTGCCAACAAAATTGGCTTCAGTGCTCACCATTTAGTGCAGCCAATACTGTAATGAGGGGCTTAATGCAGGACTCCAGACACATGGTTTGATTATGGCACTGAAGGGGATAAAGGGGTATTGTATTATAACCAATATTACACAGAATATTATTAACTATTAACCCATAAGTGGGTGTTTTAGTTTTTATTTTCCTCTTAAATGCTCCTTGCGGTGTCCCATGCTGCTGAGGAAGTCACAAAATGTGATTTAACAGAACAACTGGAGGGAAGTAAATCTGTGTGTATGCAGAGAGGCAATACATGTGCAGGCATTTGTTGACTACATGGTGGCTTTAGTGTGAATCATTGGATGAAGAGCTACAGCTGTTTCCATCTCCTTTCTAAAACTATGAGAACAGTAGAAGAAGACAGAAACAGGCATTTTCTCTTTGATTGACTTGTAGATTGCAGCAAACTGGTACGACTTGAGCAACTGCAGGAAGAAAAAAAAAAAGTGACCCAACTGGAGGCTTCTTACAATTTCATTTTTAATACCTGGGTTCTCCTGGGTACCAAAACCAACATGAATAGTTTTACTCCAATCAGATTCAGGCAGCAGTTTGACTGGCAATAATATCATGGCAAGTCTACATTGAAAATATGTCTGAAGGAAAGATTACACCTTTGGGCAGGTGGAGGGGGGGATCATCTCCCACATTGAGGCATTGATTAAAAATCCTCAAATCAAGACTTTTTCCAGATTTACATCTTCTGTGTTACAAAAAGAACAATTACCACATTAAGAACCTCTGCCCCTCCCCATCAAGCCACCAGGCAGTTTTGAGAGGGTTCAAACAGGCTGTTACAAAGGCATAGCTTTGCCTATATTCTCTCATCTTCCACTCTGTTGTGCCCCAAACTAATGTCTGCATTGACAGATTGTGTTTTGAACTGACAGTTTTCACCAGATAAATGTCTCAATGAGAACAATTCCCATGGTAAATGCCAGCCATGAGCCACTATGAGAGGAAGGGCTGACATTGCTAACAGAGGCTGCAGGCATTTGTAGTAAGAAAATGGTTTGTAGGTTTTATCCCTTTTTATATTGTTTTTGCCCTCAGAAATACATAGATGTTTTTACTAACATAAGAAGTAACATTTAAATTTGATTAAACCTTTGAAGGGTCCCAAAAGATGAATATTTCAGCAAAGTATGAAAGGATTAAGAGCTGTCTGTGTCATAAGATTCTAGATTAGGTAAAGAACACTATAGTATAGATGCACTCTCTTCACAATATTTTACCATTACTGTGGCTCTGCTGCTTTAAATTCTTTATTCAATTTATTGACGATGATCAAATGGCCCAACAGGGGCATTAATGATTACATACTTCTTAAATGTATATTCAATTTTATGGATTCTGTTCATTCATAGGAGAGACAAGACAATGAATAAAGAAACATAGAAGAAAAATCGAATTGTAATAAAAAAAAAAAAAAAAGTATGGACATCCTTTCTGGAGACCCAGGTGTTGACAAAATGCAGTGATATCTTGGCTGGTATGAACACACCTGAAGACATGGAGTCCCAAGGAAAATTATTGTGTCCTTCAAGTGAGTGTCCAATACCTATGAAATGAATATTATTAACTATGCTTGTTTCTAATCATGGGTGTCAAACCCTTGATTTCTGCTGTGAACAGGAAAAATGTCAGTGTATGGACAGAGTGCCTAGTGTGAAGACCATTGCTACAATGTCACTGTGGTATCTAATCCAAAGAATGTCTTCTGAGTTCCTTCTCATCAAACTTATTTTAAAGTTAAGATCGCATGATCTTCAAAGTCCCTACATTTTTATCTAGGAACTCTTCAATGACCCAGCTTGTTCATACCCCAGAAGTTCCATTTAAGAGCATTGCACAAGGAAAAAGGGTCAAATCAGTCCACCACTTTCTTTACATTGACTCTTTCAGTTCAGCTTATTTCTCCACCCAAGCATCATCCCAGCATGAAGCTGACCACATGAACCACTCAGCCACTAATCATGTTTCATGCTCAGCCAAGTTTCTTTATCAAATTATCAATACAGAATCAGAGATGAATGACACCTAATTGCAGTACACAGCATGACTGCAAAAGGCCTTGTCCACTAAGAGCAAAAAATTGCCTCTATTGAAATCAAAGATTTTTGCAACTGCTATCAGAAGTCCCAAAGTTAAGAGCATTATGGTTTTCATACCATAGTTAATTTCGGTCTGGAGCACAGGCTCTTTCTGCTGCTGACATTTCAGATGTAATAATCATCTTTCAGATAGTTACATTTACTCCAAAATGGTCCTGAATTTTAATAAACCTGTAGAAGTGAGAGGCCATAAAACTCTCGTCCTTGGCTAAACTCTTCACTATGTGTTTGAGATTTCAACTAGTTTAAGATAGGATTTATCAGTATTACTGTTTCTTTTAGTCATGTACTGAATTCCAGAACAGGAGCTTCTGGATGATTCATTGGCACTGAAGGAATGGCACTTAGAGATAAACAATGAGAACAGGATGTGATGTCACAAAAATACTTAATATTTTACATAGTGTAGGCTCACATTTTCACATGCATCTTGATAAACAGAAAGCCCACTCTTATTTTCTTGGGAGCTTAGAGTCTTGAAGCTTGAACTGTGCTGAAGACAGTTTTACTAACCCCTGTTAGTAAAAAGACCAGATTTCTTATTGTTATATGTTAGCCCGAAAACCAGAACACTTATAAAGTAGTAGTCTGGGTTCTGATTTCATGTGTTTTCAAAGAGATTTGTGCAACCAAATAATTTAAATGTCTGTGCTTCATATCTACCCAAAATAATGTTGAACAGCTGTGAAAACTTTTTTAGACCTTGCTTCTTAGTGTTGGTCTAATACTCATAAAGTGACATAATATTCATGAATTTATTTTTGCTAAAAAAAGGTATCGAGTTAGAAATTTCCCAGGATGGTTTGAAGAGACTCTAAAAACTATGTGGTTTTGGGAAGAGAAATGCAGAAACATGGCCTCCCAAGCAGCATGATTTCACTTTTCCGGGAATATGGGGCAATATGCTACTGTATCTTTGGCAATTAATTAAAAGTGACTAAAGGCAGGTCGATTCAGTTATGGTACTCCTGATGCAAATGGAAGATAAATGAAGTGAGACATTAAATGTACCAACAGCATCCTTGCATTGATTTGATATCTAGAAAGTCCTTTAAACTTTTAAAATGTAGAGCCAATTGCAATATTTCAGTACTAAAATGACAGATGTAATTCTTCTAGTTTTATTACTTTATTTAGCTATTCTTAATTTTATATAATTTTATATAATTTATCTTAAAATAAAGATGTATACTTTTCAAATACAATATTTCTTGACATGGTCAGTCCTTTTCATTTTAGATCATCATATTTATACCATTTGCTTACTGACCTCTCACATCAGCTTTCACAGCAGTTTTCAAGAAGGTTACTAATTTCATGGTTCAGAGCAATGATGATCTTTCAGAACAAAGGTTTGAAGCCATAGGTAGTTGGAAAAATGCAGATAGCATAAAAATATAAATATATATATACCTCCCACAAAAATACCATCTCTTTGGGTGAGAACAGAATAGTTATTCTTTAACACTTTGAATAGAACTTAAGACAACATCCCTGAACCTGATTGTTTTTCTGAGTTCATTACCCAGCCACTTCCCCGCAGGCTTATTTCACATTCTTATTCCAGTGAGTGACTGTGTCTTCGATGAAATGATCTGCTTCCTTGTGCTTTAGGCTTCCTCTTGGCCCTGGAGTGTTACAGCAATATGAAACATGATGGCATTTTTTTCTTTAATAGTGCTCTCCACACCAGATGTATTGACAAGTGTCTTCTGTTTGCTACCTCCTCTGTCATATGCTGTAGACATACCCTTGACCAGAAGTTCTCTTTGCCCCATTAGATAGCTGTGCCAGTATTTTCCTTGACATATATATATATATATATATGTAACCTGGGTATGTTGGCTTGTTACTGACCAAGAGGGGTGTGGAGCAGCAAGGCACAGAAAATCCACTATACATTCTAACATTTAGGCTTTATCCTTTATTAGGTAGTGAGTAAGAGACAAAAAGAACTGAGTTTGTTGTTTACAGCTGAACTTTAAAAGAGACTTGTGTGAACAAAAACTTGTTCCATAGAGCACTGTGACAAAAGAGGTCCAAGAAAACTGAAGGTGTCATTGCAAATTAGCTGATGTAAGTAGTTGAAATGACACTCTTTTATCTCTAGCAAAATTTGTATGAACTTTGCTCTTAGTACTGTGCCTCCATACATGCCACAGGCCATGTTTTGGCAAGGATCAGCCTGTTGGTTTTGATTGCATCACAACAATATGGCAGGATGTACAGCAGGTGTCCATGCACCAGAAGGCTGTGCATAAGAGCCTTCAGGATATTTGTCTACCTTTCATTTTCCCATCTGCCTGCTTCCTCAGGAGAAAAAGACAGCCTGCCCAGACCTTCTACCTTCCCAAAATGTGAGTACTCCTCTGCTCCTTTAGCAAGATCTTACCCAGGCTCTTACAAAAGGCTCTAGAAAAAACAAGTGGTCGTTCATGGAGCACAGCTTGAAAGCTGCTGCCCTTTTGAAGGAGGAATCTGAATGCAGCTGGCAATGGCACTACAGCTTCTGCAAACTTCCAAATATGTAAGGTTGAAAGAAGGCTTAAAAGACCAAGTCCTCTGAATCTTACTATCTCATGTACCCAAATAAAATGAAAAGAATTTCTAAATTGAGTGTGAGGAGCAGGTTTTGAAGGCTGGCTTATTTACTGCCTCTTTACTGGGAGCTGTAGAGTAGAGAGCCCTTTTAAATGTCAGCCCCTAGTTATTTAGATGTTTAAACTTGGCTTCAGGAACTTACTCATAACTGTTGTTTTGAAAGTTAGGCCAAAGTAATCCAGCTGGTATTAGCCCTGGAATAACCATCATGTCTTTTTCATGGCTACATAGGTGTGAATTAAATATAAACAAAAGCTCATTTCATTTCAAGGCACAAACGTTTGCAAATAAACTGGATGAAATACAAATACATAATACAGAACTTATTTTAATACTTCTAGATAAATAAATGCATCTCTTTGGAATTCTTCGGACACAGATATCCATGGAACCTCTTCTTTCTCTCTCTTTATATATTTTTTATAAAATCTAAATGCGGAGAGGTTTAAAAAATGGCAAATACGAATGTATATGGAAGGCTCACTGATGAACTGCAAGTCAAAAGTGCTGTATATTCCCATCCTCTATATCTCCCATCTGTCTGCATTAACCACAGGCAGCATTATATAGCAACCACATGGTCAATATTTTGCATTACTGGCTTTTAATGAAATCTTTCAAATAATTTCTCCATCTAAACTTAAATTATGCTTTTAAATTTTATTCTGCCTAAATGTACAGTAGGCATTTCACTTAGCTACACATCAGAGTGGTTGCATGTGACTCAGCAGCACACTCCATAATATTAATAGATACTTTTCAGCTCCCTATGGGAAAAAGCAGGCAGCAAGGATCAGATTCAAGAAGTCTATTTTTTTTCTCTGTTGTTTGTTACTTACCACTTAATGACCCACATGTGAAATCAATGGTTATATAATTATTTTATATAGTAGATTTTCTGTTTATAAGTTATTTTTCTTACTCTAACATATATACAATATATCTATATATACCCCTGATAAATCTTACTTTAAAGGGACACAGTCAACCCCTTTAAGCCTCACAGTAAATATATAAGGCTTTAAGCTGTCCATACATCACGGTCAGCTACAGAATTCAAGGGTCCCTTGAGATCCTAAAAGTTGTATTTGTTCCAAACCCATGATGTGCAGTTATCCTGTAATATGTATCTCATGTGTCACTGTTTACATTTTATAGGTATATTAAGACATTTTATATCACATCAATAGGAAATAAAACAAGGGAATAAGTCTGTTGCTAAGACTAAGCCTATTGCAAGAAATATTACCTGTATCTACAGACACTCCCACTGGTGTGATATAAAATGAATATGTGCCATTCTTGGGATGAAATTCTGGCTACACTGCAGTCAGAAGGAACTTTAAACTGACTTAAATGAGACCAGGATTTCTCTCCTATTTTTCATTTGTCAGTTATGATTCTGTGTAACTGATTTGTGTCTTCCCTCTGCTCAACACTGAAGTGTCAGGCCTCTTTCATGCCAAGATCGTATTTTTTGTTTTCCACTGTCATGTCTGAAACATTGATCTATCATGTATGTATTACACTTTTTGAATAAACACACAGTGTACACATACATTCTCAGTTAAATAAACATTTGATCCATTCTGCTGTGTACAACATCTGAATTATTTTTCCCCCACTAGATCTTTATAATTTTCTTTGCCCTGATCTAGATTATGTTCATTCTTCTGTGAGTGAGAAAAACTTTGCTCACCAGGAACAGCTCCACGTTATTGTAATAATTTTTGACTACTTACCAAAGTGACATAATTTTGTTCATTTTATCTTTTGCAACTCAGTTAGAAACCTAGTGGCATAGATAGAGACACAATACTACTGTTTTACAAGACATCTATTGTATCTACTTTTGTTCAGATAAATACCCAGTAACTGCTGATTTGGCAGGAGGATTGGTAAGGGTACTACTATTCACAGTGTTTCTTTTTTTTTTTTTCCTTCTTCTTTAATCTACAGAATAAAGTGTTTTATATACATTGGAACCAGTTAATGCCCTTTAGACAAATTTGTAAGTTGTTTCATAAAGCAGGAAAGACATTGCAGGGAAATATGTGCCAAAATGCACAGTCAAAAGGCTCTGTAAGTTTTATATGTCACTACAAGTCAATGCTGGAGATCAGTTCTAAAACGACCAATGCTCAAGAGAAATGTTCTTATCTGGAGAAAATACCACCCATTCCCCCTTTCAGAATTTGTTCGGTTCTCTATCAAAAGTTCTGGCTCTTCATATATACTTTAAACTATAAATAAACACTGCATAGTTCAATGTTCTTGATTTTCTTTTTTTTTTTTTTTTTGTCTTTTGATTTGAAAAATTATTGCAGTACAATTAATTCCTGTTTGGAGTTCAGTAAGGAGCAAACAGCACAGGAGTGTGGGTGGTCCGTATAGGCCCCGGAGCTGGTCGTAGGAGTGCTGGAGGAAGTGCTGAAGTCTGGAAAAGGGTGGCTGCTGGGGCTGTGCGAAGACTGAAGGGGGAATTCACAGCCACAGCAGCAGCTGCTGCTGCAGCTGCTAGAGGATTTGGTAAGATTCGTGGGGCCATCGGCTTTGAAGGTTCCTTTGAAAATACTAATTTTACCTGTGGGGAAGAAGAGAAAACAAACAGAGACACATAATTTGTTCATATTAGCTACATGAGAGGGAGCTTGATTTAAGATTATATATGCAGAATCAAGCAAGAGAGGCCTCATGGTGCTACTGACTCTGAGATACAGCCTTGTAATAGGTGATATGACCTCCCCAGTGGACAAGGAACAAGGATTTGGCTAGGGACAAAGAGTTCCAGTGTTCATGCCTTATTGCTGACACTCATAATTTAATATGAGATTAGAAATCAAAGTAAATCTAAAATGGGAGTGGGGAATCTGCACCAAAGCAAAGCTGCATGTACCCTGCAACAATTAAACAAGGAAAAATCATATATCAATTAATAGATCTCCAGCTGAACAGCTTAATGTAGCGACCAGAGCAGAATGAAAACATATCTTATTCCCTGGTCTTACAAGGTACTTTTGTTTTGATCATTAGGATGCAAGTTCTACTTAAAACAAATATCTCCATGTAGCTCCTCATTTACTCCCGCTTCTAATAACAAGCAAATAAACCAGTCTTATCTTTCATGAGTTATGAAAATCACGTGTTTAAATGGGTGCTGCCCCATATAATTTTGCTGCGTCTTCAATGTCTTCAATTGTTTTCCACTAAGATACTGTTCAGAGTGTGAATAAAGTAGTATTCTGCCAAACTATGATATTTCTGTTCCTGTCACTGAGGTTTTTTTCTTAAAAAACATTTTAAATCATAACTTGATTTTCTTGTGGACTACTAAATACAAATCAAAAAACCTTTCATTTAGAGTTTCCTAAAAAAAGAAAAAAACTCCAAACCCTGAGGTTTCTCCAAGACTGAAAACAGTCACAAGAAGTTCAGTAATATTTGAGAAAATTTACATTTGGGATGCATACAAATGACCATCAGAGTAGTCTCTATAGATTTCTGCAGTTTTCAGTAGAATTTTAAGTTTCTAATGAGATGCCAGGAGCCTGAATACCTTTGCAGTCCTGTTTTTATAACTCTGAGATAAGATAGAAACTTCATTTACTGACAAAGATAAGTTCCCATTGTCTCTGAAGGACTTTTGGTGGGTCTGTGTCCTAGCATGACCTGAGGCCTTTTGCAAAAGGCATAAACCTGAATACGTGGTATTGAATATACAGAATATATGTACCATGCTGTGGTACATCTCAGTGTAAGTATGGACACTTTTTACTTACAAGGAAACACAATTTCTCATTCTTGACTTGAAAGGGATTTTCAAGTCATTAACTTGTATAATATCACTCTGACAAACAGAACCCTAGTAGTGAATCATCAGAAATTAAGGGCAGGAGTACTCTGGCATGAACCACAACCGAGTTTCATCATTACACTATCACCATATTCCAAAAGGTATGTTGGTTCTTTAGTGGTCAGATAGATAAAGGATTTTAACTTTTCCCAATACCTATTGGCAAAACTGCTGGTGTCCAGGTCCTTTAAAGCTCTGGGAGAAATACTCAGATCAAACCAAATTCTGTAATTATCTTAAAAAAGGATATAATAGATGCTAGATATAAAATTTCTCATGGTGCCTATTAAAAGTAATGATCTGATCTTTTCCTTGATCAGTGTTATGCTCACTGATCCAAGCTGTCTTCTTCCTTTGCTGAACATACGACTTTTTCTTCTCTTACATTTTTTAATAAATACCTATTACAGCCTTAGTTAGAATAGAAAAAAAAACAAAGCCACAAACAAACAAAAACACAAAAAACCCCACCCCAAAAAAATAAAACCTAAAAAATTGCCAACCAAACCAAAAAACAAACCTCAAACAACCCTAAGAAAAATAAAAGAAAAGTAACCCTGAGTACAAAGTATTGTTTGGTCTAGAGTTCCCAGTGAAGGATGCTTTTTGTAACAGACATTTCATTGCAGAAAGTTTGGACTATCAAATGCTTGATAACCTTTTCCTCCAGTGCAGTATTTTATACATGCTGGACAATTGTGGCTTGAAGAAATACCAAGCAAGTCCCAACACTACAAGACTTCTGAAACTCTGAAAATCGCTTTGGGAATTTATAAAGTTTCTATCTCAGAAGCATGTAAATCTAGAACAGAGAGAGAAGTACAAATGATATTGAAAACATGGTAAAAGCAGGTTTTTGGTTTAGAAAAACCATGAAAATGTAGCATGTTTTTTTTTTAATTTCTGTAGATAAATTTGGTGATGTCCATGCATTTTGTGTAATGAAGAACAAAGATCTCATGTGGCTATTTCTATTAAAAGACTAAGGCTTTCTTGTCATTCTTGGAGGAATCAGGTACTTCTAATTAAATGACTAATTACTTCTAGCTAGATAGCTTTTCAGTTAACTTATCAACATGATTCTGATTTCAAGGTAGTTGCAAAACTAGTAATACTTAACATATGCAGTACTTTGCACATTCATTTATAACCTCCAATTTACTCACTCAGGAGTAAAGTAACCAATACTTTTTTCATTTCCAATGAAGTAAACTAAGGGACTTTAAATATTAATGGGGAGCATTCCTGGTTTCAGCTAGGGAGAGGGAATAAAGGAAAAGTAAAGAAAGAGCATTAAATTAAAGGTGAAATTAGTTGGCTTGTTGCTGTGCTATTCTGCACTTCCAAGTGACAACAATTCCTGCAGTTTTTATATTCAAAACCAAAATGACTAAATGGAGACCTGGTCTCGCCTTTCGTATTGAAGCCACAATTCTACTACATGTATCTGTTAATTTATTGATAGTTTTTTCTCTCCTTCTTAGATCCCTTTTGCCCTCTACCCTGACCTGTATATTGTGAGCAATTGGGATTGAGGGAGAAGGAAAAGTACACACTGCTGTTATTTGTCCTGAACCTTGGCTGGAGTTCTCAGAAATCACCATTATATAAATTGGTAGAGAGCTGTGCACAACCACAACAACAGTGTAATAGTTGTTTTCATCCCCTGAAAAACAATGAATTTCCTAAAGGAATTTCAATCCTGTCAGAAAGGCTGTCCAGATTCCATATCCTACTTACCCCATTACATATTTTCTATTCCTTTCAGTACAGTTTGTATTGGAGACCTTGATCTTTCTTGTGGCTTACTGAGAAACCCTATGGGGCTGTTTCCCTATTAGCAGATCTACCAGAATGGTGCACTGCTTTATTCTACAACTGAATCCTGCATGAATATGCCACTCATGAGGGCTGCCCCAACAAGGACATAGTTTCTGCTGCCAAAGGTTTAACTCAATGTAAAGAGAAATGGGTTTTCACAGAAAAAAAGAAAGCTCCATATTGTGCCTGCATCAGAGAAGATAGTCAAGGCATAAGGGGCTAATCTCTATGAGGACAATGAATCAACATCCTCACTCTGCCAGAACCATTTATAAAACCCTACAAAGCAGCAGATATAAAATTCACAGAATTCCCAGAGTGACTAGATTGGAAGGGACCTTCAAGTCTCTTGACTGGTTGAGTCCAACCCATGCCCTAACACCTCAACTAAACCATGGCACCAAGTGTCACATCCAGTCTGTTTTTAAACACAATCAGGGATGGTGACTCCACCACCTCCCCAGGCAGGCCATTCCAGTACTTTATCACTCTTTCTGTGAAAAGCTTTTTCCTAATATCCAACCTATATTTTCACTGAGACAGCTTGAGACTGTCCTCTCGTTCTGTCAGTTTCTGTTTGGAGGAAGAGACAACCCCCACCTGACTACAGCCACCTTTCAGGAAGTTGTAGAGAGCGATAAGGTCACCCCTGAGTCTCCCTTTCTCCAGGCTGAACAGCCCCAGCTCCCTCAGTCATTCATCACAGGAATTGTGTTCCAAGCCCCTCTCCAGCCTCATTGCCTCCTCTGGATGTGTTTAACGTCCTTCCCAAACTGAGGGGCCAGAACTGGACACAGCACTCAAGGTGTGGCCTCACCAGTGCTGAATACAGGAGGGGAATTGACCTCCCTGCTCCTGCTGGCCACACCATTCCTGATACAGGCCAGGATGCCCTTGGCCTTCTTGGCCACCAGGGCACACGGCTGGCTGGCTGGGCACTGTTCAGCCACACTGTCCCCACCCTATGACATTGCAGGGGATTATTGTGGCCAAAATGCAGGACTCATTCATGCAGCTTAACTGATGGAGAAGATAATAGTCTGATGTTTTACTATGCCACCCACAATATAAGCTGCTTCTTAACTAGTGGCAGTATCCTAGGTTTTTTATTAAAAAAAAAAAAAAATCACGCTTTTGGAGCTAGTAAGAGCTGTGTTTCAAACAGTTTATCTTGGCAGTTGAAAATGTGACCAGAACCATTCTGAAACAGTCAAATGGAAGAAGAGACAAGTTTTTTTAATTGTTTCACTTGTTATCTCAGCAATTCTCTAAAGAAGAATAGAATGAATGGTTTATATTTTATAGAGTTTTATTTAGTTATTTCATCACTGTTGTCCTTGGTGAAAGCTAGAAAAATCCTGTTTGACATCTGGAGGTTTTTTCCGTCTCTTGCTCTCTAGTGACCCTTGCAATTAACTTCTTTCCTGAGGTTATTCAGAGTAGCTACAAAAGCAAGGGTCCACATGCTGTAGTAAATACAAAGTATATAAAAAAATCCCTTGTGGGTTTCCAGTGGCTCCTTCATGTACTTAATACTCCAATGGTTTACACTATTACTCTCCTTCTAAACATTTTCCCACTTACATTTTCTAAAAATCCTATTCATCAGGATTAAAAGTCAAATAAAAAAGGGTGATTGGCTTACCCCTAGAGGATGTGTTCCCTTTTGGAGTTTGTTGTAAGGGCTGTATTTAGGTTTAGGTGGTTTCCCAGCAGCTCTGTCTTTGTGCCTTCTACTGCTTATGTGCTGTTAAAATATATTGGGGGAGGGGGCCGGGGAGGGGAGGGGAGAAAGAAAACAAAGGACGAGAGTTGATAGTTCCAAAACAGATCACTTCAGGTTCTGCTTTATACAAGATTACTGCTCCAATATAAAAGGCTTTTGCTCTACAGCAGCATTACTTTGACTAATTCAATAATGAAAAGGAGTAGGCTCTTTTAAAGTTTGAAGGATCCTTTGTGCACCACATATTGGGGACTGTAAGTGTCATCAGTCTTAAGTTCAGCTCTGCTTCCACTACAGTTAAATATTTTCCTACCATTTTAACTTCAGCAGGGCTTGAGTCATGTTAAAAACTTTGAAAAACTCCTCCCTAACTCTATAAAGCACCCATCAAATTCAATTGACTGCTGATAGAAAGTTTTTAAAGAACATTAGATACTAAAGCATCCCCTATTTGGGGAAGAATATAAGATCAGAAAATTGTTTAAATCCCTAAGCTGCCTGGAGATCTTTCTGAGATGGGTACATAGCAAACTAAGAGACAGTGGGAAAAAAATGCATGAAATCCATTATCTTCTTTATAAGATCTATGAGATTTTTAAAGTATCTTTCTACACAGATTATCTTGCAGTATTAGAAGTAAGGGACCTTTTTCAGAATTCTTTTTTTACTTTGATTTTCATTTTCAAGTGAATTATCACAATAAAAAGACATAGAACTGGACTTTTTTCTCTGAGACCAGGAGAATGGGTATTGCTATTGTCCATTATTGAATTAATCTTCATTCTTGTAAAGCTCCTTTACAAGTATTTAATTCCAATAGGCATATGGAATTAAACTAAGTGTTTTTCAGAAAGCTTTGATCATCTGAAGAATGACTGAACATAACTTAGTGTAATTGCAATTAGAGGTCATGCTTCTCAGTTAGAGTTAAACATTGATAAAAATATTAGAAATTCTCTCCATCCCACATTTCTAAGTGGGTTACTTAGTATTCTGTGAAAGTAGTGGCTGCATCCACCTTCACATCTTTGTCAAGATAAATATCATGCAGTACATGAAATGGCAGTTTATTAGCTCAGGACAATTCCAGCAGTCTAAAGACAGTTGTAACGTGCAACACCTTCTATAACTCTTTACCAAATACGTATAATTGAGAGCTTTTGAGAAGACATATTCCATGCAAGGGAAAATCATAATCAAAACAAAACACACAGCATTGCAGCCATGTACAATGGACAAAACTGTGAGTTCCATTTGGACACAAACTGCTATATCAACATGTGCTGACTGTGTTGGTACTTTACCACCATGAAAACAAAGACCAGCCAAAGACTGTCACTCTACAAGCTGGCTGAATACCTGTTTCAGTTGTGTCTCGGAGTTTACGTGCACATCACATATTTCACAGTGAAATGTTTTGTTCTGAAGGCCTGTGTTTCCTTTATTCACAGGTCCTTTGCCTTTTACGCCTGCCCGGGGGAAGGCTTTTATGGTTCCGCTTCCATTCCGAGCTTCCAGCATAGTTTTGTGCTTAGTCCCTGGAGACAACAGAAATGGGAAACAGGAACAACTTTGGCAATTGGGTTGCATTCATTGTTTTATTTTCTTTTTGAAATAAAATCATATGAGTCTCAGCTTGGTGCCATGTGCTATCCTTGGAATACGACTGTGTTGGTCTCTATCAGAGTCATACTAATGTAACAGGATTTCACACCTGATATTTATTTACTAAATTGCATACCTATAGGTAATGCACTAGAACAAAGCAGCCAGACCAGAAAGTAGCAGCACAATCGGGTACCCTGATGTGAAGTTAAATGTGTGTGACTTTTCTCATTAACTCCTGCTGCTAATAAGACCTGAATTGTAGTTACCAAAGAAAAGTAATTTAGCTATTAAAGATGTAGTTGGCTTTGATTTGTATTCCTCCTGAACAGATTGATAAACAGTATGTCTAGGTAGCTTACAATTAAATCTGTAATTAACTAATTACTCTCCAAACCAGAAAGGGGCAGAGGTTCCTGGAAGCAACCTATGGATCATTAATGTCCTGGACAGAAACCAAAACATATGAGAAACATATATGAGAGAAAAATTCAATTACCTTTTTTTTTTTCCTTTGTAAATAAAGGTTGCATAGAGAACACTGGTGTTCTATTGCTTCACCTTTATTCAGACTGAACAGTTTCTTACACTGTTGACTCCCACACAGGTAGTTTGTGATGATAATGGACTAACTACTGCATATAGAACCACCACTCCACTGCTAATTGCTGTATGTCTCTCCTCAGAGACTTGTAAAAAAATGCATGTGTGTGAGCACACACACAATTTATCAGCACAGGCAGCAAAAACCTGGGAGGTTGTGTTTAAATATTCAGAATAGTGTTTTGGCTCTCAGCCTGATCAGAATATTTAGAGTCTAACTCTCATATGAAGTTAAATAGTTGAAAATGGTACAGCTTGAAGTTGAACTTTCACCAGCTGAAGATCTGGCAAAATAGTAAGCAGCATCCAAAACTGATAGAATTTTGTTTCTCATGAAAACCAAGAAGTTATAACTTCCATTCTGAGTTCTATAGATATGTCAAAGTTATTTCTTTTTAAATTGAATCATAAAACTTTTGATCACTTTGCTCTAGGTATATTATCACTATCTCAACATTTCAAACCTAACGTTCTCTTTCTGTCTATGAACTCTACTTACCCTTGATAAGACATAGCTACTGTCATCCCAGATCAGGAATTTTCGTTAAGATGGCTATAGGTGGTCACTGTCATCATATCAAATCCCTAGATCTTTTAACCCACCGACCACAGAGCTAATCAATAACATGCTAAAATAGTGACTGTGAATGGTGGATGCTATTGTGGAAACTTACTGATGCTACTAGCTCTAATGGCAAGAAAAAGTTTAAAACCTAAAAAAGATGGAGGTAGGCAATTACCCATTCAACTCTCATGCAGCAGCTGCTATCAGTTGATGAAACCAAAGGGAAAATATACATAATTTTAACAAGTTATTTATTAACAGACAATATGGAGCTAAGAACTCTAACTCCCATCATTGAACTCTGACTGACTAATGCTCCCTCTTTTAGCCTTAATTTGTTAAGTTTCAAACAAAGCTAATGGCATTCACTCTCATTTTGCTAGTTGGCACAAACAAAACTATGCAAACTCTGAACACCAAAGGTAATGAAGTCGAGCTGTCATTTAGCTCAATAAGATTTTGAAGCTGCAAAGGCTAAAGTGTAAGAAAATCTGCAACTTGCAATAAATTCCTTTCTTTCTCTTTTTTGAAGGCCTCTTTGCCTGTCATTTTTATACTTTAATAGTTAATGAATTCCATGTAATTGCCAGTTTTCTGCCACCTCTTTGTCCCCTGCTGCAAGAGATCTAATCTATTCAGGGGAAGATAATTGCAGCGCTCTTGAGACAGAAGGAAAAAAAAAAAAGGAAGCAAGCAAGCTCTGCTCCATCTCACCACTGTTGTGCGCCTCCAGCTGTGAGGCAGAGTTGACAGCGACTTTGCATAGTGAACAGTACAGCAGTCTTTTTGCTTTTTCTTCCTCAGTCTCAACGGAAGGGCAAGTGCTGCTGCTCGTGGCTGTTGTGGGGATTTTCTCCACTTTAGAGGTGATCTCAGTTGTCATTACACTGCTCTTCCGGATTTCCACGGTTGTCGTCGTTGATATTGCTGGTGTCCCTGTGTTAGTGTCTGTGGGCAAAGAGAGATGGAAAGAAATGAGCAGAAACATACAAAAATCATGTGACCTTTGGTGTTTGCTTGTTGACATCCCAATGCTGTGATGACACAGAGAGGCAGATTGTTCTAGTGATGGTTTGACTAATGGTAATGAACTAAACCTGACCTTTTTCTTTGTATTTCGTGTGGTTACAAAATACAGTACTCCCATGTGCTAGAAAACCATGTGTTGTCTCCTGCAGTCTCTCACACAGAACTCATAAACTGAGCAAAAAGGTCATTAAGAATGTACTGTAAAACAGAAGAAAAATGTAATAAAAGAGGCCATGTAAATGACCAGGTCAACAGGCAGTTTAAATTTATACACACAACTCCAGATGCATAAACAGCCATAGTAACACATAATACTTATTCTAATTGGGTAGCCAAGCTAAAGTTTTAACATCTTGTACTAATAAAACGACAATGAAAAAATTGGCCTTTATATCTAGTAAAAAAAAAGAAGAAATAGATACTTCACTTGATTTTTTCCCAACACCAATACTAAAAGAATGAAGGCAATTATAAATACACAGTATGCATTGTTATCCACTATTGCATAATAATGATACATGCTAATAACAGTAACTAAATAGACAACATGCCATATCTGAGACCTAAACAAACATTAATAACATTTTTAGTCTGCCTATCAGTTGGAAAGACTATAAACAAGATATATACCTAAATCTGACATCTTATTTCTTGCAGCTAAGAACTTGTGCTTTTCCCGTAGTTATCAAATGAAAGAGAGAGAAAATACACAATAATATTTTGGTTTGAATCATTGATATATGATGCTTCAATATGGCAGTATCATGTGGTTGTTAAGTACTTAGCATGGTGGAGAACAGCAAAGTGCAGCAGTGAAGGCGTAGGGGACACGAGAAGAAGACAAAGGACAGGAGTTGTTCTGCCTTTGCAGCATTGTATTTTATCATATTAAGCCTACTGAATAGCTTTAAAAAAAAATCTTAGTTACTTTACTGAAATATGCCTGGATTTGAGTACTTTCCAGCATAGCTCATTTTGGTTTTATACATCACTTGGTGTTAGTGATGCCCTACCTGTACTATGCTTTATTTATTGCCTACCATCAAAATAGACAAAATAGCAATTCTTTCACTCAGAAAGTTAAGTACGTGCTTGGGTGCAGAAGGGACACAACTATCTGATACCACAGTGGTGCATTGCAGACTAATACTATTCAAAAACTTTGTTAATGGAGAACATTCCTAATAGCTTGGCAGGCATTATCAAATTGGAAGCAAGGCAAACACACTGAGAAACCTGACTCAAAACTATTTTAATGCATTGAAGAAACAGCTTAGAAAATAAGATGCTTTTCAGTAAAGACAATTGCAGGAATCTACACTCAGTAGGTTTAATCTGATCTATTAACACAGACTGATGAACAACAACCCCAGCACTGCATTTGGCGAAATTTTATTTTTTATTTCATTTTGATCGTTTTCTTTGTTTATTTGCATGGTTTTCAGAAAAATCTTTCGGAAGCAGACATGATGAACACAGATCTCTTCTATCATTGTGCTAAAAACCAGGTCCCCACAACACTGAAATTGGAAAGCAAAAGGTTTAGGATATATTTTTTCTTCCTCTGGTCATCTCTGAAGGCCCTGTGTCCAGCTTGGGGACAGCAATGTCAAAAAAAACCAAAACAAACAAACCCAGAATTACTTGCTTTGCTGTTAATTCAGAAGCAATATAAATGCAAAGCAAAAAGAGACGGTTTGCGATGGAGGGAGTCAAAATAAATTAGAAGTTTAGAAAACAAGAACTGTGAATATGGAAGAAAAAGGGCAAGCACTGACAATGTTCTTCATATCTGTAGAAGGTAGCTAAAAATAAGAGAATATACTCTTCTCCCTCATCCCTCCGAGTAGAACAAGGACTATTGGATTACATCAAGAGAGACTTAGATTAGATGTGAGGAAATTGTTTCTAATATTAAAGTTTATGAAGCCTGGGAATAACCTACCTAAACAGATCCAGAAATATTTCCTGCTGGGGGACTTGAAGCTGGCTGAACGTGTATCTACACAAATGATTCCCTTTCAGTCAGTGAGCTTTAAGCTCTATTAACTTCTATTCATTGTATATTTTGTCATGTTTCTACATACTCTCCCAGAGTGTTTTTAAAAATAATCATTCATAAATCCAAGAAAGAAGTTTTTTTTATGTGAATATTCTATGTATTGACAGGCATTAAAACATGTAGCAAAATATAAAGTCCCACTCAAGGTCAAATCACAGTTTGGTTTTCTTTTTCCTGAAAGAGTGCCTGAAGGTTGTCAGATCCTGAAGGTACTGGGGATGTCAAATATAAGTGCAGAAGAAGGGAGTTTATCTTGCTGAATAGTCTCTTCTTATTTATGTTTTTTTTTTTTTAATAAGGTTTCAAAAGGAAAAAAACCAAATTGAAGTACGAAGCATTTTGTTGAGAAACTGATGAAAAAATAAAGCCCTTGAAGATCTGTCCATAAAACTGTAGAGCCAACTAGTCACTCCTTTCCTATTCCAGAGAATCCACTGAATGTTTGCTTTCCTTCAGTCAAAATAATGCAATGAAATAATATTCCTCAAAAGCTCAATCCCAATCCAAACCCCATTGCTTTATAAGCATTAACACTGCTTTTAAAACACCAGTTTCTGCATCCTGGTACTACTCTCGGCTTACCCAATGTACTCTCTTGGTGACGTGGAGGGCAAGGGGCAGATGGCCCAGGTAGGGGAAAGGGACATGAACATTCTCTCAGGATTGATGGCCAAGTTGGTGCTCATTCTAATCTCGCAGGAAATTAGAAATGTACATCAATCACCATTGCCAGCTTTGCAGCGTAAGGGTCAGGATTTAGCCGTAAGCAAAATATAGATGATAATTTCTTTACTTTCCTTAGGAAAACCTGAGGCAATGAATGAAATAAAACAATAAAAGCTGAAATAACAGCCGACTTTATTCTGCTTCAAGTATCTGACCTTCTCTATCTATGCTGATCGAATATTTCACTATGTAATTATATACAAGGAAAAAGGAAATACAATCATGCTAGCTGTTTTGAATACTTTGAGGGTATTTTGAGATGCATGAATGAAAGCAGCATAGTATATAAAAGTTAAAAATGGTAAAGGTCATCAGCATATTCCTCATCTCAAAAAAAAAATCAAAGTTCAGTGCATATATTCTGCATTTTTAAGAGGTGCCTTATATGATTACATTTCATATTCTACTAATGCAAATACATTAATGACATTAAAACATAAATAGAAAGCCATTGAAGTTCACCATGTAAAAGCCATGACACATTTAAAGATGCAAAGCTGCTCATGCTCATATAAACTAGAATTTTCATCAGAGATTACGGATAAAACATTCTAAAAGCTGTCAAGTAAGCTTACAAAGAGGCAATTCAGTTCTTTTTCTCACAAGAACTTCTAACCTAACCAGCATGAGTCCCTTTGAATATTTTACAGTGTTGCTGCCTCTCCGGAGTTCAGTGCCATAAATACAGGGTACAGAATTAAAGGTATAAGGGATTAAAAAACAAACAAACAAGGAAAAACAACCCCAAAAAGAAGTAGGAAGGCATTTGAGTTCATGCCTTGTAGACTGAATCAGCACTTCTTAACACTATATTATGACAGTGCTTTAAGAGCTATTTCAATTATAAATGTTCTAAAATTGAGCTGGAAATTCAGCCACAGTCAAATGGAAGATTTGTTTCTGGTGACGCAGGCTTGCAGCACTGTGCTATTTTCATACCAGTGGCCCACAGCAAATATTCATTATTGCAACTGTCACTGCTTGGCTTTGGTAAAGAAGTTGATTGCTGATATTGTATAGAATTGGACTCCAGCAGTACAAAAAATAAAAAAGGGAACACTTCAGGATTCACAAGAATCTATTTGTGATTCTGGTCTTAATATAGCAACAGAATAAAAACTAAAAATATTAAAATGTTACATTGCAATCTAATTTTAGTCACTGGCAAAATCAAAGGTCTGTTTTAACAAGAGACAAAGAGAGATGAAAAAATATTCTGTGAGAACTGACTTCTTTGAGTACTACAGATACTGTGGTTCAAGTGGAAAACTGCATTGTGATTAAGGTTCTCCTAAGTAAGCAGGATTAATTTTATATCCCAACTACAAGGCTCATGAATTTTCTTTAGTCTGAAGAAACAGAAAATTACAACTCATGTTTTTCTTCTGAGTATGTGAAAGTCTCACTCATCAGTTCCTGCTACTAAGCCTAAGACTTTCTTATCCTGAAGCTATAAATAGGCCCACAGAGAGAAACATACTCTGACTTCAAACAAATCACAAATATTTATGAGCATGTATTTTCTTCTGCAATCTCAAGTGGCACACATTTAAAAATATCTGATTTAGCACATACCCATGCATTCTGGTCTCATTTAAATCAAACTTCGCCTTTGACATAAAAGGATTGAGCATTCGGCCCATAACACTGTTCAGGGAAAAAATAAACAACAAAACAACCCAAAAAACCCCAACAAATGCACTTTTGCAGAAGGCAGAAAACACGTTCTTTTTGATAACAAATAGAACTTGATATGAAATATTTCACTATATGAGACCACTTAGTATTGCACAAACATCAGCTGCCTGTATAGCTTGTAACAAACCTGTGTCAATGCTCCCATACAGACCCTTGATACTGCGCGTTCAAGGCTGGGACTGGGACTCTATATATTATTTTCCTGACTACTAAGAACTGTGTCCCCAGTTTCCTTGGGCTGCTTTGAAAATTCCATTTTCCACTACTTCTGTGGTAATTACATTTGAAGACAAGACTTAATTTATTTAGAATCTATAAATATAACACTGCAGTACACCAAAACCAAAGTACCACCTCCCAAAAAATGATGGCTGACACATATTTTTGTGCTTAGCTGATTTTCTGTTCTCATATGCTGTAACATAAACATGTGTGCTAGCACATCAACTGGCTCCAGCACTTAAACAAAACACTGTGAAGAACTTTGACTCAAATGTATCAACTTCTTATCCTTTATATGTGCAGAATACAAACTTGCATATTTTGTGGTTGGCGGATATCTGGCCCTCTACAATATATTGTACAAAAAATTCCTTTGGTATCATATTATAAAAAAATCCAGTCATTAGACTTAGTTTTACATTCAAAATCTGGATTCAATCTATTTATTATAGATACTTCCTTCCCAGAATGGATATGATTACTCGGAGAGATAGAGGCATATTTTTAGAACTTAGAAGGACCCACATAAATTTTGTCAAAGAAAAAAATATTACATCATGATTTAGAGACACAAGTAGCAAACATCACAGGGTTTTTTGGCATAAAAGACCAAAATATATGATTGACAACTGTGAAATTAGTCACTTTATGGTCACTTTCAATGTCACAATATGAAATATAAGAAACCATGGTGTTCACCTGATTTTCTACAGGATGGATACTAATTACTATGCCATAATGGAAGAGTCAAGAGCTCTGAAGCAATAAACAAAGCTGAGTCTGACAAACTAGGAACAGTATTTGAAAATTTTTGATGACATGTTTTTTTTTTAATTTGTTTTAAGTCTGTTTTTAAAACAATTGTTTATCTGTTTTGTCTCCTTTTCCTTGTAACTACCCTGGCCTCTCAGTACTTTCTTGGTCAAGTTCCTCATTAACTTTTTTTTGTCTAGGTGTCTATTAAAATTACTTTTAATATCCAGAAAGTGAGTCTGAACATGTCTAATGTACTGCCCAAGCTTTTGCTCAAATATACCAAACAAGCATTAGTGAGAAACTGAAGGACTACAAAGTTTCCCAGAATGAGCATGAAAGACAAATACCAAGAATTTTCTTGGATTGTAAGTGGAGAAGCAATGACCTCAGTATTTTGAGCAGCCCATGTGTTTTAACACTTAAGTAAATCATATTATACAGAGTGTTCATCACTCAGAAACAAGATGAAGAAACAAGTGGCTACACAAATGACTTCATTTGATTTCTGCCTCTACTCCATGCTTCCCATCAAGATGCCTTGGCAGTGATTTGATGGCAGGGAGACAGAAAACAGGATGTTTGATAACAAAAGGTGTCCACAGAGAGAGTGGTGATGAAAAGGAACTAGCAAACTTCATATATTTGATCTGTGGATATTTTCCTCCAGTTAAACTCAATTCTGTCAAGTCCTCAGATGGCCTCCTTCATAAATTAGGAGTACAAAGTTTTCTAATGAAATTATACCTAATTTTTACTAGCAGTTCTGTTGGTCTAAAGCACAGTTCATTAATCTTGAACAGGATGAACCACACAGGGACAACTACATTCCTGTTGAGGTTAATTGAGCTGGCAGCAACAGCAACAGCTAGGAGTAAAAGGCCCGTGGAAAGTGAAGGAGTTAGGGAAATGTCACACCATGTCTACATTTTGTGTTCTTAGGCAAACGTAGCTGAGAAAAATATGACTGGAAGGTAAGGAAATGATGAGAGAAACCATTTATTTTTCAGGTCATTTAAGGGACACTTGGTGATGACTGAGTTTGGACACTGAGCTGTCCTTATGATTGCATAGATTTTTCCTCAGCCAGGGAGCAGAAGATCACCTTTCACCACCTATGACTGAAAGGGTCCCCATGCAAGGAGATGCTGGCTGAAATTATTCTCACAGTTTAATTAAGGGGTAGTTAATTAAGTAGTGAAAATTTAATTTGAAATCAGGACAAAGTGTTTGCTAAAGAGGTGGAGCAATGCAAAGAGGATTTTTGCATGCTTGAGTCTATGCTGACAAACTGCCACTAGCTTTACATCTGCAGAAACTCAGTATTCATTTCCCAACTTTTAAGTAAAGGTAAACATAATAAAAAATATACTCACAGCTAATCTTAGTACATGAGTAGAGATTGAGCATCAGTTGAGTTTATTACCAGGAAAAAAAAAAAACAAACTGAAAAAACTGAAAAAGCTAAAAACTCAACAAGGAGAAAGGTTTTGCAAGACATCCTACAGTAAAATGAATTTGCCTTGAATGTCTCTTTCTGGAGGCCAACATGTGCACAGCAGTCCCCATTTGTATTATCATCCTCTCTGTTCCTCCAAAGCAGGTCAGCTGCACATGAACTACAGGTATTCTCATATTCTCAGTCAGAGAGAAAGAAGAGTTTCTAGCCAGGCTAGAGCCTGGGAAAGAGTTGCAAAGGAATGTAAATAATTTTCTATCTCTCTTGTTGTTCACATTGTTTATAGATAGGTTCTGCCACCATGTATAATTCACTGCACACCAATGGTGTGAGTGTTTTTACTTTAAGACCAATGAAATCAGTCTGCATGATGCTCTCTATAAAAGAGTGATGTATTTGAAATAAAGTAGTGTTCACATCATCAAGCCTTCTGAACTGGAGTTCTTTTGTACCTGTCCTGCCTCAATGGTGACAATGGCTTGTACTGAATGCCAGACTGCCCAGGGATATCTGGGAAATTCAGCTTCATCCACAGACAGCTACAGCAGTGGAAAAGGATGATTGCATCCTGTGTCCAGGAACATCCTTGGCACTGTGTGAATCACTAGCACAGACAGAAGTCCAAAATAATGTTTCAAAATAGGGTTTGCATCAGTGTCAAGGTCCAGGTGGCATGAGTTATACCCAGTGAGTACTGGAGACAGTATTTCCCCAAGGAGAATTCAGGGAGCAACTTTTCTCTGTGTCACTCACATCAATGGCTTCAAAGTATTACCTTACTACCTGAAAACTCATTAGAGCTTTAAGTCACACCATGAACCTGGGAGAAGATATTGCTCTTACCAAGGTCAGTCAGTAACTATGATTTAGTTTCTGACTGCTACTCCTGCTGCCCCACACACCTACCATGCAGACATGGGGAAGGAAGCTGCAGACAAGCTGTTCTTTTTAAATTTGCACTGTCAGGTGTAGTGATGGAAGTGAGCTTTGAAAGGGCCTCTCCTAAACTCCCCTTCTCTTTGACAGAGACAGAGAAGGCAGTCTAGGCTATACACTGCTGAAAACTGAGAAGTATTTAAAAAAAAAATAAGTATGCTGGCAAAGCCTATTTAAAACTTGATATCAAAAATAATTTACAGTGGAATCTCTCCCGAGCAATCTGCCACCAAAAACAAAGAAGCATGGAGAAGTATTAATCATCAGCAGAAGAAGAGAAAATACACTGTCTTCATTAATCAAATGGAACAAGGAAAGAATAAGTGAAGTGCACTACAGATTGCAAAGGGTTGCTCTCCATTTTAAGCAGGTAGTTTTTTGATTTTTTTTTTCTTTTCATTTTAAGCGAGTTGAATGTCCTCTTTAAAAGCTCCATCTAAACGCTAAGTTTCAAAACAGATTTATAGTCACAGAATCCCTAGAAGTAAATTACAATAACTGGAATATAACTCAGAATTTCTAAAAGGTCTGAATTCTGACTGCTCTTCTAAGTGTAATACCTCACGGCATTCCCTTGTCTTGAATCCAGAAATAATTAAAGCTATTCCCTTTACAACAGCTTACTTTCTTTAGTGGAAAGCAATGAACTAGTAAATCTGATTTTGGCAATAACTGAAGTTGTGTCTAACATAGGAATTGTCACTTGTGGTACCAGCATCACAATTATATAACTTTTCTCAGTGGAGAGAAGGCAGGGAAAGCAGTGAGAAGACATTTTTTCAGACATCTGTCCTGTAGTGCATTGTAAGTGGAGCTTGTAAGGGATGTGTTCCACAGACTGATCAGCAGTGACTTTCATTACAAAACACCTGCTCTTCCTTAGGTAGCTGAGATACCCAAATGCCCACATTTGGAAGAACAGATTTCACAAAGAATTGAGGTGAGAATAGTACAGGAGATCATAGTATGATTACCATTCCTTAATCTTTGGAGTAAATAATTGTTTTGATTTTCCTGGTATCTCATTTAGATTTTTATTAGTCTTCTTCAGTCCAATGCTTTTACAAGGAATTTCTCCCTTGACTGATCACATATGGTTGATAACATATTTTGTAAGTTGAGTGCTACAATAGTAGCATCCAGCTGAGTGCCAGGGAAAAGAAGACCTTTTGCAATATTCAGAGTCTCTGGAAGGATCTTTTACTATTCACAGCTGCAGTTACTATGATCATCTATTTAACTTGTTCCTACATCTCCACCAGGTTCCATAATCTACAATAAATTATTTTACTACTGCCTGCATGCCCTCTGTTCCTCCCCTTCTCCCATCCACCACAGGCTGCTTCAGGGCTAGGACTGAAACAAAGAGTTTATGAAACCCCCTATGTCATTAGTACAGTTAAAAACATCAAATGGTATTTACAGAGGTTTTCACAGACAACACAGACCACAATTTCTAAATAATTTGTTGTCATCACAGTTCTTGGTGTAATTTACAGGTTTTGGGTTGCTTTTTCTTACTTTTTAAATAAAACAATTATTTTGTGCAACACAAGCTACCTATGTTGGCTCTCATGTGTCAGTCTTTCCTCTGCCCCCAGGCAGACTGCTACCAACTGAACTATTAGTCTAATTACATTAGCTGGCAGAAGAAACATACTTAGTAAACCCCAGTAAGACTGGAAAATGGTCCCGGGATAAGGCAAAGACCAACAGAAACCTGTCTACTTTGACAATTTAATGAGCTCCCTTTCATCAAATGCTGTCTTTGTCAGAAGGGACTGAATCAACCCTTTTTGTCTCTTCCAGTAGTGCTGCCTGACACCATCCACATATATCCAGCAGAGAGGTTATTAGTGCTTTGCTGTTTGGGGTGTTTATCTAGTCAATATGATAATTTTATCAGGCAAGTTCTCCACAGAAGAAAAATGCAAGAAGTGATGTTTTCTAGCCCAAAGCTGTTCTCATGAATTATATAAAGCTTTCTGCACACAAGACAACAGTAAAACAGTACACAAGACAACAGTAAAAATCAAAAAGTATTTACTTGTGGCACCATTCATAGATATCGCTCTTACTTTCAAAGCTTATAGAATCAAATATATTATTTGATTTAACCAATTATACACAAAACAATGATGAGTTTGTATTTTAGGACATAAAGCTAGCAGAATAGGCTTTAAAGGAAATGACTGCTCTTAATCAGCAGTGACAGCAGAAGAGAGTACCTGCATATTAATGGAAATTAGTACCAAAATGGCAGCACAAGTGTAGCTATAGTAAGTAGTTGAAGGTTCTAGATGACATATCTAATTCTTGCTCTGCTTTGGACTTTTATATATCCTCTTGTAAGGCTGATATTAAATGCCTATGTTATCTGGAAAACTAGAAGTGATATAAATTAATACTCATAATGATGTAGTTAATTTGTCAGAAGGTTTGGTCCAGTACTTGCAAAGACAGAAGTTCTGTCGTGTTGAGTGACAGTAACTACATTGCAAAAGTGTGGTTCTTAGGCAATTAGTCATAGGCAAGTGAGAGCTCCAATCTGTTCAGAACAAATATCATGGAGGGATATTTGAGGAAAACAATCTTAAGCAACAGGAGCAGGACTGATAATAACTGCAAACTCTGCTAGCTCTGATTTTTTTTTCTCCAAGAAGGAAAGGGTATTAATGACCATAATTACAGTTTTGATTAATTTCTTTGGTAAACCCAAATTGTCATTCTCTTCATGTGCCACATTTTTCTTTGTATGCAGTTCTTTCCCTAACAACATAACACTGTAGCAACAAAAAATCTTTCAGCTTCCCTTCTAAAAATGGCTGTAAATACTACACCACTTACAAGATCACACCCAGCTTTCTCTGTTAAAATTTTTTCCTTTCTTGTACATGATAGCTATTCAAACATCACTAGATCTGACATCATTCAGATCCAGCATTATCTGTTAGAAAAGAGGAAAAGAGTAAATAAGTTCTCCTTATCAGGGTAATATACTATGGTGCTAGTTCCTTATTTTTCATTGTCATATCTCTCTCCCATGTACACTGTAATGGAGAAAAATGTATGAATAAGAGTCCATGAAAGCAACAATCCAAGCCCAAATATTTGAAAATTGCCCTAATTTGTAGCTATTTTATGAACAACTGTATGTATTTTTCATATTCATGTTTACACAGTGTCTAGGTGAATAGGTGCAATCTGCCTGCCTCAACAGCCTTCAGGCATATAAATATTTGTTAATGAGCATGTAAGTTTGAAGGATTACACAGCTGCAGCAATCATCACCCCATAGCCACACCTTCACGCAGTTTAGTACTGTGACGTTTCTTTAAAACCCACTTTTCCTTCATAAAAAGTAGTATTTTTAGCATTTCTATTATGATATCAGGCCTTATGTCAAGAAATCCAATTCAAAGCCGTACAGAAAAGCAGAATACATAGAGAATGGGGACTGTATTAGCAACTGGATAATACAATGAAAAACAATAACCCAGAATAATTCAGTGTAAAGTCTGAGGGTTACCAGAGGGATGGTGTTTTTTTTATGATATAGAGTGCATTTTACCACCTCTTGCTTACTCCTATTTAGTACGTAGCAAATCATTAAAAAAAGAAATGCACTAAGTTTTTCAAAATTTTCAGAGGAAACAGCTGCACTTAAAACAAAAAAGTGATTTGGATGAAAAATATGGAATTAAGGGTTTAGTTTTTTTGTATTAGCTTTCAAAAACTTTGGTTAAAAGTTGCAGTATGGCTGCATTGGTAGAATAACAGCAGCTGGAACAACAAACTTCTGAATGCCCTTCAGCTTCTGCAATATCAAATACAAGGACATTTAAGCATCTCTTTAGCACTGATAAACTGTATTAGGTGTGTTCTTGAGCTCCTACGGTTGCTACTATTCCATACAGACAAAATTACAAATAGATTTACTTAGGATCACTTTGCATCACACAGCATTTTTAAAACCTTAGCAGAGGTTATGAAAGATAAAAGCACTGCTTTTCTGAAACAAAAATTCAGATATGTCAGTCTCTGAATTTCAATACACACTATAAAATGGAGGTTTCAACCTTTGGGGCAATTCCAGTGTTTTAATTTATGAAAGAATTTGGCCAACACTTGCACAAGTTTCCTTACATAATGCTTGTGCATTAGTCATTTGGCAGGCAGGTAGGGAGCTTACTTACCCCTCCTTCAGAAAACGTGCATCATTTGTGAACTTTTAAGCCAATTGATTACACTGACAATTAACCTACAGCCTTAGGAGATACAGGTATACAGACTTAGAAACTTTTTTTTTTTTTTGTGATGAGTGGGAGAGAAAGACTTTGAATTGATCAGAAAAGCAAATTCTCGTTCCTCCCTCCCAAAGTGTCTCAGCTGTAGACCAAGTGAATCTACAGATCAACACATTCCTTAATCCATGACCATGAGAAAAATGCATATGCTTGTACAGCTGCAGGATTTTTGTGAAATGGAAAACGAGAAGGTGGGAAAATGCTCAAAGCAACAGCTCCAGCCTCGCTCTTCTCCAAAAGGCTAAATATTCTCTCTCCCTCACAAAGTATAATCATACCAGTGCAACCTAAATATATTATATTTGCAATATACAGAATTAAAACAAAAGCTTTACCAGTAATTTGGAAAATTGAAGGCATTTGAGGCATTTGGTTTCAAAATAAGCCTTCCATCAGTTTTCCTGGAAGGCTACTTCAGTATGCTTCCCAAGCCAGTTTGCTGTACAGCATGCAGACATCTGACACCTTGCATGTCCAGGTAATAGTGAAAAAAGATTTTTAAAGGCTGTGCATTGCTCACAAACATATAGTATAGAAAACACCTCTACCTGCCAATCCCACAGCAGGAAATAACTCTGGACAAACACTTTAATATTCACTACTCCCAAGATGAATTGTACTGACAAAAGAGATGAAGATCAGGGTAGACGAGATAACTTGTTCCGTGTGGAAAGTGTGTTTTGTATCATCAATAAAATTCTGCAGGAATAGAAAGGCAATCATAAACATCACAACTCAGAGGTGACAAGCATTGCTCCAAAACTATGCTTTTATAAATTTGTTCTTATGGCTTTCAGATGTTTTTCATAAGAAATTCAGGTGAAGATTCAGCAGGTAAACAATGTAGCAATCTAGAAACAATTCCCATGGAAAAAACCTCAAATCCCTTCACTCCTCTATCCTTAGTTTACACGTGTTGTAAAGTAAGGTGTAGATTATATTTCAACACTTCAAATGTTACAGCATGCAGTAGAAGATATAGCTTAGAGAAGTTATGAGAATCCTTAGAAATACAGTACAAAGAAGATTAGATTTCCCAATTTTACAGGCTAAGCTAAAATGTCAGTGAGAAAGAGTAGAGCTGCCATTAGGTATGAGAGCAAAGCATTCAGTTTTTTTTAATATAAGCAGACCTCAAAGGTAAGAAAAAAATTAAAAATATAGCCTAAAAAGGTGAAGGCCTAAGGGCCAGTTATAAATTGCTAGCCATCATAAGTTGCTATAGCACTTGCACAGGCAGCCTGAAATTACATAAGGGCAGAAAAGTCAAAATGGAACCACTAAAGCAAATAAGCAGTTTGGCTACCTTTCTTTCTGAAATTTTAATATTTATTGTCCTAAGGAAAATAAATTCTAGTGGTTGTATTTTTTTTTTCCCAAACCTTTTTATTTATTTTTGTGTGTCCTTTTATGTGTTGTCTGACTACTTTTCTACTTATGGAAAACCCAATAAATATCCTCATATAATAAGCAAGCAAGCAACCATTTAAAGTTCACTTACTGTCCATTTCAATAAGTAATCTCCATTGTCTTCATTAGGCTGCAACCTCTTCATTAACAACAGAACTCAGTGATGCCAGAAAAGATAATCTGGACTAAAATGCCTCCTAGTCTGTGCTCTTTCATGTTCTAAAGACACAGCCCACAGTAATTGACATTCCAGCCAACATTAGGTGAGACTGTCGCTGTACACGGAATTTCTTCTAACATGCTGTCCTAGATGGAATCTCAGAGAACTCCCTCAGCCTTGGGAAAATTGTGAGTACTGATTTCAGCCTTTCAACTTCTGCTATTAAATAGTTTGCATCACAATTAACAGTTCCAGCTTCACTGCAAGATTTTGAATGGAACTTTTCCCTCTGAAGAGAGTCATAGCTTTAAATCATTCAGTGCACAGACTTGAGAGCTACCAAGCAGGTTTTTCTAACATGTTAATCACAACTTTGTCAACTGATCAACGATCTCACTGCAGACTTAAGTTTTTCACTAATTCCACAAAAATAAATATTATTGGACTGGAAAGCATCCATGTTGTGTAACATTTTTCTTTTTGTGACTTCGGGCCGTAACAGCTGTTTCAAATGTCAGCAGATAGGACAGAATTAAAAAGGATACACAACGTGGACAGGGGAATTGCAGATCTAACCTATCTGTGCCTAATGCCAAGAAATTTGCAGATGGATAGCTGTTTATCAATTTTTTCATCCAAATTTATTAATACTTTTAATCAGTCTAAATATGCAGCTGCCACAGAGCCAAATAAGATGAGTCTGATAGTCCAATCCTCTGTGCTCTACAGGGATACTGAAAAAATGTCACATAATAATTGACATCCCAGGAAGAGCAAGTTTTAGCAAAATATTTGGGTAATTGGTATTTTTAAAAAATATCTTTCAAAATAATTTTCTATGCTATGTAGAGGACATCCATCTAGAATGTTTCTCTCAAAGACAGTTTACAAACAAAAAGACCCAGGCTTCTCATTTCATTGCATAGGTGAAAGTCTTTTGTGAGCTGATTACACCATACCCCTGGCTGCCAAGTTATCCTCTGAAGGCCATTCCTTTATTCTAATCGCTAAAACTAGACAAGCATTTTTTATGATCTCACTTTTGCTCATGTAGCATGATATGTTGCTGCAGTGATTCTGCTAAGTTTGCCACTGGTAACGCTGGTCTAAGACATGACATAATCAATTTCTCTTCAAAGCATCACCACGTGTGTTTGCACTCCCCAGTCACTTCAGGCTAAGTTTGCAGCATAGAGTTCTGGTTACTCTGCTACTTTGTTCAAATGCAGGTTAACGTCACAAAAGAGAACTTTTATGTAAGTAGCACCAAAAAATGGAAGAAGATAAATTGTTCTTACAACAGCAGATTTATGAAAAAGTCTCAAAAATGGGATTTTGACATAGAGCCCTTCCAAAGAAATAGTATCTTTTTAATCTTCTAATATAGTTTTGTATGTCAGATTATAATTACTAGAACTAACCAGTTGAATTTAAGAGAATATAACAATACCCTTAGGCCTAAATTGTGACCAACCTCTTCTTAAATATAATTTCCCATACCTCTTAGCATACTCCATGTAGTTCTTTATATGTGGAGTTTTTCTCCAAAAGGAATATTTCAACAATGTTATTTTCTAAAAAAAAAAAAAAAAAAAAAAAAAAATAGTGCCAGCATCCAGACAATAAAAAACCAATCTCCATGCATGACGGAGGAGAACAAATGGTAAATATTTTTTTGCCGTTTCAAGCTTTCAAGAGGTAATATTTGCAAAAGATATAGTAAATATCATGAGTTTGGAAATGATGAAAAGTATCTCAGTAATGCTCTTATAAACTGGAAAAATATTTAGTTCAAAAGTTTATCTACTCAGCCTTCAAATAAAATTTCATTACTCTTGTCTAGCTGTACACTGCTTTTTTCCCCTTTGAACTTTAAGGCCTTTAATGTTTTTTTCCTTTCAGATTCTCTTATTTCTCTCCAGTCCAATGGCTCACAGTAATTCACAGGCTGCTGCTTTATGACCAAAGTCTTGCACTGCACTGGCTTGTATCATCAGTATCAGCAGCTGCTGTTAAATCAGCTGTCAAATTTGGAAAATTCTCACTCAATTTACCCTGAATTCCAGACTTGCACTTTTTTTTTGTCCATGTGTCTGTTCATGTTGTTTACAAAAGGGTTCTATTGGGACTAGTGGCCAACAAGCTTGAGCTTCATGCACAGATGATGCTGTAAAGCCAACTGCCTTTCCACTAGGAAAAAGGGGACAGAGGAAAATTCTGGGTTAATATTTTACATAAACCAGTGTTTTGCATAAACCACTGATTCATGTATGAAGTAGCTAACTTTGTGTTTGGAATATCAAATAGGAAAGCCAACAGTTCAACTTATTGTGCAGATATCTTATAAATTCATTAATTACTGTGAAATATACTTATCTGTATTGGAAATAATTTTATCACTTTTCATATGTGGAACACAAGTTGACTTGCAAGAGTACTCTGCTAATTTCAATGAAAAATCTTTCAATATCATAGATCAGGTAACAATAATAAAGTCTTGCAAATTGTGCTTACGGAATTTCAGCCAAAAATGATGGGTTTTAATGCGACATCTACTCCAGACCAGAACATCTTAGTTAAAGACATATTCTGGAAACAATTTTCATCAGTTATGGCAGCTATACATGAGGTCTCTTACATATTTGGAACATAATAGAATTATAGGAATACAAAGGATGCTTTGGGTCAGAGATTTTTCATTTACATGATAAGAAATGAAGAGTGTAATCACTCTTAAATCACATAAACAAGTATGTTCTTCTTGAGTACCATTGTTCTAAGAGGTGACTGAAAGCTGAAAATCCTTCATCATTTTCTCAGCTTGTTCTCCCTCTCCCTTTAAACATGATTGGATTGAAGTCCAGATCTGCCAGACCAAATCAATTCTGTGAATTTCAAGGTGAAAAGCCTCAGGTTTGGTTTGCAATTACTACTATGAGTTCTGAACATAAATCTTTCAGAATAGTTCACAGAAAAATTGATTAGCTACAAATTCACTTTAGTAAATCCCTATGACAGAACTCTATTGCTCCTTAGCATCAAGCCATTTGTTTTAAGAGTACCCACTCCAGCTGCACAATCTAGGATGCTGCATTATTTTTATACACAGCACAGATGTGCATGCCCACACACCTTAACATTTTAATATTACAGAAAAAATTTTACTGCCTCCTCAGTGCAGTGTATTCTGCAAGGAAGATAGTTTTGAACAATTGAGAGCGATTTTCATGTCCACTTTTATAATTTTTAACATGTACTGTGTTGATGCAAAATCCTCTGTAAAAAAACACATGATAGCAAATAGTACACAGGATCTCCATTTAAGAATGTGTCTGTCAAGGTCACATCTCACTGCCTAGTCTGTGTAATATCAAATTATTTACCTGCATTAAGAAAATACCATTTGATGTTATTTTAAATAACTGCATATTTGTCTTGTTTTATATTAATGGATTCACTTGCCAGTTTTCCTCTCTAATTCACTGTTTTACTTTGAGCACTTTTATCCGCATGCATGACAGCAAAATTAACTCTTCCATATTTGAAAACTCATAACCCGTTAACCATATTTGGGAAAAAGATTCGAACTGCCATAATAGCAGGAGTATTAATACCCACACATTTATATCCTGACTTTTTTAGAATGAAGTAATGACTATGATATTGCAACTGTAAACAAAACTAACATGGAAATGGTGCAGTTTGCAACATCAGCCTCTTTCTGTACCAGCTATTGAACAAAGTGGTTTTGTTGGTTTTTTTTCTTCCCCAGTGCTCCTGCAGTGGTAAGTCACTTCAGCTCTTGATGCCAGGGGGTCTCCTATATAATTTTAAGGGACATGCTCTCTAGACTTTGTGGACTTTTAAGATTCTCAACAAAATTACATCAAACCTACTTTCTGTAAGGTTTCCTTATTTTTTTTGGCTGTTGAGAGTTGGTGGCAAATAGGGGGGTTTCTCATGACTGAAACACAAAATCTGGGTTCTGTGATTGTATAAAGTCTCAATATGCACATCTAAAGCTAAGTAAAGACAGCCTTTTTATTCAAAGACTTTCCTTGAATGCATGCATGATACCATCAGAATTATTAAAATACTGATACTTCACATGCACGTATGTCTGCAGCATCATGGAAAAAGAAATCATTTTTCCTACAGTTTAGAACTTCATTCACAATACAGTTTATTCGGTATTACCAAGCTTGTTTACATGCCTGTGTAGGATTTATGCTGCCGCCTGAGAATATTTAGAAAATGTGGAAGTAGGTGTGTTGTGAGGAATATAGAGGAAAAAATCTGTAAGGCTGTTTAAGGGAAGCAGGCTTTATGGAGAGATTTGAAGAGGCAAAGGATAGGAAGGTTATCTAGCACATACGAAGAGACAGCTGTTTCAAGAAAGAAGTTATATAAAAAAGCTGACACCAAAATGGCATGGAACAAAACAAAGGAATTTCCCAAATAGCATTCTTTACAGAAGCCTAGGGCTGTAAGAATTCAACAGGCAAGAAAATGAAGACTGAAGAGCAATGTTCTATTTTTGATGGAAAACTTTTGATCACAGACTTTAGCAATACATACATTTGTATGACAGGAGATATGTCATTAGTATTCATTGCATCACATGTTTATCTTCACTGTTCAGGGAAGGAATATCGCAGAGTGGCAGAGTCAAAAATGCTGTTTACTATTGCGTTCACAGAAAAATGTAAAATACAGGAGCTCCAATTTGAGAAAGCATTAACATTGCCCTTAGGAAAAAAAATATATAAAAATCCTCCTCCAAACCCTTTATGTATGTTCCTGTGCTTCAAACACGCTATCTTAAATCACACTTTCACTTCCGTTTTGATTATTATTCAGACACAGTAGTGACTATATTGTTGGATGATTCAATATCAACATGTATTTCATGTAATGCCAGAATGATTTGCATGCTTAGGAAGATATAAATGTCATTAACAACCTTCACCTCTGAATATACAGAAATTTTTCTTTAGAGAACTTTCATGCATCATATAAAGAAGTTGGAGATATTTGACATTGAATATCAGGTATAGCATGATAATTTGATTTCCCAAAGACAGGGTACATATTTCCTTGAAAATGTAAACAGAAATATGGCACCATTTCAGAACATCTATTTTTTACTAAATTAAGCTCTCAGCTTATAATTTAAATGACTTATAAAGACAAAATAACAGGTGCTTCAAGCAATAATTGAGCAAAATATTTTCTGCAAAATAACAAATGTCTTAAGGGGACTTTGAAATTAATCTCTCAAAGGTTTAAAAAAATCACAAATGATTTAATGGTCTATAAGTACATTTCTCAGGTGTCTGATGCTCAACTAAAAACCAGTCATTAATGGACCATTAAAATACCAGAAGTTCTTTGTTTGTAGCAACACTGAAAAAATTTTCCTTGAGACTGTACTTCTTCCTTACTGAATACATAAATTATTCTATCTAGGCAGCAAATTTGGCTTAATTACATGCTCTTCTCTCATGCATTGATTTCACTTTGTTTAGAAAAGTGAAAAACTTACTCCTTTGTTACATGGAAAACAACCTAGTGGACTTATTGACACAGATTAAATGCAACAAAATAGAGAATTTTACTCCCTGAGGAGTAAAAAAAAATTAAACATTCCGAGTGAGATCCAAAACATTTAAATAGCATCTTAATTGCAGAAAACTGCAGAGATGAAATTATGCACATAATTACAATTCCTAGTTATTTTAAGAAGAGAAAGCTGCTGACAAATTTTGTTAATTTACTCATTCAGAGAGAATTTGGCAGTCTAGAGAAATGCCTATTCCTTTATTTAAGCTAGTCCATTTTGAAATTAGGTGAAAATCAAATCTACTTAAGAACAAGGTGTACAGGCAATTTATCAAAATTTATCAAAATACAGCAATAGTATTTTAGTGAATGCGAAGGACATACTTTGAGTATGACTCAGTGTCATTCTGACAAGGTTATTGAGAAGATCTTTTAATTTAGCAAATAATTATGTTTCTCTTGGAAAATGAAGGATTAGGAGTTATCCTACAGTGACTAGAACACCCCCAAAATATTCCAGTTATAATTTACTAATATAGGACTCTATATTGCACATGATCTTTCAAAATTTTTTCTTGTCTCACTTTTTGTCACATTTATGGGTAGATGTCACTAAATCTTTAAAAATAAAGTAGAAAGCAACAAAAAATGCACAGGAAGTTTTCAAACAAGTCTTGCTAGTAATGTAAAGCTGGATTTGTTCAGGGGTTAGTTCCTGCCCCTTGCAAGCGGATATTCCAGTATCCTTTTTAAGAATATTGTCCAACTGAAATCTTTATCCCTTATCATGCATGAAGTTCCAGATGCCCTCTCCACTTCAAGTTTAATGGGTAACAGATGCCAGGTTGTTCTATGTAGGCTGCAAGTCTTAAGACAATGACCATGCTTCTCCTACAAATCCTGTGAGGGGATTTCATGGATGCCTCGAGAACACTAAAAATAATGACTTGCACATGTTGAATCACTTCTTATTGAATACATTCTAAAGCCCTGTGAAAAGTAGTATTTTCAGTCCAATACATTTACATAAATCATATTTTAAGGTTCATTATGGTCTTACAAACATCTGGACAAGAGAGCATAAACTAATCAACATTAAAGAGATTCAGAGCACACCACTAATAAAGAACATGCTTAATATACACTTGGAGTGCATGCTTTTACTGTAGACAATGGGATTTGACAAGGATAACATCTTTTCTTTTATACTAGAAAGATTTACCAGTTACTTTCATCTCCTGGCAAAACGATTTTAACTTCAGAAGCAGATAACAACATATCATTTCTATCTGTCTTCCTGCTTGCATGAAGTGACCAAGCTAACTCTGACATTAAAATGCCACTATGTCTAGACTCAGCACTGTGTGTGATGTTACTTTGCCCACATTATCCACACATGGGTATTTCAATCACTCACAGCAATGCAAAGACATTAATTAAGCCAGTGCACTTTTGACAGAGATTTTTCAGATATTACACTGAACTGCAAGAACTGTCAGTGGGTCTTAAAAGCCAAATTGCCTCAGTTTAAAATAAAAAATGCATTTAACTCCTAGATATGTGTTACAATCTGGCTTGCTGGGCCCAGGCTTTTGATGGTGGATATAGAAATCAAAATGTTAATCTGGCCTACATAATGTAGCCATATTCTCAGCCTGGAAGTGTTTGACTGAACATTGTACTTTCCAGCAAACAATCATGACCAAGGAAGCTGAAACTCAGAAGGTAAGACAGCTTATAAATATGTCTTACATGCTAATGTAAGCAATGGAAATATAAACCAAAATAAACTGATGCAAAACCAAGGATTTCCAAGAATCAAAGTAATTTGTTATTAAAAATACATTTCTGAAAAAAATCTGGCAGTTTTCAACTGAAGCCCATGAATATTTGTTTTTATTACCTGTCCATAGTATACCTGTTCCTATAATATAAATAACATTGAAGAACTGTTTCCATCATTTTAAAACAAAGCACTATCTCTTCTGTGTAAAGAATCTACAATATCTTTCCTAGACTAAAATGAGACCGTCTCAAGAAGCATATCAAATGGAAACTATATTTTAAACTTTCTGAAGTAACCTGTGTTGCCTGAAAGGTTTACGTGGTTCTAATTTTGATTATCTCATATTCCCAGTGGGAGGTGTATCACAGCTGAGGGATCAGTCTGGAATTTAGGTTCTGTGAATGTTTTTCATGAGATCATTAAATGTTTGGAGTCTGAGATGAGAAATAATAATACAAATAGATAATAAAAAGTTTTAAAATATTATTTTTAATGGAAAAAAATGTTATTCAAATATTTATTATATTCTGATGTAAGGAAGGATCACACTAAGTATATTACAAGTATATAGCTAAATCAAAATAAAACCAATTTTAAAATAAAATAAGAATATTCTCTGTACATCTGTATATAGATAATTAAATCTTGTATCAGCACTTTCAAGAGTCTGAAATAATAGGAGAACCACACTGAACAAATGTTTTACCTCATTTCTGTTATTAGATGATTTTATGGAAGACTTGGCATTAATTCCCATGAACTTTTCTCTGTGCAGTCACCTATCATTTTGTCAAAATCAAATCTATTATATTATTTCTTTCCCACAATCACAAAACCTGGTCTAAGTTGAAATAGCCTTCAGACATCTCTGGGGAAGACATATTTTTATGCATTCTAATTTGCTGGCTGCAAACTCCTCAGCTATATTGGCAAACAGCCCTATTGCCTATAAAATTAGAACAACTGAGATATATTCTGCTCCTTCATTTTACACGTGGGTGAGGATTTACTGTATGTATGTGAAATTTCCTCTTTATCCAAACTGGGCAAATGAAAGGTAATGTCAATATTGATGTGGTTCAAAGAGGGAGGGAGCAAAGTGGGCAGCACATAAACCTTTTCTTGACAAATTCCTACGGAATTTCCTTTTTTCTGGTGTCTGTCTGGCTGAACTACTTAGGAGTGTGCTCGCTATGGCAAATGAGTCTGTTGACAGTTTAAACAAGTTGGCCATTAGCATAAAAATTAATCTTTTTTTTTGGATGTTTTCCATAAGAAACATACAAGTGCTTACAGCAGGTAGCAGGTCTGCATGCAGCAGTAATTTCTCAGTGCATTGTTTTTAAATGAGAAGAGACAGCACTCCCCAACACATCCTGTTTGACAGGAGAGAGGCCTAATGAACATCTCTTAAATAATAATTAACTTTTCACTTTCTTTTTGTCTTTGATACCCACAACTTGCCATTTATCATTCTTCAAAAGCATCCCTTATTTTCTTATCATGACCATCCTACAAAAAATTACATTTTAAACATTTTTTGACTGCTAAATCATTGGGGTTTTGGAGACAATTATACAATTGCTTCACTGCTGGCAACTAGTTATTGATATTCACTGTGGTTAAAATTACAATGTAGTTGAAATATATTTACTCCCCCCAGTCTTATTATAATTTAATTGTTTTGAAAGCATTGAACAAATACAGCAAAGTCACTTTCTGATGGATATTTGTATCTTCTTTGATTCTGGTTATTTCATAGATTTTTAATGTTTGATTTAAACTTGAATAAAATTATGTGTTTAGCAAAATTTTACACTGAGCAACATCAGCTTTATCATGGATAGCTAAAGATTTCTCTTTAAAGCAGGGGTTTACTTGAAATTTCAGAAGACACTCAAAAAAATGCTTATAAAATAAGAGGAAACAGTAAATTAAGTTTGCCCTGTAGGTATTAAAAGATATAAAAATACTCAAGAGTATACAAAACTGATGACAAAGTCATGCAATAAGAACAGAAATAAAAATGGAATTTTTAATACTTTGAGTGCAGTGTATGACTGAGTTTCCAAATACTTTTCCTGGAATTCAGGAACTAAGAGCTGAGCTGTTTTACACATTCAAATTAGATAAATGTTGAAATTAAAAGTCTCATGGCTCATATGACCCTCATAATAAGCAATAAATGAAGTGACTCTGAAATAAACAGGAAATGGGTTCTGAGAAAACTTGTAAGCTAAATGCAACAAAGTTTTCAGAGGAAGGATACTCCTGTAGTTTAAGCATTTTGTTGTTTTTACAGACAAGATAAAGACCATTACATGAACAGAGACCTTCTAATAAATTTCAAAACCAGATATTTTACCTGTACTTTTGATCATCTCATCCCTTTCTCTGCTTATCTCTCTCACTCAGATCTGTATATTCCATTTAAACATCTTCAGATCTCTAAAGAGCAATGGTTTGCCAAAATAATCCCCAAAGAACCACAGCCAGAGATATCTAATTCCATTCTTTCAAATGTGAAATAATGCAATTTCTCCACAAAAATACCCAGTCTAAAATGCAGGAAAGTCAAGCAATAATGCATTCAAAAAAAAAACATCCTTGGATCACTACTGTGGTATAAACAGGAATTTCATTCCACTTTAAATGTGTGGTCCACTTAGGTCAATGTTCTCGCTTCAGCAGTAGCTGACACTTTCAGTTTGAAAGCAAAAACAAATAAAACGAACAAATCAAAACTAAACAAAAAAAATCTATAACCATCAACATTTTGGAATGGAGATAAAGATATTGTGCCTAGAAGCTGGCTTATGTTCAAAGCTGTCTAAAAGGAGAGAGAGCTTTTGCTTCAAAACTAGCTAAATTGTTAGATAATAGTTTTTAACACATCAGAGGTGTACTTCTTAAACCTCTTTCAAACAAGTCTTAGGTCTAGCCCCACCATTTTTAACTCAGTCCCCTGAGGTACAGCCAGTTCTATAAAGAAAAATATTTGCCTGCAAATAAAAAATAAATAATAAAATATTATTAAAATAATAAAAATAAATAAATAATATTATTAAAATAATAAAAATATTGCTCAATCAAAATAAAAATAACTCCAGCATGCCAAACTCAAGACTGTAGCTTTAATCTAGACAGAGCCAGACAGAAATTGTTTTAGTCTTTAACACAGCATTTTCATGTGGCTCAAAGACAGAAAATAGAGCAAGTAATCCTATGTGACACTATCAGCAAGGCAACAAAATTCTATTAAGGAGGACAGCCTCCAGAAGCAGAATGGTTTTTAAACCAGTCTAATCCCAATGAGAAATGAGGCATTGGCAGAATGTTATAATGCCAGGATGCATAGGGAGCAATAGAGAACTTAAAAGGAGCAAGAAAAGGTGAGTATTGCCAGCTAACAGAAACAAGAATGACACTGTCTGGAATAGAAAATCTCTTTGTGTGTCAAAATACTGTCTAAAAAGTAACCAACAATGAGAGAAATCTTCCCTACATTACTGCTTATTCCCTTCCATCTTGTTTCAGCTATGGCTGTTACGTTCCATTGCACCCTAATGTAAGGGTATTTACCTTTGATTCAGTAAAATTTTATTGGATTGTAAAGACTGAATAATAATGGAGTTACTAGGTGTCCACCTCTTGTGATTCCAGAACAGATTTATGCCTTGAGTTCCTGGCTCCATTTGCATTCCCTGATTTTCCACCATGGATGGTTCTGAGGAAATGGAGAGAATCTGGAGTATAAAGTGACAGCTCAATAATGTCTGACCACTGAAACAATTCAGCTGCAGTTTGGGCATGAAAGCAAGTACATGATAAAAATCATAGCTTTTGCTGACAGACTTGAATTTGATTGCTTAAACTATTTAGGTAAATGAAGTTCTGGTATTGCACACGCCAAGTGGGGGTTGCCTACTATACATTTCTATCCCAAAATACTCAACCTGAGAGTCTGTTCAGAGGTATATGCACAGAGTAAGCTTCACACACCCCAACACCTCAGCCAAGGCTGGTATGAGTCCTCCACCCCACAGTCCCTTTGAGGGTAGCAGCATAGGTCTCTAGACCTTATCCATGTTTCCTGAAGGAAATTAGCTACATCAACTCAACACCATCTCTCACACACATCTGTTAAATATACAGCTGTACCTGCCTAAATTAGCAGTGCAGACTGTATTTTCTATAAACTTCTCACAATGGTGACTCTGACTGTGTGACCAGCCCCTGCTTAACCCACTAAAAAAATATAACAACCAGTCTTTAACTTTTTATGGAAAGCATAAATAATATGTTTATATGCACACACATATACAAAAAGTTGCACAGTTGCTGAGGATTTTTACAAACCAGTTTTTTTCAAACTGTTTAAAGCAAAAATTAAAATAATGCAGATTTGTAGTTGAAATATTCTGCATGAAGTAACTAGGAATGAAATCAAGCCATATTTATCACTATTTAAAATATTCTGATGGCACTAGATGACCAGGTATTACACTTTAACACTCATCATTTGGTATCAAGCCCTTTCACCACAACACTATTATGAGATTTGAAGTGCCTTTATTCTCACCACCTATAGCACCTTAGAAACCTGAAAAGTAACTTTGCCTAAACTGCTTTCTAAACAGTTTTCCTTAAATTTGCAGAAACCTGAAAAGTAACTTTGCCTAATCTTAGTTTTGCCAGGCTTTCTGCATATGTGACTCCTCTGAACATGAGTCATTCTAGTTTGGCTTTCGTGAACCTTTTAAATATCTCTGTCTTTTTAAGGCCTCTGATGATACATGTGCTCAAAATTACATACAGCTGTCCAAACACAAGCTTAAAAGCCCCTTGGAGCACTAAAATAATGTTTCATGCGCTGCATTCTATCCTCCTCTTTAACACTAACAGTGTTCTGTTTGCTTTTTCATCTTCACTTATGTGCAATAGTGAGGTTGATTCCTTGATTGTTTACTGTCACATGCAGATATTAGTCATCTGTGTTTGGCAGGATATGCCTGTTAGTGCATGTCCTTGCTGTTCTAAATCTACTGCTCCACTCTGTCACAATGACCTGCTTGAAGATGCAAACTGGATTTTCCCACTAAAGTTTCATAATCAAATGATTCTTTGAAATTAATTCTTCTATATTAAGGCCTGATATAATTGGCCTGATACATTTTTTAAAGGAAGTCTTTCTTTGATTTATAGGGTTGGCCCTATAACTACTATAACTATAACTACTGTTTTGTTTTATTTGCATGTTACATCATGGTGCGAATCAAAAAGTTATTTTTTTGGTGTACAACTAAGCTAATGACATGAGCAGGTTCCCTCATGCTGCTAAAAATTATTTTAGGCTCTGTAGTGACCTAACATTTAAGCAAACATAGATGCAATGATCAATCAGTATAATGAAGGCTCATAGAAAACGTCGGTGTTTTTTTGCTGTTTGGTTTGTTGTTTTTTTTCCAAAGTAGAACTGATTATGTAATTTTGCACTTACAAATGCAGAAGAGGAACACAGAAATGACTGGAGATTAGTCTTCAAAGTTGGTATGGGATTTAATTTTGGTGATGATGACATTTGAAACATAAATAGGCCTATTTCATCCAGGGAATGAAAATTCTGGTACTTTAAAAGGCTATTGTGCAAGACACTAGCAATGCTTCTTAGAATAAATGCATTCCATGATACAAAGCTTCATTCTAATTATTTTATTATATATTATATTTAGCTTTATCATAATTTTTAAAGAACCATGAATGACAAATATTGCCTAATCTTAGGCTGAAAGATGTACCTGTTTTTTCATGGAAGCAAAGAGTAAATCACAAAACCAAAGAAGTAATTTATCAAAAAGGAAATATAATATTAACTAATTCATTCATCTTGCATTGATACAATTTTTTTCTTCATAACTATAAATGTGATAATTTAATTTTTTTTTCTTGGAAACATAAATATGAAACTAGGAGATTCATAACACCATAAAACAAATAAAATTAAATATAGCTATTTAGATATATATTTATATATTTTTATATATTAGATATAACTTTAATTTTGAATCTGGATACAGGCTTCCAGAGGTTATAGAAAATTGTACTGGATTTTAATTTATGTCTAATAAATAATTTTTCATACTTTCTCTACTTAGCTTTTTAAAATTTCCTTCTTAATTGTACAGAGTTAATATTGTGTTGGAGTCTGAAGAGATCTATCTCTGACTGACAAGTTAAGGACAAGAATAGGGCATGACATCAGCAAGAGCTGCAGCAGACAATGCAAAAGGTAAGGTAGGTTATAGCAAAGGTGCATGGAAGCACAATGGAAAAAAACTCTGATAGAAATATTTGCTGCAGCCTTTCTTTGACACCTCTGACCAAAACCACCTTTAGAAGTAGGAGAGAGAAGCAGTGTTCACAGACCCCTTTTAAAAGTGTGATAACAAAGACAAAGGGACCCCCAGCTAGCCATCAATGTTAGTGTCCTTCTCCAGAAAGGATTTTCAATAATCTAGTGATAGCTAAAAATGTTACCATGATGCGTATGAAACCAGAAGCAACATCAGGTGTTCAGATAAAAGGGAAAAGAGAAAGTAGAAGAGCAGGAAGGTCTGAGCACCTTTGAGCTCTCCCTGTACCCAGAACTACTGCTGCTCAGACTGAAACGTGGTCCTGAATGAATGTGTCCTTTTTGCTGCTGGATCACTCCCTTCAGATGCTGATAAATTAGAGGAATCCATATTACTCCTTTTTAATGATCTGTCTCTTTCAAAAGTAATTACTAAGACCTGTTGATATGCTCTTTGAGGTCTATACCTCAAAGAGGTGTGGTAGATAGTCAAATTAAGACTATCAACTCAAATTACTTGACAGAGAATGGAAAAGGACATCAGATTTTTACTATTTTAAGACCTCTGCTCTTTGTCAGTTTGAGCTGACATTCTATCAGTACCTTCTAAACCTGCAGTGTTCACTAAAAAACATCCAACAAGGACTAGTGTCCCTCATGTGCCAGTGACATAAAAAATTCACTTTTAAACAAACTATCTTAGGAGATAGTAGTGACCACAGTATCAACAAATACAGTGTAAAATATAACCCAAAATTCTGACTTGTAGAGACAATTATTAACAAAAAGACAAATCTAAAATTCCATTTTACTAGGTGCACCTCTGTTCAAGAATTCCTATTTTTTGTGCAGATTTCAATCCAGAATGCAATGATTTATTTTTCTGTGGTTCTAAGAAGAAAAGCTTATATTCTGGGTCCTCTATGTGAATATTTAGTCAAAAAGAAAAATAACTTTTTTTAATTTTCATTTTTTTTTAAGGAATGTCATTCTCACCTTAGACAAAGAGCATCAAGTGAGATGCTTAAGAGATGTGAAACCACAAATTTCAATGGAAAGTTTAATAGCTTTTACCATGCTCCCAATAATAACCCTTTGGCAAAAAATTTACTCCTAGTACATCTGCTTTGGGTTTGTTTGGTTTGCGGTTTTGTGGGTTTTTTTCCTCTCCAGATTGTGTATCATTAGAACTTTCCTGGATAACCTCTTTACAAAATGTATGTTTTCATCCTCTCCAATGATTTTTAATGCATAATAATCTAAATGGTTTAGAGACCCACCAAGAACTGCTGTTAGCTCTGTTCGTGCCTTTTTCACCATAGAAGTTTAAACATCAAGAAATGTGATTAATTTTAGAAGAATTTTCCTCACATGGCCTAAAATCTACATGGCTCATTTCCCCCCCAGACTCCTTAGTGCTGGTAGAATGATTCTGGAAATAACTTATCCTTAGCAATATTTACATAGTCTGCCAGGAAACTTTCAGCATTAAAGTTATAGAAAGAGAAGAATAATCAATTAGCACTTGCTAGGAATACTCTTTCTCCTTTGTCTAGGAGATCAAAGCTGAATCATTACTTGACCTTATTCACCAAATGCAAATGCACAGAGAGAATGCATTCAATTTTTCAAGTAATTTTTGGCCATTTTAGGAAGATATCATTATGAATGTCATAACCAGCCATTACTGATGACATTTTAAATTGTGCTGTTCTTTGAATGAGCACTAATAGTTTAGAATGTTAAAGCCAATATACACAGTTAGATGAAATAAATTTCAAATTTAATGAAAATGATATTGTGTTACTGCATCTTGAGGAGAAAAACAAAATGAAAAAAGCTACACATCAATAGTAGATATTTTCCTTTCCTTTAGAGGATTCCAGAACAAGAATATTGGAGCAAAAAATGTATTTCTTAAAATATCAACATTTCCATTTCTGAGTGCTTTCAGACAGGTGAGAGATGAAATGGATAAATCCATTTATTTATACATTTGTTTCACTTTCTTTCATCCTTTACACTTATTTTCATATGAATTCTACATCTGGATAGTATTAATGGTAGCCTTCTTGTATCTAAGCACACTAACACAGGATGATTTCTGAATTTAGGTGAAGAGACATTCAGAAGTTGGTATTTTTTAGGTGAGGAAATCATGGCCAAAATATTTATCTGAAAAAGGAACAAAAAGATACAGAAATGGGGCAGAAACCAGCATTAATTTCACACATTTTTGTTTGTTGTTTTTCTTAGCCCACACAAGTTAAGCTTGCTAAGCCTCTTAGATAAACTGATGATCTGCAGTAATGACCTATGGAAGTATCCATACATGATGGGAGCTACACAAGGAAAAAAGAAAAAAAAATGAAAATAAAGGCAGGATGGTGTAAGATACTGCAGTCTTGCTCTGCTCTTTAAATAAAATGTAAATATGACATCTCAGTAACTACCCTATGGAAAATAGTTTTATGGCAATACAATGGAAATTAGGCACTGCATCAAAATTTCAATTTTTTAAGGACCTTTCATAATTTTCCATTTATTATTTGATTTTTCTTGATATTTTCTAAAATAGCTGTGCTTGCTGTATTGGATTACAGAAGAATATTTAAATGGAGCACCCTTAGTTCTGGAATGCCACTGGTGAAGCACGGAACACCTTATGGTCTTGAAAACTTATACATGAAAAATAAACATGCTGGTTAAGAATATGCTGACAATAGTCAGAAACAACAGTAAACTGATTCAATTAATATCAAGGCTTTAAGCAGTAACTTGGACAGCACTGATGAATATATTTGTAACAGCAAAAGTCCTAGATCTTGGACCAGAGTGGACTAACTTATTTTATAACAACAAGAAGACAAGTCAATAGAGGTTTATGCCTTCGTTGCTATTTGTAAGGAAGCAATCCTCATGAATGAAACTCACTTTCATTCCCCTGAGAGCATTTTGTTCAGAATAATTCCACTTTCACTGAAGTAAATCAGTACTTTCTGAACACAAACCAAACCAAAAAGATTCCTCACCCTAAGAAAATTAAAATCAATATCAACAATAACTAGAAAATAAGTGTGTATAAGAATGGCCAAGAACTGAAGGGAATATCTTTAACACAGAAGGGTTAGAACAATGATTGATCCCATAGAACCACTCCAAAAGAAAAAAAAAATAGATGGGGGATAAAAGGACATTGGGTTCAGGAGTCCTAATTTATATATCTCACAGTAAAAAATTGTTTTCTATTGTTGAAAAAACTGTTATAGTAACCTCTCTGTTTTCCCTCTGAAATAATAATAAAAAAATGCAGTGAAGAGTGACAGCATCCATAAACATTTAGTCACTAAATTAGTAAGTCTAACTAATGCACAAATTTTTGTAAAGTCAACTAAGTTCACAGGAGTTCTCAAAGAGACAAACTAGATACAGAGACTTAAAATCAAACTGTACATTCTACCTACATGCTTTTCTCTCATTCTTCTGTGATATTATTTTCTTGTAAAAAAATGCATTGTAAAAATCATAAACAACTTATTGGCCTTAAGCAGTTACAGTTCTTAGCAAATACAAAATGATAGCTTTCTACTTTTAATTTTTTAAGCCCCCAAATGGTAAACAGGAACATTATGAATATGAAGAACATTAAGAAAGTTCCTGCAGCTATTCCAAGATTACTCTTCTACAGAGTCTGCAAGAAAAACTGTTGCATTTGGCTTAGCTGTGAGCTCCCTGTACTTCTTATGTCAAGGTAAAGATAATAGATGAAAAGGTTGCACATGTATAAGAGGAGCTTGGGAGGGAAACAGATGCTTTAAATTGGTCTCTCTGAATCACTGAGAGTGCAGATGGGAAATACACTATTAAAACATTGCCATTATATTACTTTTACAGTCTCTAGTCTGAAAGAAACAGAGGTCAGGTAAGGACTAACTTGTTTGGTGATTCACCTAAGACAAACATTAGCCCACCCAGGGCTAATAAAACATGCTTAGAAACAATTTTACAGTAAAATATACTACATAATAAGCTGAAAATAGCCTGTAACAGCTGTGAAGCATGAGAGGGATAGCAGCCCCTGAACCTGGTGTCTTGGCTGGTGTTCCAAAAGCAGCATGCTTTCACCACCAAAGCTAGCAGAAGGTAGAGGGTGTAGACATCTGAAATGAATTATGCATTTGAGGAATAAGAGAGAGGCAGAAATTGCAAAGACAGAAGCTCAAATTTGGTTCTCATTCATATCTAAGACCAAACTAACATGGTTATTAAAGCTACATTAATAGTATAGGGTTTATTTAAACTAACAGATAAGTGTGTTTCAATGTCATCAATGTTATTGATGTTAATAATTCAACATCATTGAAGTTAAAAAATAAAAGACAAAAACCCAAACAAAAGCAGCCAACCAAAAAAATACCAAAAACCCAGAACAACAACAAAAGCCACAAATGGATATGTTGTCCATGAACACCTTGTCCATCACCAAATTCCTACACCTGAATATTCTCTCTTAGAAGCTGGAAAGAGAGAGCAGATTTTGTGAACTTTTTTGGGGAATTACATTAGAGTGAGATCAAACAGTCTCTAGAAGACATGAGTTAATTCAATTGACTATGCAAATTGTTCTCATAAACTCAATAATCTCGTCTTGGGTGAGATGAATTCAAACCTAAGTATGAGACTTACTTGACTTATTTGTGTTTCCGTTATTTTTTTAGCTCCTTCATTTGTTTTGGAAAAGCAGGAAATTGAAATATTACATGGATTGAATGGAACATTAAACACATAAATTGCAAAGGACCTTAGATTCCAAGATATCAACCATTGTCACTTGGCCATTCTTTGCCCTTCCTTCCTTCCTCCTCCCACCTCGAAGTATAAAATTCCATTTATATAGTTTTATTTAGGAAGCTTATAAATAGAAGTGTATCTCTCAAACTATAAGCTCCATTTGGACAAATAGCATTATCAAGTCTTACAATTTAAAGGACTAGTGAAATCACTTTCAGTGAAAATTCAAGGAGTACTTGTAAACATGCTGGGCAAAGAGCATCTTAACAGAAATAATTTGCGTTTCAGGAAAAATACAGTAAATGCAATATACTTCAAAAACATCTAAAAAATCTGATGATACTTTCTTTCATTGCTAGTGAAGTCTATGATTTACTGTAAACGTTACTCTTCAATAGTGTTAGATAATAAAAAGTTGAGAAAAAGTAGAAACTTACCTAGAAAATTCTAAACTACTTTTTCAAAACTTTTTTTGTTTTGTATTCCTCAGAGCAGTAAGAAAAACAACAGACACACACCTACACTGTTAAAATCTTGACATCTCTATTTTTCCTCTTCTACATTCTCTTTAACAAAAACTTTTCAAAATTATTCTAAAGCAACATTTCCAACAACCATTACTATATACCTTGAAGGCTGAATTCTTATTCTTAGATTAAATTCCGTTTAAAATTTAAAAAATTAAAATTTAAAAATTAAAACATTTAAAATTTAAAAGTCTAGAAATCTGAGTAAAACACAGGAAGAAACATAAAAACCTGACTTCACTGAAACCAGTTATAATTTCTACAGGAATAGGACATTTTTAATGAAGGTTTTCAGGTCACTTACAGTAGATATTATGAAATGAAAATATTATTCTTATTAATAATTCTCTTCAGGCACAGATATTTCCATACTGACCCAACTTCATGAAAGATCTAAACCATGAAAAGTAAGTAACTTGAAAATCATACTGGAATTGTAACTGTAGATAAATTAAAACAGTTGCACGGTCATAAACAATAATTAATTTATTTCCAAGAAGACTCTTGGACTGTTGCATGCAGATCCATTGCAAGTTAAAAATCAGATGCAATACAATAGCATATTATCAGCATCAATTACAAGAGGGCTGATGAATCCTTAATTGTTTAATTCTGTGAAACACAAGAAAGGGAAAAGGTGATTCTGGTATGTCAGTGTGAGGAACTTAAATGCTAAAAACTGAGGTGTCTCTGAAATAGAGATAAAAGATGAACTAAAGTTTTAAAGTGGTTAAGTTTAGACTTAGTTCCTTAAACTCCACACATCCAATGTCTAAGACCCACCACTAGACAGAATTATATTATCAAATTTCATCATGCCTTTGCTCAATACTTGCTCATTTGAAAAACAGTTTACAGATTTGTTTTTTAGGCATATCCCTACACAGAATCAAAATAATACACTCATTTAAAGCTAATTAATGGCACTTATTCTAAATCGACATTTGCCAATTTTTGCTTTTATTATAGAAGATGAATCATTAGCCATCAACGCACTATGACAATGATAACAACAACAAAACAGTGATATAGCCATTGCTTTCAAAACTCCAAAAGTGTGATTGTCATCACCTATCAAAAGCAAATAAGAAAAATACATTTGTTTTTCAACTTAAACTAGTAGAAAATAAGCATCATTATACCTTACTGGAAATTATCTTTGTAGTTACTATGTACTTACTAAAATTCTGAGCAATTTTGGTACTGAGAAAAAAAGTTCTAAATAATATCTACACAGAAAGTCACAATTTCCCTGGAAAAGAATTTTCCTGTAATAGTGTTGTTTTGATGTTAGTTGCTAATTAATGCTAATCAGAAACAACCCCTCCCCCTCAATCCAACTAATTTCCAAAAAAAACCAAACCAAAACCTATATATTGGTAAAGTTGTGAAGACCAGCTTCATGCATGTAATACTTAGTGTGCCAAAGTCTTTCTCCCACTTCCTAATCCAAAACAGCACACATAAAACTTGAGATCAAGGAAAAATCCTAACAAAAATCCAGATGCATATTTTTACAATGACAGTTAAAAGCAAAGAACCTTTAATTAAAAAAAAATCAGACAAACATCAAAAAACCACTGGCATTTTTACAACCTGTATAAAAACAGCCAAAATTTAAATTAATTAATCTTATTCATCTTATTTCTGATGTAGAGGGATAATTCTTGTAGTCATTCCTTAACTTGCCTGAATTGTCCTAGATGGCGGAACAGCAGAGAGGTGTTCTGATGTGAGAACAGAATATGAGAACAGAGAAGAAACAGCACAACTGATGAGTGCAAAGACTGTAAACTCGTTTTCTTGAATATGACATTTAATTTAGTTAGATACATGAGCAAAGTGGTATCAATACTTAACAACTTTAAAAAGTGAACATTGAAAAGTGGTATTAATGCATAGCAACTTTCAGATGACTACCAAGTGGCCTAATTTTGTATTAACATTAGCAAAAGAAATTGATTTACAGTGGAAGACTATTTGCTGTAGCAGTTAATACTGAATTTGGATGCCTCTATAATTTACTTTACTTATGGATGTCTCTAATATTAATATTCATTATAAAAGTCCTCTTCTAATATTGCTTGATTTGACAGGAATGCATTAGCTATGACAAATGCTTTATAATGTGCTCAGACAATATTAATACAAGCAGAACTTCTGATAATTGCTGTTACTTGAATACAAAGATTTTCTTTTTTATTTGAATTTACCCTCTTCTCTCTTCTTCCAACCTTTTTGCTAATGCAAGTTTTGATCATTATGCATCAGTCAGAATCAATTCTAAGCTCAACTTGGGGTGCTAGACTGCATGAAAAACTGAACCAATTCAGTCCTTCCAGGAATTTTAAAGTACAAAAATGTTATGATTTTTGGTTTGGGGAGGGATGTAATCTCTATTTTATGTTAGAGTAAATCAATTTTTCCTCCTTAGTAGATGACTTGTTCATGAAAGTTCCTTATCTGTATGTAATCTAAGACAACAGTCAGAATGTTTACTGGCATAAAGCAGAATGAATTTGGCTGTGAGGGTTTCTACTGCTTTACACAATTGTTATAAGGTTTAGTTGGAGAAATAGGGCCTGAAGTTTCAGCAGCTACATACGTAACATACTACTACAAATGGCATTCAAATACTGCAACATAAATAGATAATCATGTAAGTCTGTAAGGTCATACTGCAAAGATACCCATGCAAAAAAACCCCCAAAAAACCAAAACACCACCAGTATTTACAGCACCCTAATGCAACACAGCATAATCTACAATTCAGCATTTTTAAGAACTTATAATCATATCTCAACTTCATAGATATGTTCATTAATTAACTCAGAACCAAACACTAAAAACCATATTGTTGTAGTATGGCGCTACCAATGTTCTTTGCTATAATTGCTATGAGTCTATTTTATTCTCAGGCAGAATAAAATTGCCAAAAATTGACACCAAGAACATCAGAATCAATCCTCAATTTCTTGTTTTCTAAGACATTAGTAAGATCTATTTTCATAGTCTGAGGTGCCAGAGTTGTCCAGATAAATATTTGCCATGTTGATTTATAACATGAGGCATAGTTTAAGACTCTGCTTTCTAAAAACCCAAGCCCCAACTCCTCTATGCAACAAATATTCAGGGAAAATATTATAATTTCTGATATTAATAGATATATTGATATCTGATATCAATATTTCTGATCTCAAACAGGTCATTAATTAAAGCAATAAATCTGTTGGACTAGCAATGCTTGAAATGCAGCATTTATACATGTTGTAAAACTAATATGTTCATGGTGCACAGTAAAGCATGTTGACATCCTCATGAAAACTTACTCATAAAGACTGAATAGAGGAAAACAAGAATGTTTTGTAGCACCATTTTAAAGCAGAAAATTAGCTTCAATAGACTGTGCTACATTAATTATTTTCTTTGTATCAAAGTTGGGATTTGTTGGGATTTGTGAGGGCTGGTAAACTCTCCTTCTCAGAGAGGCCACAGTCCCTTCCTCTATGGAGACAGAGAATGTGCATGGCTTGGCAGAAGATGTGGCACAGAACAAGTGCACAAAATCCATTTTTAACTTGAATCTGTTGGGAGCTATACAAAAAAGAGAAATGCAAATATCAGACAGGCATTTACTGTACTTTGGCTAAATCCTGAAGCTAATTGGTGGTTTCTGGGGCACTGAACAACATAGCTACCAAATAGGTAATACTGAAACCTCCTAACTCATAACTGGAACTTCAGGAATTCCTTCCTCCATTCCACTGGGTTTTCTTTCCACTTTTGCATATGGGAAAGTGTCCCAGCTTTCTGGGTTTTTTCCTCCACTTTGATAATCTTTTTGCCAATGAGTATGATAGTAACATAATTAATTTGAATTCAATTGGATAACCCATTCTATTAGCCCAGAAATTTATTCAACTCATAACACAATATTAACCAGTGATGAATGGTAAATATACATATATATATATATATATATAATGGACACTGTGGAAATTCTCTTTAAACCTCTCCCTGACTTTTTGCAAAATTCAATCAATGGTAATCAAAACTTTTTGATGCACTTAAAACACACATTCCATTCAGAAATTCTTGATTAAATAAATTTTGGTAGTAAATCTTTAAGGATTCTTTTTCAGGGTACATGGTCTTTGCATTTGCAAAACTTCACAAGTAGTCTATTAATAATTCTACTATGATGAGTTTCAGCACTTCTTTTTTAAAGCTGGAAACTATGTGTTTGACATCCTAAGTATGTCTGATCTAGAGGACAGGCAAGCTTTAGCCATAAATGAAGTGGGAAAACAATGAAAAAGCTGTACACGATTGCATTGCTAATGAAGTCCTGTGCTGCTTTATCAGAATTGTTCATTTCCAAAGAGACCCAAAAGAGGAATCTTCTGTAGATCACACTATTGCTTCACTAGTCTGTAGCTAAGACAGGGTAACGATGTGTTCCAAATCATTAATGTTATCGGACTTATAGAATCACAAAGTGGACAGGATGGAAAAGACCTTAAAGATCCTCTACTTCTAACCCCACTAGCATGGGTTATTATTTCTCATACGAATTTTTTTTCCTAAGTAAAAAAAAAACCACAAAAAAACCCCACCAATAGGTTGGCAAAGAACAACTCTTTTATAAAAACTCAATTGTTCAGAATTTGGGGTATCAGTTTCATTATTCTGATGCCAATCAACCATTCAGTACCACAGAGATGTATCTTCCTTCCCCATCCACACTGCAGAAATTCAAACCCAATTCAGCTTCTGGAAGTCTCTTGGGTGATAATCACACTGAAGTAAAATTTAACAAAGAAAAATCTTAAACTCTCTGTGAAATGAATACTTTCTTCTGGTCAGTTTATGAACTTTATTGCCAATACTTCAAATACTACATTTAAGTACTTAGGATATTTAGATCAGAAAAAGTCCATTAAAATAAATAATAGTGAATTATTCAGACAAGAAGATGAAGCAGTTAGTAATATATGAGGTAAACTATGCATACTAAAAATAAATGTCTTGGCTTAGTTCACATAATCAGAGATATATTTAAAAAACCCAACCTCAACAAGAATTAAAAAAAAATAAAAAAAAAAAAACAACCAAAAAAACATCACATGTACCACAAACCTTTCTTCCTCTGGTAAGATATCAGATCTTGTCTCTTTATTCAGATGCTGCCTAAGCATATAGTAATGACCTTCAGAATGTTAAGCATGTTCTTGAAAGTTGTACTGAAGGGCTGGGTAGGTAAAAGGTGGGCTCAGGCACTGGAAAGCATTCTCTGCTGACCATAAAGCACATGTGTACACAACAGCTGCAGCTCAGAGCATGGTGACACACTGCTAAAGGAAGATAAATGAACTCCCAAATATGTAAGGATAGAAATGCCAGCAATATATCTCTTGAGTTCCATCATGACAGGTATCTTGACTCATTCAGTGTCCTGCCCACAGCATATGAGGAAAAGACTAAGTTCTAAGTAGTGCAGCTGCATATAAGTGCAGGAAAGGAGAAACTGTTCTTTCCAGCTTTCTGGTTTGGCTGCTGGGTTTGTTTGAGTTTGTTTGTTGAGATTGGCAGTTGCTTGGTTGCTTGCTTTTTTTTTTTTTTTCCTCTCATAAACAGCAGTCAGTAACAAACTCAATTAAAGTAATAGAGGCAGAGGCTGAAGATAATGCAAAATATAATGACCTACTCTGCATGAATCAGATGAGTACCCATAACACTTGAATTTTTTCCCCTTGAGTATTCTCATTTCACAGGCTTACTTTGAAGTATCCTGGAAAGTGAAGTTTTGTATTTTTTAAAATCTCTTTAAAGTACTCAAAAGACTGTTACCTGAAGATAACAATAAGAGATTTCCAGTTACAGATGGTTCTTTGGAACTATTACTGATTGACAAAAACATAGCAGTAGACAACAACAGTGTTAGTGCCAATTAGTAGAAGTAGGCTAATTCAAAAATCCATTAATTTTTTTTCTTTGTTTAAAGTGAGCTAGGAATTGTGAAAAGCTTAAACCAAAATGACAGTGGATGACAGTCATGAAGCAAGCTTCACAGTTGTGAAAGAAGACAACCAGGGACCTTGATTTGGAGCTAGACATAAAACTGGATAATTAAAAGGCAGTTACAGCTTGGCATTTGTGAACAGCTGTCACAGTGGACACCTTGAAGAATCCCCTGGCATAGGAAAAACAGGATGAGAATCTCAAATTTTGTGCAGTGAAACAAATGTTAAAACTGAAAAAATATCAACAACAAAAGAGTGATGACTAAAGGTTTAAATTTGCAGTAGTAGGCTGGGTGGGCTTCCTTTAAATTTACCCAAACACACTACTTAAGTAACTAAATATAACTAATTATGTCATGTGGATATTCAGCTAGATGGCTGTTTGCCGTTTAAACACTTCATATAGCCTTAAATAGGCCCCCTGACTTTGAATTAAGAAGGCATTGAGATATCTGGAAAAAACATAAAAAATTGATGGAGCCCTTGTGCAAGTAGAGGATGGCCCCCTAAATCTGATGGCAGTTTTGTCAGTATGAATTTAATTCTACTTCATTAGTTTCCATACTGTTCTTCTGTTCATCATGGGCATAATTCACCATCTCCATGCAGTAAAGGGGTTACCACTGTCACTGGTGATACTTGAAGCAGGAGCTGCAGGACCCAGTACACAGCACACATCTAAGGCAGGCTGTGAGCATTGCCACTCCTCTGCACACACACACACACACACAGGTGTCCCCACAACCAATCTATTACATTGTGCTGCTAAAGTTCACCCATACACTCTCCTCTGTGAGGGAAATAATGCACTGAGCTTTCTCCAAGCCATTGCCCTTGTCCTGTGTCTGATGTTAAAACAAGAACTAGCAGCCACAAAGCACATGCAGAAAAAGCTTAACAAGGGTGTTTGGCAAGATCTGTCACGTATTTCAAGCTCCCTATGTATTGTCATCAATAGCTGCTGATATCTTCCGATATGTGAAAGCAGGAAAAAAGTGAGGCCACTTTCCCTGGTGGGAAATATTGTTTTTATTAAGCAAATTCAACTGGATAGCCATAGTGGGTAATCTGTTGATGTAAATTTCATAAGGATCTGCTAAGACAATGCTAGAAACTTGCAGCTATTAAATCAGCAGAGCAGAAAATGAACCAGAAATAGTAAAGTACAGCAAAGGAAGGGATTAAAACTGTGTGGCAGCAGTCTCAGCAATCCTCTGATAAGGTGAATGAGTTAAAGTGTTCTTTTGAGTGCTCTAATTTAAGAAAATGGTTATTTGCAGGCAGAAATGAAATAATTTGAAAAGTATGATAAAAAAAGTCTGATTTCTTAAATTTGCTTTCTCTCTAATTCTTAGCTGGAAACATGGGTTACTCAAAGTAATTTAACTGCCTATGCTTTGATAAGTGCAGATCTACTGGATTAAATAAGTAAATCCTTCTGAATCTTCTAATATGCTTATTAGAGGTCTTAAAACTAATCAGAGGTGGAACAAAGATGTAGAACAAGGAAATGGAAGCAGGACTAAATTCTGATTGGAAGAAGTAGTAAGAATGCCTGAAAGTATACAACTTGGAAACTAAAATATGAATCTTCCTTCTCAATTAAAAATCTAGTAATGACAGAAAAATAAAATACTAAAGTAGGTGTACTAATAGAAAGAAATTAACCCTCCAGAGAAATAAAACATCTTCAATTATCTGGACTCAATTTTTTGACAAAATTAAGGACACTGACACAGGATACAGCTTTACTCCATAAAGCCTTTGTTTTTCCAAACAAAACTATGCCAGAAACTATGATTTTCTATGGTTTATTTAATCAAGCACTATTAATTTCTCCAGTCCTGTACAAAACAAGAATGATAAAATCATATGACCTTAGCAGGACTTAACTTCAAGAATCAATTCTTCAAGCTTTGAAAATGTATGTCTTTTGACTGAAGTCAAACAAATTTGTTGCATATTTCAATTGAAGTACTATAATTTTTGCTACTTGGAGGACTTCATTACAGCAGGTCTCAAATAATACACAAGATCTGTAGCCTCAAAGCAGCAAAACCTTTTTTTCTGTGTGTAATAGGGAAAAAAATAATTTGAAGCCTGAAATACTTATATTTTCCAGAGGACTATCATTATTGTTTCCTGAGTTTAAACCTAGTAGCTTCATTCAAATGAATACCAGAATTCCACATTAAATTTTGTATATCTTAGAATCCTTTTGAGGATGATACAACTTTTATCTTGGTTGTGGATTAAGGGTAACTATTTCCCACTTCCAATCTCTGGATACTGTCACCTCTCCCAAGTAATAGGGGTTGTTTTAGTGTAAGATTGGTTCCTTCATGCTAGCTTTTATAGACTGTAATCAAAATATTTCTTACTTTCTCTTTCATAAATACTCAAGTTGAATGCATCTGTCTCATTAGGTCTTTCACTATAAACCATTCTTAAGTAATTGTATTAGATCTTCCTCAAATTTCCATTCTATTTGATACCATTCTTTGGAAAAAAAAAACCCCTCATATATTTAATTTACAGTAATAAGATAAACCACATCCCTCCATCATGCTCAAAAAAAAAAAGTATTTATTCCACAAGCCTGTCTGGAAACATCAATACACCAGTGGTTCCTGTATAGCAGATATTTAGCCATGTACTCCCCAGGCAACTTCATCTTTACATGAAGTACCCCCAGCTTTTCAATTAATTCCATATGGTACTTTACTGTATTAAAAGCATTTGATGCACTGAATATACAGCTCATCTTTATTACTTGCCCAAAATTCTAGTTTTTGTGTCATTTGTAAAGAATTCATAATTGCTTGCAGGTAATGGATGATGTAAGATTATATTATAGTTAAGACTTTATTGCAAAAGGATTTCACTGGAATATTTCTACACCAAGTTGTAGCTCAAGATTGCATTCCAAGGCCTATAATTAGCAGGCTTAAATCCACTCAATATGTTCTATATTCCTTCTGTAGCATTCCAGTATCTTAGAAAATTTTTTACTACTACACTTTCTAGATTGATGCAAACACACTGCACCCCTTACCTGTTATCAATCAAATATGTAATCTCATAAAAACAGTTTTAGATGGGAAAGTATAACTCTCTCTCAATTCATATTCATTGTCATTATATAATTGATCTCATTTATTTCAGTAGTCTAGTTCCCTGCCAGCTGCTGCTTTATTTTTCACGAGATTAGTGTCAGGCTGATGGACCTCTAAGTATTTGATTAATCCTGCTTAACTTTTGTGAGTATTGACACAACATTAGTTTTGTTCTAGTCCTCTGGATTTTCTACTGTGCCTCCAATGAACAGAAAAACATAACAGCTTGTCCAGAATACTCTTTATCTACTTCTTTTAAACCATATGCGAGTTTTCCTGATCCATTGACTAATTTAGTACTTCTGATTAAACATACTCAATCTTACCATTAGTACGGAAAGAATTTATATGTCAAGATCATCATTAAGTTTACATGAACAAGCTGGTTTTGTCCCTTCTCTTAGCTGTCAGCTAAGACAGCTCCTTGGTCCTGTTACTCTTAAACGTGCCTTTTCATTTCCTTGATGAGTCTATATTTATTTTTGTATCCATTTTTTTCCTATAATAGTAATTTTTAGTCCTTAATTTCAATTTACATAAATTTTTTTAGCTCATTTAATTCTAATTCAATTATGGACATGCCATTAAACAAGTACTTTAATATTGAGACTGTAGATGAAGATGAAATGGGAAACACAGAAACACTGAATAATTCTTCAAAATGTCTGAAACCCTATATGAATCTTGAAAACAAGAGATTCTGAACACACCTATTCTGAGGTTATAAATGTTGCTTGCCTGAACTTGAACCTATAAACAAAGCACTTAGTTCATGGAAAACTACATTAAGTCTAAGAAGCAGAGACTTCAGGTGCATGAAGACAAACTGCATGTTTACATTCCTCCTCAAACAGATATTACAGTCACAGCTATGCTTTATCTCATAATAACTTGATATTTGCTGGTGCTGCAGATACCTTACTAAAAATTTAGCCTAATTTTCAGTTTACTTAGATGAGTTGTAAATGCAGTGGTAGCAAACCTTAAAACAATGAGAAGTTAGGTGAATTTTTGTATTTTGTCATACATTCACCAATTCAAAATACAATAATTTTTTTTCTTCAGCGACAAGGGGGAAATGGCAGGAAGACAGAAAGTCTTTGGTCCTGTCAGATATTTACATTGCTTGACTGGTACCAAATATCAAATCAATATTTATGATGTCTAGCTCCATTAATTCAGCAGAGTGGAAGGTATATTTTAGCAAAAGAATGACACAGTAGGGAGGAATTTCACCTGTAAGAGTTCTTTAGCTGAGGAAAGAAATCACTGGTCTGCACAGACTTTAAACACATTATTCAAGGTTGTCCAATACCAAATAGAGCACAGCATAAATAGAATTGTTGCATAATTAAATTGTTCTTCCTGTTCTTATAATATATTTTAATACTACTCACTTTTGCCATTTTCTGAAAACACCTACTATGTGTACATAGAATGATCTGTTTCCAGAAATAATGATTTCTGCTGCACTGAGTTCTTGTCACATGAATGGCAAATGAAATGCCAGTGTCTGGGTAAAGCAGATTTCCCTGCATTTATTAGTAGAAGTCTTGCAGCTATGTCTGTCTTTAGATCCCTCTGAATGGTGCTATGAGGGGATCATAAAGCAATGGCTCCAACATTTAGCACAGGACGTTTACTCATATCCTTAACCACACTCTTCAGCCTTCTTGATTTAAGCATGGAAAGAACATGAGATGAACCACAAAAGGAAATAATCTAAGCAAGCTCTAAAGCATCTTTGGAGATTTGGTTGATCTTTCCTTAAAAATATCATCTCCTAAACAAATCCAGTCCTCAACAGATGACTAACTGATTACAGATAACAACTGACAACAAATAACAGATAACTGACTTGATGTCAGCTTGAAACAAGATGGATCACTTGAATGAAGACCTACCTTTTATTGCCCTCAAAACAGACCCTTCTCATTTAAAAAATTCCATACTTGGAAAGGCACCACCTGTCTGAGAGCATTGGATCAATAAGTTTCTACTCCATTTCAAATTAGTCCATAAACAAATAATAGTAACATGTTTCAGAAACTGATGCTTTGCAATAAAAACTGGAAAGGAAATCTAGGACTACAATGATTTTTTTTTTTAAATCCTGAAGGCTAGAACTGAGACGTCTTCATACCCATCCTCCTAGATAGTGTCAATGACCTTCCCAGAATAACAACAAAACACACCATGCAGAATGTGTCATCCAGCAGATATGTGCTATGGTACTTGATTTTCAGCAGTACTGATGAATTATAAACAGACACCTAACAAACAGAAGATTACTCCCAAGATTTCCAATTGTTACTACTTTGGGCATGCAGCAGTCAAGCTGACTTTTCCTTTAAATAGAACAAAAGACTCTACTTGAAATTTCAATAGAAAAGGCTTTTTAGACCTCTGAACAATACCATTGTCAGTACTGGACTTTGATATGGATTCAATAGGCTGATACAGATGTTGTGACTGACAGCAATTTCCAACTGCAGAATTATTCAAGCATAAAATTGCTGTGAAGGCAATCACAATCAAAAGCAGCTGGGTCCACAGAAAACACATGGTGTTCATATGATGAAGCTCTCAGCATACGTAGATGCAAGCAAAGAAGGATTTTATTTCACATTCATGATCTATTGAGGCACATAAATTACTGTAATTTTTATATCGCCATTTAGATACACTCTGAAAGAAAGAAAAAGCTCTAGTTCTACACAGAGATCAAAAGAGAAGCTATTGTCTTCCAAATTGCCATCAATCGCTAATACAAAATTGGTACAACAGTCTGTGGAATGCTGATAACATTTAGTGCTGCAGTTAGCTACAGATTGTCTGAAGTATGGAAAAGTCAAAGCATAGATGATTTAAAGTGAAAGATTGCATGCTTAAATTTTGCTGGTTTGGGTTGAATTTTCCAGGCATGTGATAAAGACAATCGATAGTTGTGAAATAGTAATTTCTAATTCCCAAGTAAATGACAAGAGAATTAAAAAATAAGAACATCTCTTTCAGACTAAAGCTTCTTTTAAAGAAGTTTTATTCAAATAAAATTTAAAAAGAAACTGTTTAACTTTAGGAATTGGTTAGGGTGATTGGAAAGTGATCCATGAAGACCTATAGCTTGCTTTGAAATTCATCTGTGTTCTGTTAATCCCCAAGCAATTGCTTCTCCTTTATTATTTCACATTTGCAACTTTTGAATGTTCCATGCAAAATATCATAAACAAGTAAAAATGAAGTAAAAGCCCATATAAATTCAAACTTCAAGGTCATTGTTCTATTTTGATGTGTAATAAAATGTTGACTTGCAAAGAAAAGCAATTTACATCCAGTATCTCACAAGCCTGAACTCAGAGTTAGCCTATTAATTTTGCTGTGCCCTAAGCAATGCTGAAATGATCTGAGGAAATCACTTGCCAAAACAAAAGCACGCTTTATGATAAAATAAAGCATATGGAAATAAAACAGCTAAGTTAAACAAACAGACTGCGCTGAATTGTATTCCTAGATTAAACATCCTTAATATAATAATTACATATACAAGGGTACCCACAGCCTAAGCTGTAAAAGCAAATTGCACACTTGGATCATACAGTAAATTGTTTCTGCATACACCAGCAGATTTGGAATAGTATTAAATACTATTTTGAATTTTAAATACAGCTGACATAAATATTACTGTTAGAAGTAGAATTTCTTTTAGTTAGAAAACACTACAAGCAAATATGTTGCTGATAAAAATTCTAATAGACAATGTTAATATTAGAAATACAGAAGTCTATCTTCTTAAACTTTCATTAAGATAGAAAAATTTAGGATAGTTTGGCATTAGGAAGAAAGGATTAAAGAAGTAACTTAAAGAGCAAAACCAATAAATATAATAAAAAAAAGGGTAGGTACACCAAGCAATACCAGAAATAATCCACTAATTCTTAATATATGGAAATCACCACAAACATGAAACCCTAGCCATTTCTAAAATATATGCTTATTATAAACAGCTGAATGTAAGGAAGATAAAATTAAATTGAAAATAAAAGGAAAGCAGAGAGATGAGGAAAATAATTTTCATTTTTAAATGGGACTTCCTTTCTATTGCAAGTTCTGGAGCTGAACCAGGAACTGCACAGATGCATGTGTGTACAGAACTAATGTAACACATTAAAAGATTAAAGAAAACACAAGGTGTGCTAATGCATGGTACTGGAGGAAAGCACAGGTAAATACTGGTCAGAGAAGGGCAAATATTTGTAATCAAACATGCAGAAGCATATTGGTATAAATAGTAGTACTAGTCAATTATAAGTTGTCCATCTATATTCACCCAAGCAAGTTTTCATTTGAGCATTGTGCTTGAAAACTTTTCCCTACAATTTAGGAGAGAAATTTTGAATCTTAAATAAAGCAGTACCTACTAATAACAGAGAGCCCCTTGAGTCCTTACGAGAGACCTGAAAGAGACACAATGGTCTAATATGGACATGCTCACTCACGTTGCAAACAAACCAAAATCAGGAATCTCAGACCTAGGAGACCAGGATAAAAGAGTATTTGAAGAAGGACTTTTCCTTGGTGAAAGGAGGCTTGGGTCAGAGAACATCTAAAGAAACTTGACATCCACAAGCCTACACGTCCTGGCTGGATGCATCCATGAGTCCTGGGAGAGCAAGAGGACACCTTCTCACAATCTTTGAAAGGTCACAGAGAAAAGGAGAGGTACCTGAAGGCTGGAAGAAAGCAAAGGTCACCCTGGTCTTCTACAAGAGCAAGAAGAGGGACCCAGGGAACTACTGGCGATTCAGCCTCACGTCAATCTCTGGATAGGCACTGAAGCATCTCATTCTGGAGGCCATCTCTATCCAGATGGATGACAAAAAGCTGATCAGGAGTAGTCAGCATGGATTCACTGAAGGTAAATCATGCCTCAACAACCTGACTGCCTTCTATGGTGAAACAGCTACGTGGGTAAATGAGGGGAGGCAGAAGTTACTGTCTGCCTTGACTTTAACAAGGCTTCCAACTCTTGTCTCTACAACATCCTCATAGAAAAACTCAGGAGTGCACTGGATGAGTCGACAGTGGGGTATATTGAGACCTGGCTAAAACCAGAGGGTCATAATCAGTGGGACAGGATCTGATTGGAGGTCCGTTACTACTGGTGTTCCCAAGGTTTAATACTGGGCCCAGTGTTGTTTAACTTGTTCATCAGTGACACAGAAGAAGGGGCAGATGCCTCCCAGCAAGACCACTGATGACACAAAAATGGTAGATGTGGCTGATACCTCAGAGGGCTGTTCAGCCCTTCAGAAGGGCTTTGATGGGTTGGTGAGATGGGCAGAGAAGAACATTCTGAAATTGAACAAAGGCAAATGTAGGTCCTGCATCTGAGGAAGAATAACCTCACTCACCAGCACAGGCTGAAAAGTAGCACTGCAAAGATGGACCTGGGGTCCTGGTGTACAAAAAGCTGTCCATGAGCCAACAGTGTGTCCTGGGGGCAAAGGAGGCCAATTATGTCCTGGGGGACATTATGAAGAGCATTGCCAGCAGAAGAAGGGAGGTGATCCTGCCCCTCTACTCAGCCCCAGTGAAGCCACATGTGAAGTGCTGTGTTCAGTTCTGGGCTCCTCAGTAGCAGAGAGACAGGAAGCTGCTGGAGAGGGTCCAGAGGAAGACAGCAAAGATGGTTTAAGGGACTGGAGCATCTCCCCTATGAGGAACAGTTGAAGGAGTTGGGCCTGTTCAGCCTCGAGAAGAGATGACTGAGAGGGGACCTCCTCAATGTCTATGTGTATCTGAAGGGAGGCTGCCAAGAGGATGGAGCCAGGCTCTTCTTTGTGATGCCAAGCAGTGGGAAAAGAAGTAATGGGTAGAACACGATGCACAGGAATTTCCATTTGAATGTGAGGAAGAACTTTTTTATTGTGCAGGTGATCAATATTGCCCAATATTTTTTAAAGTCTTCATTTATGACCCAGACAATGGGACACAGTGCACCTTCAGCAAGTTTCCTGATGATTAAAAACTGAGGGAAGGGCCTGATACACCAGATGGATGGGTTGCCATTCAGAGAGACTTGGACTGACTGCAGAAATTGCACAATCGAAGTCCCTTGAAGTTCAATGAAGGAAAGCACAAAAGTCCCACAGCTGGGAAGTCATTTCTCTGCACATCATTCTGGGCTGGAGGCTAAGTATCTCGAAAGCAGCTTTGTGAAGAAGGACTTGGAACCCTGGAGGGCACCACTTGAAAAATAAACCAGCAGTGTATATAAATAAACACCTGATGATGTCAGGGGATATAAAATACAGAGACTCTTTTAATTGGTGCCCAGTGACAGAAAAAGGCACAAGGGACAGAAACTGAAATACAGGGCATTGGACTGGAACATAAGAAAAGCTTCTTTGCTCTTCTTTAAGAGTCGTCAAACCCATGGTTTGCCCAGCAAAAGATTGTGATACTCAAAACTCAACTGAAAAATATAATCAGTATCCTGCTTAGGCTGACTCTGCTCTGACCTGTAGGGATGACCTTGTCAATCTTCAGACACACATGATGATATCCCTTCACAGAATCTCAAAAAATCTGTCATCCTCTGGTATTTTGGCTGCCAAACTCATAAATATTTTCCTAAACCTTTCCATTTCATGTCATCTACCTTTCTTCCTCCTGCAAAGTTTACCCTGAATTACCACATCATTTCTGATTCTTTCTCCCCTCTTTCACTTTTATGTCCAAGATCTTGCCTGAATGAGTGTTCTCGCCCACTCCAACTGCTCTCAATTTCATAATTATCCCAGCTGTACTGAAATTTCTATTTCAGGAGTGAGTTTCATCTGCTGATCAGAATGATGGTACCACATCTTAAACAAAACAAAACAAAACAAAAAACTTGTAATGGGGTAACGAAACTAGAATTTTTTACATGGAAGAATTTTCATATGAGTCAGTGAGGGAAAAATAAAGAGATCATATACCTTCACCAATGCTGTTGCCTACACAGATACTATATTCAGTATCTGAAAAAAACCCAACCCTCTTCCTTTTCCTTCTAAACCATCCCTCAGCATTTTCATTTCTTGTGATGCCTTTATCACTTGAACACGTTTATGTTACCACTCCTTTAAACACCTGCCTGTTACATTTATGGTGTCTGCTCCTTAAATTGTTTCTCATCCTATGTGAAACTGTAAGCTTTTTAGGACAGGCACCAGTAGTTTTTTCTCTGACAGCACAGGAGTCCCTTAGCTGTTAAGACTGTACCAGTGATAGATGATCTTGTCTGTGCCTTGGCCCAGATACACACTTTTTCTGCTTATCACATTTTTGTCTGTTTTTAAGAGCTGTTCATTTTATTTAAGCACATAGGATTCAAGATACAGTGTATAAAATTCAAAAGCAGCATTGAAGACTTTGCCATACCGATGGCTTCTAATGACAGCATTTCCCCTTTGAAAGGTTTATTCCTTCTTTTCCATTGATACCAAAATATATAACTCATACTGAATTCTCTGCTGAACTGAATAAATAAATAAATAAATAAATAAAAGCAGCCCAAATCTTCAAGACTAGTTTGTGATAATATGGTCATGGGGCATCCTGCTTAGCTCCACATAGCTTTGGAAAAGATTTAGATGTATGCAACAACTAGAGGGACATCATTTTACATGGGTATAATATTGGCAATTCAATCTACTTTCCAGAAATCTAAGTGCACAACAATAACCTTACTGGACATGTATTTCAATTGGGATGATAGAATGCACTCTATCTAAATATATTTTGACAAGTGCTCTAAAGTATCAGTCCTTACAACTGAAGATATGAAGCAACTTTTTGAAGAACACATACTTTTTCAGAAAGGAGTGGGGTATCCACATGTCCTCTGAACACAGAGAGACTTAGCTTTCTCAGGATTTTTCCTGAGAGAAGCTGTGAGAGAATCAGAGTAAAGAATGATCAAACAAATTCTTATCTCATTTGCTGCTCCTATGTTTGAGAACATTTGTGCTCCTGTGTTTGTAGAATGTGTTATGGAGATTGTTTACCCAAGGTAATTGCTTGATTGAATTCTGGTGATGGTGTCTCAGACTTATTGACCAGTTAGGTCACAGCTGTGTTGGGACTCTTGGCAGAGTCCCAGAGAGTGTCACAAGTTTTCTAGTTAGTTAGTGATAGTTCTTGTTAGTGTAATACAGTGTAATATAATTTTAGTATAATATAGTATAAAAAAGTAATTAATTAAAATTCTGCTATAATGGAGTTCTGCGCATCATCATTCTCACCAGCTGGACATTGCGTTTACTACAGAGGAGCAATTTGCAAAGCTATCAAAGATGTTTAACAATTTCCTCTCAGAATATGTATATATGTGTGTTAATATATAGCAAAAATATGCATTTTTATTGTCACAACTGGAGACTGAAGAAATAGTGAAATCTGGTTTGTATAATGCCATAAAGTAGGCTATCTCTTGTAATGCTTCCATTTTCTGTTTTTTCTGTCCTGACTATCCATGTAACATAAAAATTGGTAATTACAAATTAAAGAAGTGTGTTAAACAGTAGATAGGATAAAAAAGTTCTCACGTCTTGAGAATAGCATTGCCATTATATGGTATCTTCATGATGTTTTATTGCTCTGAAGACTTCTCAAGTTCAAGCCTTCTAATAATTCCAAAAGTTAGTTAAAAGGAAAAAAAGAGTAATGACTTTCACAGAATGAGCAAAACCCCCTCATATTTTATGCTTTTTCTTTAACACATAATTTAAACACCAGAAATCATGTGTGAGAGGTTTTAAGGAGTTAGATTGTACTGTGAGCTGCACAGTGTCAATAAAATACTACATCTAACAAAACAGTTCCAGAATAAGCAACATAACAAATTACCGCTTTAGCCCTTGAATCAATTTGTATACTATGTAGTTTGGTTTCTTTTTCCACAGTCCTTTATTGCATAGCAGCACAGATTTCCTGATGACATTTTGTTTATTGTAGCTGATAAGGGCACAGAGAACCAGTGATCTGAAGTCCTGAATATACTGTAACTGACATGCAATTCAGCATTTAACCCCTGTTGTAGATGATATATAAGCAGTGACATGTACTCAACCCTATCCTCACTGAATTTGGGATCAACTATTAATCTTCAGCAGACAGATTTAAAATACTGTAGAAAAATCTTTTGTTCCAAATGATTGCAAGTACATGGATTTCGTAACTGTCTCCTAGTTATGAAACATTTATTTATGAATTATATTCATTAGTACAACTATTCCCTAAGAACTGATATTATTATCAGGATGTTTGACTTTTAACGTGACAATTTCCAAATGTAAAAACTCACACAGTGCAGTATATTCTAATATTCAGAATAATTTTGCATTTAAAAGTTCCATCAGTCTAATACAGGACATGAGAACAACCAGAAAGGAAATAAAATCCAATTTTCATAGTACATAGAAAATGTCATCCTTTTGACTATCCAATTTTTTTTCCCTCACCTTGTATACGTGCTTGACAAAGGATAATTTATACCAAGGATTTTATTCTGTTTCCAGTCACATCAATGCTGACCTGTAAAAACTGCATCTGGATAGAAATGCCTATCTTCCTTTGAATGCCACTGGTTGAATAGAGCTTTTGACAGCAGTTGAATATGGCTCTCAATAATTTAAGAAATGGTAAGATTTTTTTGGTTTTTCTCAATTAATATCAATATGTAACTTTTAGAACCCCATTAGGGTCAGTGTTTCTAACATAGAATGAGTATATGTATTCGTATACATACATGTATGTCTACACACATTCTATGAAATGAATCCAGGAATTTGCAACCACTGTGTAAAGCTGAAGAAACTCCAGAATAGGCCACTGCTTCTGTGTGCAGCCGGATTTCTGATATTTTCCTACTTATGCTGATATAAAAACTGATTTGGACTACTGACCTTGGATACAGGACAGTTCATATATCTTGTCAGCGATCTAATTCAGAGGTTCATAGAAAAACTCAGATTGATTTTAAGGCACATTGGAAAATCCTTCAAACTTACACAGTATAAGATAAAAGCTTTTGACTAATACAGTTTAAAGCTTTAAAAGATCTTTCTTTTCTTCAGTTATTTTCTTCAACCACTAGATCATATTTGGTAAATAATAAATCACTCTTTCACACAACATACTCCTTCCTGTTCTGAATATCTCAACAAGCAACATCACAAGAAACTTTTAAAGGTATTTGTATATTTAGAAACACATACTTCACCAAATAACTTTTGGCATTTTTCCTATTCTCCCATACTTAATTTGTTTAATCACACAAAGCGTCTAAGAATATTTTCTTGTCTTTTATTGTAGTAACAAAGACAAAAACAATGTAGCAAATGTTTCTTAAAGCCATCATAATTAAGTTATAAATCTGCATAGGAAAAAGAAAATGCTGTCTATAATAGTAAGTTATAACTAGGACATATTTATAGAGATAGACATAGAGCTATTTGTCTATAACAAATACAGTGAAGATGTATCTTCAAAAAAGTACTGCATGTGTCTGCAGGGTACTTTCCTGTTGTATTATAGTTGGTTACTGCATATCCATTTACAATGCTGAACTTACTGGATCAGAAGAGGTTCCAAACGAGCTGTTTTCAGCATCAGTAAGTAGATCTCTGATGTTCCACAGCTTTGTTTTTTTGCCTCTCACGGTTATTTTTGTCTTGCATGGGGAGGGGGATTGGTTATGTCTAAATATACAAATCAAATCCCTTTATACACAAGAGCAGACATAACCTTGTGATACACTAGACTACCTCTCAGTGACCTTACAATCTTCCTTTGAAATTTCCAACAATAGCTGCATATTTAAAATGCGATGTCAACCAGATCCTTCTGATTTTAGAAATATGTAGATTTTATTTGCAGAAGCATAACTTTTACCCACACAATAATTTAAACATTATTATTTCATTATGAAGACTCTTTTAAGCAAAATAATTGGTATCAATAGCACTTACCTGATTGTGTGGAATAGAGGTTATACAGCTATTTTCCATTTCAAAACCATGCAATAGCCATTTTAAAAAAATAATGCAATGTTTGAAATTTATGAAAATTAGGTTTTTTACTGCAAATGCTTTTTAAGAGGCTTCTAGACACAAATAATGCAATTTGTTACATTGTGGTTAAAAGAAATGTGCCATATATAATTACTGATAAAGAGACAGTGCATACAGACCAGGTTTAGATCAGTTGATATATTAATCAAGTAATGAGTATTGCATTCCATCATAAAAAGAATGTCAAGCCTCTTTTCACTAAGAGAAATCAGCTCCATGACTATCAGACTATCACCAGCCTACTGAAAGGACTTAAAGAAATGAACATCACATAGAAAGATGGATCGAGCATGAATCAATGTGGCAAGCACATAACCAGACATGGAATTAAACAAGAAGAAAAAAAAAATACAAGCCAAATGAAAACTAAAACAAACGAAACCACAAAGATTGTCGCTTAACCTGTTTTGTCAGAGCTGGTATTGATGGTATTGGTAGTGATGGAAGTGAAGGTAGTCTTTGCGCTGTCCTTGGTAGTAACAGATTTCTGCTTATTTTTCATGGCTTCCAGTGCTTTGAGCTTCTTGGCATGTTTAGTGCCTTTGTAGTGGGCCGCAGCCTGGCTCTACAAAGGAGAACAAAATGAACCATGCAATCAGGCTCATTTCTAAACTGGCATTCTCTGTATTAGTACAAATACAGACTACCTTTCAATAATGGGTACCACTTACATTATCCAAGTAGTGACCAAACAGAAAACTATAATTAGAATGATGCTTGGAAAACAAAGGAAAAAGTACTAGAGCCACGCAAATTCAATTAATACAGTATATTACTGTATAACAGTAGATTAATTTCAGACCAAAATTAGGTTGTTTAGTCTACCTTGCTATCATTAGTTTTTCTCTTAAGATTTATGTTGCTTTCACATGAAAAAAAAAAAAAATTTCAGGCAACGGAGAGGATGGCATTCTCCTCCTGATAGCTTTGTACTTTTCCAGTTTCGATTTCAAACTAGAATTTTTATCAAAGCTTCCTTCAAAGAACACCTTACTACTAACAGTGGTATCAGCAACTTCTCAGCAAGGACTGACAGTAAAAAACAAACCAAAAATACCCCAGCCCAAAACTAAAGCCCAGACAAAAGAAAACAAAACATAAAACACACCCTTAAAAGACCATCAGGAAAAACTAACTGAATGTGAGGCAGACGTGTAATTATCTGGCTTTTTAAAAATAAATTTTAAAAAAATTAAAAAGAGAGGAATACTTTTGTTCACCTGCTACAAAAGCTAGTGTTTGAAATTCAAAGCCAGGAGCATCCTTTCAAGGGAGAAAGCTCCCACAAATCCTGCCACAATCCCAAATATATTTTGGCTACTTCATGTTGCTAAGCTAAAATAGATTTGTATATGCACTGCTATTAAAATTAATGCATTACATTACAAATAACTTCATTATTTCAAGATTAATTGCCAAATTTATTAATTTAATGTATGTGCAAGTATATGTTAAGATTAGTATTTGAACTTTTAGATTAAACTTTATATAAAATCACTAAAATTCGGATTAATATTCAGAGTTTTTTTCTTCACTAATTATTTAAAGTTTTATAAGACAGACAGTAGTTCAGTTTATAAGTTGACAATATGCAAAATTGCTTATAGCTTTCCTTTTGAAATTCAAACTTTATGGAAAGTAACTCCTTTATTACTTGAAAGAGAAGTTAAGACTTCAGAAATGTAGTCAAAATTCAGCTATTACAGAATTGAAAAAATTAAAAGCAACCATTCTGGGTCAGCTCAAGGACCCACAAAAGTCAGTATTTTCTTTTTAGGAAATATGAAACAATAGAAGAGATTTAGACTATAAAAGAAAGGTAAATGCTTTCTATTGTGGAATCAAAAGAATAAAAACATATATATGGAACTTAGTGACTACAAACCTAAAGTGTCAAATGGGATAAAAAGACACAGTCATTCCAATCACTAAGCTGCTCATGCAGGTAGAAGAATCCTGCATTATCTGGCATTTATTAATGCTATTTGTTTATTTAATCCTATTTGTTGTCCTGAATTTTTGGGGAGAGGAGTTCTAGTGACTAATTATCACTCTAAGGATACATAGAGGGAATTATGACTTTCAGCTTACATGAAAAGTCTTGATTCCTTCCAGATGCCTGAGATTTGAAAAGTGTAAGGTAGTAGAAATAGGAGGCCTTGTCTAAAACCAATTCACAATATATGTGTAAGTGTATACATGTGTAGATAGATGTACACACACAGACACACTCTCTTGGATATTGAGATGCATCATTCAGTTTGGTTGAAAAGCCAGTTTCTCTATACATAAAATAATGTAAATATTGTATTAGGTACCCTTATTGAAAGAACACTGGACAGTGAAGTTTTTAATTAGAAACAACTTGAACAGAAACAGCACAACCATGCACCTTTTACAATTCTCAACACATAACATTGAGACATACTGTAAGCCAAATACAAACAGTAAGAGGATGTTAATTATAATCAAACCAAAAGACCAGTGTAAAGTTACAATGATGCATTAAAAATGACATAATACTGTACACCCTTGTGTTGCTATCATGTCAACTTTTTTAAGAGTTTCTAGTCAAATTTAAGCATCAGTCAGCTTCAGATTCTGACTGCACTTTTTTCCCCTAACTGTGTCACTAGTCAAACATGTGGTTCACAATGTGGTCCTTAATACTGAACTATGAATGCTGATATTAGTTTGATACAAATCTCAGCTTTCTTCACAGAATTGTTGGCGGAGAACCCCAAGTTTAATTATTCTGCATCCACAGCTCTCTCCAAATACTCTCAGCTATAGTTCCACAAACCTCATCTCAAGTTTTATGTTGGATGCTGAAGGAATATATAATGAGGTCCTGTGCAGAAATTGGTGACCTTTTCATTGCTCTGAAATATACGGATGAAATTGCTCTAAAGTGGAAACACATTGCTCGAATTTACAGGTATGATAGCTGCTATGCAGAGTTGTCCATAACTCACTTCCCAAAGAGCGTTGCTAGCTTACTCATCCTCTACTTAAATAAGGTCTTCAAGTCTTTTCATTTTAAAGTTTAAATCTCCTTCCTCTGCAGGGACATGAAGCCATCTAAGCTTATTTCAATATAAGTGTAGCTGGCATGTTAATGGGAGTTCTGTGTGAGAGCAAACAGATTGCTTCTAAGCATTTAACCAGCTCCAAATTAGATAATGCTGAACTTTTACAATTGAACTGGAACCCTAATTAAAAAGACAAAACAAAACAAAAAAGAAATAAAAAAAAGGAAGAGTTCTTTCATTATCTTTCATTGCAGGAGTAAGATGTAGGAAATGCAAAAATATTCATAAATATTTTTCAGCAAAGCAACATAGAATATAGTACCTCACTGAATAATTTCTTGCAGCCTTAAGAGGACCAAAATCATCCTTACTGCATAAATGGCTTTTACTTGTAGCCTATAAAATTCAATGCTGAAAAACTATTTACTTGTAGGATGAATACAAAAACAAGACAGATCATAAAATATAATTATTCTCAACTTTCATGCCTAATTAAGCAATAATAGGAGACAACAGAAGAGTGAAAAACAAGTTAAGTACTATTTTTTGCTGCTAACCATGATGCTTAACTAAATAAAGAGACTGTACCGATTCAGAAAGGTGAGAAGGGTTTCCTTCTGGAACCCTTTTACAAAAGAACACATTAGAAGAATACTTTAGGAAAGAGCTTACTTTCTTCCATGTTTGATGCACAGAATTAATCCTAGCACTATGACGACAAGTCACTCAGCTAATACCAGTGATGAAGCATGAGAAATATGTAAAATATTGCTGGTCTAAGGTCATAGAGAGCTTTAGGAAATGATATCCATTCTTGAGAAAGATGTCCCACATGAAATAAAAATTATTTTATTATTATTTATTATAAAAATATATAATCATGCAAGATATAAAGAATATTAAATATACTAATAATATCCTTTAACTAATATAAATATATAATTTTAATAATTTTATTACTACTTTATGTCTAAGTTGAAAACTCAAGAATCCTTAAATAAATTTTGAGGATTCTGATCTTGAAAATTACATGTAGACAAACTTTGGTCTGTGGGAACTACTTAAATGAAGGGGAAAAATGTCCGCTAGTAAATCACTTTTCAATGTTATTTGTAATGACTTCTTGACTATCTGAGCAGTACAAGTCAATTAAAGCATCTCCTTTTTTTTCCCTCTGGTTCCATGTACCAGTGTTAAATAATTAGGGACCTTTCTGAGTCATACATTTTATAAGCTTGACAAATTGCTAAAATACAAAAAAGGATTTGTCTATAAAATCTGTCTTTATATTTATGTTATAACTATACAGATAAACATACTACAAAAGAATAAAAATACTGTATGCAGATGTGAACAATTAGAAAACAGACCCATGTAAAAACAGCTGTATTTTCCTTACTTAAGTGCAGCATTGTACCATAATCACCATCAGTACATCATCTTACCAAGCAAATTGAAATGTGTAAAATACACTGAGAAAGATGAAATGTTTTAAACAATCCAGACAGTATTCTCTTACTATTACAGTCAACATATCTACACAGCAGTTTTCAAAATAAGTTTGTCTACCTGACTAATATACTTCTCTGGATTATATACCTTCTCACTTATGTTCTTTAGGCAATGGTCCAACAAAAACATTGTGCTTAGTTTTTTGCATTGAGAAAAAAAAACAGGTCTTGTCCTATTCTCATAGAGTTTTTAGCTTTGCAGCACTGCATCTTCTTTTTCATATCCCTTCTGATCCACCTCATGTTACCATTCTTCTTACAGATTGCTTTCCTGACTTAATCACTCCCTCTAGGCAACGCCTGCATAATGAAAGCCAGTTCAAATAAAAGAAACCTTTTGCAAAAGGTGTAGTGAATATGTTCCATTGATGCCACCTCACAAAATTAAATCAAACTATTTTGTATTATGTCTTTCTCATTTCACAATGCATTTTGAAAGATGTCTGTTGTGGAGAAGGCTCCATTCTTTTATCTGGATAACTAATAGCAAGGATGCAGTCTGTCTGCACCCTAAGAAAGCACAAAACTAAGAGGGCTGAGAGTGCTCTTAAGTCTATTCTGTCTGCCTGGGACTTCAGAAGTTCATGACATTATTTTTTTTTTCCTACCACCAGTGGATGCTACCCTAATCTCTGTTATTAATCACAAAACAATAGTAGGAATTTTGGGTAATATGTCTGCAAATCATGTCAGGATTCTCCAGAACAAAAAGCTCTAAAACAACAAAAAAATTAGGTTCCCAGTTCAAACTAATACTGTCAATGAGCTAGGCACACATGGAAAGCAATAATACATAACTGCATAAGCCAAGAAGGCTTCTATTCTTGTTGAAGTCAAGGAAATTGCTTATGAGAGGTCTATCACACATTACCATAATCTCTGAGTACAAATATTTTCCTATAGATGGGCTGTCAATAAGTATTTGGAAAATAATTTTATTGATGTCCTAAGCACACAAGAAAGTGATAAAATTCAAATGTCCTTTTTATTTTTGGAACAAGCATGCCATTTTTTCTAGTGACTCCAAAGCCTGGCCAGCCAGTGATGACAGCATTGCCCAGGGAAGGTTGCAGGACGCAGCTGAAATATCTGTATCCTACCAGTTACGTCCCACTTACATAACCCCAGATGATCTCTGTGGAACTTCTCCAGCACAGGGAGAAAGTCCAACAGCCCTGAGATGCCCAGCACTTGGTTCAGGCAAAGCAGGGCTCTAACAGTGAGACACAGATAAAAAATTTTGGAGAGGATTGTGCAGTCTTTTTCATAGAGATGTAGTTACTCAATTTAGTAGGTAAGCTTTTACTTGAGGCTATATGAAATTTTAAAAAATACTTTCTTACAAGGCCCTCTATTTGTTTGCAGAGTGAGTGCACATGGGAAATTCAGGATTACAATCAATCCTGTGCTTACCCACTAGAAAACAGAAAATCTCCACACACTTTAGCAGTTTCACAGACACTGTACATGAAACAACCAATTACCTGTGCAAGACCTTGCAGAATAGGAGATTAAGTAAAAACATGTAATTTTTAAAGATGATGTCAACATGATGACATGGCTCATATTGAACAAGTATCCTAATTTCTGCCTGATACATACAAATTCAATCTGCAGTCAATTATGGTGCAGATAAACATTGCCTATCATTATTTCTACCTTCTGCTAAGCTTACCTTTAGCTTCTGAGTCGTGCCACTTAAATTTTTGTGCAGTCTATCACAACACTACTCTGTAATCTAATTACCTTATTCACTCAGACATAATCTTGGTACTAAATACCAAGGATACGTGTAACATGACTTCTTTGGGACATGTTCTGAGAGAAGGCTTTTGCCCCCTAAACTATGATCAATTAATTCACCCTTTCTCTAGAACCAAATACACAATAATAGATCAAGAACCACAAAGGCAGTTTCTGTCAAAAACAACCCAAAACAATTCTCCATCACTATGGCAGAATAAAATGTCCCAATATGTTATTCCCCAGGTATTTATCTTTCTATGGAAAGAAAACTCCCTCTTTCTACTCCCTCTTCTCCTTTCTAAAGTATTTATTTAGTATACTCATAAATGTACCCTGAGACTCACTGATCAGAGTGAATGAGTGCTTCCCGAGCTTACTAGTACCCTTGCATAATTAATCTGCTCTACCCCACTCCCTGTTGTTGGGCTTCTTCCAGAATAATTTCTATAATGCTGAGAGATTCTACCTGGCAAGAGCTTGCATCCCATTGTGAGAGACTGGCATTGACACCATTCTTATGGTAAAAACCATCCATAGTTTAGTAAAATCAATTTTATTTTCATTATGGAAAGCAAAATTTGTTTTATCTTGGTCAGATGAAGAAGGTAAAAATTTCCTACCTAACTTCACTTGTTCCATAAGACAGTATTTTTATGACCATGCATCTTCTTGTACTATTAACTGCCACTGAGTGTGACATTACCTGAAATAATTTAGGCAAGATACAAAAATCTGCCTGAATATAACACACTGCATTCTGAGGCAACATAGACTGTGCCAAAATATATATACTAAAGGGAATATAACTCAATTAATCAATCAGTTTTCATACCTGGCATTTTTCTTTTAAGGACACCAGTACTTCAAGCAGCACAACAAAATTTTGTTACAGGTTCAAACACAATAAACAGGCCATTCATTTTGCCATCTATTTTATCCTTTTTATTGTTAAGAAAAAACAGTTTAAACCTTATTTTGACAAGGTTATAAAGTTCTAAAATCTAGAATTTTATATATTCTGTCTTCCAAAGCAATATGGTTTGTTTAGGGGGATGTTCTTTTGATGGGGAGATGAAACATGGTCTTTTGAAAACTGCTACCATCAATAAGATTAACATTTAATCTCATCTTTACTGTATTAATTGGCAGTATTGTTTATTTTCCCCAAAGCAAATCTTACTATAGTTAGAGTTTCACAAGAATATTAAACTCCATTGGTATTTTTTTCATTTAGATTAACCAAGTAGTTAATTTCACATTAATATTAGAATGATATACAAAAAAAAAGTTAATCTATACACACTGCTATGAGCTATGCATATAATAAAATAACACATATATTAATTCAGCTTAGTAAATATAATATATATGCTTCCAGCTTGAATCTGGAACTGATATATTCCAAATGGAGGACTTGAACAAATGATATATGCTACTGTTATTTTGTAGAAATGTACCCTAGATTCCTTGCACTAGCAGTGCACACCACCACATATTTTATACATTCTATTTATAATGTAAATGTAGTTCAATATTCAGGTTATACACAAATGAGGTTTACTTCAAAGCAATGGATCCTGTTGAACTTAACATCACATTTCTGAATAGTATTGAAAAGTTAATTTTTTTTTTCTGGTGTCATCGAAAGAATGACAATGTTGGATATGGAGTCAGCATCTGTTTGAATAAGAGTTTGTTCATAACACCTAATTGGAGTCAAGGGCCTACACATACACTTACCTGCCCAGACACTCGTTTAATTTAGAAACTTTTCACTGTTTGAACAAAACCTACTTGATTCCCTCAGCATGCATCTTGTGAACTTATAACGAAAGAAAGTTGAGTAGGTGGGTTTAGAGTATCTTGACTGAGTGTTTTCACCTGCGTTCTGTTGCCAAGGAAACTATTTCTGTCTGTTTCCATTCATAATAAAAATCTCATTGAATTCTGAGTTCCTGATATTTTTTTACTGAAACAAAGCATCATGGAAGAGTGGTGGTCAAACACAAGGTATTACAAGAAATTTCATGGAAAAGAGGAAAATCTCAAAAAGTGCATATTTAATTATTAATTCATGATGATTTCAACCTTATATTTGAAATTACAAACAAGTTAATATGACTTCCATATAGAAAACAATAAAAGAGAGTCCATAGAGTTATTGTAACTGCTCCTAAACATGTCTAAATACTTTTATTGTAATCACTGTTTTTAATACTATAATTACTAGCTTTCCACGTTTCAGTTTTGTCTTGAGAAAAATGTTGATTCAGCTTTCTGATTCTTTCATTAAAATATACAGTTATACAGATTTTTCATTTTGAATTCTCAATTTATATTTCAATAATTATTTTAATGTAAATATTTCTGATGTCCTTTAAGTCAACTCCTACCCATAAACAGAAATTCAAAACCCACAATTAGAAACATAAATGTCCAATTTCCTGATTACAACTCTATTTTACGTCAGCTTGACTGTAGGTTCCCAGGTTGAATCTCCAGCCATCTTTTAGAAGGCTATAAATAAACATAGAATATCATGTGAACTTTTCCACTGTGAAAAGTTTGTACAGATGAACAAAGACTGATAATTTGAGGATGGAAGAGTTTATAGACTCTTTCATTCTCTTCATATCTCAAAAGGCACCCAAGCTTTTTGTGTGCAGAAACATCCATAGAGAGGCAGTGTGTTTCCTTGGAAGAAAAGAAATCTTAGACCACTAGTTGTTTGCTTATTTAGACACATTTTGTATTTCTAAAAGGGTCCTATGTCAGTAATTTACTTTAAAAGTCCCACTATAGGTGTATCCATAGGACTTCTCTCTCTAGGCAGAAATATACATTACACCAAAATTAAAAAAAAAAGAAAAGAAGTACAATGAATAAATGCGACCTACTAGAAACAGAAGTGAATTGTTTTATGTAATGAATCAGTATAAATAGAATATAAATAGTTTAGTGCTGATAAAAACTAGTGCCATACCATGGAAGTAAATTTGCCTTAAAAATAGTTTTATCTCAACAATTAGCCAGGGAGAAATATTTTGAAAAAATAATCCAAATATCCAGAGGGAACAAAGGTTTCTAAAGCATAGGAACTTGACGATCAGTCAGTCTACAATACAGTTATATTTATTCCTTTACATATTTTTATTTGTTTTGCCTTACTTTCAGTCATCCTTGGGTGATTCTGTGAACATATTCAGGGCCTCAGTGAAGTCCACAAAATACTGTATGTACTGACAAGATTTGCTACTACTCTTCTACCAACTATCATATGGTCAGAGCCTTAATACTTTGAATCATTACCTTTAACACATACCCAGAGCACAAAGACCTGCTTGTGAGCAAGTCATTAAATCAATTAATATGATTGATTCTTAAAGTAAAACATATATCTGGATAGATTAACTTGTTCCAAAAGTAGTGAAGGCTGAAAACTGGGGTTTATTTAATGAGACATGTAGGTTGTTGTACTACCATCAATACAGAAATGGCAATGATACCTTCCAGTACAAAGCTGACAGGTCAGAATAGTTTACTCCTTGAAGCTGTTAGGTTCCATGTAGGAAGTCACAGTTAGGAATATCAAATTATACAAAACTTAAAGAGATGTTCTGACATCACTTACTGTTTACATTGCAGTTACATTTTGTCTCCTTCCTACAAAACTTTCTACTTATCTGATGTTACACTGAAATCTGAAAATCTGTTGGGTTGTTGTTTTTTTTTTTTTTCCATTGGACAAAACCAAATTGAAGACAAAAGAAACTGGTTGCAATCCTACAAACTTTACTGGAAAAGAACAGTGCCTCTGAAATCAACCAGACATTTTAGATGTTGAGAGACATTTTGATAGGACAAGTGTCTCAGAGTTGCTCTATATTGCTACACTGGCTTTAATGTTTCTCATCTCCTCTAGTCAAGCACAGGTTATCATGTTCAAAACTGGAACAGCTATATGAAATCATAAAGTGTATAATGTAAAAAAAAGGTTAAACTAGACAGGTATAAAAGCCCTTTCTGATTTTAAAACCTGAGACATTTGTTTGAGAAGAGATTATTTAAATTTCCAAATGGTACAGAAATTTAATGCTGAGACGCCAAAGTTTTTGGAGCAGGCAAGTCTCTTCATATCTATTCACAAAATTAATTAACAAATTTATACTTATTTATTTGTTCTTTCTTGTTTTTATGTTGTTCTTGCATTTTTTTTATGGCAGGGCTAAGAAAAAGCCAGCATGTCTTCCCCAGTCCGTAAAAAATTAGTTTCAGAAAACTGATTTCTTTAGTAAAAGCTGTAAAGATTTCTGAATCTTTTTTGAATAAAATGGAAATAGGAATCTTTAACTTCACTTCCAGTGATGAACTGAAACTATGAATTGCTCTCAGTTTACATCCATGACATCTCACTGCTGGGATAATTAGTATGCCTCAGTCTGCTTTGCAGCACCCGAAATTTATACGATGGAGCACATTGTACTGAAAACTTCCATCTAAAAAAAACAAGAACTCTCAATAAGGAAATCTCCTCATGGGTTTCGAAGCTGGTGGTGTACACTTGGAGTGTATGGACAGCTTGAACTGATTTGGGCTCAGTGAGCTTCAGGATGATTTCTGGAGTTCAGCCACCACTGAGTACCAGTGAAGCAGCAATATGGGACAGCCATGCTCATACATCCATAGCTTTGTAACTTTTGAAACTGATCCTTAAAAAGTTCTTTAATATGTTATGCTTAACACTACTATTAAATTGTGTAAATCAGTAAATTCTTTTTTCCCTTGGGTATGTATTAACAACTTAGTTTGTGCAAATAAGGTGCACAAATACGATTAGCTTTTGCAAATTGGTCCTTATTCTGTTACTGGTAAGTAATTTTTATAATTCTGCAGTGTAAACAGATGCTATTTTCCACTACATATTCAGCTGTAATGAGCTAATTCAATGTGTTAAAAACAACAAAAGATCTTCAAGAATGAGCTATTTGCTTCAACATTCCAACCTCCTTTGAAATCTATGTTGAAATCACTCATGATAGGAAGTGAGAAAATTACTGTAGAAGCCCTGTTGTAAAAGAAAGGCTTTAGTTAATTTATTCAAATACCAGCTGTGTTCTTCTACCTTCCTAACAGACATGTTATTCATCATATTGATCCAGAAGTTATTTTTGACCAGGGCCAATACGCTTCATTACTTTTCCTGTAACAAAACAATATTTGGGCACGAGTTTTACAACTGTTTCAACATTCATGCTTATGAAATTATTACACACCAAAATCTAGAAACAATGAAAAATGATATTTTCCTTGCCCTTTGGAAATGGCAAGGACCTCCTTGCTATGAAAGAGAGAAAAATAAAACCAAAATGGAAAGCAAACATGTTGAGTTTGGATTGTGTGGGTGAAATCCTGGCACCACTTAAGTCAACACAACTGTTGACATTTATTTCACCCTGGACTGGCAATTGAAAGCAATACTCCATCTGGAAACAGTGAAGCATTTAAAGATGGACGGACAGCCTTTGACTAAGCCAACAAAACCAAATGTACATCACAGAAACATATCAGCTGAGAAAAAAAAGTTTTGCTTTCACCACAAAAATGTGTCATAATCAACTTGGAATATGCTAAAAGCTTAGCCTCACTATAGCATTTGTTTAACTTCATCATCTTGGTTGGCACTTTATACTAGTATATAGGTGCTACTGGTATCTTGTGCATAAGTATATGCTACAATAATAGTGAAAAATAAAAATTAAGACAACTAGAACAAAAAAAATTATCTCAAATGGAAATGACTTGATTTTTCTGCTCTTTTTTTACTAGGTTTTACTTAATACTGCTAGAGACAACCAGGGGAAAATTTTCCAATTTCTTTTTATTCTAGTAAACCTGTATGAGAAAGGTAATTGTATATATATATAAGTATTTATACTTATATATATACATGTATATACTTATATATATATATATATGTATATACACACACACATATATATACACACACACACACATCATGGGAAAGCTGCCATCTCACCAGAAATATAATACTTGATGGAAAGCTTTTCATCTAATATTAGACAGATAGATAGATAAATAGATAGATAGATAGAGATAGATAGATAGATAGATATCCCCAGCAAACATCCAGCTATAAGAGACTCACAGTTTTGTCAGAGAGACATAATCCATTGTCCCTTTTCTAGTAGGTTACGAATAATTTCTGCAGCACTTTATGGACAGATATAAAGACACAGTGCATATCAGAAGCACCACATAATGATATCTAGGAAGTATAACATCACAAGAAGGCAGATAATCATTAGAGCTCTCAGTCTCAACTGAACTTATAAGATTATTTTTCCATTTCAGATAATTTCTTACTTTTGATCCTAGAGCTAGATTACACCTGAGTCCATCTCATAATAAAAATACAAACAAAATGTAATAAAAATAAATAGAATAACTCAATTTATCTCCCAAAGACTGTGCTTTATAGAATAATTAATTTCAAGAATGACTTATTTTGACAGGAATTAACCTCAGACAGACCAAGAAAACAAGGACCCTACCTTGAAAAGACCTTAAGGGTGTGAGTTCACATCGTGAATTTGGAAGGTTAATAGCTGACAGCAGAAATTGTGACTGTAAAAGAAAGGACTTGTAGGTTCCTATGATCTACCAAATTATGACAAATATTGCCAGTAAGTTATCTGCCTGAGGCAAATTAACTGGCCTGAGACAAGTCAACATTCCCAGGGCATCTTCCTGGCTTTCAGAGTAAATGGCTGGAACCATGTCATCCCTGAGCCCGTGCATGTCAGTCTCCTCAGAGCTTTGTGACGCCTCCACTCCCAGCTCTGGATGATGTGTCTCTGTGTGCCACCTACTGTGCTAGCCACATCAAAGACTTGAAATGGCTTGGGTCATAAGGGATCTGAAAGATCTTCTATTTCCATCAGCCTTGACATAGCTAGGGACAGCTTCTATTACACCGGATTATGCAAAATCCCATCCAGCTGGCCTTGAACACTTCCATGCATGGGCCATCTACAACTTCCCTGTTCAAGTGCCTCATCACCCTCACAGTAAAGAATTTCTTTCTAATATCTGATCAAAACTTGAGTTGTCTCCATTTAAAACCATCCTTCCTACTCCTGTCATTATGTGCCCTTGTAATAATCCCTTTCCAGCTCTCTTGTAGGCCCCAGTAAGGTCCTTCCAGAAGCTTCTCTCTTCCAGACTGAACAGTCCCAGCTGTCCCAGCCTGCTTTCATAGGAGAGGTGCTCCAGCCCTCTGATCACTTTTATGGCCCTCCTTTGGACTCGCTCAGTCCAGCAAGTCCAGGTCCTTCTCCTGCTGGGCTCCTGGAGCTGGACACAGCACTCCAGGTGGGGTCTTACCAGAGTGGACAGAAGGGCAGAATCTCAACCTGCTGCCCACCCTGCTTTAGATGCAGCCCAGGATTCACTTGTCTGCCTAGCTACAAGTGCACATTAATGGGTCATACTGAGCTCCTCTTCCAGCAGTATCCCATTTTTTCTGTATTCCTCACAGGCTACCTGTCCTTCCTTCCACTCTGTAGGCTTCCTTTTTGTGTTTTCATTTCAAACACAAACTAGATATTACTTCCAGTTGAGTGGCTTAAGTTGTATTAGCACCTTCAGTCTTACAGAAAATAAATCTAACAGGTTGCTTTACGCAGACAACTGGCCAAGAATAAAACTGGGAGCTTTCAGACTAAGCCAAAGTGTTGACTAGACCAAATATGGTAGGAGGACAAGCAGTTACCTGCTAACAATGGATTAACTCTGTAGACAAAGTGTTTATTCAGTCATGTGCAAACCTCTTCCAGTAAGTCAGGTCTATGACTTTTACAGGTTCGGGAACATGAGTATAACCCCCCCGATATTTTACAGAAGAGAGCCTCTACCTTATTTATCTGATCAGACAGACCACATCATTGGTCCTGCTTATTACCACAGGAGGCAGCAACAGAATTTAAACTCTGTTTCCAGAAAATGTGCAGATGTAGCACTTGGGGACACAGTTTAGTTGAACTTGATGGTCTTTGAGGTCTTTTCCAGCCTTAATAACTCTAGGATTCTATGAAATGTCTGAATGTGTGGTTATTTAGAGTGCAACAATTTCAGTAAATGACTTCATGTTAATGATAAAATCATCATCTTCTTTCTTTATCCTTTGGTGTTGATAAAAGAGAACTATGCTTCTGCCCAGCCGAAGGTCCTTAAGGGCCAACCCATCGCTCACCAGTTACAAGTTATCATCACTTATCAGGTTGAAAATGTATCTTTGCAGACACCAAAAAGCTTGCAGGGAAACAGCAGGGGCCCCTGCCTTGTCCTAAGTGTAATTCATGTTCTATTAACAACATACTGAAATGAAATAAACCTCTGTTACCCACTCAGCCAAAGATAATCCTGCTTCATAGCCACAGTTCAAACACCTCAGTTTGCTGTGAATATAGATACTATATTAAAAATGCATATTTAGAATTTATGGGACCTTTTTTAATAGAGAAAAGGAATCATACCTACAAAATATACAGATTTTTATGACTGCAAGGATCAGTTTCAATACTTGAATTAAAATTCATAGTCCAATTACTCTAAGTTTTTGTATCTCCTCACTGAGAATTGATCTCTTACAGTTCTTGTCAGGAGCAGTCTTAACAAATGGCCAAGATAAGGACAATCAGCTGGGGTGGGGGAAGGAAGGTAAATATTTTTGGCCTTTACTTTCCCATTCATGTTTGTATCCAAACATCTTTTGGATACAAGCAGATTTTCTGAGAAAGATGATATACTATCCTTGCTAATTTTGAAAATCCAGATTTAAATCAGTTACCCATTTAAACTATTCTAGAACTGCTTCTATCA
>QUSF01000003.1:35429201-35523358 GCA_003676055.1 Chloebia gouldiae
ATTTAAATCAGTTACCCATTTAAACTATTCTAGAACTGCTTCTATCAGTATTCCTTCCTGCAAATACCAGAAGAAGGCTGATAGAATTCAGCCATCTTAACTTTTGTATAGGTTTTATTAGTGAGTGAGAAAAAAATATATTAATTAAGGCTGGCTGACTTTCGAGAAGATCTGAATCCTAAGTAACCCCAGCTGAAAAATGTTGGGATGATAAACCTCGTCCCAGTTAAAAAAAAGGAAAAATACTTACACTGGCCAGGGTGATATATTTCAAGATTCTGTCTTCAAGCCTTTCTGCTCTCTGGACTTGGACATACTTTCTTTCCTTGGGATGACTTTTTCTTAGGTTTCAACCAATATCTTTATGATCACTCAGCATTAATAGCTCCTGGATGGGTCTGTTTATTTTGCCACCTAAAATTTTCCATTTCTCAAATCACCCTTTCTGTCACTATATCCCAAATGTTAATCGTGAACTACGACAGACTCAGTCTCCCTTTTTTTCTACATATTGGTCTGCACCCATTACTCAATATTGTTTATTTGTTTCTTCTCCTATATAGATCCTTCTCCCTCTTGCACACCTTAGAACAACACACCTCAGTCTGGACCAGAACTTTTGTTTTCTCACTGCAGTCCCTACTCCTCATGATCCCTACTGCTGACTGCCACTGCATCTACTGCTCTCTTCTTCTGAATGTGTGTCCTCTCCTCATTTCTTGCCATTTTTTTTTGGTTGCAGCACTACCTCCAACAGCACTAATTTAGCAGAAGAGAAACTAATAAGCTTACAAATATCCCAGGCTTCTGCCTGTGTCTTATGCCTTGCTGGTTTACTGTGCTAGTAGGGCCTGTCACCAATCAGGACATGGAGCTCAGACTCTAGAAGAATAGCCAAAATATTTCTGCACCATTTTTACATATATGTGATGTGCATTTTCTTAGCTCTCCTGTGAAGCAAGTTTCATTCTTACAGCCTTTTCACAAACTGAAGAGATACAGGTTAGTTATGTCAAATAATTTTGGAATAAAAATTCCTTGCCCCTGAGAATTGCACAAAAGAAAGTACTGTTAAATACATAAAAAAATCTTAATTCTTCTAGTGTCTAAAATGTTAATTATTTCCATATACTCCATGTTTTCTGACATCTTCAGACATTCTTACTCATTTACTGCTACTACTAAGAATGTGTTTACATTAGAAATTTACTTTATTACAAGTGTATATCCTTACATATGGCTCTGGTATGAAAAACATGTTAGAGAATAAATGGAAGAATGACAGGTGACTTGAGATGGGCTACTTGGCTGGAACTATGTTACCGAAAACCCATTAAAAAATCTCTATTCAACAACAAAAAAATAATTTTTCTGTCCTGTCATTATAACAAATAATAAGAGTCTTTGAAAAGGTAATGTAGATCGATGTACCTGTAAAATAAAAATTATGCCATATGCTCAGATTAATTACTAAACCATAAAAATAACCAGATTGGCATTTTGGAAGAACAACTTCTGTGCAAGTGATGAAATTCTGCATTCGGCAAATAAGCTATTCAAGCAGACAGAATATAAGGACTGAGGCTCAGTGATTATTTGATTTTCAATTCAGTGCTTTTATCATCAATTTAAAAAGAAACAAAACATCTGAGAAAATATCCCATAGCTTTAAAAGTACTGCATGTACAATTGGCTGATTGAATTACGAGATCTAGACAGGTTTTGTATTGGTGTGTACACTTAGGTGAGAGATAATAATGCTGAAGTGTCTGCAACTAATGAAAACATAACACCTTCTATTGGGTGGCATGGCTCACAGCAAAAAAGCAATATATCACTGTCCAGAAAATGACCAGCAGGAATAGGAAAATGAGGTATTGCTAATTAAACTTTCTATGTAAAAACAAGATTGCTAATCAAATCTTTATTACCCCACCCTGTCACATTCTTTTTTCTTCATTTACATTTTATTCTGTGATCCTTGAAGTATCAGCTTTATAGTTGTCTTATATGTTGTGGTTTTTTGACATGTAAAAGGATTAACTTGTGACAATAATTATTTAGAGTAGATACCTAAAATAAAAAAGTGGTCACAGATGAAAAAAGAATGGTACAATTAAACTACATCTGGTCATACTGATAGCTAATTAAAAGTCATATTTAAGTTACTAGCAAAACATAAGGTGCTTCCTCAACCTGAAATTTCATCTTTCTTCTGACATCGGAAAACCACCTTTATTACAAGGAAAAAATGTGTTATTCAGTAATGACCACAATATAAGAAGAATTCATTAAAGAAAGGAATTATGCCTTTAGAATTTAATTACTTAATTGCTATGAAATTTGCTATACAACCTTCATACAAATGAAATACTGATATTACCCTAACCAAATACCTAATTAAAAGCCAACAAAATAGCTTTTTCAAATTCTGGGCTAGCATATAAGAATACTAAATTTCTGCTAATGGAGTAAAACATAACAATTCTATTTTTAATTTGAATAGTTATAATTATTTCAATATTTGTACAATAAAGTGAAAAAGAACATAAGATATTTGAAATAGAAAAGCATTCTTCTTCTATCATGTAGGGAAAGATCAACTGAACTTATTATTTTTGTCAAAGAAATAAAAAAAAAATCAAAGCAAGCACTGACAATTTCAATACTCTAAATGTAAATTAAAATACTTCAGACAAAAGGCTTGAAGGCAAGTGATTCTCCCACCAAGGGATGATTTTCACTTGTCTCCAGGTGTAACATTATGTGCACTGATGGGCTGATCAACAGAACAGAACTTCTCCCCAGCTGTAATCAGGAGTGATTGATGGTTGGGACAAAAAAGTTGATTATCATGACAAGTCCGCTGATGCAGAGAAAATAGGCTATGCTGGGGAAAGGATAAAACCTGTTCAGAGACTACCTTATAAAATCTCCTTTCTCAGGGACAAAAAGAAACATTTATACCCATCAAAAAATTGCTAACATAAATTAAGTCAGTACATTTGCTATGCATTTGTACCTAAAGTTATCCCACCACAACACAATGACACCTATCTAAATACCAAACAGACTAAATCCTTGTATTTTTAAAATCATACTTTGAGGTCACCTCATCAAACAATTACATATATGAAAGTACCTCTATGGTCTACCAGTAGACAATTACCTCAGTAATATTTAAATACATTACTTGAATTCATAATTCATATTTTAAAGTCTATCGGGGAGATAGGTGTAAATGCCATATTGAATTCTTTGCTGAAAAGAAATCAATACCTTTCAACCATTTAAAAACTTGAAAGATTTCACTTTCAATTGAGCTAAAAAAAAATAAAATTATTAAGTGTGGGCAACATGCCCTCAAAAGTATAGTTCAAATGTGTGGGTTTTTTTCTTCCAATATAAAGCTTCTAAAATAAGGTATTGGGTTGCACTTCCATTCCTTCAGAGGATAAGGCTCCCAGCTGTTAGCTGTGATGTAAGTAACTACACAGAATTGCAATATCTCCAGAGACTGTAAAAGACATAAGAGGAGTGATAAAAGAACTCGGGAGCTGAAAAAGTCAGGCCTGGAGGTTCTGAAGTAGAATTTGTTTACATCAGGGGCAGTTGTGTTTAATAACAATTCTTTCAAAAGGAAACATTATATTTACTCCAAGAAGAGGCTGCACAGATACAGTGGAAAAGAATATTACAGGTACCTACAGGAATGCAAATTAACTGACCAAAAAGAGAAAAAAAAATACTGTCCAGAGACTGTGTAACATAACTTGCAAAGATTTTATGGGTGTTGGAAGAAAGTGTCATCAACCAAAGCCAAGTATAAACACTACTAAGCACTACTTTACTCTTAATGCATTTTTAGAAGAAATTACTGTGAGGGAGAATTGATAAAAAATACAATTTGCTGCACATTTTCTTCAATTATTCTTTCTGTATCCCAGACTGATACACACCCCTGTCTCTTTATCTTTGGTTATTTTCTGTGTCCTTGTCGTGGCCTGGCAAAGTGAACCAGGAGTCACTGCTCAGTAACTGGAAGACACAAGGTTTTGCCACTTTTGCAGTAAAATCTGTAATCTCCACCTACTATTAATAATCCAGAATCTCAGATTCCCTACTATATGAATTCTCATTTTTAAAAATATATGTGAAAGAACATAAAACAGACCAAAAAAAAATGCTAGATGAAGATTGCACAACAGAGTTTAAAATTTTTCTTTCCTTTGAAGTGAGGACTTGCCCATGGAAAGTGGTTTCTGTAAAAACTCCCCACTACAATTATTTTTAAATTACAGTTGCTTAGTACAGTTGACTGACTTTGCATGTTAACTGAAGAAGCTGAAAGAAAAAAAAAAGCCTCAAACACAAGTGTAGGGCAAAAAGTGAAGAGATTTCCCTCCTTGCAGCTTAAATGGGCAGATTTTTCCATGAATGTCACAATAAAGAACCAGAAGAGAGACTTCCTTTCTCCTCTTTTATACTATCTTTTCCCCTGTCTGTACTAATTCCCTCATGTATAAAATGAGTATTCCCTCATTTATAAAATGGTATTTTTCAAAGTATAGTTAAAAAAAATACTAACAACTGTCCTCTTTCCCACAATTTCCAGCCAAAAAACTTCAACAAAGCTCTGGTTAGCCTCTACCTGCCCAACTTTAGCATTTTAATTTCATTCACATATTCCTCCACCCTCCTCCAGGCACAAAATCTTTCTGACTCTGTTGCAACCCAAAAAATGTACATCCATTAAAACAACTGGAAACTGATTTGTAATTTGCTTACAAGACATCTCAGTGAGTAACAGATAATCCACTGAAAGCAAATTTTGGAAGATCTAGGACCAATGAGACCATTTAGTCTTGCATGCTGCCTCCCAGTATAATGTTTTCTGATATATTCTTATATATTAATTTAATCATTTTTAAAAGAAAGGAAATATCTGACAGTAACACACAAAGATGTGGAGGGAGGTTGCTTTTATTTCAGACTTTCTGTCTTATTAACTGCTATCACCTCTGCCCTTCCTTCAGCTCTTAGCAGTTCTGAGATCCACGCCCAACTAAAGTTAAAAGCTGGCCCCAAAAGGGCAAATACTGCAACTGTTCCCTTCAGTGCCACAAGCAGAAACCTTTTCAACTAATTTGTCTTCATATTCCACATTCAGAATACCAGTCATTAATCTTTTGAAATTTATAAACAGGACTATCAGAGAGAGCGATTGTCTATTCACATATCATTTCTGGCAAACTAGTAATTTAAAAGAGATGTCAAACCTTCTGCACAATTGACTTGTTTTATCAAAATAAGTGAGAGCTTTGAAAATGAAATAACCTAATAGGATGAACAGAGGTAGGAAGCAAGAGCTGCCAAATGAAAATAAAAGAAAAAAGTTTGAGTTTGACATAATCTAAATCCTACACAGCAACACCTCATGATCAGCTGCATGTTTTAGTCTCTTCCTATAGTGACTCTGATACTCAGCTGACATAGGCATTAGCCATTTTTCCTCAACCCTGCTTTTTCAAGGATCAGGTAGCTGAAAGCATTAGATTTTCCTTTCTCCTGGATATATAGAATAGTTTATATTACAAAAGACCTTTAAGATTGCCAGGTCCAACTGTTATCGCAGCATTGCCAAGTCCCTAAGTACAACTTCTACCCATCTTTGCCTTGAAGGATGGTGACCCAACCACTTCCCTTGGGAGCCTGTTCTAGTGCTTAGACACTCCTTCTTGTACTACCACTGCTGAATGTGGCTAGAGAGCAAATTTTGAGAGGAAAGTGGAAGTCTTGTAACATGAATATGGTGGACACCAAGGCACTCCATGTCTCCCTACCAGCAACCGCCTAACAGCTGACATAAGAATGTTCCTTCTTAAAGTTTAGTCACTTAAAACCTTCTTCTTTCCTACTGCCTTCTTGACCTGAGGCAATGTCCCTGTGGGCCTGATACCTCCAGGCTGTTCTAGGACAGCAGTACAGATTTTCTAGACAAAATAGGGTACTTTCATTAAAAGAGAGGAGATGAGGAAAAGGATTATCAAGAGTTTGTGTAGTGAGTTTGTCTAACAAACTCCACAGCTTGCACAACACACAGAGACCACTCACAGCAGTTACTGAGGGTCATACAGAATATTTAGATTGAGGCCAGAGCTTAAGAGACAAAGAAATAATCATAACCTTAGGATATCAGCAGAGGACTCAGTTCAACACCAAAAGTACTCCAAAAGTACTCGGGAGTTCAAACATCAAAAGTACTTCAAAGCTAAACAAGGTACTCCGTCAGACATGAATAATTTCTGCTTGTAGGTTGTATAAATTCATAAAATTACTGTATAGAAACTGAAAATTATGAGAAATGTACTTTTTGCAACAAAAGGTAATTATTTATACTTTCTACTTAAGCATTTTAGAAAGGCTTCAAGAAACTGGAGGTTATGTGAAAATTTATTACTACTATTATATTCAGATTATTCTGGATTTCGTAATCTACAAATTAAAATTACTTATTCCCTACATGAAAAAGGTTACATATAAGCAAATAAGGATTCTTTTGTTCTAAAATGAATAATAAAAAAAAGGAAAATAAAAATAATAAGAAAAAGTTTGAATGCTCTAGTATGGGAAAGATCAGATTTGCACAGGATCTGACTGCAATTCATATTTCAATCATTAAAATTGTGGTCTAGGAAAGACGAGGTAATTCTTCTAAAATATGCAGGCTAAGCCAATAAAAACAGACTCCACTGGACATCATACTGGGCAGAGGATATACCAGGTTGCTTGTAAAATTCTTCATGTAAGCAATTGAAATGCAAAATATTCAGTGCTATTTGATTAGACTATTGGAATGCCAGCAAATCAAGTAATTATTTTACTTTGTTAGCAATTCTTTATACTTTCTATATAGTATTGATGCAAATGCCAGATATCCCATAGAAATCTCCACACTAATAATTTTCTGTGATTACTTGCTACTTTTTACAGCGATTACCACAGACCAATACCTCTGGAAAAATATCTACTTTGTATTTCCATTCTGACTCATATTCTGATCTCAAATAAATTCTGTAAATGGAATCAGTATTTGTTTCTCCTTACTTTAACTCCATAGTACAGGAAAGATGGTGCATTATTAGAAATAAATAGCATATATACAGAGAGACAGTTACAGAAATATATAAATTATATATAAACATGAATAACTTATATCTGGATGAACTTTTGTGCTTGTTCAGGTACAACTGCTGCAATCAATAATATAAGCTCATATAGTAATTCTGATTTTAAGGGGATGCTAGGCATCTGCAAATATTTACACAAAAGAATCTTCCTTAAAGAACCAGGCTGATAAATTAATATAATACGGGCACATTGGTTTGGAAAGACAAAAAATAAAATGCCCCTCCATAATAGATAAATAAACAAACAAACAAACAAATAAATAAATAAACATGCTTGATGGCTAGTAATACCTGCCAAAAGTGACTTTGCTTAAAAAAGCTGAGCACTACAATTCAAGCAGAAATTATTTGGTTTACACCAAACCAGGATTCTAAACATATAGCTTAATTGTAAATCTGAAGCTAACCCATAATTGTTGTACATTTGTATGTACAACAAAACATGGAAAGAATAAGACCCTCTGGTTATAGCCACAAACAGAACAGTGATTGAAGCAAATAGCACTGATTGCTTCAAATATCTTTAAGCATATCTCTGCAAATTGACGAAAAACAGATTTCAAATCAGAAGGGTGAAATGCTAAATAACTTCTAGCATTTAACTGTACCAGGCTTTCCTCACTCTTAATGTACCAATATTTCAAAGTTCCCCTGTTTGTAAAACAGAGGCCACAGGCCAAGTGTGACTGTCATTGGGCATGGATGAGGAAATCTCTGTCTTCCAAACTACAGAGAGAGATCCATAAATTAGTCAAGCAAGATGTCATATAATCTCTCTCTCAGGTGTGGGATTACATTCACCATCTTTTGTCCAGCCTGAGAAATAGATGCCTAATTTGTGAATACTCTCTGCCAACAGGCACCCCTCAACTAGTGGGGTTTCCTTCCAGAATTTCACTACCATTACAGTTAAAATTGTTTCACAAAGTAGTCCAACAAAAAAATCTCGTAGATCAAATTAATATGAAGAATTAGTCAAATGTATTTATCTATCAAAACCAAGGAACACAAAGATGAATTGGTCACTAAACTCTTATTAGCTCCCTTTCAGATGTGGAAAGCCAACTATATTTCCCTGGTCTTTTTTGCTGTACCTCTATCCAATTCTTTCTACTCTCCCTAGCTGAGTGAATTTTTTTTCACGTCTTGTCATATTAGTGGATGTGTTCTAAATCCTGCAACTAATTATGTTTTCATTGGAGTGTGATGACCACTGTTAAAAATAATTCTTCACCTAAGGCACTGCCAATTTCACCTCATAGAATCGTAAAATAGTTTTGAGTTGAAAGGGACCTTTTAAAGGTCACCTAGTTTAGCACCTGTGCAAGAAGCAAGGATATCCTGAACTAGATCAGGCTGCACAGAGGTCAGTTCAACCTGACCTTGGATATTTTCAGGGATGGGACATATACCTATTTGGGAAACCCATTCCAGTGTTCCATAACCCCCATTTTAATAAACTTATTTTTTATGTCTGATCCAATTGACCTTCCTTCAGTTTAAACCCATTACTTGTTGTCCAGAAGTTCATTCCCATCTTTCCTCTAATTTCTGAAAGGCCACAGTGATACCTACTGTATTCCCTTCTCCAAGCTGAACAACTCCAACACTTTCAGCTTTTCCTCATAGGAGACGTGTTCAAGACCACTGATTATCTTGTTGTCCCTTCTCTGGACATGCTCCAACAGGTCCATGTCTTTCCTGTGCTGAGGATCCCCGTGCTGGATGTAGCGGTCAAGGTGGACTCTCACAAGAGTGGAGCAGAGGAGAATCCCCTCCCCTGACCTGCTGCCCACACTGCTTTGGATGCAGACCAAGACCTGTTTGCCTTTCTGGGCTGCAGGTGCATATTGTTGGGTCATGTCCGGCCTCTCATCCACAAGCATCCCCAGTCCTTCTCCTGGGGCTGCTCTTGAATATTTGCTGTGGAATGCTTACTTATTGATAAATCTCATATTTGTGGGAAAAAATTATCATAGGATTAGTTGGGCATGTTTTTCTTTTTTTTTTTTCTGCATTAGCCATCATATTTGGATTATGATTCATAATCCCATTAAGCCCAACATTTACTCATTTTAGTACTTGTGCATTTACTTTTTCCAGTCTAAGCACAATAGTTCATGCTTTTATTTACTGCACTTGTCAGAATTCCAAAGTGTTTTCTCCAACTGGAGATAATTTTGGACTGAGATCTGGAACTTACCACCATTCATCAAGATTCTGCCACCCTTCATCTAGATGTCATCCACAAAACTGGCATGTGTACACTGTCCTGTCAGGCAAGTCGCTAATAAAAAATTAGAGTAGCAGTAAGCATGGAAGAGACTCTTTCAGATCCTGACTTGTTGTGACCTTTTGTTTTGACAGGAAAACATCAGGAGCTACTCTCACTGCAGCTCTTCATTCTGTAATACAACCAACTTTTAATAATTTCACCTGTACCATATTCCCCTACTTACTTTACAGGACTGTCACATAGGACTGTATAAATCCTTGTTACAGCCAAAATATGTCACATCTATTTATTCCCTATTATCCATTCAGCCAATTACCCTGTCAAAGGAAAAAATTAGATTCATTTGACATGATTTGTTCTTGACAAATTCATGTTGACTGTTTATTATCACCTTATTATACCCTAGGCCCTTACAAGTTGATACATTAATCTTTTGTTCTAGATATCAAGCATAGCCTAAATAGGATATTAATCCTCTGGTCCTGCTTCTTTCCCAACAAACGTTAGAACCATAATAAAATACTGCAGAGTTATAGTGCATCCTTATCCTTAAAAAAATCCTTCACTGTTGTTTTAATGTAAGACCACCTTTTGAATCCTGATAAATTCATACAGTGGAATAATATATCAATTTGGTGATGCCTTTGTTTCATAGAGATGGAGAAAAATAAGGTAAAAAACAACATATAAGGACTGATGAGCATCCCTGATTTGCAGGGAAATATTACTACTGTTGCTATTTAAGTCAAACAATAATTTCTGGCTCATATAATTGGAAATATTTTTTAAAGTGCATCATAATGGAATTCAAGTCCTGTGAACACATCAGAATGCTGCCCAACCTTTCTATAAAGGCAAACTGGGTCATCACTCAACCATCTTGTTAAAAGAAGGAAGAAAAAGGTAATCCCTTTGCAAAAAATTGACCTTGTTGACAGATACTGATAACTATAGAACTTTATCAAATAATCTCACAGGCAAGGGAAGATCATATAGTCAAGGCAGAAAAATTCAGTAAGCACTTTTTTTTCTTTTTTTTTTTCCAGGCCATAAGCAGAAAATTACTCTTACAGCTACCTATAGGCTGAAATACCCTACTGAAGTCTGCTGGACCACATTTTACAGATACTTTAGGTCTTAGAGATAAAGATTTAATGTTTGCTACAACACAAGCATTTACTGGTGCAATAGCTCTCAGCAGCTGACAACATCGAAGTGGCAACAGAGGCATTTGGAGCTAAGCATACATTTAAACATTTCACCCTAGTCTGAATGCACAATGTGAATGTAAATAATATATCTAGATTTCTCTGAAAAAAAAAATTACTTGGAGTCCACAAAACCTACCTTTGCTGTTCTAATGTTTTTCCTCAGCATGGAGAGGCTTTGGTTATTTGCACATTCCTCTCTTCCCTTGTATGAGATTCATTTTTAAAAAACATACTGAACATACAGCTGTCATGAAGATTTATAGATAACTCCTTTACAAAGAAGCTAAATGATTTTAGACTATTGTACTACCTTTTCTCATCTTTTTTAAATGTGATTTTGATACCATGTAAACAGAAAAAAAAATCTCTGCTGCCTTAAAGAAATCTCTATTGAAAGGGAGAAAATTGTGTATTCTATTCAAAAAAGAAAAATCCCACAGACCAGTTTTATTGTAAACAATTTAATAATATTGTTGTGTATGAGGAAAATGGAATTTCTATTCATTACTCTCTGATAAAACCTATCTCCTGCATCTACAAATTGAGACATATTGGTAGAATATACATAAAGCCTAGGTTCCTAGACAGAAAAGTTATTTATTCCTGTTATGGATTTAAATTGTGTTCAACAAAATATGATGAAAATGAAAGGTAGGAATATTGAGTAAATGAAAACTTTTTCTTGATAATAGGAGAAAGAATTACAATGTGTGTGCTTGCCATTCATAGTAGAGTTATCAAAAAATGATAGCTAACAGCCCTTTCCTTCAAAGCATTTTTTTCTTTGAATCCAAATATTAAATCTTTCATTTACCATATTTTTGCTTCAAACACAGACACATGTGGACATTTCAAAATTACCTAAGCAATGCAGAAAAAAGCTCTACTTATTCCCTTCACGTTGCAGAAAAACATTCCTAAACTGCAGGGGAACTCTGACTACAAATTATTTCTTGAACACCTCAGCAGAGCACTTAGTGATTTTCAGCAGTAATAACTATAAGCACTAGAATGAGAAGACACTACCATAAAGATATTCACAAGTTGCCTCTTTGTGGTAGTGGAAAGGGGAAGAGATATCATTCCAGGTTAATCAATGGGTTGATTTTGGATCATAATCTCTCAATCAATCAACACGGTGGTTGCTTTAAAACTTAGGTGAATATTAAAAGTGGAAAATTAAATATACTCATCAAGAAGGTCTCCCCATTCAGTAGAGACACTATTGATCTATTAGAGAGAGGAGAGCATTAAAACAACCTTCTGAACAGTGTTGACTATCTGAGTTCAAGCCTCCAACACCTGAAGGTGTGACAGGACTGATAAATATCCCCTAGCCTTCCAAGAGTTTTCTGTGAACAGCTTAAATTAATATAGGTCTTCCAAAATGAGTTTTTTGGACACTGTAGGTGGCTCTGAAAATGGCCTCTGCTTCTTCCCTCTCTCTTCTTCAGAAACCTAAGAGCAGCAGAAAAGGAGCAGTATGGGAGCAGAGTAGTCCTCTGAATAAAAAGTATCAGGGTCCACTGATGCTTTATTTGTCTCCATATAGAAGGATTTTTACTTTAAACATTTTATTCTGGAAAATGCATAGATCTTCTCAGCTGGAAAATTTTCCACCCCACAATCAATCCAAGTCGTGTAACTGCTAATGATTAAGTAACTTTACTGATATGCTCATCTTGTCTTTTGTTTGTACCTTTTTGAAGACAAACAAATGGTATATCCTCTTTGAAAGGAGGTGTTTCACTCTGGTATGTAACACTGAAGTATCTGATCTCTTTCAGCTACATACTGTGTCTTGTTCAGTGTGACATGCTTTTTCCTGAGACAAAGCTGAAAAAGCTGAAAATTTTGAGTGATAAATTGGGCTGCTCCATTGGTAAGAACCACTGTGGCCCAGAGGTCTCCATCATTCCCTCCTCATGAATGACTCAGCATCCACAGTCCTAATTTTGGCATCTGGTTTCTAAATGGAAGAGCCTAATTGGACTCTTCTATTTTTATCTGTGAGGGATGTGACAGTTTCAGAGAGTGTGTTGCCTTTCCTTGCACCACTCTTTGAGAATTATGTCAGTGTTATAAGAGAAGGTGCCCATTCAGTAAATGAAGCAAATAACCTGGAGTCATGAGTAAAATTTAATATGTGATGCTGACTGGTCCAGAAATGATGACTGAGATATTTTTGAAATTATTTTCAAGGGATAAAAAGCTGAGGGGAATGAAAAGAGCTACAATATTTTCACCCCTAGATAAGAAATCTCTAAAATTAGGCTTCAAGGTTCAATTTAAGTTTTTGAGAAGCTCATGGTTTTGACAAATAATCAATAAACTAAAAATAGTACAAACTGTATATAAATAGCTGCCTTTAAAGAGGCAGGAGTACACAAGAATTATTTCACTTCTTCCTATGACCCTTGTGAACAGTTTTGTGTTTGACCTCATTCTAAGTAAAAACATTTTTATTCTACAGAACTAACTTCCATATTTAAATTACATAGTGAATTAAAGACAGGGAAAGATTAGTTCCCACTAGCAATGCCCACATGTGAAGAAACTTCCTGAAGAGCTTAAAATAGCAGAAAGAAATACATTTTACTATGTCAGGTTTGGTCTGCATACACAGTGATTCTGAGAAGGAAATAGAAGAGCTAAAACCTAAGAGGCTTTTCTGTGACACAACAGGTATTAGTTGGCAAGGAGCATCACAGCACAGCTCCCTTGGGTAATTATGGGAGACAGGTTTACTTCCTTGGTGTATTAGGAGCATCTCCAGTTCAGCTTCTTCTGCTTTGTTGCTGGAGGAGTGAGAGGATGCAAGGTAGGAGCCAACTGAAGGTACACATAACTGGTAGAAGAATTAGGATCCAGCAGATATACCAGCATTATTAGACTAAGGGATCAGTCAATTTTTCCTGTTTACACTCAGTGCAGCAGAACTGAAGTTGATGACCTTACACGGATATATTGGCAGGGGAAATCTGGCTGGGTGTATAAACACTACCAAGCCATTGTGTTTATTTGAAACAGCTTACAGCCTTTTCATCTGCTGAGCAACAAACTGAAACCACAACGTTTCATTTAGGCTCAATTTCTGAAAATTATGGCACACCCTAGAAGATAAGTAGATATTTCTAACATGATACAAAATGATCAACTTACATCAGAATTGAATCTCAGCTGGCAAATGTTGCATGATATGATTTGCTTTCTTCGATGAGGAAGAGGAACTCCAAATGTATGATTTATTACAGCTTTCTGAATTGGGTCCATCTGTGAAGAGAGAAGAAAAATAAAAAGCTTTTGCTGTTCCACTGTGTGCTATGTTATCTAAAATCTCAAAAGAGATTCTGTATCATGCTGTACTATGACCTAACAGAAAACTACTATTTTTCTTTGAAAATGAGTATTTCTTCATGTAGTTATACTGAGAGATTATGCAGAAAGAAACAAAGAAAAATGTCATTAACTTTCTTGAAATGCATCTCTTTAGTTTAATTTTATATGCACTAATCTCCCTTTACTGAAGAAGGGTATAAGCTGCAAATGCTGAACAGGTTTTCCTATCCAAACACCAATTTGCGATTTTTATGTCAGAGAAAAGCTACTTCAATAACTAAAACAAGGACATTCAAAATAAAATTACTAAGAAAAGAATCAATGAAAATGTGAAATAATATTATGTACATATAATTTAATATATGAAATTATAATTTAAAATAATTAAAAATATAAATAAGTATATATATATTATATATAATTATATATAATTATGTATATATAATTTCAGAATAGTACACAATACCTCAGTATTATCTAATAATAATAATAGTAATAATATCCCATGAAAAAATAAATGAATCTTTTCCTTGAAACAACATCTACACAACTTACAAAATATACAAATCCTTCAAAGACTATTTTCACAGTCATTTGGAGGAAAGTATTTTGAATAAACTCTGTTTTAAGGATGAATTTGGACTTTTATGAAAAGGATTATTCTTAGCTAATTTCTACCAGAACACTGATCTGATACTGTCTGAAAGTCAGGGTCTGTATTAAAAAAATTGTATGCCATTTTGGCAGAGAACTTCACTAAAACTCCTTGAGGGACTTTTTTACTTAGAGGATTGAAATCACCTTCCCCAAATTCATTGAACAAAATGCTTCTTATTTCTTTTTCACAAAAAACATTTGAATGATACTTAAAAAATCTGGTAATAGCTTTGCAGCAACTTGGTTAAGCCCCTGATATTCTTCATCACTAAATTGTTAAAAAAATCACATATTTTAATTCTGATAATCTGTATTCACAGAGCATAATCTGTATATGTCATGGAAAAAATTCTATCTTTCTCCATTTCCATGTCTCCATGATTCACTATTTTCTAGTCTGTTGGCAAAGGGTTATTTGATAAATAAAGAATCAGAGTTTGTCCTTAGAGTAATCAATTATTCATGAAAGCTCGATTGGTAGACAGTCGTGGCCTCTATTGCAGTGAATCCAGAACAGATCACTACAGATTTTTTTCATCACCTGACAGTTATTCAGTGTCAAATATGAAATATGTCTTTAATTCCTGTTGAAATGAAAATAATATTGGTTAAAAAAACAATTAAATACACAGACAGACACAACCCCCCAGACAAACCACGGAAGACAGCAGAGCTTTATAGAATGGCAGAGCGGTCTGAAAAAAATTCTCAGTTTGAGCATCTTCTACAATTTGATGTGAACAATGTCATATATCTTTGTACTGACCAGCACAAAAGAATACCAATCCCATCTAGAATAGAGGGATGCCACTGTAATATAACCCCAAAATAACACTGTTGACTAAGGGCAGAGTATATCAAGCACTGAAAGATGACAGCAAGTTGCGTAAAACTTTCTGCAGTGGTCAAACTGTGCTTTAGGAGCACTCCTTTTATTGAGTAACATGATCTTGAAAAAAGCCTACAATCCAAAAATACTATTCTATAGACCAAAAAGGACACCACTACATAGGAAAATAAATAAATTGTAACAGCTCTTCTTTTTTTTGACTGCTCCACTGAGAGGTGAATTCTTATACCAGCAGAATCAATAGACCTGTATCTTGCTATATTTAACACTAAAGCATGACATGGTATTAACTGTTGCTAATTCTGTGCTGTTCAAGCTTGGAGAAATTCTGTTCCTCTTGCCACTGCAGGTCTAAAGCAATTAGGGAAACCTGAAGTTCAGATATATGGATAAGTCAGCACAGGGTAACAAGAAATTATGCATTCTTTGATCCAGTGTAACTGGCTTCACATTAACCACAGCTGTGAGATTCTTTAGAGAGCTTCTTTATTCACTTCCTCAAGTTATGGTGCTTTTCAGATAATGTGAGATAATGGCCTTGAGTGTTACCATGATGATTTTTCCCACTACCACACAGGTGCCCATCATCTCACAGTGACTTGAGAAAGTCAACAACGTACTCTGTGGGTTAAATAAAAGGTACTACCATGGTTCACAAGATGGGAAAACTAATTTTTTTTGTAACTGGACTTACCCATCTTCAGAGTAAGTATTCTAGCTACAAATGAGGTTGGATTTCTGAGGCACCTGATGTTTTCATATTGAGAACGAGACAAAATATTTTTTAGAATTAAAAAGATCATGAATGTGTAGAATAGTTGCTCTATGTTATATTTAATTTTAATTTGGTCTCGTGGAAAAAAAATGTGTGGTTTATTTCCTAATAAGACCACAGATTTTCTCTTGTTTATCTTGTTTATCAGAAACTCATCAGCAACCTTCCCCTTGAGTTTTTATAGAGTTCTAGGTATACAACTATATGGCATTACTGGGAATAGGATGCTTTGTATCTGCAGCTCTAAATGAAGAAGTGTTCTGGATAGAACACTTTGCAAATTAATGAAGAAAAACTGCTTCAAAATAATAATCCCTTCTCTGCCAGTTCATAGACTCATAGAATTGATTGGGTTGGAAAGCATCTCATAGATCAGCTACTTCCAAACACTGCCATGGGCAGGGACACATTCCACTAGACCAAATTGCTCAAAGCCCCATCCAGCCTGGCCTCGAACACTTCCAAAGATGGAAGGATTGTTCTTTGATACTGCAAAGCAGTTAGACTTAAAAACTTAGCACCAGATTCTAATAAAGTTGGGATAGAATGCTTGAAGGATATTTAACATTATTCTTTTTCCCTGGAGATTTTATTTGGGAAACATCAGCAATCCATAAATTCCAAATAAACATCCAAAAGCATCAGATAAGCCTCCGCAAATTTTATGCAGGAAATCTGAGAGGCAGCAGGATACTTAGGTGCATCATGATAAGGACTCAGATCTCACAGATACTGGAAGACAGAGAGGAGACCTGAGAGTCAGAGGAATAGAGCTTGCTGATTGCAGAAAATAGGGAGCAAGAATTGCAGGGAAATAGAGGGTAATAACATCATATAGTCAAGATAATCAGCAAGTGGTGAGATACTTTAAAGCATCTCCATCACTTTAAGACTTACTGAACATTACTAATTACACATATAAATTTCATTTCAAGTTATGTAAGTGGTATGCACTTTCAAAATGAAAGTTGTCATGATAAACTGTGATACAATCTGCTTTTTACTCATTACTAGGGCTATTTTACAATTCTGAGTTTCATTTATTTGATGAAACTAATTTAATTTACTCTCATTTAAAGTGAAGTCAGAGAAATTTGCAATTCATTGAAAGATTATCATTCAGATGTCAAAGGTGAGCAGAAGACCAAGGCTGGCAAGATGTCCCTTTACTTCCTCTTGACAATATATTTACACTGTAAGTTACAACACAAAGAGAGTTTGCTCTGAGAGTTGCACTGTGTTTGACTTGTCCATCACCTTTTGGCTTTCTACTCTCCAGCACCAGACATTTTTCTATATGTCACACTTTTCCATGTGGTCAGTCTAGGGATAGCACAGTGCTCAAGGTTTACTGCAAACCACAGGATTACTATTAGACTGAGCAATGAAGATAAATATATAAGCTAATTTGATTGATTTTTGGTTTCAATACATGCACACCAATAACATCGTCTATATTTTACTTATTCAAGCTGAAATTTGTGGCAAGATGATATGATTCACATTCTTTGATCAAATACTGTAGTCCCTTCCCCAAACCTTTAGGAACTTACAATACTTTAGGAAAATCCAGGCTTAAACCAAGGGCATAATAGAACTTTGCCCCTTACTGCATATTCTTAGCTTTGACCCTATCATTATAATTTGGTTTTGCTTGTTTAAAATTCAGTCTTGCCAAACCTATGATATTAGCTGTATTCCTTGTTCTTGTGCTTACTATAGAGCATGAAAACGCTCTTTATTTTGTGGACTAAAGATGAGTGGCTGTTGTATGAACTTTTCTGGAGGAAACACAAACCACAAAATCCCCAAGAAGTTGACTCAGGAGATCCCCTGTTATCCTACCTGCCTTGGACATTTTTCCGGAATCAGCATAGCTGCTATCCTTGAAGGCTTTCTGTAGCAAAGTCTTAATCTCATTAAATTTTCAGTAAATATCTATGTAATGTAGAACCTGGGATGTAGTACCTGTATATTTTACATATAGAGAAATCTGATCCTTTGGAAAGTAAATCTTACATATTTTCCACAAATAATTTCTAAGTGTTTTTACATTTGTGCATGAGCTTGTTTGTGTGTGTGTGTGAAGAATTGTTTTATGCTGAAGCTGAAATTCAAACACCAAATTTCAAGAATTTTCAGTGTTTTTCTGAATTTCAAGAAATTATTAATATATATATTTTTATGAGTTTCTTTTCTGCAACTTCTTATCCCAGAGGCATAAGAATTTGACTAAGTTAAAAATAATAAAAAAGCAAGAACAAAGGAAAGCATGCAAGTTTGATCCATAAAGGTTCAAATCACAAAAGAGATATAAACCAAAGGGGCTTATTTTTAAATTTTTTATTAAAACCAAAAGCCATGATATGAGCATTTCAGATGCTTAAGGTTTGCAGTAAATTAATTGAAATTCACTAATATCTCTAAATAAAAGCATGCCTAGAGTCTGTTCAGAGCATATGTTAGGCTTAAAGCAATCAAATACACAAGAAAGTATTTTTAACTTACAACCAAAGAAACTAACTGAAAAGGATTGACTTAGATCACTATGGTCTTATACTAAGTGAGCAAAAACATGTCAAGTCATTGAAGCTCTCAGGAAAAAGTTGCTGTAGATCATTTTAGAAGTAATTTTAAAAAATTACCCGCCAAAAGACTTTGATTTCCTTTACTCGAACAGCTAACTGAATTTAGTGACATAGGCACCACCACCTCCCAGAATCTATTAAAATCACAATCCAATATTTTTTGATAATAATATTACAATTAATATTGTGCTTATTTGGCCTCATTTTGTACTTACTAATACATATGTTTGTAGAAATTCAAACCAATGGCAAGAAACCAGTCATAAATATATAATTATATACATATAATTTTAATAACTATGTAGAATTACTCATAATATTATTCCTTTAATGTTATTTTGTTTGTAACACTGTGTTAGTGTTAGGGCTGTAACATTGATAAGAAATAAAGACGATTCAGTGCAGGCTCCTTTCATTCATTCTCTTATGTTCCAAGAAACTGAAACTAATAAGTTTCTAAGAAGCAGTTTAAATCCTGTATCCATCTTTGCCATTACCAGGTAAAGATCCCAAAATATCACATACTCTATGTCATACTTATTGCTGAACCTGACCCATTTTTAAAACTGCATGATAGGTTATTGTTGTGCCATACTTAAAGAAACATAGAAAGGTTAAACTATAAGAATGCTCCTCAGTGGTTCAAAGCCATTGTCATTTATAGCTCAGGACTCTTAAAACCAGTAATTTTCTCACAGAATAATGTGACTATTTCGAATTGAAAACTGAGCAGTTCCTCTGTGATCTCAGTGGCATCAAGAATTCAGACATTTCCTCTGCAATCATGCTGGTCAGTTGTAGAGATGCAGCAATATTATACTAGATACACAACATTTCAATATTATTCCTTATGCAGAAAGCTAGATATTTTGGAGAATTCCTGTACTTTCAGACTTACATTGGCTGTATAGACTGCCCACATCATGGGCACTGTGCAGCTGAGTGGGAGCTATTCCTTCTCCAAGAGTTACTTGGCATCTGCTGCATTTGCATTTTCAAGTAGCACAAAGCATGTGCCATGGGTCTAAAACTTCTTGGAAAAACATGAAGTACTGTGTGTCACACCTTGCTGTTCACTTCTGTCTTTGCACAGCAATCCCAACACTAATAAAAGTATTTATTAAACATGCACATTAAAAAACTCTATGCAGAACATGATGCTTTCCAGAAGTATCAGACCTATAACTTACAACCTACCTGACACCTTCTTAATATCCTGGTGACCATGTCAGAAACAGAACAGCTCAACAACAGGTCAGCAATTTGATCCTAAGGGTATCTGACATTCTACACTTCCTTTAAGAAGTAAGTCCCATTATTAAGGTTGCCACTCCAGGGCTGTTTTTTTCCAAAACCACATTAATCTGTGAATAAGAATCTTATAAACTAACTCAAGAACACAATTCAAAAGGAATGATGGTAAAAGCTTAGTAAACATAATTAAGCACACACACAAAAAATTATGTTCAACAATATTTTGGTTTAATGTAAGAATAAAATTATATCAAACAGTTAGAATACACATTCTAGATGTGCTACCATGCATGTCTTAGCCTTTTACAACTAATTTATTCAACATTGCCCTAGTAATTATGGTGAATAATTATGTTGTGCAGAGTTGAACTCAGCACTACCTATCTTTTCTTAATGTCTACCATTTCTGTCCTTATCAATGAAAGAGGGTAGAATTAACCTGATGCTTTCTATGTACATAAACAGAAATATTGCTCATCCTTGTGAAATATAACATAATTAATTATGTTATATTTATTATAATTAATGTAAAATATTTTTGTAAATATTAATGTAAAATATATAATGTAAAAAAAAATTAATGTAAAATATCTTCACCAACTACAATGATGTGCAATATTTACAGAATAATTACTTTTCTTTTAAAAAGTGGTATCTATTAAAAAGAAAATTGCTGTCAGTTCCCAAAAAGTGCAATAGGTCACTCAAATAGTACATCAGAATGAATTCCCAAAGTAAACCTTTTATTCTTTTGTTGAAATCCTTTAAGTGTTTCTTCCTTTTTTTTTTCCTAACAGAGCTATTTAATTGTAGCAGTTGTCTAGTCACTTTTCTGATGTGACTCTAGTATTTCTTTCCTTCTTTTTGTTATTTTTTTTCTTGTAGATTTTTCCACTTGCAAATGAGATGCTGAAGCAGCAGCAGCAGTATTCCTGGCAAGCTGCTTGAATAGAGAAAAACCAGTCAGAGCAAAAGGATTTGCATTCACAGTGGTATTGCACACAAATACTGTAACCACAGAGAGATTATGCAAATCCTTACACTCTGATTGTCTAATAATGGTTGTCAGTCAAAAGACAAGAATTTGCATATGCTAAAGCTAGTGAGAAATAATCACACAGTGATTATGCTAATCAAACACACTAAACAACATGTGAAGGATTGTCAAACTGGAACAAATCTGTGTATGTATGCTAAATACAGAAACACACAGTACTAAGAGAACATTAAGGTTGCAGATCAAGCCCTTAAAACATGAAATGCCTATAAGCCTTAATTTGACACGTTTATGAATTCATGTTTTTGAAATATGTTCACATCTTTTCCCCAAAAGGTTTTGGCTTTTTTTTCTGCTTAGAAGATGGACAATGTTCACCTAATGAACAACTGTTCAATGTTGTGTTTTGTCCAAGAGGTTCAGTGAATAACCCTAAACCTCACTGACTATATAAAGCTGAAACTTCACTGCCAGTAGGAATTATCAGCCTATTCATTGGCTCTCCTACAGTCTTCACTGGGCCAGGATGTGAGTAGTCCACAAGTACAATTAACTTACTTTGAAAACTTTTTTAGATAATACATGGTATTTTCTCAGAAATAAAGAACAAAAGTTGTACACCAGTTCCAGTTACTCACCTTAATGTACCTGACAGTACTTACTATTATATTGCCTTTCCTGTGTTCCCCACACAATTCCTGATTCCAGACTGATCTGTGAGGGTGAAGAGACAGACTAGAGACAGCTTTACCACTGCAAGTTGGACTTACAACCATAAAGTTGTCTGGGAAACATTTGTGTTAGGCTACTTGCCTAACATCTCAGGGAACAACTCTCTGGAGTGGTATTCAACTGATTTTCTAAAATGCCCTTATTTTAGTCTGATCTCATTCAAAATATACTTTCTGGTTTATGAAACAAAGAGAGCACAAATACTATAGATAATAATCTTCTCAATTGTGAAACCAATATTGATTGTCAGTTTTTATCCAAAGGAAAATTCTACCAGATCTATAAGATTCTCCTAAAGAAGAGAAGATGAAAGACAGCCAAATGTGGCATGTTTATCATACTGCTCAATTATCTAGTGAACAACACTCAATACAATTGCAGCATAAGAGCAGACCAACATGAAACAGATCACCTTGAAAGTGAGAGAATTACTCATTCCACTTCTAGTAGGCATTAACAAAGTGGTGTGTAAAGAAAGGGTGGATTGCTTCTTTTATCTGCTCACTTAAGTGAGCAGTGGCAGATGGTAAAAATATGATTAAACCAAAAACAATTGCTTAAAACAAAGAGACATAAGTGTTATACTCTCCCTGAAGATATCTCTAAAGATACCAATAAAGATAAAAACCTAAGGTTCACAAACACCATTTGTTTTCTGAGACTCACCAAGAACAAAGGAAAAATGAGTTCATGAGAAAAAGAATCCATTTTAAAAAGTTAAGGGCATTTTGATGTTTGTGCTCAAGAGTTTGGAACAAAAGGTTGGCAGGCCTAATGAGGTTTGCTCAACAGATTCCAAATAGCATCATTCATATGTGAATGTGTCTCAGAATACTGTACCAAATGTTATAACTGGTATTTAATAATAGTGAGTCTTTCTAATCACTGCAACAATAAAAGCAGGATGTCTGCCAGAGAACTAGCAGAGAGGTACTTGATTCACTCTTACAAGTGAATTGCTTACAAGTGTCAGGGTGCAAAGTGGTCTCTGAAAACTCCTACATGTTTTTTCAGAGAAGTGATTGCATATGTATGCATTTAAGAACTGACAAAATAATTCTGCAATTGAAAGTTCCCATTCATGCTGCTACACTTTTTCAGCCTATTTAAACAATTCTTATTTACAATTTTTATTCTGTTCTATAACTGGACTGTTTAAAGAGGTATAGTCTTAAAAATCATTATATGCTTCTGACATTATCAAAATACTCTATCAAATCTGTAATTTTGTAGCATTTCAACACATTTCAAAATCTTACTTGGTTAAGATTTAACACTAGGAGAAGTTACAATTCTTAATCCATATTTGCAGAATCAGAAAATAAAAAGCGAAAAGGGACCCCAACACATAATTTAATCCACATATCCCATAATAAAAAGAAAAAATTGTTAAGGGGACTGAATAATTTTATCCCAGGTTTGGGTGGATAATACTTCAGTGATCAAGTATTTTCAGGAAGCAAAGCCTAAAATATAACAGTTGAATGTTGGAGAGAAAGACATTTTCCAGATTCTCATTTTATAATTGTTTCAGTGTAAAACACTTTAACATTTTAATTGAAACATTTCATAAAGCTGCTCTGCTTGTTTAGCCACTATAATTCTGACGACCCCTTACAATGGAGTAATTAGGAAATTACTGCATTTTTCTCTTGGCTTTTAATAGATGTCTGTCTTTCTTCAGAACCTGGTACAAGTACTTCAGGTGGAAGCAGACATATTTGCTAGTATAATTATTTGACTACAGGTGTTCCTCTGGTTTGTTTTCTTTTTTTCCCCACTCCCTTCCCTTGAAAGGAAGTTCTAATCTCCTTTTTATGATAATTCCAGGATATAAATCCATGTGACCAACTGTCATCATTGTGCCTTACATCTGGAGATTCAAGACAATTTTATTTAAATTAATTGCACGACCAGCACATAGTACAGAAGAATAACGCTCCTCACAACTCTTCACATATGGAAACTGAAGGGCCATAGTTTGCACATGCAGCTGAATACACCCTTATAATAGATAATGGTTAAGCATGAGGGTAAATTACATGCATGGCTATATTCATAACCCACATAGAGATCACTTAAGAGCATTATATCTCCCTGCATGCAAATAATACTTCATCTTTGCTCAGATCATGGATTGTGGACCACAGAAGTCATTAACCTGCTTACTCTCTCCATAACATGATTAGCTTTAAAACCTCCCTGATTTTTTTAACTAGGATAAGATTGAGTGCTCAGGATACTCACTTCCACTAAGAGAGAGAGGAATATTAAATTGGAAAATGGGAAAAAAAGTTCTATTTCTTGATATAGTTTAAGAGCTTACATAATAACGTAAACAAATCTTGCTCTTCTTAGTAACTGTGTCTGCATAAACAACATTAGGATTTGGTACTAAGCTGAGAAAGATCCCAAGGTGATATAAATACGTGGTCAAAGGTGATTTGCATTTTAATAAAATACTTTTAACTGAAAAATTAACATCTACCTGATTTTTTTTTTCAGGCTCTCTAGGAAGCAGAAAGCAGGACAACATAGAAAAGAAATAATTTAGAAATTAATGGGATTATTTCCAACTCCAGTAAATGGAGATTATAACCCAACTCCCTATCAGGTGAATGTCTAATTTTCTTCATGGTAAAAAAATGGACTACCTTCCATTTTGATGAAAATCACACACTTATACCATCACTGGGTACCCACATTGTGACTGTACTTTTCCAGTAATTCTCTACAGATTACCACTGAGATTCATTCCAACTCCCCTGTCAGTCTTAGTGACTAAATCATTAGTGCAATCCTGAGTGCACTGAACAGCTGTGGAGAAAATAGTTATGGCTCATTCACTACCTGAAGTGCTTTAATCCCTTCCTACCCATCTCTGAAATGTGATGCATTAAATAATTCTCAGCACGTTTTTATATAATATGGAAAAAGATGAAACGTTAACAGTGTATTTTTCCATTCAATTTCATCTTTGAAGTTTTATCTGAGTGATATATCAAAATTAAAATTTAGAAAAGGTACTGCCAGGGAGTACTAGTCTGACCCCCAGTTCTGAGATTTTTGTAGATCAAAACAGAACTGAATGAAACCAAAGGAAAGAAACCTGTTTTTACATGTGTGCATATACAAGTTCAAGATACCTCAAACCAAGATTAAAGTTGTAATATCCCCTCCTTCCAACAGTCTACTACCTTCAAATAAGTTTTAATATAACTACAAAGACCAAAATGTTGAGTTAATAAGAGCCTTTGTTTTCTGGCACAACTTTGATAACTTTTGATTTTGTGAAAGGATGCTATCACAAGGTGGCAAACATTGACTTTACTGCCATGGCCGAGTGTATTGGTTTGGACTAGTTCATGCATTTTCTTGAATTCTCTGATTGTTTGAAGTTGCTTCATGTTGATTTTGATTTTTATGTGATTTTAAGTCAAGCAAACTCCAACTGAATGCCTGAATCAACTTTGACTACACTGGTGGTATACAGATCCTAACACACAGAAGGTGGTCAGAGGTTCATCAACCAGGTGAGTCCAGTGAGTAAGAAGGGATGTTCTGTGTCCCTCCAGGCTGTAATCCTAGATGTACTAATACATGCAGATGGCAACCAGAATTTAGGCAAACATGAATGGATGAAGCAGCTAGGCAGTGAGCTGCTGCAGGCAAGCAGTCCTGAATAGTTCTTCCATCTCCTCAGCTGACCCCTGCCAGCAGGGCAGCATCACTTAACATTAAGTGAAACTATGGTGCCCTTTGAGTCTTTAGAGCTTGTGAGGCTAAAAGGACTTGGTGTATATTATGAACTTAATAGTCTCATCTGAGTATTTCCCTTTACAAAGACCATTTATAGACAGGCAATTAACATGAAAACTGAGCTGTATTGGACCTTTTGGCAAATCCCTTTGTTCTTATGCACAGCCTTATGACTTTCCAGGAGACAGCACAGGCTTAATTGATTCAAGATCATCCATGTCTGGAGTACCTCACAAAAGTACCTGTGGATGTGAAGACAGGCAGTTTTATTGCCTGTGAACTGTGAAGTTGTTGTCTGCAAGTCAAGTACTTAAAGACATCTGTGCTGCTAGCATATTCTTTCAGAAAAGAAACCCCATGATGCACAAGCAGCCCAGCTTTGATTATTTTGAAGGTTTCTCTTTTTTTTGCACTGTTTAAGGTATATGGGTATCATAAGTGCATTGTCTCCACTTTTGTAGTAAAAGTTCTGTCCTGGAGATATCTAAAAGACAGAATAGGTATGAGGGACCTAATAAGATAGCAGTAACTAATGAAAGAACTCTGAAAAAATGAAGAAGACATAACAAGTACAGTGCAAATCCCCACAGGGTTTGCTCCTGTTGTCTTAGATGTCTTCAGGGTTCTCAGCCCTGTTGTCTCTCCGCCTGGTCCTGTTTTCAACTCAGTTAATTATCTGTGATTATAAAAACAACATCACCAATGAAAACATCATTCTTCCTGCTGCTGTAAAGTTTCTATACTGATGTAATATTAGAGATGAACTTATGACTTATTCCTGCTTATCTTGATACTCTGATGAACAAGTGCAAACCAAGGCTTGATCTTGAATCTCAGCTTTGACAATTATGATTAGATCTTAATACACACTACACACATTCCTGGACCAGGATTAATTATTAATGATCAGGATCTTTGTGACACACTTAAGAGGCCAGGAAATATTATCCTCATCTTACACTTAGAAACGAAGCGTAAGTAATGGTTCAAGGTCACTGTGAAGGTCTGTCAATGCAGAGTTGAAGCCATCACCTTTTCCACCAACTCCTTGCTAGCTCAGGGCAGCACTCTTGATCAACCCTCACCATACCTTGTGTCTCTTGGTTCTCGTTTCAAAAGTCAGTCTGACTTTTACCCGAGCATCTCCCAGGAATGGCTGTATGCACAAACAGCTCTGCTATGGGATAGGATAACTAAAAAATACATCTGAAGCAGCTGCAAATTACAGTGCTCCAACCCTTCTTCTTTTCCTGTGTCTTCTTGAAAAGTGCTTCTGCCTTTTTGGGCACTACTGAGAAAATTCTACTTTTTGTTATCTCCTTGTAATTTGCATAGCAGATTGTCTCTGCCGTGGCTGTGCCTACAGCTTGAAAGAAGCAGAAGCAGGAAACTCAAACACAGAATTAAAACCAAATGTAGGTTGTTATATTGAAATTGACTTGTTTCTGTTTTTTCTTCCACACACATGAAATGCATGCTATTGTAAAGGGCATAAATGCAATCACCCATTTGAATTAATGATTGGAAATGTTTTTTTCTTCTTTCCCCTTTTACAAAATCTTCAGTTCACACTGCACATGAGGAGACACACAGCACATTTGCAGCATGCAGCAGTCATCTGATCCTGAAAAATCCAGTATGGTCTTGAGAATGATCATGTTTACATAACACTATTTCTGAACCATCCTCATTCAAGGAACCGCTTTTAGTTTTCCTTTCAGATTTATGATTATTGAAATGGAATTACCAGTGCGATTTTTCTCTCTGTCATTTCTTGCCTTTCTCTGATCAAATCTCATCTTTTGCTGATCAAATCCAAAGACAAACAAGTCAAAAACCCCACATGGCAAAAACGTTTATGATACCAGGCTGGTCAGGTTTCCCAGCCGTTAACATTAGACCTGGACTCAAGTAGAATGTGCTACGTCCTGGCTGCTGTCTGCAAAATCAGCAACTCATCAAATCTGCTTCTGTCTGAGAATTGTATATGAATTTGTACTTTTGTTCAGACCCATGACTTTAATGTGAAAATCAGAATGACATCTTCTGGCCCCCACAGAAACCAGAGAGAAAATACATGTGCTTTCCTTAATACACTTTGATCAGAATGAACACCTTGCTAATGGTGGTCAATTACTATGGAAATATCCAGTAATTGCACCAGTCAAAAGCAAAACATGTTACAAAAGGCACTTAAAAAAATCCTCAACAAATCACAAACAAAATAAGACCTAAGAACTCCCAAGTAAAAGCAGGAATGAGGAATGACTAGTAGAAGGCACAAGTTAATTATTAAGAAATGGAGAAGAACTGTTTCAGTCTAAATTTTCAAAAGCTATGTTGTTTACGCTGATGTAAATATAAAAGAACAAAGCCATAACTTCAAACTGGCACATTGTAAGTCCTGTGTTTCTATAATTATGCTTTTGCTGTCTAAGATTAATCAGGGTAGTTAATGATGCACAAAATTACATTTATAATCCAGTCTGAATACAGCTGTAGTGCAAGCTATGATCTAAGTGCCATTAAGGTAAATGGAATTAATGGGCTGTCCCTAGCAATTTTTATATCTATCAGTTACTAATTAACATTCTTCTGCAAAGAATAATTTATGGGGGAAAAAAACATACAGAAGCAGTAATGTTAAAACTTGCAACATGGAGTGGTCACAGGGTGGCTGTGCAGCTGTAATAGACAATGTGTTGTGCTCGTTTCAACAGAGAACAAGAAAGTGCCAACTGGCACTGCAATCAGTAAAATCTTTTATGTTTAGTCATTTATTTTATATTACAGCAAATTATTACTGCCAAGGATGAACTTTTGTGAGAAATCTCAACTTCATCTAATAATGGAAGAACTGAGCAGAAGCAGGAATAAAAGCTTGGTAGTTAAATTAGCTAGTAAGAATGAGCAGTGTGTGTTAACAATGAGCAGTGTGTGTTATCTTTCTAGATAACATAGCATATTTGCTGCTCCCAGCTTGATTACTGATTTTATGCATATAGTACTTGCATTAGTTTAAAAAGTGTTACTGTAAAACCTTTACTGCAATCTTATTGTAGCTCCTTTGTTCCCTCACTTTATGACACAAAAAGCACTGCATAACTCTTTAGGGTCCCTTTTGAAATCCTCTTTATCTTCTGCCTATGAACCTATGCTCCATCATTTCACCTACCAGGAACTAATAGTAGAGAATAAATCCTACAGTGAACACCAAAGGCTTCAGAGATTATCATATGCCTCCTCTATTTTTAAAACAAAACAATTTTTAACAACCCCCAAATCATACCAACAGAAAAACACCAAACCCCTTGAAATGCTCATCTCCCTAATGGCAAAAATCCCCCTAGGAACAGGAAGACACAGAAGTGGGTGGTAGAATCAAACTCAAAATCTAATAGTGACTGTTGCATCTGAAAAATATTCCCCACACAAAAGGTAGTAGCAGTTAGTGGTTTTAAAGGAATATAACAATATTTAAGGTTTTCTTATAGGACAAAAACAAACACGTTAATCATTCTGAATTTATACTTACAAAAATCCAGTTTAGTGTTAATCCTTCAAATCCCTGGTAACAGTATTATTCCAAGTAAACATCATTGAATTAGGCTGATTTTAATCTTTCCAGACCCTGACCAAAAATGGTATATAACTACGACAAGCTATATTACATCCAAAAATGGAAAAAATAATGGTGATGGTATTTATATAAGTGAGATTAATTATGTAATAATGGGATTCCTTCAGTTTCATACTTATTTTCTATGTCAGTCATGACGAATCTTGAGTTTATAATACCAACATGCCAATTCACACTAACCCTAATTTACTGCCTTCAAACCAAAGTTGTAAAGCAACACTTAGAATATTCGCATTTTATTACGATTTAGGAAGATGCCAGTGATAAAAAATATCCTAACTTCAGAATTCACATGAATGGCTACTTTGAACATACTGTAGATAATTATCATATAAGAATTTAATTAATTCATAAATACTTACTGCTGTTTATCACATGGGGGAAAAAAAAAATCCTGAATTCTTGAGAACAATAATTACATTGCTATCAAAAATGTGTTGTACACTGGTAAGAATTCCATTCTACTGCTATCGGAATAACTGCTAAGCATTCTAGCGTGCTCTCTCTCATGCACATCCTCTCCTCCCTTTGTCACTCCACTATGACCCCCACCCAAAATACAGAATTACCTGTCTGGACAGTAGAATTTTAGGTAGAAGGGCAAGAGAAGTTTGCTAGAATAAAATACTGATTCACAAAAGTTGATAAGCTTGCAGAGAAAAGAAGGAAAAGTCTATAAACCTAGTATCGAAACATACAACAGACCTAGTGAATTTGCTGCTTTAAGAGCACAAAGAGAAATACATAATTTCTTTTTTTTTTTTTTTCTGAGGGAATTGAACGAGATAATAGATAAATCCCATCAGGATGGATCTGACTGTATTGCAGTAAATGATAAAGTAGGTGTCCAATATTTTCATTATACAAGCTGGCACATTTGCAATATAACGAAATAAAACCAGCATATAATGTCTATTCAAACCAATGCTTTAAAAAAATTATTTTAATGCTTTTGATTTCAAAGCATATTCATATTAAGAAAAACCAAAACCACAAAACAAGCCATGACCACACACTTTAAAGCTTTTCTCTGATGCTCTCTATGCTAGTGCATTAGGCATGTTATTTCAGGAGCTAGTGATGCTTCTACACTGATGGTTTTGGCAGGCTTCCCCACAGTAACCTCTTTGTTTAGGAATTTATTAACCTACTGAATGATATGCTTTTGCTCTGAACTTTACAGAAAGGAAATTAAGCTCTTTTCCAGGGGAGTACTTATTGACCTAAAATCAAAGCAAATGGAAGTATCATGTAAAAGTATCTTCAAACACCATGCCAAAGACAAATATTTTTGTAATGCAAAAGGAAGATAAGTAAGACAATTACATGATAATATGGTTCAATCTCTTTAGTTTGCTTTTAACAGTGAATATTATGTTAGCAATAGAGCTGGACTGAGTATTCTGACAGTGGAGTTCAGTCTTTTAGTCATCTATAATGAAATGTGCTAATTCACCAGAAGCTGCTGGGTAGCAGGTCATTGTGCATATCTTTGATGTGCAAATTCATGCTTAAATACTTTGAAGACTTAAGGCCTAAAGTCCATACTGGATGCTCAGCAATTTAACATCCTATCCTTTGGTGCTTTATCTGAATTCTCTCTTTGAGACAACTCTACCATGAGCGGACAAAGTGGGGCTCATTCTGCAATACATTCAGTGTGAAAAGCAAGTTTTTAGCTAGTGGATAAGCTAGAAAGATTCTTACATACATTATGTGCTTGTTGGCACATTATTATCGCACTGTTTCAACCCATGTGAAACAATCAGAGTATTACACTTACAAAGGTTTCACAGACCTACAATGTTGTTACGAACACCTAATTTTTAAACTTAATAATCTAAAGGAATTAAGGCATTATCAATTTGCATTTCACATCGTGGTAGACTGATGTTTCACAGCTAATCTGCATTTGTCAAAATAAATGAAAAAAAGTTAATTGTCTTATGGTACAAAAACATAGATGTAATTGCAGGAGTAAAAAAATTATGATTTCGTAATTCAATAATGAATCTGTTAAACTAAGAAATTTTATTATGTTAGAATGGTAGGTCACGTAGTGGAAGCTAAGCACTGGAATGGATGGGTGGAAGAACTCCTTATGGTCAAGAAGCCCCCAAAAAAGTCCTGTAAAGGATAAAATTCCTCAAGAAATAAAAGAGGTTTCATTTCAAACCTACTGCTTATGCATCTACTAGTTATTCTTATACTGATGTCTGCCTTAGTCATTAACAAACCAGGGAAGCTATGCATCTTCTCATCTGAGTTTGCCTCTTTGAAAAGCAACCTAAAAAAGTTATTTCCACAATATATGTTCCTTGGGGACAGTTACAATTACTCAAAAATGCACCTCTGAGGTGACAAGCACCTTGGTTTTCACTTTCCTCTGAGTGGATGCCAGTGACTCCAATAAACAAACTGAATCTCGCTGCTGCCATTGCTGTTACACGACATCTGTGGGTCTGAGCAGCTCGTCAAAGTCTCAGGTGCCCACAACAGAAGCTGGTAAGAGGCCTCAAACAGTTCCTCAACAGCAAAGGGATGTCCTTTGCCAAAAGGTTCACGCAAGTAAAGAGAATCAGTCAGCCTACCCAAACTCTGCAGATTTGACTTTTAGGTTTACCTTGGTCCTTCCTATAGAATTCAGTTACCTGCTTGAAAGCAACATCTAACCCCAGGTATAACTTGGCAGGCAGCTAAACACCACACAGCTGTTTGCTCACTTTCCTCAGTGAGATGGGGGAAAGAATTTTAAAAAAAAAAGATAAAACAGAAGGGCAGAGATAAGTACAGTTTAATAGGACAGAAAAGGAATGCAAATAAAGGTAAAAAAAATACACCAAATTAATGATGTACAATTCATTTGCTCACCATCAGCTGACCAATACCGAGCCTGCTCCCAAGAAGCAAGCTGCCATGCCCCAGACAACTCCTGCCAGTTTTCTTGTTCAGCATGATGCCACATGGTATGTTTGGCCAGCTTGGTCAGCTGTCCCAGCTGTGTCCCCTTACTAACTTCTCATGCATTCCCAGCCTCCTTGTTGACACACGATGTGAGAACTGAAAAATCTCTTAGTGTCAGTACTGCTCTGCAACAAGAAAAACATCCGTATGCCATCAAAATTTTTCTCATTCTAAATCCAAAATACAGCACTGTACTATGAGGAAGAAAATTACCTCTACCACAGCTGAAACCAGGTAACTGAACCAGGAGAGAAAAGTTTTCCTCCTAGACTTTTTCTCCTAAACTTTCCCCAACAATGTCTCAAAGTATTTGTTCTCTGTCCCATTACCTTTTCTCTCTAGCAGGATTTTTTAATGCCTTAAATATTTTTTTGCTCTTAGATGCTGGTCTATAACAAGATAACCTTGTTAACTGAGATGGCAACAGGAACATCAATATTTTCTGGTGACAAACTCATCATTTTTTCTGTCAGGGTCTTCAATATACTTTTTTGAGATAAAGTGTATATCCGTCATTGTTTTCTTCAATACCTATTCCTCCCTTAAAGCCTCATTTGATTTCATTATTGAGCAGCCAGAATAATACCAAGGAGTTAATCTTAAATAAAATATTCATACAAAATAACATTGCTTCTCCACAGCCTTATATAAAATTTTCTGTTCCAAAGCATCAGTGATTGATGCTTGGTTGCACCTTTTTGTCTTCCTACTCTTTTTTTTTCCCCTACTTAAGCATTTTTCATAAACTGGGAAGAGTTTATAACCATGTTTAAGTGACAACTGATCAAAAAATTTTCCAATGCTACAGTATCACTGAAGGGTTACTTGGAAAGAAGTGGCACCAAAATACTGTATCCTGTGTTTAAATCTGTTTTAGTCTCATCTTCTGCTGACAGTCGCTCTTTTTTGCCATCCAGTGTTTACACAGTTGAATGACAGAAATCCACTTTTACTACTGTGGGAGACAAAACATTCCTATAAATATTGAAGTAATATTTCTATTTTTCAGCAGCAGGTAGCACTTTAGCTCATAAATTTACAGGAAAAGTATGATTGAAGAGATCCCAGGGTGTGCGAGTACAAACACAAAATTCCAATTTGAGAGGTGTGGAATCCTCCCTATCCCTTCTGACTCACCACTCATAATAATTTAAATATCTAGTATATCTCTCTTCCTCCTGTTTGTCAACCAAAATCAGCCAGAATTCAGGGGGCTTTGCATATTCTGAGCTTGTTCCTACTAGACACAGAGTTTTGATTACATAGAGGGTAGGACAGTGGCACTGTCACATCATTGTTAGTGATGGAGTCTGGAGGAAGACCTTGTAGACAAGGAGCCCATTTTGAAGACGAGGAACTGAAGAGTGCCATATGATGACATATTAATGCAGGTAGTAAGAAGGAAAATGGGCATTCTGCTCTGAGATTCAGGAGGAGGAAGGCATAATACTAGAGCTTCTTAACTACTACACAAAAACATAGGAAACTAGAAGCTCAGAGATAGAGTACTTCATGTGCACAAATGTAACAAATACACAGATTGACAGAAAACTCTCTAGTTTTTATTTTAATGTTCTTGGAGGAAGAGGAAAATTTGCCTTAGGGTCAGAACTGCCTGTTTTTTCATTCTTCTGTCTACTGTTCTCTATACAGTTTCTTGCAACGCACTCCTTTTCCAAACAGGCTTTTATCACAATCACCTTGTCTAGTTTACTCCTAATGAAAAATTTAAGAGATAAGCATTCCTCCATCCTTTTTTACTTAGGTGACCTGATTAGAGGGGGGGGGAAATGCAGAGATTTCATAATTCCCATGCTGTTCTGTCATCCAGCAATGCCTGCATTTGTTTCAATACAGATCAAGGGGCTCTTTTTTTAATAGAAAAGCAAAGCAGATATAAAATAAATCAAGCTACACTAATATTAGATCAAAATTTATTCCATATGAGCTCCTGGACAATACATTAAGAAGAAGAAACCATCAGAATTTTTTGGTCTGATAGCTTTATGTCCCAAATCATATTCTATAAGAACAGTAGGTGTATTTAGTAATTTCAGGTAACAAAGGAGATGATACGATACTTGCTTCAAGGACTAGCATGCTAAATCAAATGCATAATGGTAACTCAAAAGCAAAATACAGTTTGCTGAAAGTCTCACTTTGGAATGATACACTTAAAATGCCTATGTCATAATTTCTACACGAATTTTTCTCATTAAAAGAATTTTATTGTAATGTGTTCTATTATAGTAGTTTAATTTGGGACCCCACTAGAATGCGGCTAACTTATGACACCCTAAACTTAAACTCCAGTAATATTCTGGATTGAGAAGTGTGAACTAGTTCCTACAGAATTTATTTGTTGTCAATTCACTATTTATTCAGCAAAATATTGTTTGATTAGGTATTTAATTGTTTTCACTTAATTGTCTTTATTTGGCACAGCCATTAACAGCATTTAATAAATCCTTGTTCCAGAAAAGATGTATGACTTCTACTTGAGGCTGCAGCAATATTAGGAAGTTATAAGGGACACAGATAAAAACCTGTAATATTTTAACCACTACGTTGATAAAAATATGTACAGTTAAATATAATACTATACCCTCATTTGTCCTCTGCCCATAGGTACTCAAAAATACAGTATTTGTTAACAGACTCTGCTAAACTTTCCAAACTAAATACATGAAACAGAACATAATTAGTTACAGCCAACATTACTACTTAAAAATTACTAGGAAAGACATAGCTGATGTATCTAAACCTTTACGTAATTTCCAGAGTACATAAGAATATTTGGTATCTCTGAGCACTAGAGACAATTGATTTAAATCACATTAAAATAATGGGTGCTATATTTGAGGAACTAACAGTGACCCATTTTGGGCTGTCCACTTCACATTATAGACTTCTGTTTGAAAGGAAATGGCAACTACCTCATCCCACTGCAGAAAAGTGCCTGCAGTAATCAGATACCACACAGTCTAGAGGAATTCAGGTCAATCTTCTGCTCAAACACTTATGTCCTGTAGGATGTGAAGTAAATGCCAATATCGTTCCACCTCAATTAAGCCATCAAAGAGAAAATGAGGTACACAGGCTGCTGAAGCATACAATCATTGAAAAACTAGCAACATGTTTTGCAAACCAGCATGGAGGTTTATCCCCATCTCTTTTCATAAAAATATATTACAAGAATGGATTATCCTGGAGTCCTCAGCTATTTCTGCCATTGTATTTAGGAATAAAAAGACAAGTAAATTTCCTGACTACAAGTCTACAGAAAGAGAGAACACAATTCGTTGTTTGTATTTATAAGGCATGCCAAACTCATACTGTGATAAATTTAAATTTTCTATGTGGATGGATATCTGAAAGAGGAGGGTATTTACATCACCCTCTGCAGTGGCCTCTATGCCTTACCCCTGCACATTAGTCTTTAAACAACCCACTGCTGAGTGCTAACAGGACTGATAGGGTTGGCACATTACAGACACAGCAGCCCTTTTGCAATGAATAGTAACAGGGTCACAAGGGAATAATCTATCAGTGGTCAGGACAACACAACTCAGTTGTGTTTTTTATTGAGGTAAATAACAGGAATGTACACCCTTACCAATGCATAAAAGAAAAACCTCCAGAATTTTAATAGTTATGCTATTAAACTGCAGGAAAATAGGTTAATCGAATTAAATTTCACACAATGTCAAAAGAAGACATCATTTTGCGTCAGATGTTTTGGCAAACAGAATGCAGACTAAATTCTAAACTCTAATTGTGAGCTTCTCCCTCACAGTGTGAATTTTCCAAACTGAACTTCTCACTGTCTAATTGAAGCATACATTCTGCTCAAGCAACTGTGTGAATGTTAAAATACTGTATATAGGCAGCATTAATTTCTTTTGCTTTCAAGGCACCAAACCCTTAGAAATAACTATGCCTTAATTTAATGCTGAAATGTAACTTCAATTACTAAGAAGCAGTCTTTTCTTGATAAAAAAACAATTTGTAAATATCCAGCAGGGAATGACATCACAGCTTAATACAAACCACAATTTTTCATCCCTACTTTACTGCTTCTCCTTTTCTATCACCATACAGAGACACCAACAGGTTTTAAATTAAGTCACTCATACATCCAAGTTTAGACAGTCAGTATTCCTAGATCTCAGTCCTAAGACTCAAAACTTTAATTGAGAGTCATCCTTCAGACAAGAGGTGGTTCAACCCATACGTTTGATATCTTTTTTCACTCCTGCCCTCCATCCTCCTATCTTTTTTTATAAAATTTAAGCCAGAGATGAACCAAGACTATGAGCACTGGAAATCAGATTTTAGCTCTCTAAAGTAAAATAGAAAAAAATGCAATCATTACAAACTTAGGAAAAGCATGTCTTAAACAAAGATCCATCTTAGAACATTGCAATATATTTTTCACAAACCTTCCTTAATTCTAATCTCATCCTTTGCTCTTTTTGTTTGGTCCTTGTGTTCCAGCCAGAGCTGAATGTTGATGGTGGCAGGTGTTGGGGGCCAGGGAATGAGAAGCTGAAGGAGGGGAATAGGAGAGAGGGGCACTTGAAGCTTGTTGTTCTAACAAAAAATATTACTTCTCCCTGTCAACCTTGGATTGCTTGAGCCACAGTATTCAGCAGCATTTCAGGCTGGACAAAACCCTTCTGGCTTTGTTTCTTTGTTACCTTGTTTTCATCATCCCTTATCTCCTCTTGACACAATAGTCTTAGTCTCTGCTTTGTTGTAAGGCCTTTAGAATTCACAAGAGGGTTTAGTTTAAGAAAACATTCCTGGATGTCATCTGTTCCCCCTCCTTTGTTCTCAAAGCAGTGCTAACCAGCAGCATTGTCCAAGCCTTCACACAGGGTTTTGGCCAGTGAAGTTTTGAGTGTCTTCTGGGATGTAGAGTCCACAGAGGAAAACCTGTATGGTGTTTGACCACACTTACTGTGAAAAAAAATCTCCTAAATTATAACCAGAATTTCCTATGTCAACTGGCTACTTTGAGTTTAGCATTTTAGACAGCACAGTTGGTATAGAATTTATTGAAGATAAGTGTCTCCTGCAAATAATTAATACCATCTCTGATAAGCACCTCAGATGGGATAAGTTGGTTTCTGTGGCTACCCATCTTTCTGCATTACTCTGGAAAGAGCTGAATGGTTGATGAAGATTGGACACTTTCCTTTTCGACATCAATTTCAGTCAGATACACCTCATTCATTCTAACTTAAATTTCTTAAAGGTCACAGAATGATTTGTTTATATCCTCCTATGCTAGGGGTTTAGAAGCATACTTCGACATGTGCTTCAATTGTAAAGTATTTAGAGATGAAAGAACAAAACCAGATTTTTTTTTTTGTCTTTATACCAGAATGGTCTCAAGTTAAATATCTCAAACCTTACTAAAATAGTTAAATATACTAATTTGCCAGAAAAACTTATGGCAATCGAACTGCTTGTTCTTTCTACCATTAAGTTTATTGACCTCTACCACTTTTTTTTTTAAATCATTTTATGAATATGCATTTGACATCTAATACACAATTGTATTCAGACATTCATCTTCACAGATCAAATACACTAATTTGCTTCTTTGTTTAATTCAGTTCCTTAATATTGATTAGAAGGCCAAATCTGAATATACTCAAAATAATTCATTTAACTGTTTGTCTAAGGAGGAGCCAGCAGGCAGTGATTGCAATAAAAGTGAGATATGAAAACCAAGCCAAGAAAATCTCCCTAGTTAGAGCCATATACTTCCAGGGAAAACACTGTAATACAGGCAAAAACTGTAGGGAAGGAGATATCACTAGAAAGACTAGTATCAATATCACTAGAAAGACTAGTAGATTTCTTTAGTAAATAAATTCTACACAAATTTCATAAAAACCTAAAAATGCTTATTTAATGAATTATTTTATGTGTTTACCCAGAGATGGATCTGTGAGGCTGTGTAGCAGATTAAACAACAAAACCAGGATTTAACTCTAATTTTATTTTTTTCTTTTATCTGGATAGAGCAATGAAAAAAATGCTTTTAGGCATTAAAGCATTAATTTCACCTTAAGCATAGCTGTGATAGATATTCACATGAAAACAAAAATTATTGATGGTATCAAGCAGTCATCACTGTCAAACCCTGACTACCCAATACCGATAAACATTTTGCAGCATTTAGGGGGAAAACGTAAGGGATAGAAGCCTAAAAACTTTTATATGGTACATATCTGTAAACCTTTTTCACTTTTCAGACTCTTCAGGCACGTTTTGTTTTCCAAGCCTTCTGTGAATATTTGCCTTGTTTTCAAAACACAACCAGAGCATGAAAATAGAGCCTTAAGGGCATGAGTGCACTATCACTGCCTGTTAGAGAAATGGAAAGTAAATCAGAGCACTTTCCTAAAGTAAGAAAAAGCTTAACCAAGCCCTAGGAATTGTCATTAGTTAACAGGGATGAACAATCTGCAGAACCAGTCAAGAATCATTTTGCTGAAGTTACTGATCTCTGCCAGTCAGCTTAGGTTGTTCACACCAAACAGCACAGACATTTTCTGAACTTGCTCCAGATGAGAGACTTAACTGAAAATTAAGCAAATGACCAATAGTCACAGACCTTCTCAGTAATCTGTAAATCAGGGACTGGTAGTAATAACATTGTAAGATAAAAGATCTATGCTAAAGCCAAAATTAAGTTACTTAGGGTTGACATCTTTTGTGCAAAATTAATGACTGATAAATGAAATTAAATTTTAAAAAGCCTAAGGATGTGTTTTAAAAGACTATGGTGTCAACTTGAACCTTTAGGTTGAAACTCATTACACTAACTCGAATAGATTTTCTTTTGTTCTACATGTTTCAGTATTGCTGGCTTGAGGAAGAAATACATAAAAGAGGCTACTTCAGGCTCAGAAAACATGAGGAGAAGAAAGAAAAACAACGTATGGCTATCTTATAATCTAGAGCTGGAGCTGGCTACAAACAACATTCAAATTAATTCCCAAGCTCACAAAAAGTCCCCACAAGCTCCTGTTACCACAGAGAATTTCTTCAAGTTCAAAAACCACCTGACTACTGCTATTTGTAAGACTGGCACCTTTTATCTAATAATATGGCCAATCTCTTTAAGATTCATTCCCAGCAGCCAGATTGTTCTTCTTCGAAAAAACTTTGTTTAAGACTTGGTGTTTCTCTCTCATTCTATGATTTGAATGATCAGGAACAACTAAGGGAAACCAGAGATGTTTTTTATACTATTACATAACAAAAGCCTAGCAAGACAACAAGTCCTTAGCATAGCTCAGAAGCCTGATATAATGCACATTTATCACCAGCAGTAGCCACCCAAAATAAAATCTGCTGATTATATAATCATCTTAAAACCCTGTGTAGGTTAAAGGCTTAAATGTTGTCAATGACAGCTAAAGACCAAAGCAGATGTTTGCTAATCCTCCTCTTATTTAAAAGAAGCTATAATCTAAAAAATACATTATTACAGTATTAAGTAGCTTTTTGCTCTGCTGATTAATCTTGTGTCTTACTGAAGAACTTAACAAATGTGTTAGATGTTTAACTACTGAACCTGAAGTTAGTCTTCACAACCTTTCTTCTGCTGTAATCTGGTCTGCAGAAATGATATTTTAAGAAACATAAATAAAATATTTATTGGTAATGTTTTATTGGCAGTCAAACTAGTATTAAGGGGAGATATTTATCAAATCACCAAATTAGTAAGTAAGGATGAGAATCTTAACATATTTTCCACATTGTGTGTTCTGTGTTTTTGAGTACCAAATTGGGTACGTTCTGCCTTTTTCTCATTGAACTAAAGGACAAGGAAGTTTTAATTTTACCAAAATTCACAATTTCTTGATTGTTTATATTAAAAGTAAATTATTTGCTTCTATTAATACTAATGCCATTAACCACAGAATTTTGGTTTTTGTACTTTCACCTGAACTGTTCAAGGGATGCTAAATTTAGCATCTCACAGAGAGAACCCTTTACCCTCAGGGTCTGTATCAACTGATGTGCCATATAACAGCAGCTTCTAAAAAAATTAAATGGAAGCTCTTTTTAAAATGTTTCAATGGTTTCTGAAGAAACAGATAAAGGTGATATTTCTAAATGAAATAAAACTTTTCCCAATCAACTGAATGGGGAATGTTTGAGTTCTACCAAATGAAAAAAAAACCCCACAAACTAATCTTCAGACACATAGTTTTTCCGTAGTTCAGTGTAATCTGAAACAGACATTTCTTCAGGTTCTAGAAACTCAGCCAGTTTGAGGAGGATGTATTGTTTTTATGACATTAAATAGGAAACTTGAACACACAATACCTGCTGAAAGTAGTATTTACCTTCATTTATTATTTTGTTTAATGGAAAATGAAGACAGGTCAGACCAAAAATACATGCTATTCTGTCTGTGCATATACACTTATGAAAAATCACTCTTTATTGGGGAATCCTTACCTCAGTAAGGCTTCAGAACAGAGTGAACAGCTGTACTGCTCTGACATTTTAGAGTATCTAAGGGTTTGTTCTTAAACAAGGATTTTCTCTAATTCCAGATACACACTCTTTCTAATTATGTGGTTGTTTATAGTTCAGTTTGAGATGTATTTTTGGTAAGTACCAAGGTAATTTCTCTCTTTTCGTTCAAATTTAGAAGAAAAACATAATTAGGTTTCAAATAGCTTCCCTAAAAATCAAAAATAGAGATTTAGAGATAACAAACTTCCCTCAAAAACTTTCAGGAGATAATAAATCCCTAGGAAAAGCTTATAAGTAAAAAGGAAAGGACCTGTTCATGCCAGGAATAAGGACAGAACGACTCTTTTAGTGGAAACTGGGTATTTTAACTCACTTTGTAGGGTTCCCACCATTACTTTTATGGGTGTGTGTGTGTGTGTGTTAAGCAAATGAATCTTTCAAATACCTGTTCTGTGATATTTCTCTTTCCTTGAAAATCTTCTGCTTGTCTTCACACCTTTCTTCCTTCCCAAACACCAAAGAGCCAGTATTTTCCAATCCTTTGGAAATGGCAGTCTCTTCATTGCCTGTCCTCTGCCAGGCACCACTCTCTCATGTTACTTCCTAACACCATCAAAAGCTTTTACTGCCTCCCAGAGCTGGTAGTGCCATTTGGGAGAGCACTGCTATAATTAACTCAGGCATCACCCCTGTGATTTATCTTGGTCATCTGAATCCTTAAAATACCAATAATGCAATGGGTTAGATCCATTAGCAAATAAGTCTATTATAAACAAAAAATATGAGTAACACAAAATAAATTTTTTTCTTCATCCACTTCCAGCTCCCACAAGCATAACCCCTTAAAAATAATAAGACTTTTACTGTTTATAGCAAGTCAAAGTTCATATTTTCTCATCTCTTCCTACTACTTAGGCTACTCAAGGAAATTTTGCTATGTACCTCTCTGCTTGGATATATAAAGCTCTGCCTAGGGAAGGGAACAAGCAAACTCAAATTACCACATACGTAGTTAAAATAAATAAACCCTCCTGCTGATTCCATCTAGTTAAGTATGTTACCTCATGGAGGACTAGCACATGCCAAGACAACACATTTGGCTCAAGAACTTCCTAAAATATACCTCACCGAAGGCACAGTCTGGCAGGCATTGCTACTTGTGTTCTCAGCTCTTCTGGTCTTCTGTAACTTGTCAGAGCAGGCACATAAAATGCTTGGCTTAGTCCTGGCATTTTAATTTTTAACAAAGCATGGGCATGGTGGGCTACAGATAAGTTTATTGAAAACTAGACCTGAATGAAAGAAGTAAAGGCTGCAGATTTACACCTTTTTTCTATTTTCTTGACAATTGTTCCAGAGGTGAATAAATACCGCTGCCCTAAAATTTTCTTTCAGTATTCCTTTCACAGGCCTATTAGGTTCAACTTTAGGAATTCTTTCCATGGTCTCCATTCATTAGAATTGGTCTCTCTTGCATTCAAACATCCTGGCAGTTTCACAGTAGCAAATTACTGAACGAAACTTCTCCCAGGCATCTTTGCAGCAATGCTTTACACCATCTCTAACTGTAATTAAAAACGTCTCTGTCCTATATAAATTTATTATTTATCTGCCATTTTCCTTCACTTGTAGACTCTTTAGTCTTCTTCTGTGAGTCATTAAGACAACTTTTACATGTAGTTCTAAACGTAATTTTTTTATGATGTCAGGAACCTATACAATCTATTTAAATTTTTTCTTATAGTTTCTTACAAAAAAAATGTGTAAATGTAATGTGATATCTAAATTTGTTTTACTTGTGAAATCACCAAATGTTTAGTTCTGGAAAAAAAATCATGTTTGCTAGAAAAAACTCTGTATTCTCTGAAACAGTAAGAATTTGATACTCATCTGTTTTATATAAACCAATGCATTTAAAAGAGAAACACCGATTTCCTGGGGAGTAAAAGGTTTTGTACTATTCTTTAATTAAATGTTTTGATTACTAATTTAATCTATATGAATATTAACATAGGATTACTTTAAGCATTCATTAACGCTAAAGGAAAGATGCCAGGAAAAACAGTAGTTGCATGAGCATCTGGAATTCTATATCAAATTTTGCTGTACAGGTCCAACATATAACCCTTGGGGATTTTCTTCCCTTATCAAAAATATTAGGATAAAATAAATTAGACAGGACACGGACATTAGAGAAATATTTCATCAGAGATTGCAACATGCAAGACTCCAGATAAATGAGTTCTTCAGCATGTGCCATTTACCAGCCCAAACTACTGTGAGCAAAAAGAGTAGCAAAGAGTCACAAATTTTCCATTATCATAAAGGATAAAAGTGTGCATGTGTTTTAAGGCACATTTTTGAATAGTAGAAGCACTGTTACAGCATACTATGAATAAACAATTAATGAAGTAACTGTGCTTAGGAATGCACTTACTCTTTCTGAAATTACCTGTCATGTAAACTCATGCTTTTTTCAAAATATCTTTGAAATTCCTAAGAAAAAATTGCAGGTTGTTAAAAAAAAAATCTGCAAATAGTTATTAATCTATGTTAGAAACACAAGTGTACCTAGGGTTAGAAAAAATTCATGTCTTACTTTCAATCCTTCCAAATGTCTGTCTCATCAACAGAAATAACAGTGATTTTAGAATTTTATCACTTTTTTCAACCTCAGAGTACAGTAATAAAATCATTGCTTTAAATAATTCCTTTTCACTTTAATTGCAGCTTTTTAAAAACAGGTTAATAACCATCCATATTTAAACTGTAGATTTTATGAGTTATACTTATTATGTGAACCATTAAATTTTTATAGTCTTTCAAGAATAAAATAACCATTTATCTTTTTCATCTGAGTGCTATTAAGGCAAAGGGTGTAAGCATCAACCAATTAAAACATTATTTAAAATGCTTTACAAAAGGCATTATAAAATTTAGTTTTAAGTAATTTCACTCATCAAGACTTGACAAATCTGAAGAGTACTTAATTTAATTTCCTTTATGAAAATGTTTTGCATTCAAAGCAAAATCCCAAGGGATCCTCAGTCCCCATAAAAGGCTGTGCTGTTGCCTTTGTCTTGTTTACTATGACTTTCCAACAGCAAGTTGGCTTACAGTGCAGTACCCTCCAGCAAACGTGTAAGACAGGACATGACTCAAAGTCTATTCCTTTGCTCTTCGTAATCATCAGCTAAACAAACAAGCATGTGAGGTATTTAGATCCTATTGATTTCTTTAGGAACAAGAAACCACTTAAGCAAATTTTAAAGATACACTGAAAACAAAGCCTATAGTATGTCATTTTTAGCTATGTGTAGTCCTTTCCCCAGAGATCACTTCCAGCCTGCAAGTCTGCTTATGAAATTGTCTTCAAGTTTATACTCCATGGCCTAGTGTGTGGCCATTTATACAATAGCAGAGTTATAAGCTTGTACAAACAGGATGTTTGTGGCTCAGACCTGTTTAATTATGGACATGAGAATTGGTGGAGAATAGTTAGAAGTTCACCCATTCTCACGTGGCAAGAAGGAGGAGCACAAACATCTCTTCCTCAGAGGCAAGGTGCTCAGTCACTGGAGAGTGATATACTGCGTGAAAAATCCTGGAAAAACAGTGAGTGATCAAACAGAGGATGAAAGTGTATGTACAACAAGCACAGCTTCCACAAAGAGAGCAACACCTTACCTGCACCCAAAAAATATGTACAATCTGCAGGTGGCCAAATGACTGCCAGCACTGAGGTATCTATCAGGACCTTGAATGAGGCTACAGAACTGAAGAGAGAAAGATGGTAGGTGCAGAAGGCCAAACACAGGTAATGCTGTTTCACACATGCTTACACAAAATAAATCTTCCAGATAAATCAAAGCATATTAACCAAAGACACACATTATACTCCAAAAATTGGACAGCAACCAGGAAATGGGTATTTTATTTGTACCCACATTACAGTTACAGAGATGAATTCAAGGATAGGTATTAAAATGTTCAGTAAAGTGAAATGACAAAAACATAGGCTATCTTAAGATAACCTTAAGATTTGCTTCCCAGGAGAGCATACACCCTAGAAACCTGAATTTCTTCAGAAAGCAATCATGGAAGGTCAGAGCACCCTTGATACAAATTTAACTTAAATAAAAATAAAACTTTATAATTGATATTTTTATGGTATCTACCCATTTATACTCAACAAACTCCTTGAAGGTCTCAAGGCTACTGTATTCTGTACAATGGGAGGTGACATCTGCTCATTATAAGCATAGGAGACTTATGATTCCCTAATTGGAACATAATCCTAAAACTGCTCAAATAAGTTGTGGTAAATGGAGAGAGAGTGGGTTGTGTTGAAAGGAACCTGAAAAGATCATCAATCCCCTGCCCTTGGCAAGGACATCCTTCACAAATCAGGTTGTTCAAAGTCCCACCAAACCTGACCTTGAGCACTTTCAATGATGAGGCATCTGCAATTTAATATCTTTAATAATATTTTAATATAATATAATAAAACAACGTATTTAAGATCTTCCTTGATGACATTGACAGAGGGATTGACTGCACCCTCAGCAAGTTGGCAGATGACACCAAGCTGAGCGGTACTGTTGACACATGTGAAGGACAGGATGCAGCCAGATGGACCTAGACAGGCTGGAGAAGTGGGCCTATGGGAATCTCACGAGGTTTGACAAGACCAAGAACAAAGTGCTGTAGCGGGGTCATGGCAACCCCTGATATCAGCACAGGCTGGGGATGAACAGATTGAGAGCAGCAGTGTTGACAAGGATTTGTGGGTGATGGTTGACAAGAAGCTGGACATGACCCAGCAGCGTGTGCTCAAAGCCCAGAAAGCCAAACCTGTCCTGGTCCTGCTGCATCCAAAGCAGATGGGCAGCAGGGTGAGGGAGAGGATTCTGCCCCTCTGCTTCCCTCTGGTGAAACCCCCTGGAGCACTAGATCAAGCTCTGGTGTGTGCTGCCACACTGGTGTCTCCAGCACAGGAAGGATCTCTTGGAGTGAGTCCAGAGGAGGGACACCAAATTGATCAAAGGGATGGAGCATCAGATGAAAGGCTGAGAGAATTGGGATTATTCAACCTGGAAAAGAGAAGGCTTCAGAGTGACCTGATTGCCTCACGGGAGATACTTAAGGCCAAGTTTGAAGAGGCTCTGAGTAATGTTGTCTCGTTGAAGGTGTCCCTGCCCCGTAACAGGAGGGTTCAAATTAGATGATCTTCAAGGTTTCCTTCCAGCCCAATTAATTCTATTATCATATGATTCTATGAACTTCTCTGGACAAATTGTTCCAATGTGTCACCACTCCCATAGTAAACAATTGCTTCCATTTTAAAGCTACCCTCCTTCTTTTTAAAAACATTCCCCCTTGTCCTATCACTACAGGCCCCAGTAAAAACTCTCTCACCATCTTTCTTGTAAGTGCCTTTAAGTACTGCTGGGCCACAATAAGGTGGCCCAGAGTTTTTCTTCTCCAGGCTGAACAACCCCAACTCTCTCAAGTCTTTCCACTGACCTGACAATTTTCCTGACTCTCCTCATAACCAGCTTTAATACATCACTATCTTTCATTGGAACAGGATGCTGTAATCCAGGTGGGGTTGTATGAGAGTAGAATAAGAGGAGAAGAATAACCTCCCTTGACCTAATGGCCACACTGCTTTTGATGTAGCCCCAGCTAAAATTGTCCTTCTGAGATGTAAGCACACCTTGCCAGGTCATGATCATTGTTTCATGCATCAATCCCCCGAAATCCTTCTCCACTGGGCGGCTCTCTCAGAGCCCCCAGTCTGTCCTGCTGCCAGGGACAGCTCTGACCCCAGTGCACGAACTTATTCCTGGGCTTGGACTTCATAAGCTTCACATAGGCCCAATGAAAGCAATTCAAAACACAGACAAGGTGCACTGCTACAACATAAGATAGTTCTAAGACAAAGGTAAGAAAAATTTTGTTGTCTGAGTTTAAACTTGCAGAAGCCCCAACTAAAGTTGCAAATAGATGAAAAAAACATTTAAAAGAGGTTGCAAAGGGGCTAAGGTTAGATACTCCTTAACAGGAGCAAGTCCAAAGAACAAAACAGCAACGACTCTGGAGAGGGGTCCTAGGGATCTGAGACACTACAAGCAGAAATTACATCCATGCAGTCACACGTGACCATGTTTCAGGAGCACTCATTTGTACCAAGTCAAAATATAAAGTCTCCTCCCTGTGCATGACATAGAGCATAGACTATACATAAAAACAGGCAGAGTATGCCTAGAGATCTCAATCCAGCCTAATCTGACTTAAAACCGGAAAAAGACAAAAAGCTTAATTTCATGATGTCTCCTGAGCTGTAAATCTTTCCTCTGCATCAGGAAATCAGTGTTTTACTGGTATTTCAAACAGAACCCAGGGTGTAGCTTAAGGATTTAAGTGTATGGGAAATAAATCTGGCCAATTCAAGTGACTGAATATTTCATACTGATGTTGATTCATCCTTGTTTTGCAAGCACCGAATAAAACATCGGAATTGCCAGGATCTTCTAGTGTTTGCTCATTTCCTAACTCCTCTACTTCTCCTGCACACTTAATTAAGCATTCTGGGCAGCAATGAAAATGTTATTATAATAAAGAATTCCTGAACCCAGCCATTATTTTTGTATTGTTCCCTACTTTCAATAACATTCAGCTAAACAGCAATGGAGATATAGATTGTAAAGAAGAGTATAGCTATCTTACAGTCCAACTGCAGTGCTATGTAAGGAAATGAAAAAGTCAAACCTTCTGTTTCTAGGTACCTGTAAATGAGAAGTTACTCAAAGATTGGCCCTGGAAGCAATAATCCCCTCTGTCTGACAAATGAAAAATTTGGTGCACTACAGTTCTCCACCTGATAAAGGACCTTCTCATGGAAATAACATTAAAAATCAGCACAAACTATATCTTTATTGCCAAGTTCTTCTATATAGGCAATATTCCACTTTGATTCACATCAGACTTAGCCATTGTGTTGTTGCGTGATTATTTTCTTCTGGAAACAAAGCATTCTGACAGCATGTCATCACTACTGAACTTAAAAGGACTTTATATGAGGAAAAATAGTCTCGTTATGCTACTTGCTCTATTAAGTCAAAAAGCATAAAACAAAATCATTATGTAGTGGCATACAAAAGATTTGACTTTATTTTGTAAATTTCAGGCCAATAACATTTTAAAAAACTAACATGTATTTCAGAGTCCTCCTTCAGTCTTCACTATCAAAACACTACTTCTTATTCATAACATCTAGAAAATTGGCACATCATTTCTACAGCACATATCTCTCTTCTAGATAAAATAACTATCCAGGACAAGAGCCTAAGGAAAAGATTTTTTAAATCTCTTCTGACAGCTTTCTGACAGGTTTTCTCTGCATTTTCTGGCATAATCCTTCCCAGAAATACTTCTCAGCAAGCAGGTTTTCTACACCGTCCATTTCTATCAGCCGTCTGGCCACAACAGAAGAAGACTATACCTACAAACACAAGCTTCACCTCTATAAATAGAATGTACTTTCAGGGCAGCCTTTGTGCTGCCCTGGAAGCTTCTGGGTTGTTGCACAGGGCTGTTTTCAGGAAGCAAGGAGCAGCACACTGGTACTCTAACCCAAGTTACCACTAGAACCCCAACCTATGGGCAGTGGACACTGTTAACTCCTCCTCCTCCTTTCCCATAACCAGGGGAAGATGAAATAGGAAGCTCTTAATAATGAAGCAGGGGCTGTTGGCATAGAACAAGCAAACAGGAAAATCAGGGAACTGAACAAGGATTGTTACAGATGGATCATGAGAAACTTGTCTGTAGAGTAACAGTTCATTTTCCATTCATGTTTAGTACAACTCTGACATTGCCACTGCTCTTCCAAGTCATACTTTTCTAGTCAAGACTGTAGCAATGTTTCTTTCCAAAGTATGTCTATTTGGAAAACTTTGGATTAGCAACAAGGCTTTAATTCGGAGTTAGGGATGGAACTTTTCAAGCAACATCGCTCTCTCTGTTTTCAAGCATTTATTCAGATCTTCTACACTGTATATCTCTTCCTTTACAGATCGTGCTCATATTAAAAAGTATGATAAAATATTTTTATAGAATTTTTTTCAGAAAGATGGTCAGCAGATCCTTTAAAGAACAAACAAAGAGTGCAATGCACTGTCCAATTGTCTGCCTTGTAATGGCAAATGTCCTGCATTTATAAACTTTAAATTGTGTCTCCTGATAAAGAGATTGAAATATGTAATTCTGAGAGCTTTGGAAATAGGCAAAACCAAGTTTCTAATGCACGTGTGCTTTGGAGACTACCAAAAAGTCTGCATAAGATTTTTTCTGTCACAGGGTCCATCAGCTTAGGGCTGATGCTGATATCTTCCAAAACTAAACATCTCCTCTTAGACCAGAGACCCATCATTATTTTTCTACAAGTTAGTTAATTTCTAGGTACTGTTGCTTAGTGAAATTTCTCTGCAACAGACCATCGGCTCATGAACAGAATGTGCACATTCACACGCAAAGACTAGTACATGCTTAATACAACTGTTAAAGCTTTGCATCTCTAAGAACTAATTCTTAGACATATGCAGACTTGCAGCTTCTCTCTCTGCAGATGAAAATGCAGAAATATAACAAATATTTGCTAAATGACTTCATATTATTTTCAGAACAATTTAATTATTTTTCCGTTCCTCTGAAAACATTCAAATCCTATTTTAAAAAGCTACATAAGCATTATTTCTAGCCATAGTTCTCTCATTAAATAAAATTTAACCACTTAAATCCCATACAGTTGATTCATCTTTTTAGATCAGATAAACTTGCAGTGAACCTGGGATTCTTCAGGGTCTGTTCTAGTGGGGTGTTTTCAGTTTAAACAGCTGTGTTGTTACAATTTCCTTTTACATGTGACTTGAGGGTACCCATTTGCTTCACAATTAAGAACATAGCACCTACAAATGTTCAGCTAACCAGATTGTTAATTGCTATGTTGGCTTTATGCTTTCTCATATAAATAGAAAATATTACTCCAGAAACTGTATGGTTCAAAGGTTCAAACATTATCTTCCTAACTTTTCTCAGGTTACTCAGTTTTTTTCTTTTCCCTCTACTCTCTGTCCGAGGATATTACCGATATAGGTTTGCATACTCCATGTTATCTCTTCTAGTCTCTGCTTCAATGAAAGCTTTTGCCTTTGTGGAAATCAGTGCTGAATGTTTTCTTCACAGGCAGCCAGCAAAAACTGAGCTGGCTTTAGAGCAAAGTCATCAGTAACAAATAAAGAAATCGTATGCTTGTAATAAACTGAAATAGAGTGAAATATGTTAAAAAATACACCTTACTAGGATTTGCAATACTTAAGGTTAGTATTTGGTTTTATTAATTCTTATGTACATGTCTAACTTTCTCCACTGGTAAGTTACTTTTGCTTCCACCTCTCCTAATATTTCTATCCAGTTCATCTGAATTCTCAAATTCCCTTAAGATTGTCTTTAGATAAAATTAGAAGCATAACTGCTTAATAAATGGGAGCATTCCTCTGTAAACATACAATACAATGTCAGCACTTCCATCATGTGATTTCTGAGTGGAATTTTAATATATGAGCTGTGAATAGCTTATGACCAATCCCATAATGTGGGATTCATCTAAATGTAGATGCAGCTGAGCCAGTCCCTCATTACAGTCTGAATAGATGAATGAGAACTTTCAGGGGTCATTTCACTTCATGCCTAAGTATATATACAGCTTGCATTGCAAGCTACCTTTGTGCATTTTTATCCATGCATAACTTGGAGAAATTTGTGATTTTTGTCCATTATATTCTGTGAAGACGCTTAGGCTGATTAGCTCAGATGCCTACGTCCCTCACAACTAAACTCTCACGCTAATTACAATTGCGAGAGACTACTTATTTTCTCTGACATGTGTGTCTGAACTTTTATTCAAGTTTCAACTTGGTCATGCTGTTTTCAAGTGAAGGCTGCTGAAAAGTGGCCAGTAAAAGGCCAAAATTCTGGACTTCCCTCTAGCCTTTTGAGAAGTAGTCCAGACATGCTGCCAAACTCATTTGTTCCTGTGGAATTTGTTCCTGTGAGGGTCAAGAGATCTTTAGAAATCCATTTCCTATGACTCAATTTATGACCCTCATGTCTCAGTCAAGAGAAATAATAATTTATTGACAACATGAGAGAGAACATCCAGTTCAGGTGCTCTGTTATGGACCACTTGTTTGACCTGTGTTTAGCCCAGAGCATAAATAATTCTCCACTAATACTGCATAGGACTGTCAGTGCAGTCTACAAAGAAAAAGCATCATCAACAGTTGCAGTCGATCATGAAGAGGCATATTTATGAAGATAATTTCTTTATTAAACCCTTTTTTCTATCTCACATTCACATAATGAAGCCCCTGACAGAAGTTCTGTTTAAAGTATAACATGATGCATGGGTTAACTCCTTCTTGGGCAGATAATGGTCAGCCATTGATGTGTCCCGAAAAGTTTTGTTGGCTTAAAGAGAATTTCTGGAACTGTGCAAAACTACTCAGCTAGTTTATACATTTGGAGGTTGCTGCTAACCATCCCAGGCATATGAGCTAAACATAGCAGCGTTCAATACTGTGCTGTTCACAGAGAAAATGGGAACATGGAGGATGATGCTGCATGTCAGCACACATGATGAGAAGGCAAAGGTCACTTAGCAAGGCATAAACTATTCACTTAGCAAGGCATAAACTATGAACAGCAAGGCAGGTGACAGCAGCTCTGATGACAGCATCCTCACACTCAGGACTGACATATCTGCCAAAGGTGGACTTGGCAGATGGCCACATATCACAGCAAGCAGTATTTTGCATGGGAACAGATTTCAGAGTGCTGTTAAAAAGGGGTTCAAGTCTCACCCCTGAAAACTAGGCTCACTTTACCAGTGCTCTTACCAAATTATATGCTACTAATTTAATGTTCAGGAATAACGTGGTTTTGATATGAGTCTATTTTTACTTTCTTACTTCCAAATTAATATAAGCATGACTTATCCACCCCTCCCTCAAAATAATTATAGTAGCAAAGCAGTTTGTGTAAGAAGAAAGAAACTGGAAATGTATAGAGTAACACAGGATTAACAATTATTAAAATTCATTATTAAAATTTCATTTCAGCTATATAATTAAACAACTAGCAAAACAATTTGAAGACTCTGAACCATGGAAAATCCTGAGGAAGAAAAATACAAGAAATTCTAAGAGATGTCTTTTAAAAATTCAGCTGGCCTATTGGATTAACTACAACCAGTGATCACAAGGCACAACTGGTTAAAAGATCTCAACTCTAAAACACACTAAACAAGTCTAAAGTTGTATCCATTTCATTATGGGTTATCAGTACCTTGGTTAAACCCAGACCATTTTAAAACCTTGCAGCATACTAACGCACCTATAAATTTAAAGTTTACTTGTAATAGTGGTTCATTGACATTGTTTCTGTGCTTTTTAAGACTTGTAGTTTGTAGTTTCTCTGTTAATACTGTGAATTTCTTGAATTCAAGACTGTATAAATAGTTTTGACAATTAGCTTATTTTAATTACTTTAAAGCAAAATTAACATCTATGAAAGGTGAAAAATATTTAAATACAGAAATTTCTTATTGATTGCCATAATTCTTTTTCTAAAATGCATATGTTCCTTTACTACTCTTAATTATTTTAATTACGATTTCTGCATGTCAATCAGAATTGGTTCAGAATGGAAAATTCCACCCTTTCTGTCTTTCAAAGTAGGTAAGCACAAATGTTCTTAAGAGGGGTTTTTTGTATATAGAGTATATGTAAACAAGGAAGAGAGCATCCAAAAATAATTGAAAAGGGGCATAATTCTGTAAAGTCAAAACTAACATAAAACCAATGCCGACCCCTTTTTTTAGAGCAGTAATTATCTCAGCCTGAAACAGGAAAATTGGAACATTAATGATATATGTCAGTAAAATAACTTAAACACTAACGAAGAAATAGGATTTCTATAATCATATATAGCATGACTAAGTAAAAGAAAAAAGGGAGAAATCTATCCTAGTTTTAACCTAAGACATGAGAAAAAACACATCTTAACCTGAAAAAAATACCCTGGATTGTTTCCTACTGAATAGCTCATACAGCAGCTAATTGTTTTCATTCTTACATTATTAAAGAGTTTTCTACTTTAGGCTCTGTAAACTTTTGGCATTTCTCAGGAAGTGTGTTGGAGATGGGATGTAGAATCCCATTGCTCTGAAATTTTTCCTCTCTGAGAGTTGCAGTGAACTGTAAGTTAGTGAAGCTCTGCACGTCCTAAATTACTGTGGGATATTCACAAGCTCTGGGACTGAATATGGCCTGAAACTTTATTGCATGTCACTCGGGATCACATAATATTTTTTCCTTCTACATTTCTTCTGACTAACACCCAGGTAGGCTTCAATTTATGGCCTATCAGCATGTCTGAAAGAGCTATTTGGCCCTCAGTAAGGGAGAGGATATTCCAGGTTTAATGAAGTACATAAAATCCTACTTTGTGCCCTCTTGAGTCTTCCATGGAAGCTGTGGCTCAGTGTAATTGTTGGGAGAGTACTTACTGCATTGAAGTTGGGGAAGAGATTCACTGCTGCAGCAGTGTCCAGAGGAAACGGGAGGAACGGCTTAATATCCAGCGATGGCTGCAAGGGTGGTGCAGGAGGACGCACAAGGGCTGGGAGAGCAGGGCTCTGGCATGTACCACCTGCATGCAAAAAGAGACAGAAAGAATTCAGCAGGCGATGTGATTAGCCGGGGGGGATAAAAGCCAGCACGCCCACACACAAAGCAACAATAACAAGACAATACTGGATCAAACAAATACATTTTGACTTATCCAAAAATTACTGCATTACTGAAAAAAACCACAGCTGACTCAGTGACTGAGTTGGTTATAATTCTTTGCCAGCAATTGCTTTAGGTTTCAGTCTATTGTGATTAGAATTACCTTATAAACCATTTATTTCCATGGACAATCTGGAACAACAGTTCAGCATATGTCTAACTTCCTTTGAGACCTTCAGCTAGTTTCATTCTCTTATAATTTCAGCGCTTCGTCCCTACTCTATTACTCAACCCTACAAAGGCAGATTACTCAAAAAGATAAAGAACAACTTGCTGTTCAGCTCAGCAAAAGTCATACTATTTGCACACTTCTGTTTTTTTTAATTAAATGCTCACTCATGGAGCCAACGGCTTCTGTTTCAACCGAAACCTCACAAACAGAACATACCTTGCTGCCTCAACAGTTGATCAATACAAATTTAAAAATAACAGTTTCAGGAGGCACTGAAATTCTGTTTATGGGAAGGTACCAATGAACACTTTCTGCTCTTTGCAAGGGGTGGAGCTGATTCAGACTCTGTGAAGCAGAAATCTCCTCCCAGCAAACCACCAGCTCTGTGGGAATGTAATGCAAATGAAGAAATCCCCTTGCATACCAATAAGGTACTACCTATTTGCAGTGGACCTTATTTTGCTTATTTGTTTGCCCCTGGCCACAGCCAGCTACAAGCTGGAAGGATTCAAGTTCATTCTCTGCTTTCAGTGTCTCCTATATTGGTTGTACTCCAAAACATCAATTCTCTGTTAATTAAAGACTATTTGGATCCTAGGAAACTGTTAAAATATGCCAGTGTTCTTCTAATCTGAGAGGCAGGCAACAGACTGTAAAAACCTGCTGGTAAGAGTCCAAGAAACATTGAAAAAAATGAAAGGGGAGTTTTGCCCTACTCACTGAACAGGGACACAGGCAGACAGATCAACGGAGGGAGAGATGTGAAATTTGTTTCCTTTTTACCTCTCATACATACAGACATTTTATTAGACAAGTTGCATACATGCTTTAAGAGTGCAAATATAAAGTAGTGAGAATGATGTATGACATCTCTCCATATTTGGCCAGCAAATCTGCTAACAAGGTTTGTCATGTTATACATCTAATTGAGGGCTAAAAACATAAGACGTAATTAACCAGTAGTAGAAGATCATCCAAGTTGTGCTTCTAGATATAAAATCAGCTGGAGCCAAATTTTGAAGACCATATTTTTTGGCCAACTTTCAACTCCTCTGTGAAGCATTTCACTAAGAATCACTAGTAAATTAAAGGTAGTGGATTAGGGGTCACTGCAATCTCATTATAGTTTTTCATTCCAAGAATAACTGCCATTTTTGGGTTAGTTTCTACATTCTGCCTCAGTGTAAGTGTATAAGAAATCAAAAGTTTTTGAATTCAGCAGCTGAGGATATAGGCAACAGAAAAGCAGAGCGCAAGCAGCATAGAATGATCAAGTATTTGATTGCTGTTGCTTTGGCAATTGTTACATTCCCATGACAGGGTTAGAAAAACACTGTAAAAATAAATCTAACAGGTCAGAATGATGATAAGGTAGTGTTGAACATGCCAATCATACTACCTCAGAATAGGAAAGACCCATACAGGTACTTTTTAAAATGCTGGAAATACTTAGCTTTACTTATATAAAACTTTCACAAACCATGAAAGGAAAAAGTCACTCTTACTAAAGAAAAAAAAACCAAACCAGATTGCACCTGAGATTGTACTGAATCACACAGAAATTTCAAGGTGAGCATTTGGCAATTGCAAAGAATTTGAGGTTAATCAAACATTCTGTAACTCACAAATGCAAATGTAAACTGGAGTGAGAAACATCACCTGTGCTTGGGGACACAGTTTATTGGGTGTATGATCCTAGTGCTACGGAGAAGAGCTTCAAAGGTTCAGATTACCTAGAGCAACAGCATTGCTATCCCAAACTCATCTGAGATAACAAGACACAGAGGATGAAATATTTCTATTCTGTGATCCTTTCCTGTGGTATGACTCGGCACTCACGCACCTGCTGCTGCCAGCCAGCGCAATGCAAAGCCATCTGGGGACGAGAACAAGCTTTAAATGGAAAAATCCAGCCAGCTCTGCAGGACCTTGGCTGGGACTCAGAGCCTCTGGAACAGATTTTAAAATCTACCACAGTCCTGGCTACAGTGGCACACAAAATTAGTATGTTCAGGAGCACAGCTGCCCTCTGTTTTTTCAATAGTGTCAGACGTGTCCCTAAATGATGGAGCATGTGAGAGGCATCATGAAATCTGAGCCTTTGCTTAAGAACTCTAATGTTTATGGCTGCAAAAATTAGCTTCTCTTTCCATTTAATGTGCACAGAGTTTTAGTCTAGAATCTGCAACAGAAAAACTGAAGCAATGGCAACCATTTTTGTGACTCAGCTTAGCTTGGACAATCTTTGAGAATGCCAGTGTTAACTATTTCACACCTAATCCATTAGCAGAGGGATGGAGAGGGGTAGACACCCACTGGGAAGAGTTCTTCAAGAGTGTGCACAGACAAATTCCAAGTGTTAGGGAATATTGGATTACAATGAAGAACCATAAAATTTGCTTATGACTATTTTGGTATTGCGTAGGATAAGTTTCTCTACAAAGACCTCCACAGCATTCCCTGAGCAGATGCAGCACTGCCAATCAACACACAATGAGGGTGAAGGTTCAATGTCAGCCTTTTTACAAGCTTTCTACCAGCAAGGTTTGGAGAACATTGACCAATAAAACTAGGATAAAATCCCACAACACTGATAGGTTTTTTCCACAGCCTGCGCTTAATGCTCACTATTATTATTATTACCTGAAGTTACCTAGATAACCTTGTCTTTATGAGAGCCATGCTACACCTTAAAATGGCAGGATAATACAGTTTTTTCTAATTCAAGTCTTACAAGGTAGTGATGTTAGAGTGTTGTGTCTTTCTAAAGAGGAGAAGAATCAGATACTAAATGGGAGATGAATGTTCAGACATTTGAGAAATTCATGTCAACAATGTTATCTTAATTCTCTTTGTAGGAAGACCAAGAACAATACTACTCAGATGTTTAATCGGCTCAGCATTTTGACCAAGTTTGAAGTAATAATTTGTTTCTTTAATTTTCAGACAGTTTAAATCACAGGCGAGATAATCTCTTGGACAGAGGCACTGGCTATACATCCAAAGTAAGTGTGAGCACAAAAGTTTGGGGAAAAGCTTGCAACAAACCTTAGCCCCTTCCTATATCATATTGAGAACTCCTCCAATGCCAATCAAACATCGCATTTTTGCACAGGGATGTAGTTCTGTGTCTCCAGCTGGGACTAGACATTTTGCCCTACCACTGGATAATCTGGTTTGAAATACAACACCGTCTTCTGGGCACAGACAGCCCACATACTACAAAGGCATGTGAGACACATGAGGTTCATGCTCTTGGTGACACAGCCCAGTCAAGTGGGTTCTCCTTCTGAAACCACTGGTGATATGAACTTCATCAGCATAAGACCTTTCTTGCCCGAACCAAGGGAATATGACAGAAACAGATGAAGAGATGATTCCTGCTCATTGCACCTCAAATTGTCCATTCCATGGTGAATTGGCACTTTTTTATTTTTTTTTTTTAGTATGAATGGGAACAAATACTGGTGTCTGTCCTTTTCCCTGCTTCCCCTCTACACCATTTTGATTTTAGAGACCATGTTTCACTATGGAACTGAAAAGAGATTTTAAAATGAGAATCATTCTAAAACAAAGAAACCATGTGTCATTAAAAATGCTTAACTTTGAATCGTGTCTTCACAAATTTTTTTTTGTGATAATTCTTTACAAGAAGTCAACCAGACACCATAAAGCAGGGTGGGTTTTCATACAGGATAATAAATAGCAAGTTTCCCTAATGTTTTTCAAGAAGGCCAATATCCCCTTTCTTCAGGTTCCCTAACAAACGGCTCAACAAATTGGAAGTCTCCTATTGTTATATTTTGTGACTTGGCTACAGAGAAACTTATGTTACATATTTCTCTGCACAGTCTTTCCTCATGCACACCCTCATTCCCAATCCTTCAAGTTTAAACTTAACTGCAGATTTAGTTTCCAGAAAAAGAATCACAAGGTGCATTATCAAATAGTCTCTCCTAAGGAAGAATCTAGCTTAGCTTTTGCAGAAACAAAAATGTAGATAATTGTTTGCAATGCATTTGAAATTTGGAGGTATGTAAACTGGGCAGAAACTCTAAACTAATACCCCATTAATCTAAATCTTTTGCAGTTCTTCCATCACTATTACCATCATAAACACTGAGTGAAAAAGCAAATCTCTGCAGAATTTTATTTTCATTCCTTCACTACTTTGCAAGTTTTTCCTTCTGTCCATGTGCACAGCTATTTTCAATACAGCAAAGATACTAAACTAATGTACCCTTTCCCTTCCTTCCTAGAGTCTGAGCTGGTTTTCAGGATCATAAAGTGGTTTCCCTAAGATATGGATAATTCCATGTTTTACAACCCATCTCACACCTCTCCTAATATTTCCATGATAACTCAGACCTGAGGTCAAAAAAATACACGCATTCTGCCTTGGCAAAAGCTCAGAGAACCTTTCAGCTGGTATGACTCAGTGGAGAGGCTGGGAAAGTACCACACATTTCCAACTGAAAAGTTGACTTCTAAGAGGCTTTAAAAGAATTCCAAAAGCTATCATTATTTTTTTTTTTTTTATATAGGAACCTAATATCTAATAGTACACATGCAGTAAGCTTTGAAATACATCCTAGAGACCCTGAGCAAGAACAGGAATTTTCATAGAAAATTTTCAAGATCTTTCTTTCATGATCTCAAATAGCAGATATCACATTTATATTTTCAGGGAATCTGATGAAATAGGAAATTTTAAGATATCCAAAACAAAAAGAATAAATTTCTCTGGGATCTAACAGAGCAAATTGTAGATGTGGGTTTTAGAAATTAGTTTAATGTAATTTGCCATGGACCATAGTCACTAGGGTACTCATTTTTATCACGGTACAATAATCTTCATTTTTACAACAGCTACTTTTCTCAAAAACTGCTGAATTGCCCCTTTGAAGGTACATTCAGCTCCATAATGAGTAATACCTAACTTGGCACGGAAATGACCTAACTTGGCACGGAAAAATGAGACTGACTTAATCAGCAAATTACTTGTTTGTAGTTATTGTAATAAAGTGGCTAAAATATGAACTCAGCATACAGAAAGTTAGCTAACATGCAACTTGTATCTTTTATGTGCATAAAGAGATAAACTTTTGATTTTGAATATTTATTTTTATAGGTTACATATTATTACCTATGAACTGAAAGGAAATTACATGTAAACAAGTGACATGAATGGAGAATTTAACACCCAGAAAATCTTATTTTCTGACCATTTATAGTCTTAGAATTCAGCTTTTTGAAAGGGTTTTTTATAATTTTGAGTGGTTTGTTTCTTTTAAAAATTTCTTTTAGAAAGGGAAATAAGAACCTTAAAGTGCTTTCAACTTCTGTATTTTTCACATACTCTTTCTGGAGAGCGCTTTCATTATTTAATAATCTCCAAAAAAAAAGATAGGCACATTTAAACAAAATACTTTTGCATATAATCACTCTTAAACCCAGAAAAGAAAGAAAAAAACCCAACTGTATTAAATATTCGAAGCTCACTTAAAAACAAGAGCCTTCAGAATGGGACTCCAGCCACACCAGCCCCAATCCTGCTGGTTCTCCTGAGACAGCTTGAGAATCAAGGGCACTGTGTGGCCACACAAGCTTTCCTTTCACAGGTTTTGCTGTTAGCAATGCTAGCAGTGGCTACTCACTTTTAAGAGGATGAATGCAACACTGTCTCAGCTGTGGAGATCTGTGAGTAATTGATTTTTCAGTTCACTGGCCAAACCAAAAAAATAGCGACAATTAAGGGGGAAAATCCCCACCACTGTGTCAGCTGAAGCTCTTCTTTCACCTAAAATGACACTCAATAGCTCCTACTTAGATACTTAACTGTTTTTATTATTTAAATATTGGCAAAATTCAAACATACAGATCCAACAACTCAAAATGACTCATTACAAAAATATTTTCTTCCCTTCATTTTTTTTTCCAGATTGGCACAAATCAGTACCCACTGTTTATTTATAGAGAGCATTTTTCAGCACATACACTGTTCACCTGGAAAGTTTGAATCAACTCTGGTCATTTGCTGCTATTCAAAGTATTATTATTTCTACAGAAAATATTTATTCTCTGGTTCCTGTAGAGTGAGCTAGTTTAGAAAAAGAATTCTTTTTATTATTATTATTAGTTTTAGAAGCCTGCAGCTATGCATCATGTAGTGTTTTTTAAAGTCTTTTATTTCACACATACTAACATTCTGAAACACATAAGACCATATATCCCAATAATTTTTATTGGAAAATGTACTCCTCTAGGTGTACAGGGGAGTAAATTTCACTTTTCATTATGTAGAAACCTATGAAACAGCTATTATGATGCTGGACTGGGAAAATGCAGAGACAAATTTGCATGCATAGTCTGACACCCATCATCTCTTGTCATTATTTCGTTTACTTTGCTAAACAAAGGTTTCTGCTCCCATTTTGCTACCATTTTCCCTCCTGTTCCTTTATCATCTGCATCACAGGAGGGTGGGCCCACCTTACAAACAACGAAATCCACCAGTTCTGACTAAATGGGATTGAAGTGCTCAGCATCATGCACATCTTACCCACCTCAGGCCTCAAAGCTAATTAATGAGAGGGCCTCTGCTAACCCCACAAAGTATCACTTCTTTTGCCCCATATCTAAAATATGCCATGGACCCCAGGAAACACTCTACTGAATAAAATACTGGTGTGCTTTGGTTTGGTTTTTTTACATAAAAGCTACTGAAAAACCATGATCTTAACTTCAGTACCTAACACTGTTAAGCAAGGAATTTGTCTAAACCATTATGGGCCACATTTTATATGGATTTCAAATTGCACAAGGGCAGAGACTCAGCTTTTTAATTTTTTTAACATAACCTACCTAATTGAGCTCTTCGGAGTCATGTGGGCTTTTATTGCAGTTGGTCAGACAAATTTGGATTTTTTTTTTCCTCATTGGAAACTGTTGGATCACTGAAAGTTAAATGATCCAAAATGAATGATCCACTTTCTGCAAAGTTCTGTCTGTTTCTAGTGTAAGGAAACAACTAGAAATTGTCCAGTTTGGTCAGCATGCTTATTACCAGCTGCCCATACCAAGCACCAATCATGCCACCTACCAGAGAACCAGAAAGCCCAAGACTGGAAGTCATGGCTTTGAAGAAGACAAACTAGAATACCCATGAACTTCAGCTCTTCTCCTACTTGAGAATGGAGGAACTTTTCTTTTCTATTTTCCTTACCAAAAAAAAAAAAAAATTAAATACCCAGCAGTCTTACTTTTTTTTTTCCTCTATGCAATTCCAGTGTTAATTCTCTGGACACTTCTGCCTAGGAAGATATTATCCCGATTCTTCAGCTAGGAACCTAGGACAGACAGCAAAAGTCTTCTTCTCAAAGCTTACATTGGAATGTGGCAGACAAAAGACCTGACCTCTAGGTCCCCAAATTTAGTGCTCTGAGCACTGCAATATCCTCTCCTGGTTGTAGGCTAATAGCAAACTGAATGTGCTTTCTCTTAGACTTAAATGATCTCACCAACAATGTCAAAACTTGTTCTTCTTTTGTTGCCATAAATGCTACAGCGAAGAGGAGCTCACCAATGAGTCTACATCTGCACTAATGATTCTATTTTCTTTTGGCAATCTACATATCCCCAGCTCTATTTTACAGTTTCTTCCAATACTGCTCATGTTTTATACTACTTTGTACTTTCTTTGGTAAGAAAGTAAATCCAAGGAAGCGAAATGCTTGCCTTGCAGAGTCAGCTAGAAATGTACAGAGACATTTCTACCACCAAGCAGTAATGCTAGGACAGAAAAGACGGCTGAGAAGGGACATCATCAATGTAAATAAGTGTTGGAAGGGAGGGTGTCAATAGGATGAAGCTGGGTTCTGCTTGATGGCACCAAGAGGCAATGGGCAGAAACTGCACAGGAAGTTCCAGGTGAACATGAGGAAGAACTTCTTTACTGTGTGTGTGACTGAGCGCTGGAACAGATTTTTTCAGAGGTTGTGGAGTCTTCCTCACCAGAGATACTCAAGAATGATCTGGATGCATTCCTGTGCCATGTGCTCTAGGATGACCCTTCTTGGGTAGGGAGATTGGACCAGATGACCCACTGTGTTCCCTTCTAACCTGACTCACTCTGTGATTCTGTCTAAAAAAAAGGTTTCCTTTTTCTTTTCACGATGATCTTGGCTAGTTATTCCCACATAAAGCAGCTACCCTAGTGTGATTTCCAGACTGCAGCAGAAAGATTTACTTTCAAATTCAAGCTAAGGTAGGAAGCATGGGTGTTTTCAGAGGAGGACTACAACGTGATGGAAGTTAAAGGAAGGTCATAGTGTTATAAATGTGCATTTCCCCAAAACTGCATGCACAGTGTTTCTCAACACCTTTCAGCCCATAGACCTATTTTGTGACAATATTGAAATGATTGCACCATTATTTACTGACACATCATGGATGTCTCCTAACCAGTGGGTCAGTAGGTGGTTTGTAGCTTCTACTAGAGAGGTACTAGATCTTATCAGATCATGTCCAGCAAAAATGTTGTTACAAACTAACAGCATCTAAACATTGAAATATAAGGAAGAAGTGCTGAAGGCTAATAAGATACATCCCGAAGTGTGCTCCGCTGAGGTCACAGTCTCCTGGTATATCTTAACCACAAAGGTTCAAAAAACCCCCACCATAAATAAATAAGCTGAGCAAATATACAAGCATCAGCTAAGTATTATAAAAATCACATTAATTTTAAAGCTTTACACTTTTTGACATTTATAAAAGTCTTTGACCTGGTATATTCTGCAGTTGGATTTTTCTGATAGTTTTATAAAGGTCGTGTTTATGGTATAATGAGCACAAATTTCCAAGGGTTATTAATCAGAAGAGCACTGTATTGCAAACAGATTTCCAAAGAATTTTTCATTTTTGTGAATATATTGAATATAAGGAATATATTATCAGCTTTAAAAGTGCCATTTTTCAAAAGCATGCTTGGGGAAGAAAGAACTATTAAATTCTGGTGTCTTTACTTGAAATGAAACAAGTGCATGACTGAGAAAAATATGTAACTAATGTCATGAAATGGACACACTCCACTAGTAAACTCTATGCAGATAGTTTTGTGTAGCAATGCATCTTCTATTCAGCACTAATAATTCCATTTAGCATTAATAATTCACCAGAAAGTGTTTTTACACATTTGTAACTGCGTAGTGCAAAGTAAGTGGAACTTAATGACAAGTTATTGCATGTTTCCAGGGTACCACTTCACTCTTCTGCTAGCTGTCAAATCTCTGTTGCTTTACTGAATAACAGGCAGATCAACTTTAGAAAGTGATGAAGTTAGGAGAAGGATGGCAGAATCTGAGCCAAAAGAGCAAAGTCAAAGCTAACTCCACCGGGGGAGTGGAAGGAAAGGAAGGAGAGAGGTGCATTAAGAAAAAAAGTGGCAGAAAGTCTATGGTTTTGCAGCTGCACTTGGCTGTTGGTCTTACAGGTAGCACACAACAACGGAAATGAAAATACCTCTGTCAACCTATGCCAGTGTTGCATAGCCTGGACCATGATTCCCTCCTGAATAAACCTCACAGAGCTGCTTACACAGGCCTGCCTATGTGTATGTGTGTGACAAAAACGTACTTATTGAAATAAAATAATATTTTTCATTTGTCTTTCCCACGCATAATGGTATAAATGCTTGCACAATACATCAGAAACTACCACAGTCTCAAAAATTTTGATTCACAAAAAACGCCCCAACACATATGTGTTTAAAATGATTAGGTTTATGACCTTTCATAGGTAGGTAAAAGACTAAGTGGGAAAATTAGAATAGAACGAAAAGCACAGGATTTACTAAAGGACAGTGACCACTGCCACAGTAGATAGAAGTATGCCTTACAGGACAGTCTCCTGGACATAAAGAATTTTTTAGTTCATGGTGCTTTGCAAGATACTTGTTAAGAGTTATTATAGATCATATCATCATTTTTCTTGTCTGTATGTATTTCTAAATTAAAAACACTTCAAGTTATTTGGCTTAGGAACTTTTTCCAACAATGAAATAACTTCCACTCTGAATGAAATACCTGAAGTTTTTAAAGAAAATTAAACCAAAACAGCAAACACAAAATTGTTCTTTCTCAGGATGTAAAGCCAGGAAAAAAGCCTATTAGATCACATGGTCCAATTGCCTTTAAGCCCCAACCCATTACTTTTCATGAACGTCTACTATGCTTTATTGAAATAAAACAAGTTCAGTCCTCAGGAGATATAGCTATTTGTGCAAAAAGCAAGAGCCTGAGGGTCTGTGACTGAGAGTTTCTGGGAAAAGAAGTTGATGCAAAACTGAAGTCTTCCTAGCAGGCAACCTATGCTTCGTATTGAGAAACAAAGAAAAAGCAGACAGTGCTTGGCAGTTTGTTGTCTCCACAGAAACAGGGGAAGAGAGGGATAAAATATTTAGTTACTTGTTAAGTTTGAACCTTACTAGGACAAAATCTTATGCCATCTTGGATGACACATGCACTGTGTCAGTCATGACTACACCCTGGATTTTCAGCAGCAGGTAATTAAAAAAAAAATTGTTGTACTGGGGAGAGAAAAATATCTGTATCTTCTGCTAAGTACCCAAGTAGTTGAACATTAGAGTGGAGTCACTCCCCTCAGCATTAAGCAACAGAGATCAGCTTGCATCTTACTGGAGCTGTGCTATCAGATGTTGCTCTCTTGCCCCACTGTGGAAAAGTTCAGGCTCAAGTTGAACACTCACACAAGACAAAAGTGTGACCACTAAAACAGAGCAGCCTTCCAGCATGAAGAGATGAAGAATTCACCAGGAATTTGCAGATCACTCCTGACTTGCTAGGAAGCTTTTTACTGTCCTGATAAACTGGTCAGCCATTCTTCATCTGTCTGAAAAAAGCTAGGGATGCAAACCATCAGCAGTTCTGCACTACAGGAGAGAGCGTTGAGTTCAGCAAGGGAGCCATGAAAGGAGAGCTGGTGCTGAGAGAGTACAAAACCCTGAAGAAAATGCTAAGGGCAAGGAGTTCACATCCAGTTTGGGAGGGGGAAAAATGGAGAGGAAAGAAGGGGAAGTAAGGTGGCAGAAGGCAAAACATGACGGGAAATAAAAGAATGGGATGTTGGAAATCAGTGGGAGAAATTTGAACCTTGGCCAGAAGCAATTAAACTGTTGTCTTCTGGAAATTCTATATCCAGTCACACATTTAATTTTAACAGTTTAAATAGGACATGTTATAGCATACTTAAATAGTAGTAATTGTGTAACTCTGTGGTATCTACAAATTACATCTTTGCCAAACATTTAATGCAATCACATGATGCTCTTGTGCAATTCAAATTATTTTACTTTTTTTTCCCCTTTCTTGAACAGAGATAAACATGTGTCATATGATATACTGGAACACAGAACTAGGTGTTAATTCACAGTATATCCTGATGAGTAAATGTTCTCATTTTCATCAAGAAACTGTGCAATTGTGTTTATACATGCATAGCTGCAATGAAAGAAAAAAATAAAAAAGAGAAAGTACAAATTCCAAAGGACTGACTCCACTGCTCAAGCAGGGTACCTTCATTCTCACTAATAGATCCCAGCCATGACCCTTCTGCAGCAGGGAAAACATAACAAAACAGACTATAATGAAGTCACTTTTATAAACCTTTTCATTCCCTGTCATAAAGGATCAGTTTGATGATGGTACAGTTTGATGGGTTTGTACATGCCACGGCAATTACAAAGTTACAGATTATTAATCTATTTCTCTGTGGTAATTCGGCTGATGCTTTGCTTCAAGATGTGATTGCTTATGGACAAGAAAACAGCAAAAATTCAACTTTTTCTGTGTTGCAAAGCTCTGTAAGAATTTATCTTCTGATCTACATGGAAGCTACACTTTCACACATAATGTAGAAGCAAATTCTTCTAAAAGTTTCAAAAATTTAAATATATCAATGTCTGTATTTTAATCAAAGGCCCATATTGAAGTCTGCTCTGTAAGTCCTCAGCACCTCAGGGGAATGTCCCAATAGCTTGGGCTGTTGACTGGCTGGGGAGACTTGCACAATGACACCATTTTGGAGCAGTTTAGATTTGTGTAAATGTGTATTCACTTCACGGAGGAATTTAGCTTGTGTTTCCAGCAGCCCACAAAAATCCCTTGACCTCAGGGCTAGTGTTTTTCTGGGGAAGTGAATACGTCCTTTTATAGTGGAGAAGTTCTAACAAAATGGCTATTTATAAAAAAAGGACTATGAAAACTTCAATTCTGGCAAGCTTACACCTGATGGAGCTGATTTAGGCAAATGCTTTGAGAGCTGGAATATGTGGCAGTTATTAGGTTGACTGTCCTTTTCCACACACTTGTGAAAATGCTGGCAGGTCTTTTTTTCAAATCTCTATGTAAAATATGCCTGTAATTAAAAAAAAAAAAAGATTTTCAAGCAAGTAAAATTATTTCCTGTCACTCTCTATAGGTGGGGGAAAAGCACTACTGCTTTTGCAGACAAGACACAAAGGACAAAAGAAATTTTTGTCCTATTTTCTGGAAACACAGGCATGTCAAGCCCAATTTATCTACTCCATGACATGTTGGATGCTCCAGGCTGCCTCTACAGAAATAAAGGCTTGTCCTCAACAGATTTAATGAATGGGAATCCCTGCCCCTGGCTAATATAAATTGTTTTTGTTGGTGGATAATTCTATTGATTACAGTCCAGTTACATTTACACAAGTACACACAAAAATTTTCTGTAAAGCAGCACAAACTGTGGGCCAAAAAATGCAAACCTAGCAATACATACACATTGCTTTAAGCTGCATGAAGTTATGACTTTTCAGTTTTTTCCATATCCTATCCTGATGTTTCTTAAGTGTGTTTTAGTATCATGTGACATAAAATTATTCCATGAAAAATCCACATGTGATTATTCACTCTATTCAGATCTTTTTCCTCATGAAAAAAGCACAGAAATTTTTATAGGCTCTGACACATATTTTGCTATAGGGTTTCCTGAGTCGACCACCCAGCGTGTAGCTGTAAACAGAAGGCTCAGACCAGTATCCTGTGTATCTTGGTTACCATTTGATAGTGGCAAAATTCTAAAAGAAAAAAAAAACCAAAAAACAGAAAACCAAAAAAACTAAACCAACAAACCAAACAAACAAAAACTCCGCAAGAAAATCCACCCCCTGCAGGGATATGAAAGGTGACAAGCAGCAGTCTGCATACAAATATGCAGATTTCACTCCTGGCTAGGGATACCGAGGCATGGTTGAAGGGACAAATACTATTCATCTGCATTTTTACATAGGCCAGGAACAGCCTGAAACCCTCTCTAAAGAAAAAGAAATATGATAAAGTCTCAAGTAATAGTACCTTTCCTGGACCGCTCTTCAGTCAGCCTGGCTATGTTGTGGTCCTCTATTAAGCCTTAAAATTTTATAGCCCCTGTTCCAGGAACCGAACACAGAAAAATGTTATAAAACATTTAAATAACATTTTAGAGAGAGCCATGCTTGCTCTCTCTAAAATAGTTACTTATAGGTCTATATAACTATTAAAATTTCACTTTGTGTGTATCAAAAATCAAATTAGGCATTCATTGATTTTGCTTGCATAGTTATTAATGGTTTATAATTTAGCATTTCTTGAACTTATTCTAAATATATATTGAAACAGGCCTAGTATAAATGCAACCCACCTCAAACATTTCAGTTTGTTGGAGTCAAAGACTATTTCTCATCTACCTTCTTCCTAAGGTATTCAAAAATATCAAGCCTTGGGCATAAGACACTAAAATTTACTCCAAGGATAAAAAAAGGTCTCAGCTGACATGTTTTATTATATGTTTAAGGCTTTCTCTGTTGGAGAGGAAAAAATAAAATAAAACAAATAACTTTGATTCTGTTTCATTGCACAGGTATTTGAGAGATACTAAAGGAAACAGGGGTTTTTGAAAAGCATTTCTACCAAGACTAGGACCTTGATAAAATAGAATACAGTACCAAGAGGAGAAAAATTCTGGTGCTCACTTTTCTAATAATCCATGTAGATCAGAAGGATCAGGATCTTGCAGCTTCACAGTTCTAAGTCTATCATAATTCCAGATGTTATTGAGTATGCTATACGTATATATGTATATATATTTTTTTTCTCTGATCTGCATTGTCACTGCATTGTTTTGCTTCAACTATATGGAATGAAGTCAATCAAATTCAACTTTTTTGCATCACAGCATTTGACACATTTCTAATATTTTTATTACTTTTTCAGATTAAAACAGAAAAGTAATGCCTAAATTTAGCCAACAGACTTTTATCTAATTGAATTTTGTGTCAAGTGTTTCAGGTAATTTCTCAATATGGTTTTATGACTTGAGAGGAGCAAGTCACCTCCTCTACAAAAAGTATAACCTTTGAATTTTAATGAATTTGGGATATTAATTTTATCAGAAGAGCCTTACAAAACCTAAGAAGCAAGGAGGACAATGCAAGAGCAAAGAGACTTAACAGAACCATGTGTTGACAAGCTAGATCCCTCCTCCCATCCTCCCACTCTGCTGCTAAGGAGTGAAGGGAGCCTCACATACTGTAATCATCTTTGCTTTCCATAAGAGGTAATCTCACATTTTCCACTAATGAGAAGTGTGCCAACCAATTGTCAGATTGCTATAGAAATGCAAGGATTTGCTAAGGCACAAACCTCAATCCTACAAATACTATTGCACATATTTAACTACTACAATCCCTCAAATCAGTGAAACAATGTCAGAAAAGTTAATTATTTTTTAACTCAGAACTGCATGCAGGAGTGGGGTCCATCTCTTATTTGCATGATTCCCTCAAAACATTCTCAATGTTCCATAACTATGAGTTTTAAACAAAGTGATCTGCTATTCTACTAAAAAGGAATTAAAGATTTACCAAGGGTGCTGAATTTGAAGGATGAATCAAAACCCCAAATACAAAACGCACATGACTATATACAAGAGAATTTGCTTATATAATCTGGAATTTGGCATTGTTTTCTTTAAAAACAAAACAAACCCACAAAGTACTAAGATATAGAAGAGAAATACATGATGACACTCTAAACAGCAGATGAAAATGAAGATACTTCAAGTATATTGCCAAAGATGCAAGAAGACATCTATCCCTGCTTTCTGACATTATTAAAAAGAAAAAAAAATCAGTGATAAGTGATATCCAGTGATAAGAAAACACTTCCTGTGACAAGAACACACTTCCTGTATCTAGAAATGCACTAAAAACTCCCATAACCTTACTAAAAAAAGTGTGTTGAGAAGAGAGTGTGTCTCTATATGATTCCAGTGGTTTAAGGAGAGTTACACTGGGTATTAGTTTGAGCTGAAACACTAAAGGACAATTATTGCAGCACATTGAATCTGCTTAATTAGAGGTATCAATTCAAGTAATGAGGGAATTTTGCATTCAAACCTCTAAGAAACCTGAAACCAAACACAGCTTGCTTGTATAAGGGTTGCATTCCAGAGCTTAAGCTCAAGCCAATTTTACAGATCTGGAGTTGCAACTAAACATAAATCACCTGATTCACAGCAGAATGTTTTGGGCGTGTTAATCTGAAACACTGAGAAAAATTCCAGCAGTTTTTGCCAAACCATGACAAAATTCAAGATCTGTACAAACTTCTTCAGCTGGTACAGTTCTGCTGTCCACATATCTGCATTAGGCTGGGACCTTATGGCTTCTGCTCCTCAGAAGTTGAACACAGGCTATCTGTAACTTCACAAATCTGCTGCCTTTCTTTCTGCTTTACAGAAGACTCGATTTATCATCTAAAAAAGACTCCCCAAACCTCCATTTCTGCCTATTCTGTTTCACTTGGACCTGGGTAGTATACGTGGTAATTTTGTCTAAATATAGACAAAATTTAAATGGGGAATGATACGATTTAATTATTACACTCTTCAGACAGCTAAATTATACTTAAAGTACATTGACAAAACCTAGACCACAGACAGCTGCTTCATGTTGCTATGTAGTTCTGTTGCTACCACATGGCAAAAAAATTTAAATTTTATTTCTCACTTAACTGACCATTTAAGTTCACAGAAAGCATCAAATGACCCAGGTGTTCAGCTACATGAGTATTTATAGTTCCAAAATTTGTGAAAGTAAAATAAATCTCTGCATCCAAGGTCAAGCACCAACTGTATTAACAGAACTCTTATGAAGTTCTTGAGGTTGCCCTGTAGCCTTGGGATTGACGTAGGGATACAAAATCAAACAATGCAGAGTTCACCTATAGGTTGCCACACCAGGCACTTTTCAGCAGATTTTTGTAAAGCATCACTGAGACCAGTCCTGGTCATGCTACTAAATTGGTAATCAGACTACCAAGACTGGTGGAAACCCAAGAACAGCAAAATAAGACTGAATAAAAAGTCAGTGTTATTCAGTGTCTGACAGCCTGAACTAAACAGACCAATTGCTGAGAATCTGGTTCCCACAAAACATCAATTTCTTGCATTTATTAGACCATTCAGTGTTTCCCTACAACTTCCTCTGCAGATGTATGCAAGTTAGTTTTAGCCCAAATAAAAAAATAAAATTAAAAAAATACAACTAGAAAGCCCCTTGTGTTAGGTTTACCTCTTCACATGATTTCAGGATTCTTTCTGCTCACTGAAAGCTAGGAAAAGTTGGCATGAACTATTTCTGAAAGCTATCACACACTGAAAAACCCACATAAAGCAGTATATGCCTATACACACCCAAGGGGACTAGAAACTCTCTATTTTATTTTTTTTTCATGGAAATCTATTTTTGAGAATATTTGGTTAAGTTCATGCTCTTGCTCTAACAGCATGGGCAATGGCCTCTTATTGGACATGATTTAGTACAAGATTTTATCTCTTTACCTCTAAAATTCACTATAAATTTCAAATTTGCTATATATTATAGTAGTAAAATGCTATTGGCCTTTCCACATTCAAAGGTCAAACCAACTTTCTAATTACAAATTACAGTCTTCTTGTCACTAGAAACTATTACCCATATACAATTTTAATACACATCCATTCAGTAACTCCAGACACACAACTGCAAATGTCAAAATCCTGCAGACTAGAAATGAACTTCTCCCACATGCAGCTTTTTCTGGCTGAGCTACAAACCCACAGAAATGATAGCTTGATATGATTTGTGGTCAGAAACTTCAACAGAGCTGTATGAGATGATGCTCCAAGAAAAATGTTAAGCCTCCTCTGCTAGTGAGGGGGTGAGGGTGAGGGAGGTGGGGAAGATAAGAAACCCCAGACTTCTTATTGCTGCTGTTCTGCTTACCTAATGCAGTCTGTTAACTGAAGGAGAATCACCACAAACTACTAACTATTCAATGAATTATCTTGATCTTTTTTAATGATATTGCCAATAATGTGCCTTAATGAGGCAAAAAAGGAGTTTAACAAGACATTGGGGTGGTGGTCCCCAGAAAGGTGAATAAAACTAAAATAAAAAATAGCACTATTGTGAAGTAGGAGTTACTCTGCAAACTTGTACATAACCAGGAAAGCTTGCAAGCCACCATCCTACACACATAGATTAATTCCTTGCAAATGTAAGCCTAAGAGGGAATTGTTTTAGGCCTAGGAGTGTATAGAACTAAACAGTCCAGTTGACTCAAGAATGTCATGTTATCCTTATTGGCACAGATGACTTGGTAAGAAAAATTAATAAGAACAATAATGACTATACCTGTTTGCAGTAGAAAGCAGCATACTAAGCTTAGAGAAAAGAGGTTTTATAGAAAAGAGGTTTTAAAACCGTTCCTGAAAAGAAAAAAAAAAGAAAAAAAGGAAGAAAAAAGAGGGTAACTTTCATTGCCTGTTGATTCCTGAGCCTTTCTATGGAAACCATCAAAGCTGAGGTGGACAAGGGAATGATAGTGTCTTGCCCCATCTCACCTCCTGTAGCATGGTGAGATATGCAGCACTGCATTCTCTCCTGCAGATGGATCTTCCCATAGGTGGGGCTCCCCACATGAGGCCAATGCAATTGAAATTATCCAGCCACCCAAGCTCTTATTTCCATCACATTCATTCTCCCTTCTGGCAAAGGTGGAGGGAATGGCTATTTAAAGAGGATCTGCAACCCAAACAGCTAAATCCTTCACCATCACCAGATCATGCTGCCTCTGCCCCAGACCCACTGCCCAACTGGCTGCCAGAGTTTGACTGCACTGCTGATGATCAGTTTTAAGATTTTAAAGCACATTTGAAATGACTGGAGACATTAAACAAAACTGTCACAAATTATTCGGCAGTTACCTTAATTAGAATAGGTCTAGTTTAATATTCTAACACACCTGAAACTCTTGCTTTTCTGGGGGCCGTGGAAGTTTCCCAGGATGTTAGGTCCAGTAAATGAAATTGAGTTCAAGCAAATCTGTTAGCACAGTCCAACACTTTCCACAGTTCATTACAAATAATAATTACTTTCTGAAACATTCTCCTTCTCCATGAACCGATCTGACTCAGTAAAAACAGTATCAGTGAGGAAAGCTAAATTTTTCCTGAAAGACCCTTGAACTTGTAAGAGCTTTTTTTGATACCTGCCTAGCAGTTGCCATACTTACATTATACCAATTGTTTTCAAAAACTGCCCAACTTCTTTCAGACAAACCATCAATATTACCTTAACTAATTTACTACTACTCAGCTCCCTACATTATTTACTATAACACAGTACAGCTACAGAGACAAAAAAACTTGCAAAACTGGAAATCTGCCCATCACAGGTACCTCACAAAAATTTCTTAAAAGATTAACTTATTTATTATTGTAAACGTTCTCTGACAGCATTAACCATCTGTTGCTGTGAGCATCTAGAAATGGCTAACAATTTATAATTACTATTATTTCTTCTTATCTTTGTGATTTGAAAGACATTAGCTCAGCTGGAGTCTCTCAAACAGATATTTCACATAAAATATTCATAATTCATTTGACTATATACTGAGGTCAGATGGCAATATTTCTGTTTGCAGATGAATCTAAATTGAGCTTTGTATTGCTTAAAATGTGCTGGCATAGCTTTTAACATAAAAAACCACCCTATAATAAATTACAATAAAGGATCATGCAAATTTTATCTTTGTGAATGTTCCTGTGAAGAAATGTTCCTAATAGAAATGCACAAGAAACTTATACAAATCACATAAACATTGTTAGAAAAAAATGGAGGGATATTTTAAGAGTATTAATTGTTAATGCTTTGCAATGATAAGGATCATCAAAGACTGCCTACTACCTGAGACAGTTCTGTTTTTCATCACTTCACTGAATCTTCTGGATATATTTACCTTTCTTTTTTTAAAATAGGGCAGTGGATAAAAAGAAGTAAAAATAAATTGATGTTCTACACATCTGCCTTTTCTTCCTAAAATCGGTAGAGTTTTCTGGGTGTCACAGTGACATGCAGCACCATCATTCATGGTCTTCAGAACGTTAATTTCAGGCTATTTGAATATTTTTCTTTCCTATATGTTGATGATAGCATGTGATGCCAACTCTGCTTCAAGCTAATGGCAAAACACAGCAGTTTTGTTTGCTCATCTTGAAGTGTTTGTGAAGGGTGGTGCTGCCAGCACCATTTTGCTGCAGCATCAGCAGGCCACCCCACTTTACCTGCTGACTGCCTTTCTCTGCCAGCAGAGTCTACATACATTTCACACACTCTAAGTCTCTCCACAATGACATTTTGATTGTATCTACAGTGCTAGAGAGATTTGTAGCGCTGCTTTGATTGTTTTTAATGTGTTTTCAGCCTTTCTGTGTTTGTTTATTACATTTGGTAAGTTCATTCACGTGAAGGAGCATATCTGTGGGGGTATTTATGTAGTAATGTCCCTCTTCAGGGCCACTGATTCTTTCAACCCTACATGTTTTCATGCAGGTAGCCTACTGCATGCATGGTTAGAGTGCGTAAAGCTAAATGCTAATATGGATGGGGTGCTAATTAGCATTGAGTCGGTTTGTCAGCTATACCTATATAAGAATATATATTTTATGTTCTACAAAAATACTGCAAAGGATTAGGGAAAAAAAAGAAAAAAGAAAAAGAGGAAAACCATTAGGAATTTATAAATATAATGAAAAATTTTACCTCAAACCAATTGAAAAAAAAAGGGTGGTTATTTCAAAATCTTCTTTAATGAAGAAATAATAGGGAGAGAAAAATCATACCATGTAGTCCAATGCAATTTCCAAGTACTCAGGGCTACTAAGATTTAAGCCTAAGAATCTAAATTTGTTCTTAGGAGGCTGTTGCAACTGCACTAACACTGCATGTGGAAAGGAGGACCAAACAATCAGTTTTACAAGGCAGACACACTGTGGTCAGGATTGGCGAGACAAATGTTTGTTAATGATTACATCATGTCTTGAGTGCTGAAATCTTGTAAGGATACTAGAAATAATATAGTTCAGTGGCTTTCAGTACCCATGTTCATGTGGCTACCATGCCCTCAGTCCAGAAGGACAAAAAAAGCAAAACAATTTAAATATATCCTTATATATGCATACACAACTTTTTGTGGCCTGTTTGGCTTGTTAGAATTTGTCCTTTACAAACACAGGAATTGCAAAGTTAAATAGGAGATTTGTCTGCAAAGTTATTGTTTTTTTCTATGCTACCTAAAAGCAGACAAGCCATGCAACTTCCAGTGTTGAAAAATTTGCTGCTTACAGCAGCACAATTTACCAGCAATAATAGAAAAAGAGAGAAACAGTGTGTTTGCTACATAATAGTCACATATCTGGCAAACTGAATGCACCTGTTACATTGCTGGTTTTGACAGGAGGTGAGTGGATTTGCTATCACAGGTAAATACCAACAAACAAAACCTAATTTGCTAAACATTGCAGTATAGAGACAGTAGACCCTCAGGTCACTACTGAAAAATGGTTTGGCTTAGCAAAAAGAGCACTGATATTCCTTGCAGTGCCAAGATTGCCTTCCTCTTCACCTGCTACTTCCTTTTACATTCACAGTTGCAGATCTGGTCAAGGTTCTGTGTTTTTTCACTTGGTTTTCTGTGTTGTTTTTTCCTTTTTCTTTTCATTCAGTATTGATCCTTAGTGCAATGATGGGTAACAATATTGGGTAACAATATTGGAAAACACAATCATTATCTCCCTCTATCTTCCTACACTCCATAGTAAACAAACTGAGTAAACAAGGTCAACAAAAACAAAAGAAGCTGAGAAAATTTTCATGGCTTTCATTTGAATGAATTGTCCATCTGCTTTTTCAATTACAGCATAAAAGTAAATAAATTAGAGAACCACTATGAAATAATACTCAAAGAGAAATTTAAGCCTAGCTTTTTTCTTTTGTTCTCAAGAAAGAAGTTTTAATATTCAGAGTGTGTTTTCTAGCATAAACCTGCTTTTTAGGTTCTATCTTGTCTTCTGATGCAGAGAATTGGGGAAGAGACTGCTGGTTTGCATTGTAATAAAGAGAACACATAAACAGCACACAGTATAAAAATTACCAGTATGAGCCAAAGCCCTGTAAGACCCTAAGCATATGCTAAAATTTCAAACAGGCATGCCCAGAGTTAGCAGAAACAATCAAACTCATTTTTGTATCCCCTTTAACTGCTTCAGAGATGAAGATACTATACATTATCAGACCCCAGGAGCTTTTCAAGTTTTCTTGAAAAGCAAGTGTTACATTATGGTTTTAAATTCTGAAACCTGCAGGGACTACAATACAGAGTAAGTTAGTTGGCTTGGTAAAAGATCCAGGATCTACTCTCATAGTGATGATACAATTTCTCATGATTTCCAAAAAACTGGTTCAGCCAGCTCGCAGAGGTATAAAAAAATATAAATAGAGTGATCTAACCCCACCTTTTGAAAACAGATTGGGAGGATGGAAATAAGGAAAAAAGGAGCAAAAAAGAAAAAAACCCAAAAAAACGCAGAGGGAGAAAAAGTACTTTTGTTTAAACACCAGATAAGGACTCAAGATGTCTTTCCATTTTTTCAAACCTGAAGAAATTTTAAATGGATATTATTTTGAGCATCAAAAGAGACAGGACTGTATTATCACAGACGTAAACAAGAAGTGTGTATATTAACTGAACTCTCATAAGAGCCTCCCTTACAATTCCAATCTGAAATTACAGTCGCATTCTCATATTTTACATTTGATCCAGACCCTTGCCAACTACTTTGTCATACTATGCTTAAGATTGCAGAAGCACTTTATGGTGAATATGTACACAGAAAAAAATTGGCTAAGAGGAACATGATTGTGAACATGAGACTGATGAGCTGCAGGAAGTGGTCAACAAAATGAGCAAGAAGGTCTAAGCATATGAACATATGAGTCAGTAATGCAGCTTCGTGTATTAGATTTTTTACCTCTAAGTAGATTTCTCAAAGAAGTGTTGCTAAAATAACTGAGTATACAGGCTGACCTACAGAATGTGGTTTTGCCATATAATGACTTACCCTACAATAGAGGAAAGCTTCTTTGCACTTTCATCCCCAGCAATTTAATTCAAGTGCAATCTTGTCCACTTCAAGCTTTGGTATTTCTCTCTTTTGCGGCATTTTCACTGAATGTTGCCAATCATCTATGCAATTTCAGCTGCAAAACTAATCTTTGCAGCATATTACATGTAATATCTCCTTTTTAAAAATGGAAGCCCTTATAACCTCTATTGTATTTCAAGAACTTTTCACGATCTAATGGCAAATTGAAATATTTCCTTTTCCCAGTCCAAATATATTTCTCCTTTTTCAAATACCACCATCTTCTTTAGTTCAATGAGAGGCAAAATCTTTAAAGGGTTTCCTGTAACCCGATTAACATTTTTGTAATTGCAAGAATTTCTAGAATTGCCACTAGCTTATGAAACAAATCAAAATAACATGGAAGGATATTTGCACACAGGCACAGAGAAATATCAGCCACATGACTCTAATATAAATACAGTCAAAGGCTCTCATTATTTGAAAATACTTTGAAAATTTTATGTGTTGCCTTTTAGGAAAAAGACATATGCTATCAGAATGAAAATTTTAAAGATCTGGTTTCTTCTTAATTTCATTTTTTAACAGAAGAAAGACATTTGTTGGGAAGGAATGCAGGATTAGATTCTACAATTATCCCAGTTAAAATATGCACAGACACACATTCACATGAGCACGTGAGCACACACATACTTTGTTAAAGGACCTTCAGCTGAAGCAACTGTGATCTAATCTTCTCTAATGAAGCAGGAAGCCATTGATTCCAATTTTGGGTTTGGAGTAATTCTGTCACCCACAAGAAAAGTCACACTTGGAATGACTATTTTTTTTTTGTTTTTGTCTGTGAAATGGCAAAAGGACCTTTTATTTAAGGCAACATACTGGATATATTTTGAGGGATTTCAAATGAACAGTTTCTGTAACAGAAACCAAAAGGGTGCAATCCAGCACAAAGCAGTTTCTGTAAGTTCGAACAGGATTTTTTTTATTGTTATTATGTATACATGCATTAATGATTATTCAGTGCTTCAAAATATGAACTTCACTGCCCAGGAGGCTGTAATGTTCCAAATATAAACATCAGGCTTCTGTAGTTTTCAAGATCCTATACATTGGCTTGCTCAGTTGAATTCTTCTGTCACACACAGCATCCATTATATATTAACTACACTTTCTTATTGCAGATGGCTGGTGATAAAACACAGTTAGTAATCCAGTATCTGTGCTTCTCAAGGCTTTTTAAAAGAACAGCCTTATCAACACCGATTCATCCTGACTTAAATGAAAACAGAAATGGTACTAAAGGCCTCCACAGTGTCTAACCTAGAAGGAAATATAACCTCCTAAAAACAAACCAGTGACAACCAAATATTTTCATTGAAAATAAAAAAAAAAGAAAAAGAAAAAAAAGCCCTGTTTCAGCAGTTGGTCAGTTGGCTTGTACAATGTGTGTTTTCTTTAAAGAGGTGATGAGATTCGGGGCGTGGGGGGGAAGTATTCTTTTTATTCCATGACTCATCCAGCATGAATCCCTTAAAGAAAGTGTTCCAGAAATAAAAAGTGATATTCAGAATAGTAGCCTGTATGGAGATGAACTACTACATTCTGCAACGCTGACTGAAAAAAACCTCCTAAAGATTAAAACGGCCACCATATAAACAGAAATGTTATGGCATTTTCAGGTAAAATTGTTTGCTTCCCTTAATGTTATATATAGTAATTTCCATGCCAATATATTAATTTCCTTTATAATGTGAAACACTGAGAACAAAAGTTACTTAAAACAGTAATAGGTTCAGAGGAGGCAGGGAGGGAAGGGGGAAAAAAAAGAAAAAAGAAAGGTACAATATTCTCCTTTTCCCCTCTCCCTTTTCTTTGCTTTAGAGTTTCTTTGAGTTGTGCTTCTTCAGTAAGGCCAAAATACGGGGGCAGTGATTTTTTTTTTGCAGCTGGGGCTGAAGGATTCGCTTTCCAGCCAGGTTCCCCGAGCCCTCGGGACCCGTGCTCACTGTCCCAGAACCGCAATATCACCGCGGCACTCCCTCCGGCTCCCGGCAGCAGCTCTGCCCCTTCCCATGGCCACGAGCACTTCCCACCCGCTCTGACCACACTGGCCACCCCGGCCCCAAGGGTGGCCACGGGGCCACTGCGCTCCAGGACGAGCCAGATCCCGCGCTGCCAGGCCCAGGAAGGCGCAGCCACGGTGAGGTGGCCAAGCCAAGGCGAGGTGGCCAAGCCAAGCCAAAGTGGCCAAGCCAAGGCAACAGTGGCCAGTGGAGCCTTTTACGGTGGAGGTGCAGCTCTGGCCATTAGCCACAGCAGAGCCTCATGCTGAGCAGGACCAGGGGAGGCTCTCCCTCATCAGCGTGCAACATCGGCGCTGTGGCACTGAGAGCCACCCACCATTCCTCCTCTCGGAACGGCTGAGAAGCGTCACAGCTGACTTTTATCTTGTGCTAAATTATTAACTTGGTGATAAATACAGGCAAAAGTTGCTCTGAGGTACGTATGTATGGTCTGAAGCACAAAACGTCTCTGTATGATAACACTTAACAGAAATGTATTATTTTCACTGGCTTCTGGCTTACTCCATAAACATACTACATCATTTTGTAGGATTTTTATTACTATTATTATTACAATCCCATATTCCTATTCAGCTTGAAATGATGAATGCAAAATCAATACAATAAGTAACAAATGTATCCACGGTGACCAAACAACAAACTCAAAAGCACAGCACGGTGAGTGAAAATTAGCAGTTCTTGAAACAACTACATCACAATTCAGTTGCACTGTAAAAGAACGGCTCATGAATTTAGAACGGCTACAATGAGCTTAATTATTTGAAGGATCAGCTCAAATAGTAAAATAAACATAGGATGTGAAATAAACGTAGGATGTAAAATAAAGGTAGAATATCTTCTTGGAGGTTACAGCTTTAAAGAGGGAGAGGAACATGATGATGAATTCCTGAATTTAGCAACTTCTCTCTCTGATAGTTAAAAAACTCCTTTCACCCATTTACACTTGCTCTATAACAATAATACTTCTAGAGGGTTAGTTCTTACTTTCCATGGTAATTTTCAATATTTATTTCAACAAATAATGCTGCACACACTCATTCCCACTATTTCACCTTACATCAGCAGCAATTCGACAAGAAGGCCCAGAAAAGCAAAGATGCATAGAAACATACAGAAAAATGCTTTCCTTTTCTTCCCTTTCTATACTTATGTGGCCCAACAGTTGCACGCATGGATTAAAAAAAAAGAAATCCAAATTCCCCCTCAAAAACCTAGAGAATTCTTTATTAATATTTAAAGGAAAGGATGTTCTTTTCCTTCGAAAAAATAAAATTCTGATATTGTCTATGTGGTGGCTGTAGCAATTTGAAATCAAAGTAGGTGCACGATGTACACAGTCAAGATTTCATCTGGCTCAGTGCAATATTGCTTTGTGCAGTAACAGGGACAGGTGAGATTACAGATGTTCTGGCTTCTCACTGACAGTGCAAGAAAATACCCAGAATAAAAAGAAAATACCCAGAATAACCACAGGTAAACATCATTCCCCAGCTCATGCATTCTTATGCAAAAGACAGGAACAAGAACATTCATTTAAAACTTAATATTGAAGGAAACTTCAAACTGAACACAGAAGACAGAGTGCCTGCCTAGAAGAAACTTTCAGCTCTGTTCTCAGTAGTGAAATTTCCTACAAAGCACAATACAGTTTTTCCATTTAAAAACTTGTGTTGCACCAGAAAATAAATAAGCATAAGATACAGCGATTTTTATTTTTTCAAAGTAACACCAAAAAAAGTTTGATCACCATTACATGTTTCTGAAAATTACAACAGGACAAAAATTTAAAAATTAAAAACTGTTCAGCTAACATATACCAAAGAACCTAACTCTATAACTTCAGAAAGCTGCAACTTCTAATCCCACCCAAGAAAAACTGATTTTTTAAAAAAAAAAAAAAATCTTGCACTTGCAATGCTGTTAAAGGTAGAAAAATACTGGAAAGAAATAAAAAGCAAATTAACCTGGCTTTTTTAATGGTGAAGAGACTTAATCCAAATTACTCAAACCTAAAACCATACTGCTTGCCTATTCTTCTTCAGTCTTTTGAAAACGTAGAAAGCTAAAATATTGAAAATTTACCTTGAAAGGGACACTGAACAGTTCTGACAAATCAGTCTATGTGAATATTTTTTTCTGCTAAGACACTTTGCATATAAATCTATCGGCTTTCATAATTGATGTATTTCACTGTTAAAGACAAATCACACACAGATACACAGTCTTTAATTTTATGAAAATAAGAAGATAGTGTTTAACATGGCACAAGGCACAGTACTTTTTTGAAACAGCTGAGAATACTACAAAAGTTCTCCCTTAAAGCTTGAAGTGAACTCCTGATTCAATATTTAATGAAACTGAGAAAGCTGCTGAATGTCCCAGAAATCCTTCAGCTCCCTGCTTTCTGTTCATTCTAAGTACTATGCTGCTATAAATTAACAGTGAGACTAGATGAGATTTCAAGCAGCCAAGAATAGCATTTTTTCATCACACCCACCAAATTCTTTATTTTTCTTTTCTCTTTAACATTACTAACTTGCAGCATTATATTGCAATCGTACATCCCAGCCCAGTACTGCAGCACTACATTGCTCAGACATAGCTCTACACTCCAGCATGTTTTTAGGGTATGCAGCCAGCTCAGCTGTAAGCTGAAGGAAGATTTCCATCAAGCAACAAAACTAAACTCTGCACAAATATTTAACAGCTCCAAGACCCCTAAAGGCTTAAAATAACATGCATTTTGTGGCATGCTAGGAGCCAATTCCACACCGGTGATGTGCACAATGCAGAGAACTCGACAATCGCAGCACTGCAAATAAAACATTGTTTCCCCTTTATACCTTGGAATTCTTCAAACTAAAAGCTGAATGAAATACTGAGATTTGCTGTGCCTCCCCAGCGCTGACAGCGCAGTAGCAGCTCGTCCATTACATTAAGTTCGTCTAAAACTTCCCATGCCTCACAAGCATTTCTCATCCCCTCTCAGCAGATGAAACACATGTTCATTTAAAACAAACCTAGCACGAGTTCATCTTATCTAGATTGTTTTTCAAACCGCTAGAACTACGCAGTAGCCCACTCAAACACAAAATTTCCCAGACAATGGAATCCTTTCAAACTGCACAGCCGGCAGGATTCCCCAGTTGTCAGTTTTAGGTGCGTGCCAGCACGAAATGTTCTTGAATCCGAAATCTGTAATAATCACTCCTATTGATAATGTGAGCAGAAGCAGAATTACATCACGGTTAACACTTACCAAAATACATTATGTTTCTCATTAATCATGCAGTCAGGATCCCACGGCTGTGTATTCAGCATTAGCTCCTGCACAGGGCTGACATGTAAAACAGAGCTTTTTCATTCTACATTATGTGGAAATTTCCCAGCACGAGAAGCGTGAGAGAGCAGTGTGCCTCCTCAGGATGAGCGCTTTGCAGGCAGTCTTATCCCTGATACAATCCCTGTCTGATTTAGCGTTTACTCCGGCTGCATGCTGCACTGCCCATTCTTACTGTAATCTGACTCCTCCTTCTGATGTCCTTGCTGTGCCTGTGACATCAGGACTAAGAGTACTACAAACAGATCTTTTCTTTAACGGGTTCGAAATGACATGCTCTTATATCCTGGTTAACCTAACTCTGGTTTGGATAAAAAAAAAAAAAGAAAAACAGCCCTTCTAAAATTGTATGGGCTTTTTTTTTTTTTCTTGGCAGTAAATACGCTTAGTGACATAACGTGCTCAATTACATAATAGATGGGAAAGACAAAGCGTATATTGTTAGTGTATTTTTCTTTGAAGGGCAGGCTCCAGGAGAAGCCTTGAGTGCCTCAATACCCCAACTTCAATAGAAGATAAAGGTGCCTGGCACTTTGCAAGATCATATACCCCTAAGACTTTTTTTTTTTTAATCAATAGTTCCACTTCAATAAACAATTTCAATGCAGACGTTAGACAAAAACGAGTCTGTTTCTATTTTTAAAAAGCAACTGACATATAGGTAGTTTAATTTCAATACAGCTGAACTACAATTTCTTCACCTGAATAACAATGCATGAGGACAGGAGACATACAACAATGAGGATCTGTAATGGAGTTTATAACCTTTCACCCTCCAGGTCTCTAGTTGCCTTCTGGCCCAGGTTGATAAGTCATTAGCATCTGGTAGGTAATTTATTGTTCTGTGGCAAATGGAGTGGTCTAAGTTTGTTGTAAATAGGTCCCCACACAATCCCTGATGCTTACACAAACCAGTAGCAGCTTCAGAGGAAGAGAGACCAAAGAAACATCAGAATACTGCCCACCATGTAGATGGTAGTGCCTCGGGATGGAGCTGACAACACACCACTGTGGCAGTGTGGTGAAGACAATGCGGTCTCTATTTATGCACACATGTCTCTTCTCTGAATCAATAGAGGACATTGGTTTCCTGCTGTCAGTCTGGCATGTATCAGTGATAATACACTTACACTAAATAAAGGTAAAAAGTAATGGACAGTATGCTGAAGCATTTATTTCATTATAATAGGATCTAATGGGATGAATGTTTTCATTCTACAGGAAAGAGGATGGCAGGTATAATTCATTTAAAGCTTCACTTCTTATTTGTAAAACCACCACACAATATTTCATGAGGTCCAATCGCTCTGGGCAAAATTATCACAGCAGCACAGCAGCCAAGGAATGCTCCAGTTGCAGCAGCAGAGGTAAGAGCCCTGGTGAACAGTGCCACTATGCATCTCTCAGCAGGAGCCCTCTGCAGCATTGCCCTCACGAGGTTTCATGCCACCTGTATGAATGTAACTGAGATAAGACACTGATGGGGAACTGGGGCACCAATTTCAGTCCTGTCTCTCTCTGGCAATCCCACAGCTATTCATTTCTGATACCTAGCCTTTTTCAGTGCTATTTCTTATTTCAAGTGCCCCTAGCAAGAGGCAAGCCCTGAAACAAGAGATCCTGGTACCCATAAACTCCAAAATAAGCTTTGCTTCATGACTGAAAAGCACACAGTGCAGGAGTGCACTCTGAGGCCACAGTGCACAACGGAGGAAGATCAAATCTTCTAGTGTGGGTCAAACTGACCAACAATGTAAGTTAGGCAGATCTTAAATCACAGCAAAGAAATGCCATCTAAAAATCCCTGGAGAAAAATGAAAAAGCTGTCTAGAAATCATGGCCTATGTTTCAACTACACAGCATGCACAGCAAGTAACAGAGGGTATTCACAGCACATTCCTTTATTTCATCATTACAATGCTCATTCTCTTCTAAAACACAGGGAAGTACACCTCGCTAAAAGGTAAAATACCATCCTCAAAGGCTGGTTTAAAATATCTCACCTGAAACACTCTGATGTTCTCTGAGCAGTAGGTATAAGCTACTATCAGGAGCCTTCCACAGCACAAGCATTTCCTCCTCTCCCTTCACGGAGGGTAAAAGCTCAGAGAATCAATTCTCTGTGAAATCCTTCAGCTCCTTTTCCAGCTATGAAGTGCTTTTGCAGAGGCACTGCGTGATGTCCTTCAAGACAGTCTGCACCCAGGTACAGCATTGCCTGTAAAGCTGCATTTACCCTATCACAGAAGAAAAAGGATATGGGTTATTCTGCCAGGAGCCAAACTGCAAGATGTAGGCTACCTCTGCAAGATGTAGGCTACCTCTGGTCTCAATGTTCCACCAATACACCTCCTGATTCATGTGGGTACAGAAGGCTCATGTTTGTGTGTTTATATAGATGCGCTATTAGTGCTCAGGCAAGGACCATGCTGCCTTTAAACACCCCTTCTTGAAATGCTGTTGGGCTACAATACCTGTGCCAGTTCAGTGGTATCTGATGGCAGGTCAGATCCCCAGAAAATATAAACACCCAAGTGCCACATGTTCTGACTGGCACATTCTCCACTACTTTGTTCTGAATGTTACCTCCAGTTTTGTTTTGCCCTGTAGGGTGTAAAACAAGAAGGACAACCTTCCTCCTCCTTATTGTGTCTTTGTGTTCCGAGAGTAAGTATGCAATTAAAGGAACCAAAGAAACTGAAACAAGTTTTCAATTTCTTTTCATTTCAACTACAGAAATGCAAAGTAGGAGGGAAAAATCACTGGAAAGCTTTCACAGCCAAAATTCACGTACTCTATGACAAACTCTGCTTTCACTTACACACATACAACACAAATATGCTACAAAAAAAAGTAGGGTTTCAAGCAAGAAAAGATAAATTTTATTCCCTGAGTGGGATATTGTCACTGTCAGTGAAAGCAAGATTTAGTTTAGTAATTGCAATCCCAAATGAATGGTGTTTTAATGCAAGCATTGAGGATTCTGCTGAGAACAGCTGTAGGGAAGTACAGTCAGGAGCAGCAAACACTTATGTGTGCCTGGAGATTTGAGTAAACCCAGCCTGTGCATGCAGGATCATGCAGAATGAATGGGCAAATTAGTCCATGATGTCAGCCCATGGTGCAAAGTCTTCAACCATCAACAAGCTAGCACAGGTTAACCAGCATTTAACTTTGCTACAGATACCGGTCAACTGAAAAATTACCATATTTTCATGCATTGTTCACGTATAAAAACAAAACTCCCAAACCCTTGTGATTCAAAAGTAGCATAAAGTTCTCCTAAACCAGCTAGCCCTCATTCTTATTTCTAATAAAGAAAGCAACTTCTACTCTCTGAAATCCTCTCTTCCAACAACCTGTTTCTTTTTTCATAACAGCATCTCCACCTTGAGTTCTTCTGCCCTTTCTCACCTTGGTAAAAGCTTTGCCACAAAGGGCAGATTGTCAAAATGCAAAGCAACTCACAAGACATCACCTCCTTGGAATAAACAAAAAGCACATAGTGCACATGGCCCAGAAGTACAGCATTTCTCCAGACCTGGGAAAGCTACAGGTTATTCCCCATACCTGACTTGATCTAGAGACAGAGGGCCAACTTAATGTAGTAGCTCCTCTGTTCTGTGCTTTCTACAAATTTTTATTTATTCACAAATAGTCATTTTATTTATTCACAATAAAAATTCACAAATTTTTATTTATTACACAATGCCTCCATAGTAAGTATCAAAGCCACTCACAGGCAAGTCTGTTGCAGAGACTAATTAATATTTAATATTAATGCACCCAGTTAACTCCCTAGGATTCCTGGAAAACCCTCTTCCAGTCTTGAACTCTCCCAGGAGGCAACTAATTTTAGATTTATACCCAAATTCTTACCAATTAGCTTTGATGAATGTCAGTTAGTGAGGTTGACACAGATCATTTTTTGAAAATGCAGAAGCAGACTGAGGAACCCTTTGCTAGCAGAAATGTAATAATAGTCAACAAATACACCAGTCACACAACATTTTAAGTCTATGCATCCTGTGCAATAGGCTAAGAGACCTCATACATCTCAGAGGTTTCCAGATTTTCCTAAAATAAATTTTGTCTACTGTACAGGGACAGCTATTAAGAACAAAAAATTATTGTAGAAACATTTGTTTCTGAAAATAAAATGGGAGAAACAATCCAAATCACACGTGGCCTATTAATTCATCAAATGCATCCTAGAACTAAAAGATTCTTGCAAGTAAATTGGGTCTAGAATTTCCACATAATTTAGAAATTTATGTATTGAAGTTATTTCATTCCTATTAGTGACCACAGTGCAGAAAGAAAGAACAGCAAACAAGCCACAGCTTTGTAAGCCTCCAAAAGTAATTGAAAATGTTTCCAAGAGCACATATTTTTGTGCCTCAAATCAAGTATACTAAGTACATCAGCTAGAAGTTTGGTTTGTTTTTATTTTGAAGCCATCTGGAGCAGTTTAAGACACACTACACAATAACGCAGATTTTGTGATTCATTACCAATTTCCTGAGGTTACACTAAAGGATAAGAAGGGAAGGAGCAAGTTACATTTGTATATTTTAAACAACCAAGAGGCTCATCTTTGGTTTTGAACATTCTTCACAAGCTAAAACTACCAAATGTGTTTCTTACCCTTGACTCAGAAGTGTCACTTCTGGAAATGTGCAATATTTGTCACCATGAATACCATTTAACTGCAGCAGTACCCGAAGGAACTCTGTACCACAACACGTGAATACAACTGGAGGAACTTAATTAATCTTCCTGTCACTTCCATGATGCTTTTCATTAGTTTAGCTGCTATCTGATCAACTGCTCCTTTCTCTATTGGAAATGGCTAACCAGAACCTCCTATAAAAGTATTTTCAAGAGGTAAACAGGCTCTCTTTTGATTCTGAGAGCCTTTACAAAGCTTTGCCAAGCAGACTTTATCAGTTCAGTAACAGTACTTACAGCACTGCTCTTTTTAAGCAACTGGGAATTTCCACATACGCAGCTTAAGAAATATAAATAGAACAATATGCTTTTTTCTAAGCTTAAAGCTACTACTTCTGGTATTTTGTAGTTTGAACACAGATAACACGTAGCAACTGAAAGGTCATATTCTTCTGAATTTCCTTCCCATAGGCATGGATAGTTATTAAACAAAAAAGCAGAATGTAGCCAACATAAAACCAAACCCACATTTTGGGCACTGTTGCTGCTAATTGTTTCACTAAATGCCCACTCCTGTAATCTGCTCCTAAGCATGGGACAAGATTTAAGTTAATAAATGTGAATGAATACTCAACTGGTGCAGAAGCTTCTTTGACTATGTATATTTTTAATAATTTTAAATAGAAATATGGTCTTAAAAGCAAACAAGACCAAGAAGCTTGTCTGAATGCATGTCAAATATATTTTCAAACACACCCACATAGAAAATGTAATTTTTTTCACTCAAAAATGAAAACTGGAATTGATGATGACACAATGTCCAACCTGCATAATCTTTCCTTTCTCCCTCTTCCCCTTTTATTTCTGTACTCCTTTCAGAACTATTTCTCTAACATGTGGGGTTTGAGCATATCACAAGCAGATAATTCATCACTACCTCTTGTGAGGTGAATGATTAATTAATGTTTCACTTTTTCTGTCCATCTTTCCAACACTCTCTACAATTTTGCAACATACCTTGCAGACTCATCACCAAATCCAGACATTGCATTCTCACAATTTAAAAATGTAAATTTAGCAATCCAGATGTTGTACTAAAAAGTTTTGCATAGATTTCATACTCAGTTTTTTTTTTTATTTTTGCACTCTGATTTACAGGATGCATCTGTTCATCTATGAATGGATGCATTTTGCATTTCCGATTACACCATCAAATGCCAAACTATGCACTATTTCTATAATCATTTTTATCAATCAACTTACAAGCCTCAAGTAAAGATCTAGATAGTATATAGTAAACTCATCAACTCATTCTGCCTGCTTTAACTGTGTTTGATTAAACTAAAATAAAATTGTATTATATTATTAATTAGAGACCACTTAATTTAGTTTAAAATTATAAAAAGTGATTATTGCACAGGTATCAGCCTATGTTTTATGGTGGAAATGTTTGTTTGGACTTAGGGGGCTTTTTGGAGAGGAGGTGGGTTTTTGGGTGGGGTTTTTTGTTGCTTGTTTGGTTTTGAGTAGTTGAGTGTTCTTTTTTTTTCTTTCAACAAGGTGCATCAAAGAACTGGAGATTTCCTCAACAGATCATTTAGGACTCTTGTGTGCAAATTGTCCAGGACTACTGAATTTAAATGGTCCTTAGGCCAAGCAGCTGCTGCTTTACATCCTCCTTTCTTTCCTCCAGGCCTTTTGGAAAGTGCCTTAGCATGCTCATCACATGGAGACTGCATCAAGCATTTTTCAACATACAGGATAAAAATATTTCTTCACCACTTATGGTGCTTTCAAATAACTCGAAACAATCTTACTATCTCCATCTAGTGGCTTATATGATTAGGACTTTTGCTATTAAGACACTAAAACCTTTTTATTGTCCCTTACCTTGCCAACCACAGAATTTTCATTTCCTGCCTCTGGCTTTCCCAATAAATTTTCCATATTTCTTACTTCTAATTTATATCGATTAGCATTTGATTCGTCTTTTATAATTTTGTTCCAAGTTGTGTTTTAAATTCTAGATGCTCTGCTAATTTTGTGGCTGAACCAGGAGAGATTTTATTTGAAGTTTGCCATTTTCTGAACATGAAACAACTTTTTTAGTCATCTAGTAATGATGACTAGTAATCTAGTAATCTGAGGCAGCATCAATTTTCCTCCCAAGGCATTTTTAGCTCTTTTCTTCCCAAACACTTCTTCTTCTCATTTTCCTATAAGAAATAAAATATCTTGAAACACAAAATCTGCAACTAATTTTATTTGTATTCTCTTTGCTCCTATGGAATATTAAGAAAATATCTTTTTCCATACCCTTAAGTACCTAAATGAAGTATTTCAAGATGCACAAGCACAAAAAAACCACCCATTCCTTCATTTTTCATACTGTGTATAGCTGTTCAAAGAAGAAAAGGGGGAAAAATGTAGCAATGCAGTATGATTTTAGGCTTCCCAGTGATTATGAAGGCATTGAGCTGTGGTTTAAGTACTTAACTGCAAGAGGAAAACGCCAGCATGTGCAGTCCTAGTGTGAATAGGTGCAAAGCAGTTTGCTTTTTATACTGGAACCATCAGTGGGAGGGAGGCTAGAGCATAGACCTACAGCCAGGAAGGGACACAAGCACTGCCAGCTGCACAACTTTACAACTTCTCTCCTGCTTTGGGGAACTGAGACACTTTGCAGCAGCACCCAAAGCAATTGCAAGGTGCCAGCACTGCATTTGCAACTAAGAAGAGGCAGGAGCTTAAGGCATGTCCTGCTCTAATTACCTCAGCACCTCAACTAAAGTAGCCAGTGCTACAGACACCTCCTGAGGCAACTCATCCATGATAAATTGTAATCTGACAGGAAGAAATTTCATCTCCAGAGGCATAAAAACAGTTAAACTAATCTCACAGAAAACACTATTGCCGTATTTGAATTCCTCTTTCATATTCAAGGGAAAGCTGTTTTAGCTAAAACTATCAAAGGAAATGCAAGTCAGAAAGGGGAGAAGACACAATGGCAAGACACTAATTTGAGGTTATAAAAGGATGCAAGTTATAGCACAGTATTCAACATTTTATGAGATTGTTTTTAAAAATCTGTATTAGATTTATTCACAGCAGCATTGAATTTGATAGGCCTGTCCAGGTGTAAGCAGTTTGTAACTCCACACATGCAAGTTCCACAGCAGTGCAAGAAACAAATTGCCATGAAGTGAAAATATCAGCAATATCTCACTGTAGGTGGGATTTGACCCAGAAACTGACACTTCAGGTTTTATATGTCTATTTGTGTGTGTACCTGCAATTTTGATGTTAAATTTCCCACCACAGTCAAAGCAAATCAAACTGATGCAGTCAACAAAGTCAGAAGAGTTACTCATTACATCTGGAAACAGACAACAGCTTTGGGTGGCCAAGCTCTCCAAGCTCCATTAACTATATTGACTGGGGTTTCACCAATCCAAAGGGGAGCTTAGACATCCAGCTCACTCCTGGATACCCACAGACAGACACATACACACTCTGCCAGCTGAATCCCAGCCAAGGCTTCCAAATCCCTTAAACGATCCCTGCACATCACCCATACCCACTGAAATTCAGCCCCATCTGGGATCACCACAGCAGCTACCAACTGCGCTCACCAACACTAGGCAGCACTTAAGAACAGAACATGAGAAACACCTGCAAGTCAAACAAACATGTAATTTATTCAAGAAGAATTGAATTATCTCCTAAGGAATTAACTATAAATTAGCTTTCTCAGTGAGTGGGGAAATTGTTTCAATATTTCAATCTGTGTAAAAAAATCAAAGATCAAAAATGTCAGGCACAGAAAAAAGTACAACTCTTGAATGACCAAGCTTTCATCCAACAATAACCATGGTCTACTAAAACCCCTGTATTTTAACTTTAAATATTTGGACTTAAAGTATTCATGTTTACTTTTAAGAAAAAAAAATGGGAGCATGTCACAAAGTTGCTGTTAGATGATATAGGCATTTAGAGTTAACAGTGAACAGGAAAAGAATGTTAAAAATCATCCAGAAACTATGTATTTCTTCTCATTTCAAATGCTCCAATACTCTTTTCCTGGGGGAAATGGAAGGATGTAACTGCTTCTTAACATTCTGCCAATAATGTTCAAATACAATCCTACCTGGTTTATAACAAACAACACTAAAAGGAGTGTTTTCATTTCTGTTCCCACCTTTTGATCGTATTGACAGAGACTTCTGCCACTCTAATTTAGAATGTCATGTACAGCAAAAAACTTCTGTCTGTATCGGTTCCTTTCTTGTTACATCTCTTTTCTGTACAGATTCCTTCTGATCTGCCATACCTCTGAATTAAATTATCAGATTTGAAAACACACTGCCATAATAGCAGCCTATAAGTAATTCTGTTTCCCCCAGCTGAACAAAGCACTGTATCCCAAAGCATATTCCCTCTTTGACATGCACTTTTCAGGGTCTGTCTCAATACAAACACTTCACAATTTACTTATACCAATATAATTAGAAAAATAATAATTTTGAAATTCAACAGCCTAAATAGAGTGTTGTGGCTATCATTAGATAATTCAGTGATTTTTTTTTTTTAATGTGCTGCTCGGTAACACTTACAATAAGCCTGGTTACTCTAGGTGTCTAAACATGTATGTGGAAACACAGAATTCTGGTCTAAGTCATCAAAGAATATTTTCTTCTCTACACTATAGAGAACAGAATACAACAGATGAATATGTATCTCATAGCTTCACTTCACATTTCTACAAAGCATTACAGCTGAAAGAATTTCAGCTAGGTTTGAAAGCCCCGGCCACATCTCTTGGGTCTCTAGATACGAGACAATTGTTCCAAGTGTACTGCCTGTCTATGGATCCATCTTGTGCAGGAGGACTGTGTTATGACAATACTAAAATAGCCTGGAAGTGTTAATGGAGGAAGAGCTGGCTGTAGAGGTCTGTATCTCTGCCCAGCCTGAGGAAGGGTGTGCAGATAGCAGAGCAGAAGATGCAGGATGGTGTACTGGACTTCTAAGCTCACTTCTGCAGATCCTATATGTTCTCTGTATATAAAAAGGTGATTGTCATTTTGTGAACACTTATGTTCTGACTGCTCACAGAGAGTTGACTGCAATGTAAAAGTGACTTCTAATTCATCTGAGGGTTGCTTTGATTTGGCAGTTTAGTTTTGTGCAATGGAAAACTGCATCATTGACAGAAAAACTTTCATGGAAAATAGTGTAAGAAACAGAAGGCCTCAGTAAAACCATGTAATGCAGAAGTCTGAAGTGCCTATTTAATCCCACTAGAGTTATTTTACCATGTTCTCTAAGTTTCTGATACTTTTGTACTGATACACTTTTCATCACTTATCTACCACTTCCTTACTTAATCACTGTCCACCAGAGCATTTAATTAAGTAATTATTTTTACCAAGAGTAACTGTCTATACATTAAAACCCACTGGGCCATGCTCCATCTTGATTTTCATCCTTTAAAACCAATGACTTTAAGAACAAATTCAGGAAGTACTGAGCACGAGGTAGTGCACTGTTGCATAAAGCATATATGCATGCTAATATACACACGTATTTACATCCAGCCTTGTGCACACACAAATGCATGCAGTGTAACACGACAATGCTAGATGCTTTCTCAAGTGTATAATTAACTTGCTACACAGGTCCAAAGCCACACTAGGATTCCAGTTGCCTCATTTTTTTCTTACTCATTCCTCCTCGACAAGGTGATTTATTTTTCATCATTGGATATGAAGCCAATCAAAGGGTAGAATTAGGTGTGATAAAATTTGCAAGCTATTGTGTTACTTTTTACTTCCTATTCAGTATGCCAGAGATATTTGATTAGAAGGAGGAAGTTAAATTATAATGTTGAATATTTCAGCATTATATATTATTATAATGCTGGATATTTTATTATTATTATAAACAAGAATATTATTTATAATAATAGTAACAACCTATTATTCACAAGTATTAGGAATTGCTCTTAGTAAAGTCATAGTGGGTTCATGCTCATTGCTGCTCAGCATAAAAAATACCATGAGTAGCTATTGCTCTCTCTTCTGGGTCTCATAACTGTTCTGGCCAGGTTAGGAATCTATTTCAATGCATCACAATGCATAGGGTAGGAATAAAAGTGAACCACAGTTTTAATCAGGGTCCTCTGAGATGGTCTTCCCCTTGATAAAGGTCCAGTGAAACCACCTGGCAGATGGGAAGATTGGCTCCAGACAGAGGCAGCCAGCAATTCTTCAGGTGACATGAGTCTTGTTCCCCTTATGCAAGGATTACTATCCTCAGTTCCACAGTATGTGCTTTACCTCTCATCATCACCCAGTCACTTCAGGTACTGGGACTACTGTGTCCTAGACACCTACTGAGTACTTTAATAAGATTGTGATTTTATCAACTCCTGTCTGATGCTATGAATGTTTTAAATTATGACTCCACAAGAGTCATAACTTAAAACATTCATAATAATGAATAATAATTTAAAACAGTCATAATAAAAGACAATCTTCAGGTTAGGTGTCTTACATCAATGTGTCACCAAAGACCAAAGGAAAATGCCTTGGTCTGAATCAAGACAATTAAAACTGTCCCCAATGTACATGTAAGCTATTTATTAGGTTACCGTTTGTTTGGTTTTTTCCCCACAGATAAAAAATGCAAGCTCACTATTACAATATAATGTTTAACTGAGAAAATGCATCACAAGATTGATGGACAACTTCCTGCTAATTGAATTTTTTGTTATAAGCAATAAAATGGGAGTGTGAGTTATTCTTAGGTGCCTCAGTAAAGGGAATCACAATATATTGATATTTTAAAAAGAATTATAATTATTCACTTTTCATTGTAGTTAGATTTTAATATAAAATCCTGAAAATTAGAGCTTCAGATAAGTTTGAAGTAATAATCACAAAAAAAGCAGTTTCAAGGCTTCAAGGTATTTTTTCATTAATATTTTCAAGGTTTCTTTAGACAAAAGTTACAAAAAATGTATAGCAAGTCAAATAGCAAACTCAAAGAAACAGGTTTTTCTTTACATGTTATGTGATTAATTAATCTGATTTTCAAGTACAGTAACAGATGAACTGGTGGTTTGGTTCTTCAGTTGCTCATACTTCATATTTCATATTTTTCTGCTATAGTCTTTTGCCCTTTTGTGAAGAGTCATTTTAAACTTTTCATTGAATATTTTCTAAGGGAAGGTCAGATCTGAGAGGCTACAAATGGATTAGCCTTTGATCTTCATTCCTTGACTAATGTGTATTCAAGCATGCCAGGAGATTTTCTAAAATGACAGATGCAAGACTGACTGAACAAGAAACACCTATTACTTGGAAGGGGGACATCACAGGAGTTGGAATAATTTTTACCTAGAAATTGCCAAGTATGTAATTTACAGAACTTTAAGAAAGGCAGATGTTTAGTACTACTACTACACATATGTACATATTTTTGAAAACATCAGAAAAGCCAAATTATGAGACATTAAAGGCATATTACATGAGTCATCAGACCATGTACCTTACGAGAGGGATAATTAGTCAGTTTTGATGACTGGCTAAATACCAGAAATAGCATTTCACTGTCATTCTGGGGTCACACCATGATGTTCTTATAGAACAAATAAATCCTTTAAAGAAGGACAGTTTGACTATAAAGCTTCTCCACTGGGAAGCATCACTATACAGATAG
>QUSF01000003.1:35523368-35568190 GCA_003676055.1 Chloebia gouldiae
AAAAAAAACCAACTGTGAGGAAGTGTATATAAAACCTGTACTAATCCCTCTTAATGCTGAAAGAATATACACAAAATAGTTTATTATTTGTAAGAAAACATTGACTCAGATTTTCCTTATACTATGTTCACAAGACAAAAATGGGTCATTTTCTCCTCATATAGATTTTGTAAGACTATCAAAGTTACATTGGGGTGAACTTGACCCAAATTGTGTCAGGAACAGGGTTGTGCTGCTAATTAAGATAAAGGTCTGTTCACTATGACATTATTGAGTAGTTAAAAAAAAAAAAAACCAAACAAAAAACAAACTTCTTGTCAGCTTTCAAATGCAATTTTATAAAACTCCTGTGGCCTTCAGACATACTACATTTTCATCCTTATCACCACACTAAATCACCTTGTCAATAATGTCTTTGGGAGGAATTTGAATTCTTCAGGCTTAAATTTAATTACATTATGTAAACTAGAAAATGTCTTCAGTGTACTTTGAGGGAATAGCTTATCTTGGAAATTGTTAAATTCTATTTTGTTTAAAATATTTACATTTTGATATCTTTATTCTGCTGCATATAGCATTTATTGATCTTTCTCAAGAATCCATTTTCAATATTATGCATTCTATTTATTTCTCATAAACCCTTGTCAATGCTAGGTCGTATTCTTACACAGCTTTTAAGGAAAAATAAATTACCATGGTTTTGAGAGCATAAATATTTTGCTTTATAGCATTTATAAGATCGGGAAATGCAACCTTATACTTTTTTTTTTTTTTTTTAACCTCTGGACACAGTACTTTAGTCCACATCCTGGAATATAGCAGTACTACCTTAGTTAAATTTTTTTTCAGAATAAAAATATGGCTATGTTGCCTGCTATCTGCATATGGAAGTTTTTTCTTTCTATATTATGACTCATTTACTTCACAATTTGACTCATTCAGTAAATGTTTTCTTTTTTTTTTTTTTGGGTTTTTTTTTGTTTTGGTTTTTTTTTATTTTGTAAGGAATTTGAAAGTATTTTCGGGACCTCTCTTTTAAACTCAACTCCTGATTTCTCACTATTCTCAATCTTCCATCCCCAATCATTCTCCCTTCTCTCTCACACTTACACCTGTGGCAGTGTTAACTGCATTTTCAGACACCATCAAAGTATATTTTTTCCCTCTCATATTTACTTCACAGAAAAATCTACAGAACTGAAAACATTTTACAACCAGTCAAGACTCCCTTCCACCTACACTCAAATGAAGCTCTTGAAATGCAACTCCAGATTGCAAGCAAGTATTGAATAGAATTTCATAATCTAATTAAAAAGTATGTACATCCAACAAAGGCAGATAGATTTTCACACCCTAAAGTTTAAGCAACCAGATTATTTATAAAAAAAGAAAAAGAAGAAAAAATAAATAAGAAAAGATAAGAAAAGAAAGGAAAGAAAAAACAACAAAGAACAAATGAAAAAAGAAACAAAAATTTAATTTGATGTTAGCAGTGGGTAAAGCACTGTTTCCAGCGTGCAGAATCTGGGGCCAGCTCTCCTGTAAACATCCAGTGAGCCTACACAAAAACATTGCCATGACAAGAATTTTTTAGTACCACCCCTTATCAAGGCCGGGCTTTAAACTATATTGTTGCAAGTAACAGCATTCTGCTAATATTATGCTATTTTTCCAAAGATAATAAATCTTCCCGATCAACACCCCAGCAAATCCTCCAGTCAGATTCACTGGTAGGGTGGATCTCAGCTAAGCAACAGAAATTAAGGTTTGCTGCATTGACAGTGTGGGTAATTTTTTTTCAACTGGACATTCTCATGGAGTAAATTGTGTTCAGCTGCACACCACATCTGCTCTGGCACCAACATGTCCAAGAAGGGCCATGGGTTTAGCCAAAAAGGACACATTTTGCACAATTTTGGATTCTACTACATTTCCAATGGCTAAACTATATACAGTTTTGGAAGCTTCCTAAGAAGGGGAGCATACAGATGAGCAAACATATCAGTATGTCTAATAAACAGATCTCTTTGCAAATATGGACATTCAAATATTTTTTATGCTTTGGGGGATTGTGTTATTTCATTAAGTGTTTGATAATGTAAAAGAAAATCCCCACTTCCACAGGTTTCAAACAATTGAAAGGAAAAGTCTTTGATTTCCACAGCAATAAAACCAAAAATTCATGCAAAACAAATTCAAATAAATAAAAATAAAATTGCCCTTTATTTTTTTAAAGTTTTGTACTTATATTAAATACTGGATTATGCTTTCCGTTTGTCTGTTTGAGTTAGGTCCTCTTACAGAAGATATGCAATTGCTGCTATTGGAAAAAGAATAATTTCAGAGTGTGCTGTCAGAATATGCTGCAAAGAAATACACCACAGGCGTGCTTGCTTTTGGGCAACTGTCTAAAAGTGCTCCCAACAATAAATAGAGGTATATAATTTTAAGTCTATGTGCATATGAAGACATGAAAGACTTCAGCTCCCACTTTCTCCAAGAACCTGACCACTTAATTTTTGTTGACAGTCCCCAGAAATGTCCAGGTAGCTTATATCAGCTGAGGCACATTCTTTGCACGTAGACAGCTGCCATGGAAATAACCACAGAATTCTTTGGGAAAGTCTACCTTGATCCTTACTTGTACTCTGTACAGAGAGGGAGCCGATGGCACCCACAAAGTGGCCTGTCACATCTAAGCAACACAGCTCCATTGAATAACTAACACATTTGGAAAATAGTCATGACACTGAGTTACAGATTCACAGTCATGACCAGACTCTCTATATGTGATTGCGCTTTAAACAACTCGAGCAAAATAGGCTTTGTAAGTCTGGGGAAGAAACAAAACCCTTTGAAGGACGTCTGCTGCCTTTGTTGGGTTATCTCATGTCAGGTACTACAATTCCTGATGGGTTGACACAAGGGAATATATAAGCTCCAATGAGGATATAAAAACAAGCTTCTGACAAAATCTCTTGAATTAAGAGTTGGATCAATGCATGAAAATCCTCCAAGCCAAACTTACACAAAGAAGCCCTTCATTTAAGCTTGCTTAAATGCACAGACTAACCCAACTGCTAGTGAATTTTTTTTTGTCTACCCCCTCTAATTATCTTTGTGGACAAACATTTTTGCCATCCTCTGTCAAAAGGGGAACCATATATGGTGATTATTCACCTTCACTGCCACTGGATCTACAAGGTCTCCAAAAAGCATCAATTTGGTACACATTTTTATTGTGTTCTCAAAGAGTGAGGAGAGAAACATCAAGCTTGCTGCCATTTTAAACCTCCACGGCTAAAGTCATGCCATTGCATGACCTCTGCTTCTACTTCACAAGTGTTCTCCAAGAGCATAGTATACAAAAAGTAATTAAAGGTATGTAACAAAACACAAAGAATGGAGCATAGTCTATAATAAAAAAAGTTTCCAGAAGATATTGCTCAAAGTAGTCAGGAAGGCTCACATAGATGGCTTTTATCCTCATTCCCTAAAAACATAAATTTTATTAAGTGGAAACAGATGAAGAATTGAGTAGCTTCAAAAATTGCTGTTAGCACCAGCAAGTCACTTGGTCAAAAGATATGGAAAAGATTTACAGTTATAAGCTGTGATATATAGATCCAAACATAGAGGACTTGAAAGCAAACAGTGAAATCAACAATTACATGGCATGTCTGTTTAGTCATGACCACACAGAGGGATTAACATTCATCACAGACATTTGCTCTTGTGCAGAACATAGGGAGCCAACAGAGTAATCCAGAGATGTGCCTTGCAATAGGATAAGACAGAGAGAGAAAAAAAAAAAGGGGAAAAAAAAAAGCAAGTCCAAAAGACTTTCAAATATTTTTTTGGAAAAGGCAGAAAAGAGGATTTATTAAATACAAGCACACATGAGAGCGCCTCCAGGGACCAGATTTATAATAATTACTACCTCTACTGACAGCTTCTTGCCTTTTAAACTTTGAAGAAAAGGATGCGGGAGAAGGTCACACACAAGAACACATTTGTCATCCAAGATGTCATCCTATATTTCTATGGTAAAAAAATTTCTCTTACAATACATTGTAAAGCAATGGACTTCAGTTCCCAAATTATGCTCTGTTAACATGACTCATACAGGAAAAGCACACTCTCATTTATTTTCCCCCCTTTTCAGGCTCACTATTTTTTCTTCAACTACTTCATTTATATGAGTTTTTGTTTTGTGCTCATGTGAAAAAAATCCAAAATCTTCAAACCCCCACAAATAAAATGCCTGGGACAAGCAAGTGAAATACTGTACAAAAAAATTGAAACAGCCTCTGTCACACTTGCTTTCTGTCACAATCTATTTGGCAGGATTCAATCAGGACTGCAGTGCTCATGTGCTGCTATTGGAATGATCACTTTTTTCTGTCTGAGAAAATGTGTGTCCCAGGAAAAGTGTCTCACAAAAATGTTCAGTTTACCATGCATAAGTCCTGTTCAGGTAGACAAATGCCACACTTGCTCTAGGAGGCAAAATTAAAATTTCCTGGTTTTATTTCCCATTCTCAATGCTGATGCTACATCACATTTCACTGCGCTGGATGGAGTCCCTGAAAGAATATCTATTTTAAATTAGCAGAAACTAAATGATTAATGCAGTATTGATTGCAAACAAGTCTCTGAGTAGAGAGTTGCCAAGCCCTTGATTTCCATACCTTATCAACAGTCAGGTCTCAGAGAGTCATTTGATGCCTCATACACATCAACTACCTCATTCATACTTAAACAAGATTTAATGTATGTTCTTCAAACAGAACAAGGTACTGAGGATGAAATATGTGCCCACCAAAAGAAAGTTTTCCTTCTGTTGGAATTTCTCATGTAATATAATCTCTTGCATTCTGCCCACCTGACTGTTCACTGAGAGTTCATTAACTTTACATGTAATGCTCTTATTTCTATTCATAAAGCTGTGCAAGAATTCAATACAAATAAAGTTTATGTGTATTTATAACCCATCTGTAACTCATCTTGAATTTAAAAATCACCTTTGTATTCCCATATGACGTCACTGAGCCAGACTATGCAAACCATTTTAGAGCAGCCTTAGGAATGCATTTTAGCCATGTGATAATGATTAAAGAATATAATTCAAAGTTGCTCCTGCACTACAAGACACAGTCACTTCTGACAACTTCTCTGTTGTTGCTTACATACAACCACTGTTACTTTCAAATGTTCTCTTTCTTTAGAGAGAAAGTGTAAAAATAAAAATTAAAAAAAAAAAAAGAAAGAAAGAAGGATCAGATCAAACACTTTTAAATTTTACTTCCAGTCAGCTTCAAAGCCATAACCTAGGAAGAATCATCTTTTACCCTGACGAAAGTTAGATACAGGACATGGATTTGAAGGAATTTTTCAAGGCCATTTTCTATATCTGAGAAGCTAAAGCTGTTCCCAAAATAATTTGATTGACATGCGTAGACTGAAAATATAGATGGTAGGCAAGTCTCAGAGAATGCATTTTTGCCCCTAGCAGATGTTATAGACCTCACTACGGACTTATCAGGATTACCAGACTAATTTAGCTGGCAATCTATATCTTTTGTACAGGTGCTTATCAGTCTGGCAGAAGAGTATTATCACTTAGTACAGTTTGGGTATTAACAGCTAGCAGTTCTGTAGAGCATATGTTTCTAGAACCAGGTTGATTTTGGTTTTTATATCATATAAAGTAAAGACAAAAAATATCACTCTCCAGATAAATTTCCCAATTACAAACTTTCCACTGAGTTCCCTGAAATCAGCCTTCCAGAGCATGGCAATTATTTTTAACACTGTTTGTCTAGTTTCTACTTTTTATCTGAAACACTCGCTCTGATTAATATAAAGTTTCAAGCAACAGTCAGCAGACCTAAACTGAAATTAAGAGTGGATTTCTAAGTGCTTAATTCAGCTGAGTTTATGAATTTCACAGAATATTCTAAATTGGAAAAGATTCACAAGCATCATCAAAGTCCAGTCCCTAGGCCTGCATAGGACATCCCCAAGAGTCACACCATGTGACTGACCTGAGAACACTGTCCATGTGCTTCTTGAACTCTGTCAGGCTTGGTGCTGTGACCACTTCCCTGGGGAGCCTGCTCCAGTGCCCAACAACCCTCAGGATGAAGAACATTTTCCTGATATCCAACTTAAACCTCCTCAGCACAACTCCAGGCCATTCCCTTGGGTGCTACCACTGGTCACCAGAGAGGAGAGACCAGTGACTTGCAGAGGACAAGGAGTTCTTTGTGGTGACAGCAATAATCTGTGCTGAAGATAATGCACTGACATTCATCCCTGCTGTCTGATATTATGCTATAGCCTATAGAGCTCGTCATGAGTTCCTTTGGAGAATGGAAAGAGACTGATTTCAATGATGAGAAATTCCCAAGGGGCAATGCATGTGTAGCCATATGACTGCTACTGTTAAGTTTTAAAGGAAACAGCTCGAATGTCTGCTTCCTCAACCAGGTTTTCATAACTTCAACTCCACTGTTTTCCACTGCCAATGGCTCTATATTTTAGGGACATACACATCCTCATTTATTCATAGATAAGAGCAAGGGAAATCTGTATCCAACATGAAGGTAGAATATTTTGGTCTGACCACTTTTCTTAGTTGATAAAATGATGTCACTAATCTTCCACTGGTGCCGCATTAGATTATGAAACAAAATTCTCATCTCAAAAAAACACACTGCCTGCCCATTAGACACATTTTAATGCTTTAATGTCACAGAGTGCACTTCACCAGATGCCTTGAAACCATAGGTCCTCTTTCAGTCAGTATATTATCTCAGAATCAAGCTTATCTGGTACACTAATGTGAGGAACAAACCACCACTTAAAATGCCTCCTATTGTGCAGTATGGTGTTCTGAAACAGCACTGCAACATCTACCAGAGAATAACAAGACTATTTATATCTTTAGTGCTTGATAACTCATAAAACTAAGTTGCATCTAAGTAATTTGGGGGGCATTAACGCTTTTCAGTGTCTGCAGAATAAAAGTATGCTAATGAAATAAACAATTTTTTGCATGTAGAAATGAATGTTATCTTTCAAACCAGAACCAAATTCCCTAGTTAAATCTCTGAATATAATTTCCTGAGCCTGTGTGAAGTACTCCTTAATGTATGATTATTATTTTAGTAGCTCTGCTAAAAAAGTAAATCTCTTACATTCATTAAAAACTAATAGTTGCCTTTTAAGAACATTAGTGCAAATATATTTACCCCTATCACAAGGAATCAGGCTATACTTTGCTGACATTCATTACCAGAAAATAGTCTAATTTGTCTCTTTTTTTCAAATGAAGCTTTGTTTACTCTGTTGCATTTTTAAAACTAACTCCAAAAGCAACTGTAAAATGTAAATTAAACTCCATATATTATTACTTTTGAATCTCCAAAAAGCAGAACTGGGCTTTGCATTTTTTCAAGAAAAAAAGAGTGATTATCCTCAAACACACACAGGTTATGGCCCACAATTTCTTTAGATGCATTCGTATGTATTATTTTCTCCAGTATTTGGAAAAACTCGTTTCTCAATTTCTGCCTTTTCAAGATACCTAACACTTAGCAACAGGCCCAAAACAACAAAATACCTCAATGCTTCTAGAACATCAGGAATGGTTTAATACACCTATATGAAGTTGAAAAATAAATCACACAAGGGTTACACTTTATCCTCCACTACAGAATATATTTCAAATATGAAGAGAGAGAAAATGCATAACATCAATTAATAGCTAAAGGAGTCTCTGTGTGAAAGGGTCAGCTTGAAGAAGAGTATTAATTTGGGTGTTTTGATCCTCAGACACAAGGTGAGTTGTAGCCCTAACTCCCTAAGCTGTACTTGAAACTGCTGCACTCCAGGCATCCAAAATGAGGTGTCCCTAGATAGTCTAACTTCTGAAAACTGAAAGTCGATGATTTTATCACATCTAGATAAACTATTTATTTTGAAACGAAATTCTGGCCTACTACTCAGAACTCCGAACAGATCTACTTTGTTAACTCTCACTATTAAAAGACACAAGGCAAGGAGAATAATGACACCAGAAACTGGTCCCTTACATTAGAAAAAGCAGTGTTTCATATAAATGCATACAAGTATGCAACTAACAAATATTATGGAGTTTCAAGGCTCTATTAGTGACAAGTTTGATGCTTGGGTTATTCATACACTGCACAATTTCAATGGATGTGGTACAGACTGTAAAATTAAGAGAACAGTTGTACAATCGATCTTCTTATTGATTTTAGAAGACTGATAGCAGTCTTGAAAAGCTGAGAAGAGGGAAGCCAGAGAAATGGACTAACGAGGCAGAGTAAAAATCTGTGAGAAGTAAGCAAAAGGGAAAGGTTGTGCACCCTCTGGTAAGCAACACTAGACAGGTCACAAGTGCCAAAAGGGGAAGGCAGGGGAATTTTCATCCCTTGTAAATTGATGAGAAATGCTTACTATGCCTGCTGCTCAGAGCAGCGTGGGACAGGGAGAGCACCTCCCTTACACAAGTGGCTTCAGGCACCCACTGTGAGGTCTAGCACCCCAGAAAGAGTTGTCTGCCAGCAGTATTGCTCCTCTGGGTCTAAGGCCAAGATTTGCCTTAACAATCCTAAGCAACACAAAGGAAACTATATCACCTCAGGAAAAAATTAAGGCTACCCTGATTATTTTACTTCATGTCACAGATTTTTCCAAATTTGGCAATCAAGGCTATAAATTTCTGCCTTGCTTGAATTCAAAGTATCTGGTTTTTTTAACCCATAAAACTTAGTGTGAAAAATGAAGACTGCTCAGCTGACAAATACAAGTCACATTAACTGGATCCACTTATTTCCCAAGAGGCAGAGAGCTGTGAACTGACAAACCACAAGAATCCAAGTGAGTCTGAAAGTCTCAGGAATGGCAATACGTTTTCCAACAAGCTGCAAAAATTAGCTTGAGGATAAATTTATCAAGCCCTGAGGAAAGTCTTCCCTACCAGTTGTAGCTTCATCCCTTTGACAACTTTAAAATGAAATTAATCAGACATGCTATATAAAAAAACTTGCAATGAGGGGACTTGCAGCACCATTACTTTACCTCCTTTGCTCAGTAGGGAAGATATCCAGGATTTTCTACAGTTTCTTCACAGTTTTTTTTTCCTTCACATAATTTTTTTCTTTTCCCAGCTAACCTCTCCTTATTTCACCTGTTGCTCTTCGCTAAAATATATGTTAGAGATAACATACATTGCTGGACATGCTGTGCTTTGACTTTATCCCCAACTTTGATGAGTACAGAAAAACCCTACTATGATTCAAGGCATGATCAGATAGACTTGACTTACCCACTGTGGCAAGATGCCAGATACCACCAAAGCTGCTCTATCACTCCCCTCCTCAGCTAGATGGGGAGAGAAAATACAGTGAAAGACTTGTGGGTCAAGATAAGGACAGGGAGAGATAACTCATCAGATACGTTCACAGATCGAATGGACTTAAGTCAGGGAAATTAGTTTAATTTATTACCAAGCAAACCAGAAAAGGAGGATGAGAAATAAAGCCAAATTGTAAAACACCTTCTCATGTTTAACTTTACTCCAAACTTTCTCTACCTCCTCTACCCCCAGTGGCACACAGGGAGAGGGAATGGGAGCTGTGGTCAGTTCAGCACACCAGTCTCTGCCACTCCTTCCTGCTCACACCCTTCACCACAAGATCTGGGTGAATCCTTGCTCCTGTGCCTGGGAGCATATCCTTCCCTTTCTTCTTTACTGATCTTGATGCCTGCAGAGCTGTTTCTCTCATATATTCTCTCTCCCCTCTCTGGCTACTGTTGCTCCTGACAGTTTTCCCCCAGGGGAAATTGGCTCTACTGAACATAGGGTAAGCTTCTAGCAGCTTCTCAGAGAAGCAAGCCCTCTACCCCGCATCCTCTCCACACAAGCCAAATGCACCCTCTCATCTTCAGGTTTACAGCAGGTTTACTTCATAGAGAATTGCTACTTCCAGACAGCAGCACTGACTGAGAACCCAAAGTACAAGATGACTTATAATACATAAAATAATTCCTTTTTTTTTTTTTTAACCTACATCTTCCCAAAGGACATTTAAATGTTGCCATTATACTTGTTATCTTCAGGTCTCATAATTTGGTTTGTATGAGGAAATTTTTATATGGTATGCATTGAATCAACTAACTGGATTACCACTGTGTCTGAGCTTCATTTAGGTTAATGTTAGGAATGCAGAGTTTTAAATTTGCTTTTCTCTAATGGTAGCTGGAGACAGTATTTCCACGGGATATTCAAAGCATCCCTAGGGCTTAAACTACCATGAAGTAGAATGAAAGAAGAAAAAAAAAACAGAAAAAAACCCAATCAACAATCAGATATAATAACAAGTCTTACATATATTGCTCACCCTAAAATCCAGTTGGGAGAAAAACTTGTTTTATTATTTAGGCCATAAAATAGTCATCTGTGTGCGACATCTGGGACCCTGATATTCAATTCCATAGTTTATTTATATTTTTCTTTATATTTTAGTCCTTCTCGTTCCTTAACTTGTCTCCTGTCTTTGGATATCTAGGGAATATTTCTTAACATTAAAAATAGAAGCAGAAGTCTGTCTGTATTTGGTGCGTTATAACTGAATGGTAACTTGCTCTTTTTTATCAAACTATCAGGAGCAGCAATTCTCATCTGCACAGAAGAATCACTTAAATATCAAGGACATTTTAAGGTGCTGTGGAAGTAATTTTAAAGAGAAGAGAAGAGAAGAGAAAAGCCCTTCAGTATTCTCAAATTTTTATTGTGACCCTGAGCCTATTTTAACAGAGAGAAAGAGGAAGGTATCTGTCAATCTAAATGGGAATAGGACAAGACCCCAGGGAAGATTCTAAATTCTCTGTGTTTTCCCTATTGAATCAATGTGAAGTCTTCCATTTCTGTAGTAAGTTATACATATTTTCAAAAAGTGTTACATATCTTATGTACCTATACTGAAGATAAGAAACCAAACAAAAAAGTCGTTAATGCAAAAAGTGGATGGACTTACATCTCAACATGTAGATAAATAAAATCTCCACTTCCAACAGAACTCACATCAATGACACCTGCATTTTGCAACCATATTATAGCTTCCCTATAAAACTTGGTTTTAAAAGTAATGGAAGCTTAGTGGACTTCAGTTATGCTAAATCATGGATTTCGGACAAAGCAACCTCATTATCCTACTTTCAAGTTCCAGATAAAATAATATCTGTATTTGAAATACAGCTAGTATAATTGTTGGATAATTATTTAGATTGGATATTCCAGGAAACCCTGCCAGTAATTTAAGGTCAGGACTTTCATAACACTGAAGTTTTCCAGCACAATCTTGGAATAAGGATTTATTTGGCTGACATAAAAGGACTTGAAACAAATGCATAGGTTTACATAGAAAATAGTACCTAAGATTTTAATAATGTTTTCCTCCATTCTCAAGATTTACTGCTCCTATTTATTCTTACTATCTTATTTGGAAAGTATTTAGTCCAACAATTTCAACAATATTGTGCTCAGAAATCATTTATCCCTAATTTACCATGCCATTATTTTCTCCTAAGCCTTCCTCTTTACCCCCCCATCTGTGATCACCTTGGCAGTGCTAGAAATTGCATTTATTTAATAAAGAGCAATTAAATTAAGTGATGTAGGAGTACTCTGAAAGTGCTGTCTTTATCTTGTACACATCTTAAATATTATCAATAAAGAAGTATTCTGCTGTATTTTATGAGGGACTATACTTATACCCTAAATTCACATAAAATAAATATAGAAAGATAAAGATCTGTACAATCTGAAAAGCTTGTCCCTTTCTTATATTCTGCTTTGGAAGTATTCACCATATTTCCATAGCATTACAGAAGATTAAGAGTTGATTTTTTCATACTGTATGACTTCTAAATGACAGAAACCATTAAAAAATTAAAAAAAAAAAAACCAAAACAAAACCAAACTAAAACCACCCAAAATCATATTTTATTTTTTTAATGAAAACTGGAAATTGCTCTAAAAACATCAAAATAAATCACTACACTTGAGCTAAAAAACATTCAGACATTTTCAAAACAAAACATTCAGCTTTTTCATTATGGAACAACTAGAAAGTCTTTCCAAGCATTTTTAAACACAATTCTTTTAAATTAAATATACAGGCCTTTCATTACCTGTTTTACTGATTCAAACTAATAATAAGAAAATCTTCTGAGGAAACAACATACTTTTCTTGTAGGTTCTGAAGTCAATATCTTGTGTTACTAAGGATCAAGACCTTTCTTCTGAATGGTCTCAGTGAAATACTGAGAGAATTGAAAACAATTTTACTTATTGTGTTCTTACACTTTGTGCTTGTACAAAGTATCAACAGCCATGAAATTTCAATAAAACCCAGACCATAGGTTTTTTAGGGAACCTTTCATGGAAGTATTTCACATTTGCTACTCTTGTGTAGTGATTTTGTCAACTGTTATCCAACTAATGTAGAATTCATATGCAGAATCAGGAACCACCACCAGACATTCCCCTTCCTACCAGGAGAACTCAGTGCAGATCCAGAGAGGAATCTCTGAAGACTTTTTTTATCTTTCTACAGTTCTTGACATTCTGGCAGGACTCCTTAAGAAATCTAATACAAATATAAATCCCAAAAAACCAAACTTACAGAATCTTCAAGGCTTTTGAAATCTGGGTCTCAAATAATCTTCAGGAGTCTCTTACTAAATAACACATAGAATAATCTGTATTACACATTCAAGGCAATTTTATTCAGAGTACAGAATCTTGTGTTTTAATTTACAAATATTAGATGTCAATTCTTGAGTCCTTTATATTGCCTAAACAACCAAGGATGGCATAAACATGTCAGATGCTCACTATATAAATGTCAGTGGTGAGAAATCAAAGTAGAAGCACAGACAGCCATGCAACCATTTGTTTCTAAGACTCAATTACCACTTTCATACAGAACTTGATTCAGTACCATTTCTGACACTGTTTCCTATTGTTGCAGCTCAAAATTTATAGGAAGGAGCTTTCACTTTTCACTAAATGGACCCAAACTTTTAGACCTCCTCTCACTTTAACATCATGCAGTCAAAGACAATGTTTAAGCAACAGACACTTTCAAATAAATAATGCAAAACACTTGAAGCTACAAATGTAGTTGGCAGAGATAGAGTACTGTTTATATATGCTGTCTGGCCTGACTCAGTGAACATATTAGGCTTTGTATGCAATACAGACAAATAAAGAATACAAGGAATTACAGCCATACCTAAGAAAACTGTTCTTATGGAAATACACATAATACTTTTCAATATTTATTGCTTTGGCAGTTATACTCATTAAACCATGAAGGCAAAATAAAGTTATCTTTGAATTAGCTAAGTTTATGATGATTAATTAGGTTGGTATCACTCTCCCTCTCTCTCTCTCGGCTGTTCTCTTAACCAAATCAAAGTGAGTTGTCCCAATCTACTTTGCATTGGTGCAGTCTCACCTCAAGTCCTGTGTGCAGTTTTGTGCAGCTCAATATAAGAAAGATACAAGGCTATTAAAGAGTGTCCAAAAGGAGGATTACAGAGTTGGTGAAGGGTCTGGAGAGGGAGCCATATGATGACTGGATAAGGTCACTTGCCTTGATCAGCCTGGAGAAGAGGAAACTAAGGGGAGACCTATTATCTGTCTACAGCATCCTCACAAGCGGAAGCAGAGCAGCATGTACAGGTCTCTTCTTTGTGGTGGCCAGCGACAGGGCCATGCCATGACAGGGAGTGCCATGATGTCAGTGGAGGCTCAGATTGGGTATTTGAAAAAGCCTCTTCACCCAGAGGGTTATTTTGAGAAAACACAGCAGACCCTCTTTGCTAGTACCTCATGTGCTGTCCTGACAGAGTCAATTTATTCAATCAGTGTGGAAACCCTACACTTATCTTCTTGCCTGAAAATATAACAGGTAAGCTCTTTAGAAGTCATTTGTGTCTTTAATATTATATGCTCATGTTCACAAAAATAAGCGTAACTGCAAGTATCCAAGGACAAAATAACACAAATAATGTCATTGTAGATAATATTTTAAGATTTTATTTAGCATTAATCACATTTCAATACTTTACATTTTATGATTAAAAGATCACTATCTAACCACAAGAGCTCTTTCCCTGTGGTCAATTCAAGTGCATGTCACGTCCATGTGTATTCTACTAGATCTAATAGAGTTTGCTCTATTTTAACATATGTGGGTGAAATGTAGAAGGAAAACTAAAACCAGAAGTAAGCATTGACCAGTAACGAGTGAGCAACAATGGTGTGAGAGACTGGAACTCTAAGTAGCATGTGAATTATTCAAGATCAAAAAGGTGGCACAACATCTTGCTAATTGTCCAGGAGGCACAAGTTCCAATTTTCTCTAGACAATACATAAATTTGGTTGAGTCAACAAAAGTTGTACATGTAGGATAACACATTTAAATTTCTTGCTCCATAATTGAACAGTGAAACGGAATAACAATTCATTTGCCGATAACCAAGTTTTCACCCATTTCTAACCCTTGTGAAACTCCAAACTGTCCCCCTGAATTTCACAGATCAGAGCTTCCCATGACATTCAATAATTTAGGAAAGAATATGCCTGTGTAGGAATGGGAACAGAGGAAGAGCCACAACTCTAGCTTTCATAGTGTGACCGTGGTGTGCACGTAAAACCAGATGATCAGAACAGCCACTCATAGGACTGGAATCACAGCACAAGGCATGACTTTGATGAAGGTAGAGTTTTTAATATTGAGCAAGAAAACTGTGAGTTAACACACACACTCTATGCCACAGTTTTCCTGAAGGCAGAAAAATCTGCCTTTTCATTTTGCTGACTCACGTCATTGCCGAACAGAATAATTACTTCCCTGAAAGCACAGCTGGGATGGAAAAAAGACCTAAAGTCTAATCAAATCATATCTATTTCCTGTAAAGATGTGGCAGCATTCAGGCCTAAGCAGCTATCTATACCCAGTAAAGTTTTATCTCCATAATGCTGCGACAGATCAGTCAAACCCATGTTGCCATAAAAGGAAATCGCAACAGAAATGCTGAGTTTTTTTGACCAGAAATCCTTTATTTTCACTACCTCACTTTGTGGAAGTACTGAAAGTATCAAAATTCATTTAGATATATACTGAGATGAACACTTGCTGTATGTTTCAACTGCATAACTCCTACTAACAATAAAGGGAGATATTCCATTGAGAACTGATACAAAAATACAACAAAATCATTATAAAATAGACTATTGTCAAAATGAGCTCTTTTTTGATGGCAGGTGCCCACAATTCACACTTTTGCCTGCAAGAGCAGCAAGGGAACCCTCCCCTCTCTGCTGGGAATTAGGCTGCCTCCCACTAAAACCAGGATGAAACTACATGCTGGGAGTTACTACTGTGCTCCTGAAAAGTGATTCAGATTCATCCTACAATAACCTCAATGTCTCATTCAGTTTCAGCATAAGATAAAATGTTTTCCTTAATTAAGAAAAACAAATATTCAAAATAAATATGTGTTGTGTTCGTCCTTGGACATTTTCAAGGTCTAAAAGCTCTGAGCAACCCAGTCAGATCTCACAGCTTTCTGTCTTTTCAGCCTCTCTCTGCTTCAGACAGAGGTTGGACTAGAGACTTGAGGTTCTTTCCAACCTGAATTATCCTTAAAAATGGATAGGTCTAATGGATTAAAACTGAATATGGCAGATGTTCTTGGAAATTAAACATTTTTGAGAAAAAGCAGAATCATTAAGGCAACTACAACTGCTCTTTCTACTCTTTATTCTCATCATGTCTTGCTTTAAATTATTGTAATTGCCTGTGGTAGAAAATTTGTCCTACTTCGTGCATACAAGTTAAATCCCAGTCAGAAACTCCTCTTTACAGCAGATGAATATTCATCATGAATGTATTTATGAAGCAACTCTTAACAAATATTTGTTTCCCAAGGTGAGTTTCAAAAGTCCCCCACCCACTGAAGTTCTGAAATATCTCAGATTCAAGACCTGTTTGCATTGCAGTGCTTGTTAAGGCAGTAGCAGGACCTGCCAGGATAGAGGAGCTATTGAGAAATAGCTGGTACAGCTTCCAGCACACAGTAACTGTGTTGTGCCAGCACTGAACCACATGCAGGATGAATGAGTGCAGCTTAATCTTTGCTCACTTCTAAGGCACCAGGACTGAGTGGTGAGTATCTTCCTGACAAGGCCCTTGCTCCCATGTAAGGATCAGCACCAATGAGCACCAAGAGCAAAAATTCAAAAACAAAGGGGAGTTACTGTATAATGAAATGTTAGCCCAGAAACACAGAAAACTAAATAATTAATGACACATTGTGCATTTACTCTACAGTGAGGTAATACAATAGCAGCAAGATGGAGGACAGCACATTTAGAGACAGCATTATATACCATTCTGTCTTATGTAAGCCATTTATAGAGGCACATATTCCTCTCTATGAATTTTTAATTGTTTTGTTTACATGATAAAATGTGACTTGCAGCTTGAAGATAAAAAAATAATTCTTTATATAAGCCATAATGAAAATGAGCAGAATTTGTGGCAATGACAGCTACCAGTGAAAGGTAATGGTTCAGCAAAAATCAATCAGGTGAAAAATTAGCTTGCTATTAAGAGGGAATAACTTAGTGCTGCTGCTAAATTCAAAGTAGTAGGTTTGAATAGGAGCTTTCTTTACTACCAAACAAAGGAATAATAAATAGGAATTTTTCCTATAGCATTCATCAAAGTTACCATCCATTGTTTTGATACCTACTCCCTGACTACCATGTCCAATGCAAGGCCCCCAAAAAAATTTTACATGATAAAGTCTGTCAAACTGTCAGAGCCTTATGATTCTAGCTATACAAATAGTAAAACTAAAATTAGAACAAAAAGGACTGCTGTAGACTTCATGTTTTTCTATTGCCCTACAACTTACAATACCAGACCTGACAAAGGAAAGTGGTTATTAGAGACACCACAAATTACTTTTATATAGGCTTTTGTGAAAGCATAGAGAAAAACATGGTTTTCACATTGAGAATTCTTAGTATTTCAAGGCAAGTCTCCAGTGCCAGAACTGAATTATAGCTTGAATTTTGGTTTTGTTTTTTTTTTTTGTCTTATCCATAGGAGAAGAAAGTTTATCTACATTTACAAAAACTGTCTGGAAATTTTAATGCAAAGTTATTTTGCAGCAGGAAGAAAAGCAATTTCCGCAAAGCCACCAGTTTCAGAAAGACAAGTCGTATTTCATGGTGAGAGAAATTTAAATCCCAACTACTTCTTACTCTGAATTAGGAGTTAATAAAGATGAAGGATATCTCACTTGTTTTTGATCGTCTACTCATGAAAAACAAAAGCTTATAAACAGGTCAAAAGATTGGAAAAATAATGTAGAAACTGTCAAATTTCATAAACTTTAAAATACATAAATAAAAATTCTAGTAACAACCTCGTAAGATAAAGTCAACTTAATTATCTCTTTTTTCTTCTGGTAATCCATTTGTGTTGGAGAATCGTATTTGTCTTTTTTGACAAATTTGCAAAAGAAAAAAAACCAAACAACTCCACATTTTTTAATAGAACTGGTTTTATTCTCTGGTTGGTAGCAATTTTAGTAACAGACCTTTCACCAAGATTTAACGACAAGAATCACCAGTAGCCCTGAGTTACTTCCATAGAGTCCATCCAAAAGAACAGAAAATAACTGTGTAGGCCCCTTTCACTCACATCAATTGTAAATGTTAGTTATTGTCACTTCTCCATCTCTACAACTGTCAACTCAGAAGCAACAAATAGTTCAGTTCTGTCTTTCTTATTATTCAGCCCTTAAAAGAGGTGTCTGGAAAAGCTGATGAGATGACACAACTGGAAAACCAACGGATTACAGATTAATACCTAGATTTATCTTTTGCATAAAAAGAATTTACTCAGTGCCAAGCATAATGAGAAGCTAAAAGCCTTGAAACATGTTTAAAATACAAAACCAAACAAAAACTAAAAACCAACCCACCTCTTACTAGTAGAAAGAGAACCACTTAAAGGGAATTTCCTCCTCCAGAGAATTTCCTATCAAAAAGGAATATCTGCTCTCAGAACAGTAAGACAATCCCTACCTTCAGACAACGTTTACGTTTTTGTCTCTTTAAACTCACACCACCATTGGTTTGGCACATAATTACAGGTCAAACAAATTTCTGTTTTTGTCTGGGGCTGATCAGATGGTTTTTGCCCCTTATTATAAAACTGGAATTGGCAGGCAGTGCTGGCAATCACTGCTTTCACATTTAATTATTGCAACTCATCTAGGAATGCAGCCACAGAGCCTGAAAATGTTCCAACTGGTACAAAAGCCTCTCTGCTTAGCAACAGGGATACAATGAATGGGATCATCGGAGCGCTGCTCTTTCTGTGCCTGCTCTCTACACAATTAAGGATCCAGTCTGCTCATTTGTGCAAAGACACTCTGGAGACTGTGACTGCCACAAGAGCTACACCCATGTGATCCTTTCCTACAAGACATAACAGCTACTTAAGAATTCCCTACTACCTATACCCAGTGCTACTTGAATTAACCCTAATTATGTATTTTATTGGAGGTGTCCATCTAAAAATCAGCAGAGACAAACAAAATTCTCCAAAGCATAACTGAACTGTTGTGACTACAGAAAGATAATATATTATTTTATTATGAAGGATTTGCTGCTATGTAGGCACAGACATGCACCTATGTATAGTGATAGTCATACTAACAGCTAAAAAAAATTATAACCAAGTAAAATAATTTAAAAAAGAAACTTGCCACTTTTGTTTTTTATGTCCCGATGGATGATGCTGTTGTTCACAGACAAGAAATTGTTTGCAGTTATTTAGTGTGATAAGTTAACTTCATTTGCACACAGTTATCTCATAATTTTCTTTTGTAAATTGTGCAATATTGTTAACAGGGCATCGGATTTCTTAGTATTGGTCAGTATCTGATTACAGCATGGTGAGAAATTGCTGTAAACAGTTGTGAAATCCTTACATTACTTTTATCCACACCTTACTCCCTCCCCCAAAAAGCTCCCTTGCAAACCAATTAAGAGCAAATTGTTCATCAAAGCAAGACTCTCCATACATTTAACTCAGGTGTGTAATTCCTGGCTCCTCTTTCAGTGTTCTGGCAATCTACTTTTAAATTCCAAGGTGAACAAAAAATATATATATCACCATTAAGGTCCCAAGAACTTTTTGTCTCTGCAAAAGTATAAAGCATTGTTTACAATCCATGAAAATCTTCCTCTGATTTGACACCTTGCAACCATGTATATGGAAGTCCTCGCCTCTATTCAGTAGGAAATATGATCACAAGGCAATAATTTACAAGACCTGAAAATAGACCACTGAAAACTCTTATTCTCCCAACAATAAATTCCTTACTGAAAAAGTTACCATGGAGCAAAGGATAAGAAAGGAGACTATAGAGCATTCAAGTACCACCTCAAAACAGTGATTGCAGAGAAAGGAGAAAGGACAATCTAGTTCTTTCCAATTTCCAGTGATTTCCTCAGTCCATTGCTCATAAAACTCCCCAGTGTTGCTATTTCAAATGTTTTAAAGTCTTTTATCTTCTTTTTCTCAATATATTTTCCTATTTTTAGTTTGCAGTTCAGGGCCAGGTTTAGCTTCGACAATATGCAATAACCATTAACAAAAAGGGGACAAAACTAATAATGTTGACTACAGCATTTCTATAGTGACCTGGAGCAAAGCACTTTAATTATGACTAAAAATAATAGGTTTATCAATAATTCTCTGCTATCTGTAACATCCCCAATCATTTTCCAGTTCCCGTATAACCTGTCAGAATTTTGATAATCCAGACACAATGACTGTGAAACCTGCAGGTTTATTCATACCATAATGTGTAAAAGGTACCCACATCAACTCACATATATCTGTGAAACAAAAAAAAGTCTAGAGTGGTTGGAGAAGAAAAGCATCCGTGCATTTTTTAGCATAAAAATCTCCTTCATAAATTATTTTCGTTCTTGAGTTGAACGGTGACTATGAAAATACTGACCAGTTAATATTTGCCCCCAAATAATTACAGCTAGCATACAGTTCTCTGAAATGCTTGATAAAGGACAGTTTCCATGTACTTTTAAATACATGTTTCTGGGTCTTAAATAAAATTCCAGGACTGTCAAATTCTTGTTTAAAATTCAGATCAAGGAAGCAGTTCAGCTTTAACTTAACATCTCTTTGAACAATGTCAAGAACATCACAAAGTGCCAAACCAACTAGAGCTGCATGAAGCTGATAAGAGAAAGATAGAACATTCATGCAAAAATCAAGCTAGAAATCAATAGGGGAGCCTGGATTTAAACTGAAAGTCATTTTTATAGCTCAGCTGTTGATATCAGTGGGAACCTGGAAGCTTACTGCCATGTGCTTTCTCAGGATAAGCTCTGAGACTCACTTGTTGCATGTCTTCACGTCTTCTCCTGGCTTGTACTCAAGAGTGGAGATTATAACTAATTGTTTGATTGGACATGGGACCAAGTTTTCCCTCACGCCTACAGTTACTCTTCTCTAGCTGAAGGCACCAACCAGAACATCCATAGCTTTGGCAGCAGCAAAAAGAAAATTCCTCAGGCATGAAAGCCTGGCAGAGCTCTTTCTCCCATCACCATGCCACAGTGGCACCCAACAGATGATGACTCACTCACATATTTCTTCTGTGTGTCAGGGGCCAGACCCAGACAATGTTTAAGGCACTCGTGAGCACACTCTGAGCTATACAAGAGGTCAAGGTACAAGATACAACTACATTTAACCTCTTTCTCCCCTGCAGCCCTGTCAAGTATTCCTAGCACATAGAGGGCACAGATAAGGGTAAGAATAAGATTCATTACATATTCTGATTTCCATTATGCTATCTATTAACCAAGTCTACTATTTCACCAACTCATCACATGCTCACCTGGAAATTAGCTGCAGATTGCAAAAAATTTGAAAAAATCACTTCGGGATTTTAATTAAGTACTTGGGTACTTAAATAAGCATGTCTATGCTTTGGGAAGTTTAAATATTTGGCCCAAAGACATGCACATTTGCAAAGAACTTCATATCATCACTATATTTGGTGTTTGTAACAAACCAGCAAAGGTTAGCTCACAGTAAAAAAATCAGTATCTCTTTTTACATCAACATCAGTGACTAAAATTTTTTTCACAGCACTACAGTTAAAAAGATTATACAGGTTCAAAACAATTATTAACACAATTACTGTTTCCAGCAAAGTGACAATGACTTGGCTTTTCTGGGCAGACCTTTGCTGTGTTCATGTACATATATTCTTTGAAACAAGTTAATGAAGTCTTAGGAATTCAAGGTAAGTGCTGAATCAAATTCATTCAAGTCATCTCCCTTTGGGCAGTCATTATTAAACTTTATTTTTATTATTATTATTAGTAGTAGTAGTATTCTTATTAGTATTATTATTTAGTAGAATGTTCCTTTACCTTATAGATTTTTCAGATAAACAAGATACAAGAGTGTTCCTATCCTACATGTAGATGGCTATTCTGGAAGACCCACCATAATTGCTTCATCATAATTAATTACAATGGCTTCACAATCCACGGAACTGTGTCCATATACGTGTCTGTAGATGCATGTACATACATGTCTGTAGAAGAATCTCTATGCAATGATAACAATAAATTCACTGGCTCCATTTCTGCATTTTGCATGTTGTGTTTGTAAGTATGTATTTTGTTTTAATTCACAGCTAGCCTTCTCTAGAGATCAGCCCTAGTTCTGATGTATAAAGATGAATTTTCTGCCTCAAGGAGATCAGTTTGCACAGTCAGAAACAATATTCCACAGCAAACCAGAAGACTTTGCATGCGGTATCCCAAAAGAAAGCTCCAAGTCCACAGATGGCTTCTTTCCAAACAGTGGGTTGCAAAATGCCCATGAAGCAAACAACACCTATATAGGATCTAAAGCAGGTTATCTCACTACATGGCCTAAAGGTGCTACAGTAATTGGTCTTGTCAGCCCCCTATGGCAGAGGGTTGTTTCCTTTTATTGAAAATCAACATATGAAAATAGACTCAAGAGATCTCTACATCAAACCTGGAGTGAACTTGCCATTCTACTGTGCAATCATTAGTTATTTCAATACCTAATGATTCACGCCTTAAAAAAGTGCAAGTTTAGTTGACGATGCTCTCTATGAATTGCATTCCAGTCATTATCAAATGGCATTTTTTGAATATCGGTGCAAATTATGAAGTGAAAAGTCAATGACAAAAGTTAAATCCCAGCTATGTTATTATATCGACACAGAATGCCTTTCTTGCACTTCAGATTTATCTGCATCCTAAATAAAGGCTAACGATAACTAGAATGCAAAATCATTTCCCAAAACTATCAAACAATATTAAGTAGCTATTAGCATTAAATTGACCTAAAAAATGGTCACATTAGGAACTGCAATAAAAAGGATAAGTTTACAAATATAATTATTGTTTCTGCTACAGTAGTTTTTAAAGTCACCACGCAAGACTAGGTAGTGGTTAAAACACAGAAATAATGTGTTCCTCATACTAGACACTACTGTGCTAAGACTCAGGACTGCTTGAAAAATTGCCTGGGTGCTTACAGCAAGCAGTAGCAACTGTTTGGAGGCAGATGACATGGCACATCAAAGGATGATAGAATACTGTATTTTTTATATGGGTAATGAACAGGCTGAGAAGTGAGATGATAGGTTATTGCTGAGCTATATATGCACTGATGATACAGGAGATCATTGTGATTTAAGTTACTTGCCTAATGTCAGCTGGGAAACATGCATTCGATTCAGAAGTGTATACCAAGTCTCTATACACACATGAGTATTTTCTTATCATGTTATTTATAGAGTTGGGAGTTTTGTATAAAGAGTAATGTTAAATCTCTCCCACTGCACAGATTTAGCTCACAAAGCCATATCTGACACTTCATCTGTTTTTCATAATGTATGCTACCTGCTTGGTCTTAGCACTTCTTTCAGCCTGATAAGGAAAACACATCAGCAAGCTGATTAATGGCTTTCCTCCTTTTCATTTTCCAGTTCCCATGTATTTCAACAATACAGAAATGGTTGACTTACAAACCACTAGAAAAACACATGTTATTCAAAGTAATCCCTCTATCTTATGTCTGTAAGCTTTTCCAATTAAAAAAAAAAGTCTAAAACTTTATTCTGCTTATTACTGCAAATACTTTTTCAATAATCCTATTACAGCATTACACTGCCCCTGTTAGCTGCTACACTCATGACTGAGATAAACATGGGAAATTACTGTAGTGCAAGTGCCACTTTTCTAGGCTGTCTGTTAACTGCTGGCAAGTGTTAATGCTTGTTCTCATTAACTGCTGAGGTTGGGCCCGTACCTTCAGCATCTCCTTGGGTGAAGTACTCGGATTCCCTTCTCATTTTAACTAGACACTCAGAGGGGACACTAATCTGTGTCCGTGCTAGAGTCAATGAGGGGTCAGCAGGCAACTGCTGCTGCTGCTGCCTACAGGAGGACCCAGGAATTAGAAACACTTCTGGATCTTCCCCATTGGACTCATCCTGTAACAAAGCTGCTTAGAAGGTCAGATTTCCCAAGAAAGGATTCTCATAACTTTGCTACTACACTTTCTTATTTACTCTTTCTCAAATAAGTGCAAATCCATGCTTTTAACCTTTTTTTTTCCTTTTTTTTTCCCTCCAAGACTAGGATTTTAATTCTGGAACTCTAAGACAGAGTCTTATTTCAAGTTCAGTAACAGACTGATCTCCATTGTTTAGGTGTGCATGTCTGTGTGTTAATAAGAATTAATAATTTGGAGCTTTATACTATCTTTAATGTATTGCCAAGGCAGATAAATCTTATTATCCCTACTTAAAAATATGGAAAATGAGACAAGGGAATAATACGATTCATTTAAAATATGATTGCAAACCCAAAAATAGAACCCATGTCCTTCTACCATATTATATAGGAATTAAACTAGCAGGGGATTTGAAAACTGGTTTAAATAACTAGGAATTTGTTAGGTATTCTGCACTAAATATGATCTTTGCAGTACCTAAATGTTCGTTTAGTCTTTATCTTTTAAAGTGCTATTTTCCCTAATTACTCTCTCTTATATTCTGACTTGTTAATGACATACAGATATTATCTAGCCAAACTAAGAATTGCTAGCAATTTTGTGGAAAAAAAAAACAAACAAAAACAACAACAACTTTTCTTTTTTCCTTGCATTTAAATCTAAGTTGTTCAAAGCAAGAAAATAATGAAAGGTTAATTATCATCCAGGTAATCTTCACTGAACTGGAAGCACAGAATCTTTTTGATTAGCCAGTTACTAGTTATGCACCAGGTGCAGGCACTCTCAATTAATAGTGTGTACATATATATCGATGTAATCTTTATAGATACATATATATATATATGCATATGCATACACTGATATCTTTTTTTATTTGTTCTTACAGCCTGTGACATCTCTCTATAGGATTCTTTTCCTCTGTGTACTAAAATAGCTTTAATCTGGTAATCTGTGTAATTTACCAAGTAAAAAAGTCAAATTTATTTTCAATACATTTTTTGGAAAAATGTTAGCAATCAGTACTGTCATCACTTTCTCACACAAACTCTGCACTGTTCTTGTCACAGCTTAAACATCTGATTGTAAAGTACTAGTTATTCAATGCCAAAATGACTTTCAGGTCAGCTATGTTAATCTGCCGTTACATCACTTAGCCAAAATATTCACTGTTTGCACTTGTTTGAATTCCACTCACACCTGTAAAATACTTTATTTATAAATGTGCTGGCTAAATCGTTGATAGTCAGTATTTGCTTGAGTTGCTAACGTATTTTTTTATCCCCATTCCACTGTTCTTATCAGCTTAGCTAAACTCTGGCAAACATTGTGCTATGGCATCTACTATCAGACTACAGGAATGTGCTTTTCAAATTTTATAAAGGCATTTCCTCTCCTCCCCTCCTCCCTCTAAAGACATTTCTGTCATTCAGGGATTTCTGCCTTCAAGCTTCAAAGAAATTGTGTTCCCTCTAAGCTAGTGATAAAAATATCCACATTTACTTTTAGAAGATCTGCACCAAATAGATCTTTAGCATAAAAGCTCCTCAGTAACCGAGGAATTTTATTTAACTAACTATAAATCAGTATTATAGATAAATAAAATAATTACCATGCAAAGTTAAGTCCCCTTAGATTAACCCTGATGACAAAATGTCTGTACAATTTCAAAGAAAAAATAAGTCAGCTGAGCATGAAATAGAGTGAGGGGTTTGTGGTTTTTTTTAAAGATGTATTTAAAAAAAATAGTAATGAACAGCAGGAATATCATTATTCACAAATAGCTGAATATACCACTATTCAATATTTCTGATATTAAGGCCAGAGTTTTGGACTGTTTTTTCTTTATTGTGCAGAAAACTGGTCTAGATCAGCTACTATGTTAATGCATAAAAATATGCAAAGCAAAGCGTTTGTGTCTTTCTGGAAGAGTATATTCAGGACAAAAAAGAAAATAAAGGAAAATAAATGAAGAATGCAAAAAATGAAATCTTTTAAACAATTCCACTTTGACTGAATTGGAGAATGAAATACTGAACACAATACTAATCACAGAGAAAGCACTTTCCAAAAATAAAAGCTCAATTAAATGAAGTATTCTTTAAATAATTAACATTTTAAGATAACCTTTTCCTTGTTCAGATAAAAAGCTAAAATCTTATTGCTTGTTTGCATGCTTCATTATGAAGTGAATACTGTGTGTGTGGAAAAAATTTAAATGGACCTGTAAGGAAAGCTGATGAAATTGAACAGCTAAGCAATATTTTAAGCTGAAGTGTCTTAGTTGAACAGTAATCTGGATATTAGCAAGATATAATTTCTCCATCTCCTTTCCAGCTTCATTAGGAAGTCTTTTGTGCACACTAGTAAGGAGGGATTTTCTTCACAGCTTTGGGAGGTTTTTTTTCCACCAGGCTGCTATCAAGATTTCCCAGGAAAATACATACATTAGAAAGGACTCAGTGTGCCTCTCTCTGGCTATTGTTAGAGGTGAGGCCTTATTCCAGTGCTGTGATTTTGTTTCCTCTTATTCCCCATATCCACACTCTCTCGACTGAAAAATAAAGGCTCTCAGTCCTCTTCCCATTGCAGCAAAATGGAGCTTACTACTAAGGAAATTACAGATCTTAAAATACACAACCCAAATGAAAACCAGTTTAGTCCAGCCAGGAGAGTCCCATTAGGCAGGACATGTAGCAAGGACTTCAGAGTAAAAAGAACTAAAATAGCAAAATTTTTGCATAAAGCATGCAAAAATGAGCTTAATGGCACAAGCAAACAGGAATATTAAACCACCTTTACACTTTTCAGTAGAGTATCTTCATATTCCTTTCTAAAAACTATTTTGAAAAGTCCAAGCATTTAGTTAACATATTGCAGCATATAACATCTTGTGCCCCACAATTTTTTATAAACATATGTCCCTAAACAAACATATAGATATTTTATGTGTCTGTATATGCATAAAATCAATAGAAAAGAGACCCTATCTGAAATTTAATATTCAAAGAGTAAACAAAACCTGACTGAATAAATTTTTTAACAGTAGTGGGAAATAGCTGGCTTGACAGAACTGTGAACTTGCTTAAGGGCAAAGCTTACCAGTACTTCCCAGAGAGACTTGACCACTATGACTTTAAGTAGGTAATATGTACATACAAAGTCCTTTCCAAAGCCAGTACAAATTCTTTCTCTTCACCTTTGGTAAAGGGGGAATAGGCTTATACTCCAACATAAATCTGAGAGTCATATGGTTATTTTTCCAGCCAAGAAGCAACACTAGTTATCACTCACACATTTTCCTTACCATGGCTATGATCCCCATCTAAAGTGAAGTATCACTTGCAAGCTTAACAGCAGGATACAACTAAGTGTTCATAAGGCTGTGGACACTACATCACTGCTTAAGTAATTTTTGTGTTAGAGCATTTTAATACTCAAACCCTTGTAAGCATTATTAAATGCCAATGCAATTTCCTGTGATATCCTGACCACTGTTCAGAATTATTTATATATAGGTATCTGTGCATGTTTATTTATGTATTCTTGCACACTGACAGAAGACTCTTACTGTACTGCCAAGCAGATGTTGACCACTCATGTTAATAAAAATTATTTCTCTTTTTTTTCAATGCATTATCATACAAAATGTTGAAGATTTGTTCATAAGTTAAAAAAAGAAAAAAAAAAAAAAGAATCCTAAGTAAAAATTCCTGGGTATTGCACTTTAACTAGCCCAAGGTGATGATTTGAAAAAAGAGAAGTAGTACAAATACAGATTAGTATAGAGGTAGAAATCTTAAAATATCTTCAAAATACTTCAATTAGATGTAAGAAAGTCAGGAACTACTACAATCTTTATTACACTGAAATTTATTAAAATATTTGGTCTAGTCTATATACCAATGAACAAAAGTGAGTTTAAAAACCTATGTGTTAGCTGCACAGTCTAAAACTTTTGCAACTATGAACTATGAATTAGTTTGAAGTTCTGTAGTTTAAAACTGTGTTTTTGTTTATTCCAAGATATGGATTCCTCATAATTTTTCATAATGAACAGGGAGATCATGTGAAACCAGTGATATACTCAAGTCCATTCATCCTCAGAGAGATACTGTATTAGTGGCCACATAACTGCTCAAAAATTTATCATGAAAAATGCCAGCCCAGTTGGTAATTTCAGAGAAAAATAAAGTAGTATATCACTACGAAAGCCAAGTCCTTTTTGTCAATTATTGAGATCGAAATCCTAGTCAAGACTAAGGATCACTACCTTCTTGGTGTATTCAATACTAGTTAATTTCACATATAGAAAAAATAATATCATAAAATAATCTTCTATTTCAAGTTGCAATAGCATATTTAATCCAGTGCCATTTTCCCTGGTGGAAAGGGGATTTCTTCTTTTCAAAAACATAGCAGAAATTGATGGTGACTTCTATAACTTCCATATATTATCTTAATACATTTTATATAAGGATATTAAAACAGAAATCCCAACCCTTCCATTCAAACATTCACTTTTTTTGCAACAAAAGTTGCATTCTTCTTGTAATTTTGTTTTAAAAGATTACAATGGTATCCTGAAATAACCAAGAAACTGTTCGAAGTCTGAAAAGTTCTAACTAAAATTTTAAACTCAATACATATGTAACTAATACCTCTAACTGTTAAATAAATAAAAAATCTTCTTCTCTTGCTCTATACTTGTTCATATTTACCCAGAACATACAATTATCTTTAATCCACTACGGTTATTCATGCAACCTATTTGCTGATCTGAACAATAAAACACAGCTACACACACTTTCTTTGGCTAACTTGGGGGAATTTGTAGGTATTGGGTTTCTTCAACTGGAATAGTCTCTAGCTGAAATAGAATTTATCTGCCTGTGATGTAAAATAAATGTGTTCAGAGATTTAAGCTGTTCCTGACAGACTCTTTACACAAAGACACTACTTCTTGTGTAATGGGCAATAATAAGCATAATTCCTCTGATGTGTCATGAACTCGGACATAAAAGCCCCAAATACAATGTCTCTAACACCAGGACCACAATTTTATTCTTGTTTCTTTTTACTATTATTATTATTATTATTTTTAAAATTATTCCTTCAGCTCAAAATGCCACTGCCTAATGGAGAGAGTCCTTATTAAGCCAATGTAAATTTGAATGGTGCTGGGGTCACATTGTAATAAAATTAAATAGACAAAACTACATGTGCCACATCAATTTTATGTCTATCTCTAACTGCATTTTAATGCATATATATACATGAAAAAGAATAGGTGACTGACCAAAGCCACAGAACATCCTGACCATATCAAGATTCTGAACAGGAAAAATATGAAATTCTCTTAGAATCAGGAGAATCTTTTCCTCTTTCCTGAGAGGCAAACCCTTTACTAATTCTTCTAGTTCAGATGAAAGTTATTATTCAAGCACACAAGTCACTGGAATTCAAGTGTACTGAGTGATAATCCTGGTTTACCTACACACTTAACACACTTGTGCCTGAATTTATCTTTTCTACCATGCTTGTACAATGTGGCATTTCTTATCTGCCTCACAGCAGTGTTGCAGGGATTAATTAGCCCATGTTTAAAATTATTCCAGTGCTTAAAATCTCTACTGAGGGCAAGTGGCAATTCAACCTCTAATTATCCCTACAAACATATGTACTGATTTCTCTCTTCACCTGAAAATTGCTCACCTTCAGTAGACTGACAGTTTTTTCTTTCCAGAAAGTATATACCAATAAACTTGCAGAAATCTTTCAAATCCAATATATTATAATGTATTGAAATAAGGTAAAAAAGCTCTCCTCTAACATTACAGCCCATCATAGCAAGTAAATACATGTCACTGTCTTCTTTACGATCTATTAGATGCTCTTGCAAAATGATGAAAAAACCCTCAAAAAACCCAATAACCACACCAACTTGAAACACTAAAGAAAACAAAGCATACCCAAGGCTCTATTTTTGAGATCAAAACTGAGACCAAGAATTTAGCATATTTGACTTTTGGAAGGTGCAAAATGCATACATGTTTTTTCACCCAGGCACATTTCAATATGGTTTAGCATAGTCTAAATACAAAAGCAGATGAATGTTTCCCATTCTGAGTATATCCAAATATCTCTCTACATCAAATACTAAAACTCTTAACAATTTTCTGTTGATTTCACAATGTTGTCATGAATTCATGTAATTATGGCACAAGTAAAAGCCACATCAGATCCTGACAGCACGCAGTTTCCCAACTAAAACATGAGCATTATCGTTTCAGTCTTTCCGCTTGAAAGCTATAAAAACACTCCTCAAGAGAAAACAACATTACCAAAGTGAAGAAAATCCCTCAGAAACACTAAACAGAATCATAGCAAGCCAGTTGTCTAGAATATTTTTGCATAAAGTATCAGAATCTATACTGCCTGTACACATAAAAGTTTTGTTAAGATGTACTATGTGTACATTGTGTTAGTGGTCACATATGCAGAGGAATATTTTTATACAAATGGATGAGAGATCTGGTCTCCCAGATGGAATACAAATTTTTGAGTCTGTTATGCCTCTGGGTAAAGGTGATGCTCTATTGCTGGCACTGCACAACCCTTCTTTTTCCTGTCTCATAAGGCATAAAAATAGATTAAAACATCCATACATGCTAAAAAGATATTTACATATAAGCCTTCAGAAAGAGCACAAACCCACTGGACAGAATAGAAATTTGGCAGGCATTAAGTGGTTACAAGTGCCGTTTTCTCATTCCTATTTCAGGGTTTCTGATTTGGGGGAGAAAACAAGGATAACAGTGAAAATCTTATTAAGAAATATTTTTACTGGCTGGGGCACACAGACCATTAGAGGCTCTCTCTAGGCTACAAGTGTTCTTACATGTATGGTCGATAAGTCCTTATTTAATTAGCACAGCATTAGCAATAGCTTGATTTTACAAGCCTATACACACATCAGTATTCCACCCAAATAATGACACAATATTAATCACTTAAATTCAGTTTTTCAAAAACGTGCTTGTTGCTCACAGACAGAAATACTCTTCATTCACCAAAGACTGAATAAATAGATTGTATCTCAATTATTTATAGGCTTTTGGATTTATCATATTTTTACCTCAATAATTCATCAGATTTCCACCAAATCTATAAATATATATATGGGTTAACCATACTTTGCAATTAGTCCCTCATCTGTTTCTGAACGTCTCATTTCTCTCCTCTTCATTAAACCCTTTTACTTCCAAAGTTTGGGATGCTCAAAGTGGAGTCATTCCAGGTATAAATGCAATACCATGGTTCATTTACAACACAGTAAGTCAAACTGTAATTTCTTTGCTTTACTGTGTATCCATTACATGTTAATTCTCGTTTACCTAAACATTTATGGAAAGAGGGGGCTTGGACTTTTTTTTTTGTGCACTAATAAATTTAAAATGTATTTGAAGTTCTCAACTAACCTTCCCTTAGAAGTGGGTGCCTATGAAATAATCATATTCTTCCCCATTGCTACAATTATCTTTATATCTTTCTATTTTTGCACAAATATTTTTCAGGTTTTTATCTTGGGAAATAGATTATTCTAATTATCTGCCTTCTGCATTTCTCTAAGCAGTTTTCATGCCACTTCAATCTTAAGTCATCTTAAAAAAATCAATGGAGCCTACTTACAGCAACTCTGACTTGATCTTACGTTTACATCATTGTGAATAATGAAGGAAAAAGTAATATAAATTCTAAGATTCAATACTTTCAAAGCATTTGCTTGCTCCTTTGTGTGTATTTAAGATTTTAGAAGATTCATCTGTAAGAAAAGCTTTTCCAATGCTTTATTAGGCATTGGTTTATTCCTCCTGTCAATAAGCTATAAATGAGGTTAATCTAGGAGTCTTATCCTATTTTATTGTCCTGAAAGAAGAAAAAAAAAATCCAAAACTATGCATTTCAAAGATTTAAAAATCTAGAGCTTAAGAAAAACATTTTTAAGAGAAAACAGTGCCCACCTGCAGCTTCTATTTATATTTGTTTGAATAATGAAAATAGCACCACAGCCGTATCAAGTCTCTACACTTGAGAGCTCACAGTTTTAGAGTGAATATACTGCAACACCAACAACAGATACAACAGTGCTACTAAGGGATGCACTACAGAGAAAGGAGATTTTAGTTCACAAATGGCTTATCTGACTCCTGAAGGTAAACAAGCTTTATAAAAAGAAGAGAAGCAGGAACAATTCCCATTGTATTAAAAGGTATGTAACGGTTTTGGCATACACATTCTATAATACCAAAAGGAAAAAATGACATTCAGAAGAAAAAGAGAGCTTAAACAACACACCAGTGATCTGGCCAAGAAAAAAAAAACAAAACAAAAAAAAACCCTGAACACATTCCCATTAGTGCAGTAATCTATGTAATTTTGCAGCATATGCTGAGGTTGCAGCTGAAGCACTGTGTTTGTCAGCTTTGCGTCTGGAAGCTTTTCTGGTTCCCTTCTGTGTAGCTATAGGTGCTGACCCTACTGCTGGAAGAAGAAGATAAGGAAAATGTTTTAATCCGAACATTAATTATTAAAATTCATACTGTAAACAAATATTTTATGAAACTAAGTTATTCCAAACAGATTATTTTCTTTGCCCTTACTCCCCTGTTATGCTACTCAAAGCAGTCTGCGATTTTGCATTGTTTCTAATGCAAGGCAATTTTTAATTTTTAAAAACCATTCATTATGCATGGCTATTACAGTGGGACACTGCACAGTTACACTTCATGAGCTATGGAGATGGCAGAGTAAGTCCATATAAAATTGTAGAATAGAAAGCAAACATACTTTTCCTAGAAATACATTTGTGAAGGTACAGTTGGATTAACTGCCATTTAATTTCTGTGCATCTTGTTCTGCCTTTCCCCAAGGGAAATTGAGGTGGTAATAATTTAAAAAAATTAGATGGTGCTAGGCAAAAATATGCAAAATGCAAATTACAAACATCAGTGGTGGCCATCCAACATCAGAATAGCAGATCTCAACCTCAAGAATCTATTCACGGAGCAAAGAAAAACCATAATGATTATGTTTTGTTCATAAGAACAGAGCTCCAAGGTATCTCAGTGCCAATGATGCAAAGTTATTTATAAACTGAAGAGGTTTTCGACCAGTTCTCTAATCTTTAAGAAATACTAAGTGTTAATATCATATTCCAAAGAAGAATTTGCCTTATCCCATAGTTTTGCTTTATATGTGCTCCTTCAAAAAACTTATTTTCAAGTAAAATCTATTGAAAAGACATTTCCAGAAAATTTCATGGGGTAGAACTATTGTCCCAAGCATTACTGAAAATGAAGAGAGCGAGGCAATAGATTTATTATGGTCATTCCTGCATTTTTATAAGAAATGGATGCTGCTCACTTCAGCCATATGGGGAGTAATTGCACTGAAGTTCAAGTGTTTTCACAGACTTAAGAGCTTGCAGAAAGCAGGGGAAACAAATACCAAACAGAAAAAAACACCACCAAAGAACCCCCCACAACCAAACCCCAAGAAACAGAACTTCTTCTCTTCTCTGCCATACTGAGATGACAGACACACAACCTTCTCAGCACTGTTTGTTCCCCCCTCTCTCAGAGGACAGTGGAGCTGTACTTTATCCCTCATTAAAGTGCAGGGACTCCACACCCCTGTGTGCTCCAGTTACTCATGCTCCATTAATCCATAATATTCATTAAAATGTAGGGGCAATATTTAACCCATCATTTCATCATTCTCCACTGCAGCCACTTCCCACATCCTTTTTGTCTTATGGCTGCATTCCACAGCTTCCTTGCTTTCTTCTCTGCTCCTTTCTTTCACTTCTCCAGCTGGCTATGTCCCAGTTCTAACCTCATGAAAGTCAGCATTTACCATTTCATTCCTGCTTTTTGTATCTTCCCCCTAAAGTGAGCATGCTACAGTGTTTTTCATCTGCCCTCCTTTACATAATCAAGGATCAAGAGTTCAGCTCTCCTCTCATTTTCAGCAGAAGACACTTTGAAGAATGGATCTAACTGGATCTAACTCCTGTCTACTTAACTAGTGTGTATATTAAATGTTAGCTTACAAGATCCACAGTGGCAGGCTGTAGACTAATTTATGTTTAATTAAAACCTGTTAAAACAGTACAGAGTTTATATAGGTGGAGGATTATTAACTAAAACGTACTACCTCCATGTTATTAAACTTGAAATGTATTTAAAATACCCAAAGCAGATACCATCAATATATGAACAGTAGTGATCATGATCAAAATGTTGGGAATTTGCAAAAGGAAAAAACAAAAAAACCAAAAAAACCCCAAACAACAACAACAACAACAACAAAAATACCAACCAACCAAACAAACAAAACAAAACAAAAACTTGCCAAGATCTTTAGAGTTAAATTAGCAGTAAATTATTTTTGTCAAGAAAAAAGAGGAATTCCAGAGCCATGAGACAGGTTATAATGCAAGACTTCTTTTTCATTTATGATGCAATACTTCTCAGATCAGCTTTGTTCCCAAGTCCCATGAAAAACCTGTTTCACAGTCTAGTATTTAAGACCATTCTAGACATTATCAACATCAGGACTTTGCAGTTTTGCTGGCTAAAAGGAGAAGTGAATGCAGGTATTCCAGGCAGCCTGCATATATGTTATCCTGAAAAGGAAAAAAAAATTAAAATTTTATTCCAAAAATTCCATACAAATGGTTTAATATCTATTCAGGCATGCACCTATCAAAGTGACAGAGTAGCAACTCTCTTCTCCATTTTTTCCATGCATTATTATCATAACATCTTGTGTGTATTTAAATTTGAAGCCTGCATGCCTGTTTTTCCATAAACTCTCGGCCAAAAAAAAGATTCAGTCCAGCAACATGACCCTTTCCTATTCTTATCTGAACTTAAGAATGTCTATTCAAACCATCATCCTTCATATGAAATTTCCAAGTCAGCAAGAGGTTTCAGACAAAGGAAAACACAACACAGTTTGAACATTTTTATGGCTACTAAAAAGGGAAGATCACCAGTGTCTCAAGCTGCTATGCTGAAACAAGATAGCAAGTAATATGAATTGAAACTACATTGTAACATAAAGTTCCTGTGGCTACATCCTACTTTAACTGTTTCTGCCTTACAAGGAAATTGTGATCCATCTGTTGGATAGATACTTAAAGAAAACTACTGCTAGCAGGAGTCAGAGACTATTTGTGTAGGTGGTATTTAAGGTCCTACAGTTTTAGCTGGGTGTGTTGACACAAAATGACATTTTAAAGGAGTAATATTAGCCTAGCAGGAGTTACATAAAACAAAATATTCTTCATCTTATTATCACTGTTTCAGTATGCAGTAAAAAACCATTAGATATTTTTAGTACCTTTTGTGCGATGCATAACAATGAAAGAAGCAGATTTATACAAACTCATAAGGACAAGATTAAGGCAACAGAAATAGACTAGGCCATTTAATATAAAGACTCACCACTGGTTGTAAGTCTATTTCTACCAGGACTAGGGTCAGTGCAAAAAATAGTAATGCACACATGTAGCTTCAGACAGCCTTCAACAGCCCAGTTCTAAAATAAGTTCCGACAATTTAAAACATATCAACCACAAAATAGCTTTTGAATGTCATGGTTTCTTAACTGCAATGTTCTACAAATGCTTTCACACACCATGAAGTCCTAAATTGCTTTAACGTATACAAAATAGGTAGGCATACCTTTCAGCTCATGAGAGCCAATTCAGACAGACTTCTAAATTTGGTTAGAAATTGTAAAGTAATTTATTCTTGAATTAGACAGAATTAGCTACAAGAAGCTGAGAGGAATCTCAAACACCTACACTAAAACATTTCTCTTGCTTTGGGTTATAGTTGTGATGTTTTTTAAAACAATGACATCTGCCTGTAAAAAAGCCAGCCTTTGTCATTCCTCCACTTTCAAAACATGAATATTCTCCTGTCTGTATTTTTTTTTTTTTTTTTTGTGAAGCTCGGAACTTACAGGGATTAAAATACATTTTCAAGCTGTATAGGCAGGGACCTGCTGCACTCAACACAAGCCTCACTTCAATAAGTATTTTGTGCCATGTACAGCCAGATATCCTCCACCTTATATATGCATCATTAAACAGAAACCTAATTAATCAATATTGTTAAAATAAATATGGTGCCAATTCAAAACAGAGAGATAACCACTTCTTTAATGAAGCATTATAAATGCTCAACAGCAAGACGGGTTTTCTTATTATATTATCCATCCAAAAGTAGTGCTAAAACCAAAGGAAAACAAAGATTTGTGCCAGACTGCACTTCATAAATTAATTAATAATATTAAGTATTAGTCTGAACACAAAAGAGCACTCCTTATTTTAGAAGATTTTAGTTTATTTTTTCTGTACAACATATAATTAAGAAAACCCAAATCCAGATTTTGAAGTGTTGTGTGATCTGATATACACTTGTACAAAACCTTCCAGTATCAAATTGCTATTAGGTTTCTGTAGCAAATCAAAGCAGCAATAAAATTACTACTTCTTCTTAAAAAGTGATTAAAAGAAAAGCAGATCAGGGATCTGGAGTAGCAGATACCTCATGCATTTTAAGGAAGCTGATCCAGAGGTTTTGTCTCAGTCAAGGACATCAAGATAAATTATTCTCTACCAACTTCAATAGAAATTGAACCATATGATTAAAAACATACATATTTTTAGATTTTGAACTGACCCTTGCTCTTGTTCACCTTGTACTTATACACAGCCAGAGTACTTCAGTCTCACCAGCCCCACCTTTAGAAGCATCTTTATGTAGCCCAACTGCTGCCCTTGCCATCCCAATGACTGTCTTTTTTTGTTTACCAGAATATCTCTCTGACCTTCTTCTTTACACAAATGAAAACATTCGTGGGTGCAACCATGTCTACCAGGTTTCTTTCCAGACTGAGGCCAGAGACAGCTCTGAAGTTTCCTCTGCAGATGCCCACTCTTCCCTTTCATAACTAAAGCATAAGATTAAAAACCTGGCTAAATCCATAAAACTCACAGAGATGAGTACTCACCAACTACAGTAGTTAACAATATCCAGGCACCCATTTAACACAGAAACACACATACATACCCCTTCCCCCACCTCATCCCTTTGTACTTTAAAGTAAAATATTTTAAAACATTTTCCTCTTTCATCTGCTTGCCAGCTTTTGGTGCCTCTTGAAAATGTAATATCATAGCTATTTAGGGAAAAGTTTAATTTCATCCACAACTAAAGCAGTTTGGATTTCATACTACTGAAGAAACACAAAACTTGCCAGGTCTTGCATCTTAACAGATTACATTTTGCTCTTAAATCCACTTTTTTGATGAATTAAATGGAGCCCTCTGCATAGGCAGAAATGTAACTTCACAGATACTACAGCCATATCTGATTTCAGAGGCAGATTATTGCTTTTGCCAATTTATCACAAAGGCACTGATGGCAGTGTCATATTTAAGGTCACATTGAGGCTTATATATTTCTTTTTCAAACTTTGAAGATTGAATTCTGGTTTAATATTTAACACAATACATTCCAAACACAGATCGATCTTCTATAATATTTGCTTATTAGGGTGTTTCCTTTCATGCTTTGGAAATGCATTAAAATAAAATGTGCCTTTAAAAGCCATTTCATTAAAATGTCAGTGTTCATCTCAGTTTCAATAGTTAATAACTACAGACTACAAGTTCCAGGCAGCCAGACAAACATTTTCAGGCAGAGGTCTCTTGCAAATTTTAAGCATAGAGAAGGGCATCATTTTCTAAAGAGAAACTACCCAATTATTTCCATCATTTGATGCTGCCTTCTTAGCTCCAAACCTCTTACATCAGTGATTTTTGACCTCAGATTGTTTTTTATCCTCTGCTTGCCCAGATCTCAGCAGTATTTCTCCAAATGAACCAGCACAGAAATATTAAAAAGGTGCTGAGGTGAAAGCTGCTAAGGAGCAAATCTGCAAGAAGGTTGCCTGCAGTCACTCCTTCTACTCACTTATGTCCCATTGTCAGTTTTTTTATTTCCTAATTAGAGTTTTTCCATTCCTTACAGACTATGTTTATTTCCACATTTAAAGTTTGCATTGGGAAATGTTGGAAAGATGAGGCAAATGACGGACTGTGAACGGAAGATGGGGATGCAGGGAGAGACATGCTGAGGAAGCACAGGTAGCTGCAGTGGACTGTATGGAAATTTCCAGACAATGAGCTTTCTGGTAGTGAAGGGAGATTTTGAAAAAATCACACCACAGATCTATACAATAGCAACTCATGAACAGAATGGAGATGATGTATCACAGCCAGAAAAGCAGGGGAAGGAAGAAAGATATCTCTTGGGGACAGCGTTATTATAACAATAATAAAGCTACAAAGAACAGCTTACACACACACAAAGATGACATTATCGAAACATAAACAGCAAAATCCATGCCAGCCTTGATTTCCTTAGTGTCCTTCACCTAGCACTTGCACTGACTCATTTAGCAAACCTCAGCTGACCCCCAGTTTCAAAATGAGAGGCACCCCCAGGAAAATCACATAAAAATAGCAACATTAATCTTCCACCTTCCCATTTTCTGAACTACTGTCACACAAGTACCTTTCTGCTGATCCCATATCCTCATTTTTAGCCACAATTAAGGCAGAAGCCTACATTTCTTTTTACTAGAACTTGTCACTGAAATTAAAAATGCTCAAGAACAAAATATGTGTTCTCTGCTAAAGAACACATAACCACACCAGGCCAACAATCCTTCCAACTGGAGATCTGATTGCCCTTTATGGTTGTTTACAGAAAATGCACATTTAGAAAGCTCCAAGTTAGCTCGCAGAAGAGCCATTTCTACTGTTAATTAATATTACATTCCCTCCTGCATTCTGAATGTCACACCCAGCTCTGTAATGAGATTCATAACAAACGAACAAATATCGCACAAGAAATGGCCGAACATGCTCATTTAGTCAGAATTTTTGCAGGTGTGCAAAAGCTAGTCTTGGAACAAAATGTTCTTGTGCAGCTTTCCAAAACCACAGAAGGCTTTTGCAAAGCCATCCCCATCAGTTGCCTCTCTCATCCGTGGTACCACACCTCTGCTAAACCCAGCCCAGCTCTAGAGGCAGCTGGAGGGGAGGGGAACTGGCACTGGCAGCTGCCTGCCTTCAGCTGGCAGGGAATCAAGAAAGCTACTGAAACCATTTTGATGCAATGTCAGTGAAAAAGTACAGCACTGTAGCTTTTCCTTCAACTGGTAAATATAGGGGAAAATATATTTACAGGCCAAGAGAGAAGTTAAAAAAAAAAAAGGCAAAACAAGCAAAAAACTCCAGCTCTAATATTTGCCCTGTATGTAACATGTATACCTCAATATTGTAAAACTTGAAGAACTTATTACACAACATACCAAAACCAATAAATATATTTCTTTCAATACTGAGCAAACATATCTTTTATTGCACTTCCCTGGTAAAAGTAACCTACAGACAATAAAGTAAGTAAATCTTGATCTTACTCCCCTGTGATTACCAACAATCTTCTGACACATTTTCTAAGACAGCATTCAAACTTTTTGTATTTCTACAAAGTTAATTAAATAAAATTCCCAATTAATGCAGTTTGGCATATGTCAGCATTATTTTTTCCTGCCTTTTGACTGCCAGTACATGCAACTTTATGTATCATAATTCTGGTCCCTTTATTGTGCCATGAAAAGGAAAACTGGTTACACTTCAAAAATTAAGCGAATGTTTTTTGGATGCCATTATGATTAAACTACTGTAATGGTTCAAGTCAACAGCTTTCCCTAAATTGCTAACTAAATGTCATTGCTTGTTGCTCAGACAACAAAAATAATAAAAGCTGCATATAGAGTGCTCTTAAAGTTAGTTATCTGGGTTTATAATGAATCCATTAGAGTTCTTCTGCAATAAACTGTCATACCAATGCCAAAAGTAAAGTGCAGGACATGAGCATGTTAACCATCACCCTGATCACCAAAGAAAAAACCCTGTCTGAAAGTGAGATGTGATTCATAACCCAGAGGCAAATCCTGAGGGAGCTCAAGATTTCCTACTAATGGTATAAAGTGTTTGCAGCCCATTATATAGAACTTTTGCTAATATTAAAGCTTTGATCTGCAAGATGTTAATTCAGTGAAAATACCTCTTCCACTGCCCTGACAACTGCATCAGAAAGAAGTGCTAAAGATTACATGTGATACGCAGGGAAGCAGAAACAGTGGTACTGACTGACTTTTATCAGCATTAATTTGGAATAACAACCTACTCTGCATCTAACAGCTAACAGCTGAATGAGTACTGTGGCATTTAGTCAGAAACTTCAGCAAGGCTTCAGTATCCTCCACCAGAAGCAATTTCAAGCTAAGGAAAATAAGTATAGAGGACATTTACATGAGCTAAAGGCAAAAGCTGAAAAATGAAATTACACCAAAAGGCAAATTACCAGTGTTCAGCAGTCCTATAGAAAAGGTGTCTCGAAACATCTCTCACTGGGAAACCTCACCAGGGGAACAAGAAAAAAGATACACTCACAATGTCAGCAGCTCCAAAACAGGAGAAACTGCAACTTCTCCTGTAGAATGGGTAAAGGGGAAACAAGATCAAAATTCCAAATGGTTTTATCAAGCTGAAGACATGCCCTGAAATCAATAAACCATTCAGCAAAAGTGTGTTTGAGGACAGGAGTTAATCTGGAGAAGACACAGGCACAAGCACCAAATGGCAAGAATATTAGTAGTTACTGCAGTTTCACAGTGAGCAGTGTATGAATGTAAATCAGTAATGCAACATTGCTCCAAAAAAGGCAAACCTGATTTTTGGATTTATCAATGGGAATTCGTGACAACTGGCATGAAGTCTGTCAGCTTTTTTGGTTACTGATGGACTTCTTTATCTGAAAAAAGGATCTAAAATAGATCTTCTGAGAAAATTTCAAGGAATTAGGGTTTTTAGAATTTGCAAACACTCAAATGATTTTGGAAAGACATGACCATAAAACATTAAAATCTTAAGAGAAATGTCATGAGGTCTTTCTTCATGTCAGAGTCATTTCCACATATCAGTCTACAGAAGCAGGACAAGAATCATCATTTACATCTGACAAAGAGATGTAGGGTTAATACCAGGAATATCTTTCTAATGATTATGGCAATTAAAAACTCAAGCATGGCAAAGTACTACTTTGGAATCTACCCAGCCATAGATACTTAATACCAGCATAGTGAGCTCCTGAAATAGATGGTCTCATTATACTTTCTTAAGTCTGAACACAAGGGATTAAGCTAGGGAACCTCATGTCCGTTCCAAATCTGCACTCTCAGTCCTGCAGGCCAGCCTGGAGGGCAGACTTCTGAAGTGACCTTAATTCCTGAGGTTCTTCCATTGCATCAAACACACACATATGAGATAGTAAAACATACATAATACTAGAAAGTAGCTTCCAGTAAGACCATACAGGTTCCATATCTGTCTATCATAGCTATATAGCTGTTCACAGATGTGCTTATTGTAAATACTGAATCCAACTCTTAGCAAACTTTTGTATTTTGCCAAGACTTATTTATTTTAATGAGTGCAAACAAACAAACGAGCGAAGTTAAAGTGCTATGGCTAGGATGAAGATATTTTTGATATAAGTATGTCTGAGCATCTTTGTTTCTTTCCAACACAACAAAAAAAAAAGAGAGAATTCTTCAGTGATATGTAGATTGGATATTTCCAATCAGCTACTATCTTGATTTGTTTATTTATCTGCTTGGAAGCAAGTAAATATAATTACATAATTAAATAACATTATACTGCAGATAGCAAGGTAACCATCCTACTCTTCAAAACACAGGACAAAAACTAATCTCACAATGTCAAAAAGCTCTAGCTTTTTTTTTTTTTGCCTCCCTTTAAGTAAAAACTAAGCAAGAAACTGATTAGCCTCTGTGCAGTCATTATTACTATCACTCCCAACTGCATTTAGATATGCCAGCAATATAGTAATATACTCCAAAAACTGGGGTGTCATCTTTTCATTCTTTCTGGGAGATTTTTTTTTTCATTTTCCATCCTTTTACATACAAATATATCAGTTTTAAAACATGTCAAAATGTTCTCATTTGGCTCATGCAAAGTGACACTAACAAGACAGTCATCTGATGGGATAATTTGCTCCTTAGCTGATTAAAAAGATGCATCACAGATACAATAAAAAGAGCTCCCACATTTTGCTGCCTGCCAAGATATATCACTTAAATGAATATAATCCTTTTGACACAGAATAGTTAATTTTCATAAATTATTACTGACTGAACGTAGAGTTACCAGAGTTATCCCAGTGACAGAATGTGTTCCCATGAGAAAGCACAAGGGATCCATTTATTGCTACGTTTGTGTATATCTTGGTAGCTTTCTGCTACCTTTGCAGCTGCTGCTGCCTTCACAGTTAATATAGCAGTTTTACAGTGAAAAGCATGGATTAACATAGTACAAAGTTAAAAGGGAAGGGGCCTGTTTTTTATTCTTATTTAATACTCAAGAATCTTGACTAGTTAGTCACAACAGCATAACAGAAATTAGTTGATGTTATATAGTTTTTATATAGGAATTATTAGTTATAGATAGAGATCTCAGATTTTATTTTCTCCATTTAAAAATACTTCAGTAGCCATTACAGTAATGCAGCACTGTTTTAATAAGCCCATCTTCATATAAGAAAAACTGATCGATTTTTTCAAATTTTGTTTTATATACGTAACTTTGTGCCAGTCCCACAAAGTACTAAAAAATACAAAATTTAGCAAACCATTCCTTTTCATGCTCAGCCTTTAATCCTGATGTTCATGGAAATCATCAGGTAAAACAGGATATGACAATTTCAACATACTTTACTACAAAGAGGATGACTGAGCACAATTACAAAAAGGAACACAATCTCCTCCTCCTCAGCTCCTTTATCTGGTCTGTTTTCATACTGTTCAGAGCCATAATAAAGGATTAATCCCGCAAATACATTGTGCTATTGATTCACTCCATTAACAAAGCCTTGTATGGCAGTGGTAACATTCAAAAATTTAAGATGTACAAGTCAGTGAAAAACCAACAGCAGCAGGAACAGCAAGGGACATCACATAACATGTGATATATTAACCACTTTAAAAGAAGTGAAAAAAATGGTACAAGACCAAAAATTAGGAAAATATTAACAGTATTTATTGCCAAGAACTTATAATTTAAAGTCATTTAAGCATTCATAGTTTTCAAATACATTAATATGAATATTTGTGTATATTTGTTATTTGGATTCATTATAAATAATTCTTCATTATTTGGATGTGCATGCTTTTGTAGATCTGCAGGAATTCCTGACCTAGATTTTTCTTATACATAAGGACTAAGGGCTAGGCATGAAGAATAATACAGAATTAATAGATAGCAAGTAGAACCTTGTCACAATAGTTGCATTTGCGGTTTTCTTCATTTGACTTTCATCACCCATGTCAGGAAATTGTACACAATTTTAAAGTAAAAATTAGCCTCATTAAAAGCATATTCTGAAAACCTTATTGAAGGTAATCTGGAAGTGACAGATGAGCTCTTCATCTCCTACAATATTAAAGAAATGCCAACAGAACACATTATGCACCATCAGCAGATTAGACTGTAAGTAGATAAGGATGACTTCCTAATCCATATGGTTAGATTTATGTCACTGATTTGAAAATAAAAGATGCCTTTCCTGCAAAAAATCCCATTACTTACTGCTTAATGACATAACAAAAAGACTGGGTTGTGGGAAAAGATACTGAATTACTTTTAAATCCTCTGATGCTTCTTAATGCAGATGCATTTCTTGCACATTTAAAAAAAATGATGTATTTTGTGGTTTCATTCTTAATCCTCACATTTTTAATGTTTCTTCATTGTGCTGCTACTTGGGTAGAGCAAATGCATCAGCAAATGTATTCTCCTAAAATGTCAAGAGTCATGGCTATGACACAGTAGGACTTTTCTTGAAGATTTCTTGTTGTTACCCTTGATTAAACTACCCCAGAACCAAAATCTAAGGTCAGAGGAGCACAGGAATTATGAGCTCTGACCCACAGTGGGTCCCAAAGGACCTCACAGTTACTACACCAATGGCTGTGAAGGCTGTGACTTCCTACTTTGTGTTTATAATAGCAAAGGGTTGAAGGAGTAATGGGGAATTTTAAAAGCAGCTTATTCTGAGGAAAGCCACCAAAGTTTAATCATGTGGACACCCTGAAAATACAAAGAAACCACAGAAAAATTATATTGGTGCTTCCAGCAGAATAAGTTCATGATTCTTTATAAGTCAGTTTGAATTGTTTGCAGTGAAAGAAAGCTCCAATGTGTCTGCTTTAATATTGTTTCCATTTTGGTGAAGCTTTTTTTGATGTTGCTATAAATTGACCATTTTTACATTTTACCATTACCTGCTTCAGTTCTTTTAAATAAACACTAGAGGGGGAAAGACAAACAAAAAGTACCAGTTTTTTCCACATAGAAACTCTGTGGGCTTTCTTTAACTTTCTGCACTTACCCTCTCTTCCCTAGTTTTATGCAAAGCAATCACATTAATTCAACAACAAACTGCATTTCTGTAAAATGAGGCAATCTCACATCCCCATTTCCTAACATCCTCTCTCAGTATTAAGCCCTACTGCCTCCCTTGCTCTGGCGCTCATATTCATCACATCTCTTGCCCAGATGGAATGGAAAATTTATAAACCCTTAAACTGCAAAAGATCTGTTCATTTTTTACCAAATCTGTTCCCTGATCCGGTTCACCCATGGTGATCGGACTGCACAAAACCTGATGTTAGTACACAGTGCTGAACTGAAGTAGATAAGCAAAAGGTCAAACCATTTCTGTCCATAGCAGAGTTCTCTCTCATACTATTTGCTACACTCTGTGTAATGTTCTTGTTCTGGTGGGACCCAGATCAGTAAATGCTGTAATCTAAATGAAGTTTCCAAAATAAGTAGATATCTTAATAATGTCATAAAA